>OU963897.1:31771919-32451294 GCA_902850365.2 Chilo suppressalis | reverse complement strand
CAACTCGATTGTTTCTCAGAATGAATTGCTTTTCACATAGCGTTTGTACACGATTTGAAATATCTTACGTAGATTTGAGTCTTGCTTTGTTTTCATAGTTGATTTACATTTTAAATTGAGAATAGTTAGTTCAATTAAATATTTCATTTTTAAATCAGCATTTTTTTTTGTGTCCAGATCACTGGATTGTAATTCTTGTGGGAGTAAATGCACTTAAGATCGTTGTAGAATGCAAATAAGTGTTGCAATAGTCGCCGATATCCAGTATTCAGCCGCCCACTGGTATCCTGTAGGTATCGCCTATTACCTATAAAAGTTCCACTGATTTTACAAACATGGAAATTCAATCGGAATCAATTAAGTTACAAAAAGAATAAACTCGTTTTGTGAAGAAGCCAATGATTCCTTGAAAAACAAGTCGATTTTAGTACAGCATTCGCCACAGTTGAGTTAAATTTGACGATTTGCCTCAAGCGTTGTTTCGACACGCCATATCGCAACATGCAGATACTAAATCGTCTGCTGTTGAGCATTTCCCACACAGCCTGCCATTATTATAGATCTTGTATTAGCAGAGTTTGTCCCTGAAGAATAATTCCGGACGTATTACCCATGGTTTGCGACACCCAACTACGACCAAGGAATCAGTCGATTGATTAATGAGGTACTCGAGGTATGCAGTGGTCGTTACGGTAACTGGGTCGATTTCGTGGTCGGTAATGCATCGTTTGGTTACTGTTTTACTATTGTTTTAAGTACTCAGGTCCTATATTGTTGAGCCTTGTTCCTGTCGTATTAAGTATCAAGCACATGGCTGATGGCTACTTACATAACAATATGAAAGGAAATCGCCAAAATGCGTTTCAACAAATTTTGATATTATAAATTTTAAATTATAGATGCATGAGAGCACAACACCCAGAGGCGTCGATTACTGCGCGTGCGCCGGTCACGCGCTCCAATGTCGAAATAACATTCACTATTTGTATTATTATCACTCTTAATCGCACACGTCTAAATATTATTTTCGATTGAAAATTTGAAATTTATTAACAATCGCTACAACTGCTTCTACCACGGATTAACTATTTGTGGGAAACTCGGCTTTTGTTTGCATGTAACTGTTACTATTGTTCAATCGTATGTCAAAATAACACCATTATTATGACGGAGTTTCAAATGCAAGGCCACCTTGTGACATGCAGTTAGCTGTGTTTATCTCAAAACTGCATAATACGATTGACAGCAAATTTATTACACCTTCAAGCCAGACAGAAATTTACTAAACGGATATATTTAATGATGATAGTTTTCATGTAGGTATACTTACCGTAAATAACAATACCGATTTAATGACTTTTCATAAATCCTTTCACATATTTAAAATAAATGAAAGTAACTTTTGATGAAATCATTTTTAATCTTTGACAAAAAGGCATCATTTTGACTAGTACTTTTCCAAGTTACTATTTAATCTTTGTAAATTCACGTAAATATACCTATTATTAGAGATATTATATTCATTATAAGATTATGTAGGGCAAGTAAAATGTACAATTTGGTTTATGAAAACAATACGCAAAATTTTTAAAACCATTATTTAACGTGTATTGCATTTTTGATTATATTTATGCATGTGATACGCCAAGTGAGACGTCCAATGGCCCAAATCCCACACAGCTCGTGATCACAATGCAAACGTGACCAAATGATACCTCTGAACGAGATAAATCTCTGAATGCCCTCGCTTTAACATTCTCACAGTTGATCTTGGGATCTCCGAGAGTCCTTGGAGAGTCTACAATTTTAGCAACATATTCATAATTTCGTCATAATTTTTTGTTCTATTCAAATTTATTACTTTTGATATCCTTTCTTCATAAGGAACTTAAGACTGCCCGTCGATTTATGGATATTTGTTTGTTTTCTTACTGACCATAATATTAATATGTGTATAGAATAGAAATAAAGTATGTTCTTTTTATTTGCATATATAGTTTGTAAATATACTATACATTTATTTTAACATGTAGTTTTCAGATAAGTATAATTTAACACTCCAACGTTTTCAGTTCTTCTCAAACTTTCCATGGTAGTTTGGAACGAAAAGACCACTAGTTGTAACATACTTTTATTATGTTGACTAATAATTTTGAAAATACGATGGCTCATTAATGTTAGAAGGACATGTACTGATATTTCAAAATATTATTGACATTTATTGTATAAGTTGAATGTGATTTAGTTTAGAACTGTAGAATATTGAAACAATGAACATTGTTGAACAAACCCTCATTACAAAAGTTTCACATTATAATGATTCTAGATGGACTGTCGTTGCACGTTTTAAATATTAAAAGATATTATAGTATATTTTATTAAAATTGCATCCTTTTTCTGCTTCTGGAATACAGCTTAAGTTGTCTTGCTATCATATTCTTCACAATTGACAAAAGTTGCTTTTTGAAAACACACCTAATAAATATAACAAGTTTCAACGGTATTTCGTTTTTTCGTACTTCATTCGAAACTCCTGAAAGACTGATTAAAAACGATTTATCTGTTTTTGCCCGCTGTTTGTTAATGTTTTGTCAATATGTTAAAGATATCTCACAGTCTTCTGACTTATTCAATCAATCACTTTTCATAAGACGTAGACATGAAAAACTTTTATGCGTTCACATTTTTGTAGGTTTCACCTTTATCGCACGTGAACTGCACACATGCCAGTTTTCTTTTGTTTTATATATAATGTCTTCCTCTTTTCAGAATGTTTCGGCGCTCAGTCAGATCGTTCAAGGCACCGTTCCGGTCCCATCAGAAGCGTACCGGTAGCGGCTAACGTTAAGCGGGACGTGGACTTCGACTGCCCTGAAGAGTTCGGTTACTACCCGCACCCAAGCGACTGCACCCTGTATTACGTCTGCGTGTTCGGAGGCGCCTTACTCGAATCCTGCACTGGAGGACTTATGTACAGGTAAGTGATCTATCACAATACAGATATTGTTCAGTCCAAAAGTTAATAAAGAGACGATAACAATTCCTTTTTACTTATTTTTTTTATTTTTCAATATGATGTTTAAATAACAAACGTTCCAGGTACTTTCAGTTCCAACTTTGCTCTTCTCTGCCGTTGTACCAACAAAAAAGCAAATTAAATATTCTTTAATTCTATTTCCAGCCACGAGCTCCAGACATGTGATTGGCCGAGAAACGTTGGTTGTGATGGTGTTAGCGCGCTGGGAGGCGAAGAGCTGGAGAGAATAAGTGAGAGGGAGAGAGATCCGCCGCCGCCTCCCCCGCCGCCGCGCCGCACCCCGCCTCCACCCCCACCAAGAGCACAGCCAAATCCTGTCATAACTTCCAGAGGTCAGCCGAAATTCAACCGCGAGGAATACGAGAAGGTACGTGACAAAGCTTTTGCTCTCGTTGTTATTCTGCAAATCTAATTGATATTACTTTTGAGGAAAATAATATTTATTTGTTAATCAGATCTACAAAAAAAATAAGACTACCAAAATTATGGAGTTAAATTTTGTGTAACAAATAATTTCAAAAGTAAATTAAACCCTGATGTATAAACCATTTTACAGCAGCAGCAACTGTATGCCGAAGTTGACGATTTGCCGCCCGTTGAAGAAATCGAAAGTGACAGACAGCAACGGGTATATCGCGGGCAACCTTCTACAATAGGTCAGGTCCAGAAAGATAGAGATGGCTACTCACAAGTCAGCTCAGGAAGAAATTTTAATACCAATATCATTCCTGCTTCGATACCACAAAACAATGGCAAGATAGGTTCCTTTTCTTTTGGCACACAAGTTAATGAAAGAAGAGGTGATGAAAGAAGAAATGACGAAAGAAGGACTGCTACAGTAACTCAGGCTCCACAAACGTACAGGTAAATATTGCTATTTCAATAAATGTTACTGACTTATTACATATTTTACTGTTAATGGACTCATTATTATTTCAGTGAAGACAAAAGCGACAACGTGACTGACTCTCATCATGACAGACAAACTGACATTGCGACTAATGAAATAAACGTCTCTGAAGTAATAGAAAAACCGATATTAAGAAAGAAAAGAGATGTAGTAGGTAGCGAGTCAAATCCTTCTAAAACAAATACAACCGCTGATAGTATTTCAAAAAGAAGTAGCAATGATGAAGAGATGGAATATGTTGAATTCGATACAGTGACCATGCCTACTTATGGTGATGAACGTAATCAAGATGATAGCGAAAGAGGAAAACGACAAATAGGATATTATATAAAAAATGGTTACAAAATCCCAGCAAAAACTTGGGGAGTACCAAAGCAGATCAATTTGGTAGATTTCAGACATCTTGGCTATAGTCCGAATATCCAAAATGTGAGGCATCCCTCTAATTATGATGCATCAGAAAATTTTCAGAGACCATCTGAATCAAGTCCCTTAAACTCATACCAATTGTATCAATTAGATAATTTTCAGTCGCAAAGACCATTTAAACCTAGTTTGCCTGATCCCACCAAACAAAAACTTACCCTTAGTGCTTCAAATATAGCTACACAAATAATAACTAAAAGTCCTCCGATATCAGCATTAAAAAGTAACGACAACCCATTCGCTTCATTGGCCGGTGGATTTTTTAACAATAACCCAAAACAAAGTAACCACCATGAGAATAGACAATTTTCCTCGTTTTATTCTTCTTTCGATGATGCTCTGCATCTCCCTAGTACTGTAGTCACTGGAAAACCAACTATTATGTCTACTTCGACTCGTACACAAAATAAGCACGAAACGGAAGCATCAACGGTTAAATATAATCGATACACTCAAAATGCCGACCGCCCATCGACACACATGAACACCAAACAGAAACCTATACATGGTGCGCCTCCTAACAAACCTGAAGTCAGTGATGATGAAGTTTCTGCGGAAGAAGAAGAATCTACAGAAGAAGATTCTTTGGAGAATTACGAAGATGGATCGGACCACGATTTTAAGCATGATTTTCCGGAACCACCTTATGAATATACGCACTATAAATTTAAAGACATAGAAAATCCTTTTGCGAATCCAAATTTTGATTTTGATTCCTATTTGGCTAAACTTAGTGGTGGACATTATTCTGTCCAAAGTTCACTTAAGCCGCCAAGTAATCAGAACAATGCGTTAAAATCAACCGTTTCGCAATTAGAAATAACTACTCAAACTAATACTAATATGCCACTACGGTCATCGACACTTAATTACCAAGGCATGAGTACTCCGAGACCATTCAATGGAGGCGCAGAAATAAGTTCCATTCGGCCAAGTGATAGCAATCAAAAATTTTCGTCATCTACTATACAAAATCTGCCTTCTGAGCAGTGGACACAAAGACCTCAACAACAACGGCAAAACTTAAATCTAGAACAACAGCAAACATTAAATCAACATGTTTATCAAGTGCCACATCAAAATGTGGGAATACCCATAGATGTTGCTAGACCAAAACTGAAACCACCTAATTTTAAAGATGACCGTCACTTGCCGATTAGCTATAGTTTTAACCGACCTTTAGAAAGTGTTATTCACTATCCACATATAAAAGAACAAGATACCCATACAGTTTCCGTGACACAAAAGCCGCTTGTTTTTCTAACAGGAACAGGTACTCCTTTATTGTTGTCAACACCAAAACAGCAATATCTGTTAAAACAGCATGCAACAGGAAAGCCCCTCTTGTATTCATCGGTAAAACCACAAAATTCACATGCAGCATACAAACAATCAACGCGAAAGCCTCTGACTACATTGGCTAACGAACAACTAGCTGCATTACAGCATTATTGGGGAAATCCATCACCTGTACCTGAATCATATTTCTCATTTCAATCATCAGTAAGCCCAATGCCATCAGAAATGTCAAAACATGAAAATTTATTTTCAAAAGCAACGAGACCTACTCCTCACAATAGCCATAATTATTATTCCGTTACAGTTAAAGAGAACCATAGTAGCTCGACAAAAACACCACCTAAGCGGAGACCGATTCCAAAACCTTCCCCTGAAATGAATGATTATTATTACGATGATGATGAAGAGGATGAGCAATATTACTATGAACCTCCAGTCAAATCGCAGTACATGCCAAGCAGTGAAGTGAAACCACAAAGGCCTCCTATGGCTCAAAACTACAAAGAATATGATGATGATGAAGATCAACCGATAGTTCATATAAAACCTTATAGTAGCTCAAGAACGCCAACAAGATTTACTACACGAAAGCCTGAAACCATAACAAAAAATTATAACGACGTCTCGGTAGTGACCAAGAGTTCCACAAAAGATTCAAATAAAAACTTAAATGGGAAAATACCCATACCAGTCCTAATAAATTATGCAACACCTGCATCTACTGTATTGATCCGTCCAGATATTTCCAACTACGAAATCCTTCATCATGCTCCAAGAAACAGAACTGTACATTTAAGAAAACCCATACAATCGGATAGCAGTCCGTTTACGTTAAAGCCACCAAAATACCTAAATCAAACTACTTTGAGACCTTATACAGTCAGACACAGACTAGCTAAGCCTACTGTTTCTAGTCAACCTATATCACAAAATGACGATACTAAACCAATGAGAGGAAGGCAAAAACACCAAAATATAGTAATTCAAATTAAACATACCACACCTCGAGACAACCATAACGAAGAGACTCGCTATACCAAGACTAAACATGACGATAGGACAAACAGGTAATGTTGACTGTTAAAAGATGAATAACTCATTATATTATTTGATTTTAACCAGACATTTGAACAATATATGTATACTCGTACCTACTAACCAACAACACCAATAACCAGACTGATACATGATACATTAATTTTATAATTTCTATACTGTATGCACTTATTCTGACCCATTAATTTGACTGTAGACTTGGACTATAGACTCGAATAATAAGGATGCTTTGTAAATAGCGAAATAGAATATTAAAAGGGTTAAATTTCCAGTATCAGTTGCCATTTGTGACGGTTGGAAATATCGCTTATTTTATGTTTTAGTTTGGAACCAACGGAAAATGTAACACCTGTCTCATATACGGCAAGTCCTCGTCCTAAAATGCTCTACAATGGTTCGCAGACCTATAACCCTGATCAATATGATCCTTTCTATGCTGTTTACGATGAAGATGGTGAATTATACAAGGATACAGGTAAGACTGAATAATTCGATAAAATATATAATTGAGATTTATATACAAGTTTTAATAATAGGGAATATGCATGTAATTTAAATAAGCCTCTTTTTTATATTGACCTCATGGTTTCGCGTACTCGAGAGGTCACGGGCTCGTAACCCGGTGGAGGGAAATGTTAGTATGATGAATGCTCGAGTTCAGAAACGATTGTCCTACCTGGCGGTAACAGCTCATAATGAATAATGCCCTTCCAATCCCACTATAAACACAGCATCACCTTGTTGTGTGTTAACCCGGGTTACGCCAGAGTCTGTGAAGTCTGATCGGCCTTTAACCATGAACTTTTTCGCAAGTTCTTGTCGTACGTGTTCAACTTTTCATCACCAATTATCAGCTTCTTAAAAAATGGTTCGGTTTCATTACGTCGCAATAAAGAATCACAAATGAGTACACGGTTCATCAAGTTTCTTTCAGTGAGCTCGTGGGCACCGATTTTTTTTGTGTACCCAGCTTTTTTCAAAAGCGGCAAAACTGTTTTATGGTCAATTCCCAGTTCTTTAGGTACATCGTAACTACTGACATGCCGATCTTGCTCCACTTCTCAAAAATGGCATCCAATTTATCGGTAACAAGGCGCCAAGAGCGACGTGCATCTTTGCCATAAAATTTTTCGAATTTCAACCAATTTTGTGCTACTCCCTCAGACAATGCACTAGGTCTATACACATCACATTTTTTTGCGGCTTGCGTTGCGCTTTTACTTTTTTTGTAGTAAAATTTTGAAATTTATCGTTTTTTTTCTAAATGGCAAACCGTGCGAGGTTTGTGCATTTAGCCAAATATATCAAATTTCTTCATTATATTCACTCATCTTGACACTAAGAAAAACAAATGAAATGCACAATTTTTTCTAATTTTAATTTGGAATTATCGTGTTTAAAATTAAATAAACTTTATAATGATTCCAAAACCAGCCAGATATAAATGGTATAGCCAAAGAGATTTTATTATAAGTTCATAAGTACTATAATACGAAAGACATTTTCTCCAACCCATTATTTTGAAACGCGACAATAGCGCTTCTGACGTAAAAATATAACAAACGTAATGTTCACAGGATATGCCAATGTCAACGAGAATAAAGTGCGAATACGTAGATGGTATAGCCGCGTTCCTCCTAGAAATCGAATGCAATTTTTCATTATGACATTTAAATTTATACCAAAAAATTAACTAGACCTAATGTTTATTTGATTGACGTAGGATCTGACTTCCACCCGCAGTTAAGGTATGGAACGCAAAATGTCAGTATCTTGTAAGGTTATTGATCTTATTTGTAGGTTTGGATGTATCTTGACGTCACATGCCAGCATTCGAAAAGCGTCAGTTTAAATTGCCCGTGCAAAGTAACTATTTTTTATTTTTTTTTAGACACTGTACTATTTTTTCGACGTAGATTTTTTATACTGTATTTATAAAGGAGACGTAAACTACTTAATAAAAATAAATAACATGTATATTCCCTATTGTGGCATCAAACAAGATATAACAAGTCCAAATATAATAACTTGTTAAAACAATTGTGCATGTATTGAAACTTTCACAGAGGTTTTGATTTTTGATACACACACATTTTGATAAGTAATATTTAATAATATAATATAGGTTCTTCTTAAAACAACTTATTTAACGTTTGAAGATCGAGTTCCATTTTGAAAATTAACATTGTATCTTAAAGCACTATTAAAAGTTATCACTTTTCTATAACTTTTTTAAGTAACATTTTAGCTTTTAACTCACTTTTCATTAAGAGGAACTGAATCTGGGTACTTCACCATAAATGGACAAGTACAGTGCATACATAGTAAATCCAAAAGCAAGGATTTGTTTGAAATGTTTTAGTTGAAACAGAATGTAATTCATTCGTTAATATTCTGTACTTTTCTATTTTGAATTATAACGCACTAACTGGAGGTGGTACTGGGGTTGACAGACTATGTGCAGCAATATAATACGGCTTCGCTCCGACCGGCAGTCCAGCAGACCTACCGTGGCACTCCACCACCCGCTCGGAGACCAGTCGAGACTTACACACCCAGACCTGTGCCAGTGGACTACGATGATGCATTGATTCAAGGACAGGTATGTTCATTAGTAACAATATCAGAAAGAATATCCATGTAAAAAGTTTAAGGGTAATATGATAAATATGCTTTTTTGACATCTAAAGTGTCTGGCAATAAATATTGCTCAGTCCTCAGACTGTAAGTATAGTGAGTAAAATTTTTACGTACCTGTGCGACCTGATACCTGAAAATTCTCTCACAGCACAAGTTAGCGAGTATGTATACGTTCATTGTACACAATATGATATAACTACTCGATTATTCCAATTTTGTCCATGAGAAAATAAGTAAGGTCTGGCGGTCTTGCGATCTTACTTTTTAATGAATTGTTTGACTACGTCATAAAGGTAAAGCCTTTATTGTAAAGAATATTAATCTACTCTTTCCTACGAGTATATGAAATTATTTTTCATTCAAATTTCAGATTAGCAACCAGAATCAATACCAATCACCCATACGCCATTCTACAAGGTGAGTTGAATGTAATCTAACATTACTGCGTTTATGTAGTTTACCATAAATAAATTTAAGAAAAAAGTTTTTACGTAAATTTACCTAACAAGCTAATTAACTTGTTGCGTACAATGCAGGGGCGATGGTAATGAATTGGGATATGAGCATAATCCAAGCAGTGTGAAGACGACCTATTATGAAGCAACTACTATAAGCACAACTCCTTCTACTACGACTAGCACAAGCACAACCACAACTACACAACGAACTACTCCTGCACTCCTCACTGAAGCAATGACACCGTCTCGTTATACCGCAAGGTACTACAAAAGATCTCCGAAAACATAACACCAGTGAAATTATCAAAGCTTATTCATATTTTCAAATTTCTACATTAACAACCATAATATCATTTATCATTATCATCTCATTACTTTTCATTAATAAATTAACAACCTTTGAACTGATCAATCTTTTAACCTTTAACCTACTCGTAACATTTTTTCAACTAATCATCCTGTTCTTCTTTATTGGTTTGAAGGTTGTTAAAATATTATGTAAATACTATTTGTAACGAGTGTTAATAATCTGGCTGTAATGTAATAACATACGGCTTTTGTGGTATCTTTCTTTTAATAACTCCAATATCAAGAAGACACTACTTCTAAAACTTCTTCTGCTTCTTTCTTGAATCAGTACAGTTGATCTTCCTTTCACGTAGAAAATAATAATGGCTTTTTACATAGAGCCTTTATTGTTTAAGCTCAAATTAACAATATAGCATGTAGTTATTTATTTTATGTAAGAAGCTTAAATTAGAAAGAATTGTTTTGCTTTGTATTCTACAGATCATCCACAGATGAAAACCCCAATCAAAATCCTGAAAAATCCTCAAACAATGACCCCTCAGACGGGTCCAGTGATTCATTCCCAGTTTCTCCTTCGCCATTAATTAACTTATCTTCCCTTGCCAAACCCTTTGAAAGGACTGACAATTCACATAGACTTAGTGAGACTTTACTGCTAAAAGATAAATCTTTGACTTCTAGACATTCTTCTCGTTTCACTAACAACAAACCCTCTTTGGATGTGGTGCAACCTTCTAGTAAAGAAAATAAAAAAGTTGTGTCACTAACTACAGGATTTTCCATAAGGAGAAACCTAAACAATACTAATAACCCTTACACATTGACTGTATTAACGCGGCCATTCGATGATTATAATAAAACACGCGGAGGAAGTGTAATTGAAAATAATAAAAGCGAACAAGGTAGGTACTATTATTATGACACTGAAGATAATATGGAATCTGTAAATATCAAATCTTCCACGCCTAAATCTAATTCCGAGAATTCACTCGAAGTAATTACTCAAAGGAAAGACTTAATTGTAGAATTACAAAGGGATGAAGACATACCTAAACCAGTTCGACCGAAAATTCGTATACCGTCATCAAAAACAAGATACGTTATAAGTACAGAACCAACGACGGTTACCACTACTGCTACTACTAAATATTATTTAAAAAGTGTAGTTAGGCGTCCTTTCCCGTATTCAGGTAATGGCGAACAATATTTAGATTCTACTGAGAATTCTATCCATCCAGAAGTAGTTAGAAATTCCAGTGAAGACAGCAAAAAATCGGATATAGAATTGGTCTCTCAAGCGAATATATCATCTATAAAAGAAAAAACACTATGGGAACAGATTGAAAAATCTGAAGAAATATTAGATGATCCTGTGGTCTCCCCTTACAAGTCTTTGGATAATTTGAGAAATCAGTTAAGCAATCGCGATAATCTTATTCAAGAATCAACAACCAGTTCTACATCCACAACGCCTGTTTATAGTCAACCTGAAACGGAAAAACCTCGATCCAAAACGTCATATTATAGTTACCGCATCGTAGATGAAGTCGTACCCGACCAAACAACTGAAGTATTTAGTGGCAAAGTGAAAAATGTTATTAGAGCGTTCTTTAGTAACTTAGCGAGTACACCAACGCCCAGACTTTTAGAAGAATTTTCTATCACTACTCATAAAAATACACCACAACCAGAGGAAAAAGTGGTAAATATCGGGTTCCAAAAGAAAAAAATTAAATATGTCGATGATAAACCGCTACGGACTAACACTAAAAGAATACAGATTGTAACAGAACCTAGCGTAAATAGTTTTCTCTCCTCCGACGGTAATATTCCAAGTTTAACTGAGAACATTCATGATTTATCATCAACGACAATGTCGACTGTATCGCCAGTTCCTTTAATTATTACGGAGCCAACAGAAACACAAGTACTCATAGATAGTTCTACAAATAAAAACTACCGTACCTTTTCCGACAGACAGTCCTTTGAAAGTAAATTCAATATTATTACTACCACCAAACCGGAAGTGCAAACATCGCATAAATTTCAGAAACTGCTGCATAACCCATCATCTGAACGTAATAATTACGATAGTGTAACTTATAAAAACATTGATGACACTATTACTAAATCATTAAGCATAGATACTACTAAATCTCCTTCTGAGATTGATTGGGACGAACCTTCTAACCAAGTATTAAGTGAAGTAGCTTCGACCACAAGTACTACTAAAGCGACATCGACTGTGAGGAATGAACCGACATCTTCGACTAAGAGTATATCCTTCCCTACACGAGCATCACGCGTCAATCCCGCTATAAAGTTGGCTGCGAAAAACCTCGGAGGTGGGCGCAGGAGTTACCAAACGTCGTCCAAATGTTCATCAGACAACAGTCTGCAAGCGAATCCAAAATGCAACGAAATCAAATACCAGAGGTACAATGCTCGCCGGCCAGTAGTCTATGCCTGAAAGATATATATTTATGGAAGGTGGTGGCTAAGTCTACTTCCTTATTTTCCGCCTCGCGAAGTAACTAGCATGTATACTCATCGAACAATCATTTAATAGCACCTTCAGCTAAACTCTGTCGCTTAACTTTACTCAGCTCTCATTGGGGGACTTCTAGTCGGTTGAGTTTGAAATTTGTTAACTCCTGTTGAACCATTTCCGATTCCTTCACTTTATTGGCAATACTGTACATATTGTGTATGTTGCAAACTTTTAGCTCTTAGATAGAATCTTAGTGGCTATGCATAGATGTTTATAAAATACTGTTTGAAAGTTCCTCAATGTAGTTAAATCTAATGATATTATGCGCACCTCATTGCAACTGAAAATTAAAAAAAAATGTGCACCGTTGTCACCAAAAACAACAACTTTTACATAAGCATGATCCATTTGATCAAAATATATAGTAAGTAATACAATTTGAGCCATGCTTTTATTAACTGTTTCAAAAATAATTTAGTGTCATGAAATTATACTCTTTATCCTTAATATTTTGTTATGAATTTGTCTGTTATTTCAATAATTACAATTGAAGGCTTCATCTCTAAATCACGCGTACTAACTGTGCTAACATCAGTGAGCGTTTGACTAGCAACGTGTTGTTTTCCAGGCCCAGCAGTACCCGGGGCCGCGGCTCTGCGCACTACTCCACAGCGTCTGATGCACCGCAGCCAGTCCCCAACAGAGGAACACCACCAACGTTAGAATTTATTCAATTGAATTATTCTCTATTTCGTTTTCATTATTATCATATATTTAATTTATACCAATACCCATTTCCAACTTATTTTATTATCCCTCTGAACATTTTTAATGATCGTGGCAACGCATTTTTAATGCGATTTAGACAAGAAAGGAATATAAATTAATTTATTCATTTCTAATACAATTTCATATCTTAATATTTAAGCAATCGCAACAATGCTACATTTTTTATTCTTGAATAATCATAATATTATAAATAAATAACATCTATAATGGCATCCCCATGAACAGTAAGATCATTAACTGTACTCGTATTTAATTGCAAGTATAATAATAATATTTTTTTTTGTGAGCAGTCGCAACCGACCTACGCTGAAGCCATCCACAGCCATTGTATCCAAAAGTACGGAATTTGTGGACATTTACGCCCATCCTCCGAGTAGACCCGCACCTGTTTACCCACAGCCGACACCAGATAAAACAGCGGCCAAATGTAGAAAAGACGTGTGCCTTCTTCCCGATTGTTACTGTGGTGGCAGAGATATTCCTGGTACGTATACTTTTTAGATTTCACCCTTTCCACATTAAAACCATACCTATTTTGTTGCACATTTGTTTACTATAAATATTATTTCTTTATCATAATTTATAACTCAGGAAATTTACAAGTGAGCGAAGTACCCCAAATAGTTTTAATAACATTCGATGATGCCGTCAACGATTTGAACAAAATGTATTACGAAGAGCTCTTCGAAAGAGGACGAGTGAATCCTAATGGATGTCCAATCTCGGCCACGTTTTATGTCTCCCACGAGTGGACAGACTATAGTCAAGTCCAAAATCTGTATGCAGATGGCCACGAATTTGCTTCACACACCGTATCGTAAGTTTAAGTTGAAAGAGCTTCACGTTCTGAACTGGACCTTCTATATCTTTCGGTGAACTCTTTTTGGTATTGCGTCTAACAACCATTCTTGGCCATCTTTATTTATGTATGTATTTTTTTACAGATATTTTATTTTAGGTCTTTACTATCGTAATACTAATATGTGATTTTTTTTCTTTTTTCCTCTTTTCCACTTTCTTACCTCTATACTTAATATTCTTTCCTCTTCCTGGCACGACTTGTATTCACCCAAAACCACATGCACAAACCAACATCCCGCGACAACAGGTGACATGCCGGTGGAGACAGTTCCACAAATCGTTCTTCTGACATTTGATGACTCTGTAAACGACTTGAATAAAGGCTTGTATGCTGACCTTTTTGAGAAAGGTCGTGTCAACCCTAACGGCTGCCCAATCAGTGCAACATTTTACGTCTCACACGAATGGACAGACTACAGTCAGGTCCAGAATCTTTATTCTGCTGGGCATGAGATGGCCTCACACACAGTTTCGTAAGTTATAAATTGATTGAAAATAATATTCATACACTAAACCTAGACTTGCATCTGACTGATATTTTGACTATTTATGATGACTCATTTCTTTTTCATTCTGTATAAATCTGTAATTTTATTGGTAACTTAAAATAACAATTTCTTTCTTTCTACTTGAAACTTGTAGCTTTTGAGAATTTTGTTTGTACCAATGCTACAGAGACCTGTTAATAACAATTCTTTTAAATTTACAGTCATAGTTTTGGTGAACAGTTCACCCAAAAGAAATGGAACAGAGAAGTGGGTGGTCAACGAGAAATCCTTGCTGCATATGGTGGAGTAAAATTGGAGGATGTAAGAGGCATGAGGGCGCCTTTCCTGTCAGTGGGAGGAAACAAAATGTTTAAGATGTTATACGACTCGAACTTCACATACGATTCCTCTCTGCCAGTCTACGAAAACCGACCGCCTAGCTGGCCTTATACTCTTGATTACAAGCTCTTCCATGACTGCATGATCCCTCCTTGCCCAACTAAATCATATCCAGGTATGTCATACTCATTATTAGTAGCTGTTTTTGAAATTTGTCTAAAATTCTTTCCTTTTTTTTCAAGATGTCCATAGAAATGAATTCTGAATAATTTATGTCTAATCTGTTATAGGAGTTTGGGAGGTTCCGATGGTCATGTGGCAGGATTTGAATGGCGGTCGTTGTTCTATGGGCGACGCCTGCGCCAACCCACCTGAAGCCGAAGGTGTTTACAAGATGATCCTGAAGAACTTCGACAGACATTACACTACTAACAGGTATACTATCAGCTCTTTATAGATATCCCGAAAAAAAATTGGCCAAAAGTGACAATATAGACCAACTTTACAAGTATCAGAATCAACTTCCCTGTATGATTTTTTATTTCTCCAATTACCTGCATGTTCTCCAGACCTAGAACATCATCGAACATTTTTTCTTCTGTATTCACAATGGTAGTGACTATCTGCCATAATTGTCTTTTACGTATGTAAAGATTATATTACTCACCTAGATCAGAAATCAATCTTTGGGTATATGTATCTATGTACCCTATAAACAAACCAAATTAATCTTTACATAGTATAAAACAGAGTCACTCCCGCTGTCTGTACACTTAGAACTTTTAAACTACGCTACAGATTTTAATGCATTTTCAGTACTACATATTCAATAGGACGGTTTATAGACAAATGTATAAAATAATACATGCCCGGAAACGAACACTATTGTCTTTTCCGAAGCGAAACAATGACGAGTGACTAGACATTTATAAAATTTCACCTGTGATTCCAGGGCTCCGTTTGGCTTGTACTACCATGCTGCGTGGTTTACGCAGCCGCACCACAAGGCGGGCTTCATCATGTTCTTGGACTTCATCAACCAGATGCAGGACGTGTGGATCATCACCAACTGGCAGGCGTTGCAGTGGGTCCGCGACCCCACCCCCATCTCGAGGCTGAACAACTTCCAGCCGTTCCAGTGTAATTACCAGGTTAGTCATCTTTTAAGTATGATATTATTACAGTACTATTTCAAAATAAAACATTTTAGTATTAAGTTTTTTTGTTAAAATACGCTGAATTATTTCATTTCTACAATCATCGTAATATATGATAAAATATTTTTCTTAGTACTTCACTACGTGCCTCTATATCTTAACTGTTACGACTTTGATTACTTAAGGTGTATTAAAGTATTTATTTTGAATTTTATTCTTTTACCCAGGATCGACCGAAGAAATGCAACAACCCCAAAGTCTGCAATCTTTGGCATAAATCCGGAGTCAGATACATGAGGACCTGCCAACCTTGTCCTGAACAGTACCCTTGGACCGGAAAAACTGGCATCAAATCTTCACGCATCGACAACGAAGCCGGAGAATAAACTCGTGGCGTTTTTAAAATATATAGTAAAAGAAATGACAAATTAGATATTTTAATATGTGAAAGAATGATTCTGATTGATCCATAATTTATACTAGCCTAGGAGGCAAGGATTATTTATGTTATAGTTCTCATTAAAATAAATTGTTTTGTCACCAACTAAAGAGTGCCATTTAGATTTCGATGGTCACAAAGCAAGCTTTGGTTTTAAATATTTCCGGAATGAATAAAAATATACTTGTACCTACCGCTGCATGTGTTAAGTCATCCGCCACATGATTGTATTGGAAACTGTGATATTTAAGTGTTTTCAATCGTCAAGGTGTTCAATATTTATAATTTTATACGTGCTTTATTTTTTTATACTTAGCAATTTTTTGTGCAATGGTCTTTTGCGATATTTTTCCTATTTTGTGTTCTTTTAGATATACCTAAAATAATACTCTTTTGTAATTATTGATAATGAAATTGTGTACTATTAAAGTATTTACAGTTGTATTGGTTTTTCCAAACAATTACGATTTTCAGTTATTGTACAATTTTCATTGTTTTGTAACGACGATGTCACAAATATTCTTACCACAAATCACTAATTCAAATATTTTATTAAAAAGCCATACTGTTTTTTAGTTGAAAAGCTTTTTTTTCTTGCCAGCTGCGTGGTTGACACTGCCACTTTATAACTGTAAATATAATATAGGTATTAATTAGTATTAATTGATTAAGTTCGTAATGATCCATAGGAAAATTGCCTCATGGGGTTAGTCATGTGATGTTTAAATACAGCAATAAAATAACGTCGAATTTATAAATCAAAAATTATTTTCCAACGTTGTGTAGACGTCTGTTGACATCGTCAATGAATTGATGTAGCACATGTCTATGTGACATTTTTGATAAATAAAGAGTTAAGCTTACTTTTCAATTTTAGTAATTTTTATTGTGATTTTGATACTGAAAGTTATCCATAATAACAAATCTGATATGTCAAACTTTTAATTTAAGGCTTCTGTACGCTGCAGCAACTAAAGTTATTGGAACTGCTCGCGAATCTATTTAAAAAGAAATATTATCATCATTATCTATAAGTCCTATTATTGTAAATATTAGTTTAGTATTTAAAAACGGTAGTTTCACTTTTAAACTCGTATTTTCACTATTCGGCACATAGTCAAATGTTTCGGTTATTGTAGAAAACGTAATGTGATGAACCTTAGATGCACAGGTAAATTTACGTAAAGATCATAGGGAAGTTATAGGAAGGCTTATTTATGTACAAGGGTTGAAAGATATTGTGACCTGTGCTGATCAATAAAATATTATAAACAGAAACTTTCTTTTTATTTTTTGCCAACCGGAGGAGATCCTGAATTCGTCTAGTTATTTATTTTGGTTTTTCACCCTATTTTTACTTTAAATAAGATTAGACTTTTCCATATTTTTACTTTTTTTGTCTGAATAAGTTTCTTTAGAGATGTTTCGATATCAATTTACTGATAAGAATACTTCACAATGTGGTTGGGTGTTTTATTATGTGTGAGTTTTTTTACATCAACAATGTTCGCGTTTGGATTTCGGATTTGCAATATGCTCGCTGACGCCACCTAGTGTTCGATCTGCGAACCTGTCCAGATGTCAGATATGTGGGTACTGCGAATTTTGTTATGTTGCGGGTACTCAAACTTAATAACGGTTATTGGCTCGTCATTTCCAACGGCCGCTCTCTGCTGTTTCGCGTGCAGATCGGTCGTACGCACATATCATTTTAACACGCATCGCGTAACTGTCTCGGAAATTGCGTTAAAGATTTCAACCGCACCCAGAGGAAGAAAGAAAGAGCTGCTTCGGCTGTGCCCACGCGTGCAAGCCCGATAAGGAGGCAGAGAGACATCCAGCTGTGTCGTTGGTGGCATTGCGCCTAATTCGATTTCCACTTGCTGCATAGTTGATGTTTCTTTGTGTTCAACCAGCTCGTACGTAATAATTCGCCCGCCGCATATATATATATATCTTAATATATATAAATCTCATGTCACAATGTTTGTCCTCAATGGACTCCTAAACCACTGAACCGATTATAATAAAATTCGCACACCATGTGCAGTTCGATCCAACTTGAGAGATAGGATAGTTTAAATCTCAAATTATAGTCGCAATTTTAATTTATTGCAAATTATTACTTTTGGGCGGTACGAAGTTCGCCGAGTATATAAACCCGCATTCCAGTGGATGGCTATTTACACGCCATACCACAATGAAAAACCACATATTTACGTAAGACCAAAGGAGTAGAAAATAGACATTATGGGGATGCGCATACCTACTTAATAAGGTAAAGTTTCTTTAACTTCTATATCAAACAAAACAAATCATAATCATCTTCTTCCTCCTGCCCTTTTCCTATCTTTATTTGTGCTTTGATAATCTTGTGCACAAGGATTTACTGTGCTGGGTTGGTTGTCATTGTTAAAATGTTTTGGGATATTCACTCTCTTTTCCCGGTGGTCCACCGCAAGTATTCCAAAAAAAATCCACCAAGAGGCTGGAAGTCTGCCTCTTGTTCGTTCTTTTATCACAGTTTTCAAGGAGTAGTTTTCTTCTAGTTTTCTTCTAGTTTTCTTCTCGCCTCATTACACGACTATTCCATCTAAACCTGTTCAATATTACAGTTTCTCGGTCACCGGAGCCCCAAAGGAACCTCTAACAAATTCGTTTTGTGTTCTATCCAAGCGTGACCCACTCGCTCAGTGGAACATTTTCATCTCCGCTGTGTGTAGTTATCGTTTCCTTAATGAAGTCCGACACTCAGATCGCCGGTCTGACGACAGTTTTATACACCTTCGTTTTGATTTTGATACGCATTTTGGGACCATAAAGTATGTCTGACAAAGATCTCCATTTCATCCAGCTGGCAATTATTAAGTGGTTCACAACTTTATCAATGGAGCAATGCGAAGCCAGCATAGAGTCTGAATATTAAAAACAGGACACCTTAAGATCATTTTTTTTATAATTACGATTCTATAGCCCGCTTTTTCGAGTACCTGGAAGTCCATCATTTTGGATCTTCGACACCCACTGATCAGACTGCAGATGCAGCCGGGAGCAACGTGCCTTCCGAAGCACGGAGGAACTGGAGATAGAAGATTTTTGGTCACCCATCCAATGACCGACCACTACGAAAGTTGCTTAATTTACCGATCGCAGCCGAATGCGATAACCACCTGCGCCATCGAGCTCCATCTTCAGAAATTATCTACCTGTAAATTTAATATAAATACTGGTGATAAGTATTATTAGTATTGCTAAGGAGGGTAGGTACATAGTAAACAGCGCAGTGACTCGCGATTTCAAGACAGACTAGATATCGCATGCTTGAAATTGTGTGATCTAATTGTCTCTTTATACACAAAGAGCACATCTCTTTGAAGACGCTTTGGAATTAAGATGAGACGAGACTGTCTTTAGGCTCTGAGAATAACATGACAGCAAATTGTGTAGTAGTTACAGAACTTATAATTTTATTTTTTTACCAAAGAATGTCCGATTAATTTCTAATAAAGTAAAAAAATAATAGAAAAATAATAGTGAAGGACATTCGTTGGTGCATGCTGGGGCAGATTTCGTCGATGTCCTTTCGCCTTTGACGTAGACGTACGTAAAAATAAATAAAATCATATTTAGTTTCTTATTAATTTATTGATTGGACCCGGCACCCGCACGCTGAATCCGTGGATTGCTAAGAAGTTCGCCTCTCTTTTGTTTGTCGGCTTGGCATGGATTCTTAGATTACCTAACTTTAACTTTTAGTGTCTTAAGATATATGTAAAACATAAATTATTTCTATTTTTTATTGTTTACGAAGTTGTTCCATACGAAGAAGTTCAAGGTACATGTGTAATAATAAACATGATGATGTAAATAATAAAAAACTCGGGCAACCTTCGTACAAAGTCATGGTATATGACCGTGACCACGATAGCTTTGCAGTAGTCATTAAAAATGAAATTTCAATCATAGCACCTGTCTGATGACATTTTGGATGTATTGGACTAGTGAGTATATAAGCGAATCACACTAGTAAAAGTAAATCAGATGTTGGAGAGCAGTTTGCTCAACATGAGTCGCTTTGTAATATTTATAATTAATATAGTAATCTTTCAACTTGCTGTTTGTGAAGAAATAATTTACTACCCTTCGAAATCATCACTAAAAATTTATAAATCTGATAAAAGCCCACATAAGATAAAGTATGCGACTGAATCTTCTAATGTTTCAAACTCTTCAATTATCAATAATTGGAGATATTTCGTTGATAACGATTTTGAAGTCAAAACTAAAACAAAAAAAAGGGCAGTTGACCCTATTTTCCACGGTCACCCTAAAACCAGAGAAGAACTTTGGAATGAACATTTTATTAATAAAAGTAGTGCATTCGATCAAACGCCTTCCTTAATAAAGTTGATTCACAATATTACCTTGACCTATCTTAATGATTGTACACCAGTATTGCTTTACGATAGCCAAGTACAATCACGCGAGAGCTATTTATTCCAGGATCTCCTTAAAGATTTTCCTGTGTCATGCGTTCATGGGTACATCAACGATGATAATAAATTGAAAGAACCCAATCTTTTGATTCCTGCTGAAGAGTGTCTTCATTACATAGTTTTTCTATCAGATGTATCAAGTAGTGCTAAAGTACTCGGTAAACAGTCACAAAGCAAAGTTGTAGTGGTCGCCAGGTCATCACAATGGGCAGTTAAAGAATTTTTGTCTGGTCCATATTCAAGAATGTTCGTGAATTTACTAGTGATTGGACAAAGCTTTAAAGACGATGACGACGATACATTAGTAAGTAGAAACATCATCATCATCATCATCATCATATCAGCCGTACGACGCCCACTGCTGGACATAGGCCTCCCCCAAGGATCTCCACAACGATCGGTCCTGCGCTGCCCGCATCCAGCGTTTTCCCGCGACCTTCACCAGATCGTCGGTCCACCTTGTAGCGGGTCTTCCCAGTGAGCGTCGTCCGGAACTCGGTCGCCATTCGAGAACCTTTCTGCCCCAACGGCCATCGGTTCTCCTTGCTATGTGTCCCGCCCACTGCCACTTCAGCTGGGCTATTCTTCGAGCTATGTCGGTGACTTTAGTTCTCCTACGGATCTCGTCATTTCTGACTCGATCACGCAGGGAAACACCAAGCATAGCTCTCTCCATTGCCCACTGGGCGACCTTGAGCCGAGTAGAAACATCATTAACATATTCACTGTTTGGGCACAGACCTTGTTTAACGAATCACATATTATGGTGTAAGAGCCATAACCTACCATGCAGACATAGTAAAGGATGACGGGTGTCAATATCACTAGATGCAACCAGGACCAATAATACAACATACCTATTGGAGCTTGGAAGGGGCTAAATATAGTATACTAGCTGACCCAGCGAACTTCGTACCGCCCTAAAAAAATAGGGGTTGTCCAGCGGACAAAATTGTGAATCTAAACCATTCTCAGATCCCCTTGAACACACACAAAAAAAATCATCAAAATCGGTCCAGTCGTTTAAGAGAAGTTCAGTGACATACACACTCACAGAAGAATTATATATATAAAGATAATGATGACTTCATAGCTGCGCATTGCAAAAATTACTCAATTTTCACAATCCGATGTCCGAAATTGAAAGAGTCCATATCATTCTAATCAAACACGTTACTTTAAATACAGGAAGCGCCATACATTTTATATACTCATAAATTGTATACTGATGGACTGGGTGCTAGTAAGCCAATTGTCCTGAGTTCCTGGGCACATGGAAAGTTTTCAAGAGATGTGAATTTATTTCCTCGCAAGTTGACCGAAGGTTATGCTGGACACCGATTTATCGTTTCTGCGTCTAATCAACCTCCGTTCGTTTTTAGAAGGTAATTAGTGTATTATAATGTAATTTATTTGAATTATATGTCATAGTAATAGGACTAAAAATGATATTGAAGAAAGAAATATACTGTATTTTTTTATGAGATATCACATCGATAAATTGTTTAAAACATTATGTTTTTATTTTTTATATATACTGCTAAATGTTAAAACATTTAATAAAGTAAATTTTCATCCAAATTATCAATTTAGGATAAAAACAGATCTAGACGGTGGCAATCCAAAAGTGGTTTGGGATGGGATAGAAATAAGGCTTTTACAACTTCTCGCCGAGAGGAATAATTTTTCGATCGAGATTTCCGAACCCCAGGAGCCTCATTTAGGGTAAAATGAATTTAATGAGATTGTTTCACACACTTAATTATTTATTTAAGAAACATATCTTATACCCTTCTAGTGCTGGTGATGCAGTCGCGAAGGAAGTGACCATGGGTCGTGCTGACGTTGGTGTGGCGGGAATGTATTTAACAAGTGACAGGATCAGAGATATGGATATGTCGTTTTCACATTCCCACGACTGTGCTGTCTTTATCACATTGATGTCCACAGCTCTACCACGGTTTGGTTTTGGTTATTTCGATTTGTCTAACTGCAGACATCCTATATTCTTAGAAGTTTTTATTTCCTATTTCACAGATACCGCGCCATCCTTGGTCCATTTCATTGGCACGTCTGGGTGGCTTTGACATTTACTTACCTAATAGGAATATTTCCCCTGGCCTTCTCTGATAAACATACGCTTAAGCACTTGTTACATAATAGTGGGGAAATTGAAAATATGTTTTGGTATGTCTTTGGAACGTTCACCAATTGCTTTACTTTTGCCGGGAAAAATTCTTGGAGCAAAACCAATAAAATTACCACTAGGATCTTAATAGGTAACATCTTGATCTGGTAATGTATCCGTAATAGAAAGATCGTTTATTGTATTCTTGCGATTTGCACTATTAATGATTTTAGGGTGGTACTGGCTTTTCACAATAATAATTACGAGTTGTTATACTGGCTCTATAATAGCTTTTGTGACTTTACCTATTTATCCTGAGACTGTTGATACGATAGATGAGCTTCTGAGAGGATTTTATCGTATTGGAACACTAGGTAAGTTATTGTATGTGCCTGTGATTCGTTTATACGAATCACAGGCACATAATAATAAATTTAATTTCATTGATATGTTTAAAAATGGAATTAATGAATACAAAAAACTTTTAAATGATGTAATTGAATGAATGAACTGTTATTATTAAAACTTATTTATTTGTCAATTTGATTTGTGTAAACTTCTCTGTTGCTTTGTTTTTGTTTGTTTTTTATTTCAATTCAATTTATGTCGTATTTAATTTAACTTTATATGATTTTTTATTAAATACACAGCTGCTCATAACTGTACTAATTGTTAGTGGAAAGGAGATTGCTCAAATTGGCCCAAATGCACAAAAAATATTGACATACACGGTAATTCTTGGCGTAATTTATAATTTGATTTACAGTCATTAGATTTCAACGGACACCTTTGTATAATATATTTACTTTAAAAAGGACTTTTAATTTTACCGGTTTGGAAAACATACGAATCATTTTTAATGGCTATGGGTGTAGTAACATTCAGCCAAAGACTGATCGAAGTTGTTTATATAAGATAAAAACAAATCTATTTTGTTAAGATCGATAAAATAAATCATTTTTTTAGTACAGATCCACAACTATCTTATCATTTTCACTATATGCAAATGTGCTCAGACAATTATTATAGATGGTAGGCAACATCATAAAGTCTATTGCCATACATTTTTCGCCAAATACCTCCATAAACACATTATAATCTGTATATATGTATAGACTTTAAGGTATCTATCTAAGGGCCTACGTTGCCTGATTATAAATAAATAAAATTATAAGGTGTGATACACTAAAAATCTTAAATATGGTTATATTAAAAACATAACAAAAATAACGAAGCTACTGAATATATGGCTATATAACCTAAATCTCTTAGCTTTCTTTGGTTATCGAGAGTTTAAAAATTCTCTCTAATCTGTGGCTCATTCACAATCATCACACAGTTTCTGTCACAGAGTACCTTATTATAACCGGAAATGCCTAGATGACACCTGATTTTAAAAAATACTCTTATGCATTAATTTTAAAAGCAGGCAACTATCTGTTAATCTACATGCTCTATATACCTGAATCTAATCCATAATTTCGGTACTTGGCTTGATTTCCCTAGTTTACTATATAACTTATTTGTTTTTTATTATTTTAATATGTTCAGTGTATATGGTTTATAGAAGTTCTCAGGGGTGTCCGTCAATAATATTCGTTTCTACAGTAATTTATATATGATTTCGAATCTAGGAAACAATATTTCATGATTATTGGTCTTTAGGCCAAACATGTATGGAAGCTGAGCAATCTCCTTTGTTGATGTATGTCAATCTATATTTAATTTATCTAAATGTAATAAAATATTGTTTGTTTCCCAAAAAAAAAAAAAAAATAAGTAGGTATTTAATTAGGCCTGATAAGATCTGTGTGCCTATCTAATAATCGCATATAAATTTTTCTAGACCGCGGTGGATGGGAAAGGTGGTTTCTAAATTCCTCGGATGCGAAAACGAATAAACTCTTTAAAAAGATAGAATTTGTCTCTAATGTTGGATTTGGCATAAGGAATACAACTAAAGCATTCTTCTGGCCTTATGCATTTTTGGGTTCGCAAGCCGAACTGGAATACATTGTTCAAGCAAATTTTACAAAGACGAAGTAAGAATATTTAAATAATACTGTTCAAAATTTGCTTGTATTTTTAAGTATATAAAAAAATATGATTTTTTAGATCAAAACGGTCGGTATTGCATATATCCAATGAATGTTTCGTACCATTTGGCGTGTCCATGAGTTTCCCGAATAGCTCTTTATATTCTGCCAAATTAAGCGCAGATTTAAGAAGAATGTACCAAACTGGAATTGTGGATAAGATAGTAGATGAAGTGCGCTGGGAGATACAACGAAGTAGCACTGGTAAACTATTATCAGTAAGTAATGACTGTGTGTGTACTTGTTTGCAATTGCAAAGCTGAAACAAAGTTCTCTTTATACTGATCATCAGATCATCATCATCATCATCACCAGCCTATTAATGTACCCACTGCTGGGGCACAGGCCTTCCCTATGGATGAAATAGGGAGATTGGGCCATGACCTACCACGCGGGCCCAGTGCGGATTGGTGGGTGCTAACGACTGCAGATGCAACCGGGACCAACGGCTTAACGTGCCTTCCGAAGCACGGAGGGGCTCGAGATAGTAAATTTTTGGTCACCCATCCAATGACCAACCACTGCGAAAGTTGCTTAAGTTTAACGATCGCAGCCGAACACGCTAACCAGTAGCGCCATCGAGCTCCTCATCATCATCGAGATCATCAGATACGTGAAGATATTATTAATAAGTATCTTAAGTCTTAGGAGGTAATGAAATATTTTGGTCCTGGCACAGATTGCCAATGTTAACCCGAAAGCCTTGAGAACTGCAGCTCAACACCAAGGGTCTGGTCTGCATGAAAATTGATTTAAGCCCGACCGCAAAATATACGATGTTTGAAAATTTCTGACGCTCGCCGGAAGGTACTCTGCCCATACATTTTGTACTAGACCCCGTATCTGACATCCGATGTCTATGAACCGGATGCAAATAAACAGAGAAACGATAGAAAAGAAAACGAGGGGTTGCACTACGGGAGTGCCGGCAGAAGTGAAAACTTGAATATTAACGTTGTGCATTTTTGATGTTTTGGAATGGTTAGGGAATAATTTTGCAGGAATTGCTTTAATTATCAGTATTAAAGTTCTATCGTGTATGTGTTAGAATACAATATTTATTTATTGCGCTATCGTACACAAACATGATAATTTATATTACATTAAAAATGTTTAACAGAAAAATCAACTTACATTAATCACGTTTAAGCGCACTTAGCGACATCTATTGTAAAAAAATGCATTTTCTTCGCAATAAAGCTGCCACGTGGACGTCCTAGATAGAGACGTATTATTATAATACGATAAATAAAATATTACTATGTTTCGTCCAATATATTGAAAGTCAACAACCTTTCCAATTTTATTGTGTGTCATGGTGCGATCAGCCCACGTGTTTAACCTGACGCGAGTTTAACATTATTTACCCATACAAAAAAAAGTGTACAACGCCGCTAAAGAAGTTTTCACTTCAAAAACGCTAATACAAGTAAGGGATGGTTGTCCATTTGGTTTTTTCATTACTCTGTGTAAATCCCACAGTTCCAAAAATGCTGACGACCATCGGCGAACTAAATACGGACTCGCCACACGACGATGCGCGATGGGTGTGTGAGTGGCGAACGTCACAAATTTCGTTCAGATAATTTCGTATATGAGACCAAGCTAAGGGGTACTTAGTGATTACCTATCTAATGCCGCGTCCTATATACTAAATATAAAATTTATTGTAACTATATATCTATATCCTAAATAATGTAATGGAAGGTGACTTCAGAAGTATTTCTGAAGTCATTTTTCAACTTGACGACTCTGTATATATTAATACAGGGAGAAAAAAGCAGCCCTTGCTGAGTTTCTTGCCGGTTCTTCTCAGTACAAGCTCTCCTGCCGTAGTTTTGCGAACCGATGGCGTAGCTTCTTGACCTTCACAAGTGCATGTAACAGCCAAGACTGAATAAATGACTTTTCATTTCATTTCATTACGATAATAGGGATCTCTTGGACTCATTAACAGACTAATGATGAGTAGTTTCATTGCACTCACTGTTTCCACAATAGGTAGTCAAGATACTTTTGTTTAAGAAATCAAAACAATTACGGTATTTTATCTACACTCATGTACTTTATAAACGCACATACATAAAGTTTAAATTATACAATTATATACTGCTAGCTGTATCGTAAAATATATTATTTTTATATAAGAGCACACTTTTATTTTTTAATTTATTAAATTAGGCTTAATTAGTAGAAGATCCGAACCTACAGCGACCTTTAATAGAATGAAACATATTTTATCATGAATTAGAAAATATATTAAAATTTGGTTGCCTAAAAAAATCTGGACAGACTATTTTTAATTAATTTTTCAATAAATATTTTTAATTAAATGTTGCAACATCAAGATATTGATAAGAAAGTCCAGAATTTTTTAGGCAACCCATTTTTAATATATTTTGTAACTACTACTACTAAATTCATAATAAAATATGTTTGTTTCATTCTATTATCAGCTCGATGTAGGTTCGGATCTTAGACCAAATGTAAAAATGAGGGCGCACGCATTCGAAATTTTAAATTAATTTCTCGCGCTTCCATACAATTTTCTGCCGACCGGGTTTTGGTTTCGGGATTTCAGAAAAGTTTTGCAACATACCTTTTTTGTTAGTTTGTTTAATTTCAATTGTTCCTATGAGTGAAGATAAAGTTGTGTATGCAACTGCATATAATTTAGGTATTAAAACACTCGAATCAACCTACGGCTCGGAATTCGCGCGCAACCTAAGGGCACTTGACGTCAGAGGCCCGTCTGGGTGAAAGCGAGCGAGTGGTTATAGCTGATAAACAGACTCCTGTTTATACAATAGGTTGACTCGAGTGTTTTAATAAGTTAGTAAAAATTATAAGTTACATGAGAGTTCGTGTTTTAATAACCCTTCTTATATGGCAGTCCGCATAAACTAGGTACTATTAACCACCGAACTCGATAGAATACCAACCGAAGAGTTCTTATTATCATCATTAGCCTATTAATGTCCTCACTGCTGGCTATGGATGGAATAGGGAGATTGGGCTATGACCAACCACGCTGGCCCAGTGGGGATTGGTGGGTGCTAACTACTGCAGATGCAGCCGGGACCAACGGCTTAACGTGCCTTCCGAAGCACGGAGGAGCTCGAGATAGTAAATTTTTGGTCACCCATAAAATGACCAACCACTGCGAAAGTTGCTTAACTTCAACACTCGCAGCTGAACGCGCTAACCACTTGCCCCTTCCAGATCTTATTCCTAAGCTTTATAAAGCTGTATTGTATTACATCCAAGAATAAAACCTAGGGTGATTTGTGGGTGCTAACTACTGCAGATGTAGCCGGGACCAACGGCTTAACGTGTCTTCCGAAGCACGGAGGAGCTCGAGATAGTAAATTTTTGGTCACCCATAAAATGACCGACCACTGCGAAAGTTGCTTAACTTCAACACTCTCAGCTGAACGCGCTAACCACTTGCCCCTTCCAGATCTTATTCCTAAGCTTTATAAAGCTGTATTGTATTACATCCAAGAATAAAACCTAGGAAATCAGAGGAAATGATTTAGAGATAGTAAGTATAATAAATATGGTTCACGTGTTGTCTTTATTTTAGGCGGGGAACGGTGGCCTCAGAGTGGTATCTGTTGAAGAAAAGGGCTTGACTTTAGAGGACACACAAGGCATGTTTCTTCTCCTTGGTGCTGGATTTCTCTTCGCTGCAGCGGCTCTTATTTCCGAGTGGATGGGTGGTATAACCAAGCGATGCCGTCTGCGAAGAAAAGTGCCATCCAGCGCCAACTCTCAGAAGCAGTTGATAGGATCTCCTGATAAGGAATATGTAACAAACGGAACAGATAGCAGATTGCATTTTGATACCAGACCTTCTAGTGCTGGTTCAGCAGATACTTTAGATGGTCAAGTAATTAATGTCACAGAGGAAAACATCTTGGTGCATAACAGTGTAGACTTTGATGGGTGGGATTCGAGAAGATCAAGCTCAGTCGATTTAGACCGTGAAGTGCAGGAGATTTTTGAAATAGATTTGCGACGACGCCATGTTGTTTGTGATGATATCATTGAAATATCTGAAGAAAACAGAGAATCTACAGTTTCAAAGGGAGCATTTGGTGAACCCGTCAATGCGCAATAGTGCTTATTCATTATGGCGTTTGTTTAGAAATTGCGAATAAATAATATGTTAATTAAAACAGTAAATATGACATCCAACTCTTTATTATCCTTCGAACAGTCATCAAAATAATTTATAACAATTCTTCTAACACTGTCGATAAACATTAATATTTCATTCAGCCACTGAGATGTTTCATCATTCATCGTACATTTTATACACAGGGCAGAATTGGCTGCCTTGACACAGAAACACAGGCGCCGCGAGACCTAAATTAATGCAATATTTGGCCCGGCCTTATCTTAGAAAATAATAATTATATTATGACTTAATTTGCGAGAGGCGCCACCAAAACCGTAGCACCCCTCTCATTATCAGTAAAAATATCGATAAAATACAACAGATTTTGCATTATTTGTAAATTCAAACGAAAATATACCTAATACCTACCTAAGCATTTTGTTATTTATGTATTGCACAACTGATGTTATGAGAGAAAATTAATGTGAAATCGACTTGAGTATTCATTAAGGATATGTATTATATTCCTATAATCTATTTGGGTTGTTCATAACTTGCTGTGAAACAATAGCAAAGAGAGACGAGGGAACACGGTACACATTAATATCTAAGGTGGTGAAATCAGAATAAGATTTCGTATATTTCATACTTAACACTATACTTTCCATTAAATGCAATGATTACTCATCCTAAAGGTAATAAGTTAACCGAATTAAGACCGTTTGCTATTGGTGCACAGCGTATAAATAAGGATAAAACATACAAGAAAGTAGGTACATCTAAAAACAAACCAAGCAAACACTTTTTACAAGACGCACACGACACGGTTGTGCGTTGAAAAAAATGAATATAATAACATTATACAATATTTACTAATTAAAAGTGAACTCATTCCCGATAGTAATATTCACAACCTCGGAAATAATGCTCCCAATACCAGCTTACTGTTGAATATTTTATTTATACAAGGTAAGTCAATATTTTATGTGCGCGCGACAATTGAAGCACGCCGCCATAGCAACCCTGCCACATGTGGATGTGACCATTATTATTTGATCAAGAACCAACAACTATATCTCTTATACAAATCGCAATACAGCTCCTTTTCATACTTTAATTTTGTGCAAATCGTCATTATATAACAATATTGACTAATTACAATTTAGTGTTTGCAATGGACCTTCCATTAGTGCAAATTGTGATAGGTATGTAGGTAAACGCGACAGTATTACTATATATTGTTTTAAACTTTCATGGTCACTAACATTATAGTAATATAAGTTATTTACGGGATTGTTACCATGTACCTTGTTTTTAGCGAGTTTCCGATATTTCTGCAATAAAAGACTTCGTCGGAGGGTAGACCGATATGTCTGCCAATAACAGCCTACCCGCAATTACTTCAGTTACTCCGTGATCATGGCGCTTGCAACAGTGCCGAAATATCGGAAACTCGCTAAAAACAAGGTACATGGTAACAATCCCGTAAATAACTTATATTACTATAATGACAGTATTACTGTTTAAAACGAACATGGACAGTTAGTCATGTTGGATTTCTCTTTAATTCAACATTTTGTACTGAACGGTACTAAAGAAATATTAAAAATGTGATGCAGATGTGTATTATCGCCGAATAAACACAATTGAGCAAATTCTTATTCAAAAGCACACCGACGATTCCGGACAAAGGAATTCTTAGGAACGAATGACCGAAAACATTTCAGATAACGCAACAGTAGAATCTCAAAATACAAGGACCTTTAACAGTGTACGTAATTATATCACATTAACAACATATGCTAACATTTAAGGTGTACTTACATGAATTTTATATTACCCTAAAATGGGTCAACATTAATTATGCTCCGGTATTAAAATATTAATTCGTTTACAAACTAATCGTGTATTTATTTTACAATGCGAAAATACATTTCTTACTCGTTCAGACTTTTGAACATCAAAACTGGTTATTCCCTGTACAAATTTAACAAACATTACATCAAACATTTTGTTACTGTGATTTGAAGGATTAACTCTAAGGACTATTCTTTTGAAATTCTATTTATACTTATTATTATATAATATTCTTACAATCACAAAGTTGTTTTGTAAACAGTTTCACTGTTTATGAAATATGGTATAGCGTCAAATCAGGAATTGCTATGACCGCATAAAGCGCCTACATCAACTTTATGGGTTGATATACAATCAACGGTTATCAATATTGATGCACGCGATTTCCCCACGGCCATGGCAATTTCACATATCCCAAAGACATTTCTTAAAGTTACAAGGGTGTGAAAATATATAAAAGCAAAAACGCTATCGTATCATACAAATTTGGTACAAAATGGTACACTTAGGCACTGTGAGTAAGGCATCTACAGTGAGACGATATGAGGGGATAGAGTAAATAAAACAAGGCATGGAAATAGTTCACAACGATCTAGCAAACTGAACATTGATAATGCTAGGAGAGCTAAGGGCGCAGAAGGAAACAGATACACCGGACTCCACATACATATTGACAGATTATACTAATCGAACAGCTAGACGTATCGATGTTAATTTAATAAGACAATATCGTCTAAAAATAGGGCGGATTGTGAAATAGTGCTATACCAAAATAGGTATATTATCCATTATAATAATTACATTCTTGTTAGTATGTGCAGTTAAAGCTGACATTATTTTTTAACGTAGGTAATAGAAATTGTTCATTGTTACAACGAATAATTAATTACTTCTAATACGTATTAAAATGCAAGAAAACTTCTTCAGATCACACTAACAAAATAATAAAAATTCCCTAACAACAAGCATTCCTTCATATTTATCCACTACAGCAACTAGTTACACCATATTCAACGAATGGCATGGTAATTCCTAAAATTGACTCAAAGTTTTGGTCTGCAAATGAAATTAAACTTTTACTATGTAAAATAAATTAACAACTTGTGTTGACTCGCCGATCAATAGCTTTTAATAATGTGAAGTCTTATATCGCTTTATTAATAAACGAAAAATTAGATTGGACTAGTCATGCAGTGTAATGTTCTTATCACTCATTAGACATTTTGTCCTTGGAAATGAGACATAAGATTCATTAACTACCTATTGAACCGTACATCTACAATCTCTTCTATTGATCGACGTCTCACCCGACTAACTTGTAACAAGCTTGACATCGAGGTTTTCAAATCAATAAGTATTTCCTCTCTTAGGGTCTAGGTGAAAAATATTTTCGTCTGCAATTATTTTTATTTCAAATTTCCATTACTATACAATCATTGTGATCATTAACTTACAGACTGCTTAGAGTGCGAGTGTTATCATAAGAAATTTTAAAGCTTCGTGTGGTACTTTTTTTATACTCAACTCTAGCTAACATTACCTAATTACATACATAACATTCGTTCCTAACGGGACGTGTAAACATATCATGTAAATATCATATGATTCTCATGTATAAATATGTCAATAGATAAAGTAGATTTTACAATACATAGATTAACTTCTGTGATGACACTACGCTTACTAAATTTACAAAGATTCAAGTTCGGATGTCACACTATTATAATATTTTTAAAATGGCACAAAAACTTTTTAGAACACTAACACAGAAGTCAACAGTCGCTTCGTTGTCCTCAACGCACTATTCACACTCCACGTAATAGTTCGCGCACACGACACTGCGCCGGCGCACACTCCCCTCCGCCAATATTAGTCATCCTCTGCCACTAGTATACCTCTACTCACTTACTCTAAATCGACTAACCTTTAAGCTAAACGGACAATGGCACGGATTGCACATTCAATTTTGTCTATATACAAAGAGGATCTGATAACTATCTATACGTAAATTACATTACAAAAAAATCTGAAGATGCTCATCTATAATTCATTAAGTTTAACATTAAATCTTAGGGTGTATTCACAATGTGCAATTATCTCAATAACATCATCATTACGTATAATAGAAGGGTAGTTTAGACTCGGTTGAGACATTAAATTTCGTCGGAGACAGCGAAGGGTGGAACTTTCGGGGCTTCACCCTCGGTTCGGGTGTTAGACCGCGTTCCCGAGTCGCTGAATCGACCGCACCGTTTCGGGAGCACCTCAGACATTCCAGACTTAGAGTATAGAGCACTGTCGGCGCGGTCGACTCGGCAGCGTCCAGAAGCTCGATAGTAGGGTACGTAGGGCTCAGCGGGCTTAGCAGTGCGGGTGGAGGGGCCTCGGGTAGGAGCCGAAGCCCTCGTAGCCTAGCTATGTGGCCCAGCCCTCTATCCGTTGTCGCTTCGTGTGCGGCTGCTCGTAGTCCAGTGGGCCAGCGCTCGAGTGCCGCATGTCCTGCCCGGCCGGCGAGCCCATGTTACTTGATGTTACTGAACCTGCAATCACATCAAGCTCGTTCAATTACCGGCTTTTCTGTCTCTAGCCGAAATTAAGACTCGAAGGCCGATGGCAGCCCCCCAGGGTAGATATATCCTTGAAATAACTGCCTAAGGCCGAGCGGGGCGTAAACACGCGGTAGGGCTGCCCGCCTACAGTATTTTAATTTCATCTACATAATTGAGTTTCTTTCTAGTTTTGCGATTGTAAATATTTAATTTCATATGTAAAAATAAATGTTGTGAATGAATTAGGAAGTGATACATAAAATACATGTTATTTTAAGTATAATATTGAATAAAAAAAATATAGATTTGAGACAGAAAAATATTCACGCCTCCACTGAGACGTACGAAAAGCTTTATTATTAAATTTAATTCATCGCATTCGTTTCAAAAGTTTAACTATTGAAGAGTTCAAGCAACCAAAAACAGCACAATATCGACTATTGCTCTTTGCCATATTAAATTATCTACTTAATTCAATCAAATATTCACAATACAAATTTCACGTTTAAGCACGGCTAACGGCTTAAAAAACAATTACACCGTTCGCTCGTCGCTGCGGCGCATTCGCGACTGGATGCCCACCGGGTGCCGCGTGAACTCGAGTGGCGTAGGTATGACACGCTTTCCGACCGTTTGTATGAAGATAGAATACTGTATAGATAATATTATCGTGGCTGTATGTACGCACCATCGATGACGGCGGACAGGTGCGCGGGCTGCGGCGCGGGCGGCGCGGGCGCGCGGTGCATGTGGTCGGGCGCGCGGGGCGGTGACACGGGCCCCGCTATGATCTCATGCGGCCGATGTGTGGCTGTATGTACGCACCATCGATGACGGCGGACAGGTGCGCGGGCGCAGGCGCGGGCGGCGCGGGCGCGCGGTGCATGTGGTCGGGCGCGCGGGGCGGTGACACGGGCCCCGCTATGATCTCATGCGGCCGATGTGTGGCTGTATGTACGCACCATCGATGACGGCGGACAGGTGCGCGGGCGCAGGCGCGGGCGGCGCGGGCGCGCGGTGCATGTGGTCGGGCGCGCGGGGCGGTGACACGGGCCCCGCTATGATCTCATGCGGCCGATGTGTGGCTGTATGTACGCACCATCGATGACGGCGGACAGGTGCGCGGGCGCAGGCGCGGGCGGCGCGGGCGCGCGGTGCATGTGGTCGGGCGCGCGGGGCGGTGACACGGGCCCCGCTATGATCTCATGCGGCCGATGTGTGGCTGTATGTACGCACCATCGATGACGGCGGACAGGTGCGCGGGCGCAGGCGCGGGCGGCGCGGGCGCGCGGTGCATGTGGTCGGGCGCGCGGGGCGGTGACACGGGCCCCGCTATGATCTCATGCGGCCGATGTGTGGCTGTATGTACGCACCATCGATGACGGCGGACAGGTGCGCGGGCGCAGGCGCGGGCGGCGCGGGCGCGCGGTGCATGTGGTCGGGCGCGCGGGGCGGTGACACGGGCCCCGCTATGATCTCATGCGGCCGATGTGTGGCTGTATGTACGCACCATCGATGACGGCGGACAGGTGCGCGGGCGCAGGCGCGGGCGGCGCGGGCGCGCGGTGCATGTGGTCGGGCGCGCGGGGCGGTGACACGGGCCCCGCTATGATCTCATGCGGCCGATGTGTGGCTGTATGTACGCACCATCGATGACGGCGGACAGGTGCGCGGGCGCAGGCGCGGGCGGCGCGGGCGCGCGGTGCATGTGGTCGGGCGCGCGGGGCGGTGACACGGGCCCCGCTATGATCTCATGCGGCCGATGTGTGGCTGTATGTACGCACCATCGATGACGGCGGACAGGTGCGCGGGCGCAGGCGCGGGCGGCGCGGGCGCGCGGTGCATGTGGTCGGGCGCGCGGGGCGGTGACACGGGCCCCGCTATGATCTCATGCGGCCGATGTGTGGCTGTATGTACGCACCATCGATGACGGCGGACAGGTGCGCGGGCGCAGGCGCGGGCGGCGCGGGCGCGCGGTGCATGTGGTCGGGCGCGCGGGGCGGTGACACGGGCCCCGCTATGATCTCATGCGGCCGATGTGTGGCTGTATGTACGCACCATCGATGACGGCGGACAGGTGCGCGGGCGCAGGCGCGGGCGGCGCGGGCGCGCGGTGCATGTGGTCGGGCGCGCGGGGCGGTGACACGGGCCCCGCTATGATCTCATGCGGCCGATGTGTGGCTGTATGTACGCACCATCGATGACGGCGGACAGGTGCGCGGGCGCAGGCGCGGGCGGCGCGGGCGCGCGGTGCATGTGGTCGGGCGCGCGGGGCGGTGACACGGGCCCCGCTATGATCTCATGCGGCCGATGTGTGGCTGTATGTACGCACCATCGATGACGGCGGACAGGTGCGCGGGCGCAGGCGCGGGCGGCGCGGGCGCGCGGTGCATGTGGTCGGGCGCGCGGGGCGGTGACACGGGCCCCGCTATGATCTCATGCGGCCGATGTGTGGCTGTATGTACGCACCATCGATGACGGCGGACAGGTGCGCGGGCGCAGGCGCGGGCGGCGCGGGCGCGCGGTGCATGTGGTCGGGCGCGCGGGGCGGTGACACGGGCCCCGCTATGATCTCATGCGGCCGATGTGTGGCTGTATGTACGCACCATCGATGACGGCGGACAGGTGCGCGGGCGCAGGCGCGGGCGGCGCGGGCGCGCGGTGCATGTGGTCGGGCGCGCGGGGCGGTGACACGGGCTCCGCTTTGATCTTCACACTGCTTGGAGACGCGGCCGGTGGCGGCGTTCCCCCGCCGCCGAGAACTGGCAGGCTGTTACTGCGCAACGAGCAAACAACAATGTAAACTAGAATATATGACACTTATATTAAATTTAATCCGAGTCCCGGGTACGTATCGCGAATGCGACAACTTTAGCTGGTTTGAATGACAAGAACAGACAGACATCCATATCTCGGGTGTAGTTGGCAGAAAACAGGGAGTCTAAAATGGCGTCATTGGATGGAACATCTAAAGTGTATTAATAACATATGAATTAATTATTCAAATAACTTGAAGAACCTACACTTGTACTTTCTAAATTTATACCAGTGTGAACTCGAGGATCACTAGTGGGTCTTGTTCAAGCATAATTCTTTAAACTTAAAATTTAATATAATAGCGGTCTCTTCTTTTTCATTCTGTCACGATTTGTACTGCTTTGTACTATCGCGAGCTCCTCCGTGCTTCGGAAAGCACGTTAAGCCGTTGGTCCCGGCTGCATCTGCAGTTTTCAGCACCCACCAATCCGAACTGAGCCCGCGTGGTGGGTCATAGCCCAATCCCCTGTCCCATATATTGTAACATCACTTTTTTATATAAATAATTTAACCAATAATATTAAATTTTTATTAATAGCGCCATCTATCGTCACTCACATGAATCATCGAATGCAGTGGCACTTTAAATAAAGCAGGATATGTCCTTGTCAAGAGAATATGACAGTAGCTCTTGGAATGTATGATAGATGGAGTTGATGTATAATTCGCATAGTAAAAAGAATGGAAGTGACGTCATATTAATAAAACTGCTATCACATCCCGTTTTAGATTTACAGATTCATGACATAATTAAATATCACCCCGGTTGATTGAGCTAGAAGATAACAAAATACATTTATGATTGAGGGGATCACTAAAACTTGACTGTGATAACACTTAACATTTAAGTAGCGACTAGGTCAATGTAGATCAAACTAACATTTACTGTATTGTCTAAGGTTTCAATGTTTGTGTTAAAATTATTGTTTTGATTACAGTTAGTAAGTACTGATATTTTAATATTAGAACAAGCACTATCTTACAAATATTATAAATGCGAAACTTTGTATGTTTGTTGCTCAATCTCGCAAAAACCACTGAACGGATTCGGATGAAATTTGGTACGCATATAGCTTATGACCTGGATTGAGATATAGGATACTTTTTATTGCGGTTAAGTGATATTTTCCTGAAGGATTTTCGAAAAGCTAAAGTTAACACGAGCGAAGTCGCGGTCGACCGCTAGACTGTTATAATTTAGTAGGTACCTATTGAGCATTTAAAAATTTAATTAGTGTACTCGATAAAATAAATAACAAACAAACACAGCTCTTTCATGCATTGCACACGATAGCCGTAAGACAGTGATATCAGAAAAAATAATTTAATTAGGACCCTGCGTTACGATAGCGGTGATATAAACATATATTATATAGGTATGTATGTAGGCGTTAATAATTATCTACGTCCGACGACTCATGCGCAACGATTGATTGTGAAAGTGCACTCTTCGAGCAAACATTGTAATAATACTGGCATACAAACACACACCACGCGCTTATGATTTGTGTTAATTAATGAGACAAACAGTATTCATGTCTAAAGAAAAAAAAACAAAACTCAACTTTTCCTCTGTTAATAGATTCCTTCAGATGAAATTGGAGTAGGTTACATAATAGTAATTACTACAAGAAACATAGTACCCCGCCGCCTTTTGATGCTGATTGTAAACAGATTGTAATGCTGTTTTTACCCGACTGCGCAGTGCAAGAGCGCGAAGCGCGACGCGCAGACAGGGTATAGTGTTTAACAGTCTATATATGTATGTTTGTTCCTTTGTGGCACACTAGAGACCAAACGCCTATACCGATTTTGATGATTCATACATCAATCGATTCGTCTCAATCATGGGAGTGCTACTAAAGATATGATAGTAATCAAAATTCAACATGGGCAAAATTAGGCGCCATATTGTGACGAAGTAAAAATAATAAGTTGACAAAATATGTCGAGTGGGGTATCACTGTCTAGATAATCGAAAATCATGTTTAGGTTCCTAACACTATTTTTCATTTTATATGATTGTTTAGGATCTACAACGCTTTAAAGTTGTATATTAACCACTTGCGCTTTTATTTCAATCTTACGTTTGTATGGATCTTTGTTACTCTTTTTACCTACATATTTTTCCACGGATGGTTTTTCTAAGTTCAATATTACATGCTCGAGAACAAAATAATCTAACATCGATTAGAAGCGAGAGCAGGTCACTTGTGTAATGTTTAACTAATTCACACGTATTTCGTCTAATGTAGAGTCAATATTATGACATAAGGTAGCTTATATCAAACTGTAAATACACCTTTAGCTCAAGCGCGCACTCGCGGCCAGGCCGCAGCGGTCAAGCTGATGTTACAATACATACATATTGCTGAATTTTGTGGCTACAATATTCGCGACCTGGGGGCCAATCGCCTAACGGAATTGCTTTGGAAAACGCTAACGCTTACGATTTTATTTTGTTATTTCTAGCCGCCTGAGGTATTCAAATGCCTCGCGCTCTTTCTTTTTCTTTTGCATTGGTAATAACAATATTAAAAAAAATGAGCGTGAGGTATTCGAAAACCTCAGGCGTCTAGAAATAACAATATAAAATCGTAAGCGTTAGCGTTTTCCAAAGCATTTCCGTTAGGCGATTGGCCCCCTGGGGGGTATTCGCCTAAAGGAAATGCTTTGGAAAACGCTAACGCTTTCGATTTTATTTTGTTATTTCTGACCGCCGCTGCCGAAGGTTTTCAAATACCTCACGCTCATTTTTTTTTTAATATTGTTATTACCAATGCAAAAGAAAAAAAAAGAGCGCGAGGCATTTGAAAACTTCAGGCGGCTAGAAATAACAAAATGAAATCGTAAGCGTTAGCGTTTTCCAAAGCATTTCCTTTAGGCGAATGGCCCCCAGCCTGTTGCGGCCCGGCCGCCAGTGCACGCTTTGGCTCATTAAGTTCAGCAAAAATAAGAATAATATTTTTTTTGATGTTACTTATATTTCCAATAATCTATGGAAAAGCTTTCTTGAAACCTTATGACTGGTTTTTCCGTTGCTTTTTTTTTATTTTTTTTTTTGTTGTTTTTATACTATCCCTTAATAAATTACTATATGCAATAGTAATAAATAATCATTCGACGTTAAAATATGTAATGTCATAATTCATAGTTATAAAAAAATCACAACTATTGAGAGCAAAGTGAAAGGCCAGCGTCAATGGAGCCGGTACATTTATGTATAAGTGAGTTTAGTTTTAATCACTCAGCCAACAGCTCCGGTAGCCGTGATCGTCTAGTGGTTAGGACCCTACGTTGTGGCCGTAGTAACCCAGGTTCGAATCCTGGTCACGGCAGTGGTAACACTGTCATGGCGGAGCTTTTTTATTTATAACAGAAATTGTTTATTGAAGCAATCCGCACTGTACTTTAAATTTTGCTTGCAACATTGAAATTATATCGTTATTTGTATTTTATATTATCATTATGATTTTGTAAATTTATACTTATACTTTTAAATAAGAATCTTCAACATAAAAGCCCACAGTTTACTTTTCGTTGCAAAGTTAATATATCTCTCTATGAAAACTCTATAAAACTCTTATCTCCATTTTTTTTCTATTGTGGATTTTGTCGCTAATTAATTTACTTAATTTTTTTGGTAATTTTATTATTTTTGTCTTATACGACTAATCGATGACTCTCAGCGCCATCTACAAAAACCTCTAAGAACTTGTTAGCAAATAAAACGATTTAAAAAGACGGCGGACTCAGCGAGTGAGTGTAAAAAGTGAACGTAATTTGGTCGTTAAATTCAGGTAGTATCGCAACAGCTCCGGTAGCCGTGATCGTCTAGTGGTTAGGACCCTACGTTGTGGCCGTAGTAACCCAGGTTCGAATCCTGGTCACGGCAGTGGAAACACTGTCATGGCGAAGCTTTATTTTTGCGCGTTTTGTAGGGTACTAAATCACCACTCGAAACAAAATAAGGTTACGTCGTCGTCCATACATCATTTTAAGAGTTTTATTTTAATATTTTTTTATTTTATATTGTTTTATAAGTACCTTGTATATCTTGAAAACATCTTCGCTGGGACTATTTTAGACAAGAGGTATAGGTGTTATTTAGTTCTTTAGAGTATTAGATCTATGAAAAATATTAGTTGGGAACCTAATGGAAATAATATTAAAAGATTCGAAGACTTTTATGATATCTCCGTGTCTGAATAAAGGCCATCGACCGACCAAATAACGACATCCAAGTGCGTCTTAATCTTTTGAAATGACTCCCAACATCATGACAGCGGTTAGTAACCGTAAACATGTAAACAAACATACCGGGAGTAAACAATTCGGTGACAAAACAAAACAATTGAAACCTATTACATCTATCCTTAATCTTAATAAGCAATTTTAGAGATAGACCTTATACAGGGTGTTACAAAAATACAAATAAAGCTTGAAGGACGTTGAAGTACATCATATAAGGAGTCGTCTCTAATTTTCTTAAAATATTTGCATGAAGTTTTAATTTAACTTTTTATAAAAACAGTTATTTTTAATGATTAATAAAAATATCGATCATTTGAAGACACGTCACTTCACGTTCGAGGATCATTAAAAATAACTGTTTTAATAAAAAGTTAAAACTACATGCAAATATTTTAAGAAAATTAGAGAAGACTCCTTATACCATGTACTTCAACGCCCTTCAAGCTTTATCTGTATTTTTGTAACACCCTGTATTAACGATACTTAGAGGAAGCATTAAGATGTCAAATTAGACTCCACCAATTTGTGAAACAATTACAATGCGCCGGAGCAAAAAACAAAACAATATGCAAACATAATACGAACTGCGGAGTTTTTGTGTCGAACCCGATACGATTTCAATTTGGCACTAGTCGTGTGGAACGGTGCAATTCTTTCGGTCACGCTACGATCCCCGGAAGACCGCGCAGTAAAAGTAGACCTTGGCGAGTACTGCCAATCCCTCCTCAGTCGCCTTACAGAGGCATGGCAGCGGGGGCCGAGGAGGGTCCATAAAAACTGGTCGATTCATTCCGCACTTCGATAACTAGTCGCATTTCTACAACGCACTCAACAGCTCCGGTAGCCGTGATCGTCTAGTGGTTAGGACCCTACGTTGTGGCCGTAGTAACCCAGGTTCGAATCCTGGTCACGGCAGTGGTAACACTGTCATGGCGGAGCTGGTATTTTTTATGTTTTTCCGTGAACAGGCGTTAAGTTTTCCTTGTTTGTCGGTTGACTCGATTGATTGGGTTGACCCCGAAATGTTTGAGTCATTTAAACCGTGACGTAATTTTAATAGGACGGAGAAAATTGTACGCAAACATTTGAGTTGTATAGTATCAAAGGTGGCAAAGTCAAAAAAAAACTGTTTAGTCTCGTCTTTAAGGGAGGATTTTTATAATTCACATTCATCATAACTACAAATCGTATTGAAATGTCAATATTTTATCCTCCCTTAAAGACGAGACTAAACAGTTTTTTTTGATTTGCCATTACGACTCATTTTGCTGGGTTGATTGATACATTTCACGAAACTTAAGTTAGCAAGCGCAGTTACAGAGAAGCACGCTGAGACTGGCAAGCGCGATAAACGGAATGTAATAAGTAATCAAAATTGGGCACAGACATGTACCTGTTGTGCTGTAGCGTCTGCAGCTGGTGTGCACCCCATGATAGTCCGAGTCCCATGTCCGATGTCATGCTGAAGTCCTGTGGTCCGAAGTTGCCGATTCCCGAGTAGCTAAGCGGTGTCTGAAACGATAAAGAAAGAAAAGATGTTTTCAGTAGATTGTCATAAGAAGGTCAAATAAAAGACTTGGAGAACTTTTTGGAGTCACTTTTGCAGTTTTGTTTTTCTTGTTAAAAATTGTGTTGTGGCGGATGTTACTGTCTAATAATGGTGGATTATTAACCACTAAGTGTTCGGAAACATGCACAAGTGTTGGCAAGTGAAACAAAATAGCGGAAAGTGTCTTTCGACGTTCCCTTAAGAAGTCTTGGACGGGGAGGTTCCAGTAAATCCCCACACTTTTACTGAAACATGGGGGAAAGGGGGATTGACTTGACTGCCACTTACTTTGACTTGACTTAATACTTTGACCACGAGTGCTATAGTATTTGTATACCTACATTTAACACTTGACATTGGCTAAATGCACAAGCCGTGCGAAGCCATTTAGAAAAAAAAGACGGAACATTTTTTTATGGATTCTTTAGCAACTTTTGACTGTTCTGATTATCAGCTCATACATATACGCGTAGATTATATGCTTCAGCAATCTTTAGAAAAACCATCGACAGTAAAACTCATTATATTTTGTTATTTGACTTCCTGTTGGAATAAGAGGGAAATAATCAAATCATATGATCCGGCTAGGAATTTTCCTGAATGATTGATAGTAAAGGCTTGTCCACAAAGGCTGTTGTACTTTAGAAAAGTTTATTGTATATTTTTACGAAAAAAGCTAACATTTATATAGCCCCCTGAGGTTAAAAGGCTACCCATAGCTAATAGATAGATCCTTGGGATACCCGAGTATTAAGCACGTTTTGCCGTGTCCGTGGATCTGTTTATACTTACTTAGCGACAGATACATAACACTACCAAAAGATGGAAACGAACAAGTTCCCAATTCCATCTAAGGCCCGTATTACAGAATGACAACTAAGTGTTGATCTTTACTTGAGTACAGTTAGAAAGGGATGTCGCTATGTGCTTCATATAGCGACATCCCTTTCTAACTATGCTCAAGACTAGATCAATCACTGAGAATCTTTTACGGGCCTAAGTAACGGTATTGCCGTGTCTTGACGGTACAGAATAAAACATCATTTATGTTTCGCACACATTGGCGTAACGTTTACAGGCATTCTCATGAGGTTTCGAGCAGGATTATTTCGCTACTATCTCCAAGAGTGGACTTATTTATTTTTGAGGGCGATGAGAGCCGTTCTTTTGACTACTTTCATAATCAAACTTTATGGTGGTAGCATAGATAGCAGCAAGAGCAACTATGTGCAGGTTTTGGCGCGCTAATAGAAAACTGCATAGACGCCATTGAGATTAAATCGCACTGTATCATTGAGGGGGAGAGGAGCTCGATGGCGCAGCTGGTTAGCGCATTCGGGTGCGATCGTTGAAGTTAAGCAACTTTCGCAAAATCTTCTATCTCGAGTGTCTCCGTGCTTCGGCAGGCACGTTAAGCCGTTGGTCCCGGCTGCATCTACAGTCGTTAGCACCCGCCAATCAGCACTGGGCCCGCGTGGTGGGTCATGGCCCAATCTCCCTATTCCATCCATAATAATAATATTTATTTAACAATAGTAAAATGATACAGGAACGTTAATTTTACAATAAGCATCTTACCAATTATATATTCAAAACAGTGTAAGTCTCAAACTCCCAAACTAGGACATGTCCTGTATCTCAGGAGTCAGATCAGATCAGGATCCATAGGGAAGGCCTGCGTCGAAGCAGTGGGGACATTAATAGGCTGATGATGATGATTGGGTTGGCTCACCTCTCCAGTGTAAGATAGGTCGTCTTGGGGCGGCGGCATCGTGGTAGGCAGCACGATCCGCAGGTTGTTGTGTCGCGGCGAGTGGTGGGGCGGCGGCGCGTGCGCATGCGCGTGCGACTTGTGCGCGTGGCGGTGCGGCGACGGCGCGGGGCCCGGCGACGGCGACGGGGTGCACGCCGCGCCCAGCGGCGACCCCGACCCAGGATACCCGTTAGACATTTCAAGCATTCCGCCGCTGGGATATACTGTGCGAAAAACCGATATTTATTTGGAGTTTACTCCTTAAGAATCGATTTGCATATATAAGGGGCCCGGTATGAGAAAAGGTAAGGTAAAGGTATGAAGAGCGGAGTCAATCGATGGTGCAAGTGGTTAGTGCGTTCGGCTGCGATCGTTGAAGTTAAGCAACTTTCGGAGTGGTCGGTCATTGGATGGGTGATCAAAAATTCACTATCTCGAGCTCCTCCGTGCTTCGGAAGGCACGTTAAGCCGTTGGTTCCGGCTGCATCTGCAGTCGTTAGCACCCACCAATTCGCACTGGGTCCGCGTGGTGGGTCATGGCCCAATCTCCCTATTCCATCCATAACGAAGGCCTGTGTCCCAGCAGTGGGGATATTATAAGGCTGATGATGATGATGATGATGATGATGATGTATGAGAAAAATGTGAGGAGTAAAATCTATCGATGAATGATCTCGTTACGTTTTTGGTGCGCATCCTATGTCGCGCAACTTTGACAATCAAAGATGACGGATTGACATTAATATTTTTTTTAAAATCTGAACTGAATTTAGATATTGTTTCTGATAGAGCAATGGGGACAACGAGGTATGGTACAACCATTGATGCGGTATTTTCAAGATTCGTGAACCACGTATCTACGAACGTCCATGTGTCTATGTATATGTCTTATGTACTATTATAATTTTTTTAATAAAATTTTCATATTATCTAATTTAATATTTTAAAAATTCTAAAAATTATCACGCCCTGATGTAATTTTTTTTAATACGCTTTTATTAGCTTTTGGTGTATCTCTACTTGTAACCGAGTTCTTCGGACTTGATTTTGTTTTGTGTCTGTTCAAAGACAATCGTTTTTAGAGTGTAAACTCCGGTCGTGCGTCGGAGCTGACAAACACATTTTTTTTTATACAAAAGGTCCGATAGATGACTTCACCCCACTTGATGCTAAGTGAAGGTGAAGTCCAGACGCGAAGATAGCTGATACAGCAGTTCTACCTGCCACACCAGCTATCCTCTACCGGCCTGCATGTTACTTCTTCACGCTTCTTTTAAAGGATCCCAAGTTGTAAGAGGGAGGGAACTATGGAACTATAACCATGATTTTGATTAGATTTTATTTATATAATTTTATTTTTTAAAGTATTTAACTACTCGATGTTTAAATCTAAAGGCATCTACGAGGAGAAGCTCTTGCGAAATCATTGAAGTAGCCAAGTGTTGACTTTAGTATTCGGGAAGGAAAAAAAAACAGGATTAAAAAATAAATAAAATCTAATCAAAATCATGCTTTTTTGATTTATCTAGGTATATGTTCATTGTGAAACTGATTGGAATATAAGAGTTTTTTGAAAATGAGAAGGCAGGCACTATAGTATAATTAAACCCCAATGAAAACTTGAATCATATTCTTGTATACTCCTATTCACTAAGGTAAGTATGGTGTATCTGTTCATATACAGTTAGCGAAGTGTAAGCAATAGGTATATACTCACCAGAATCAGTTTCCGAAGAGGATGGCCGTGGACTTATGGAGGTATGCATTTGTGGACTAGCTTGTAACAGTGACTGGTCGTATCCGCCGACTGGGACGCTTACGGGGAGATTGTAGTTGCTTCCCGTCACGCCCACACCTACTCGACTCCCGTTCAATTGGTTCCTTTGCATCATCATTTGGAATTCCTCATCGATCTTCGAGTATTTGGCTTCGGTCCTTGGCGTCAGATTGTATTCCGGTTCGGCTTCAGGGCTGTCGGGTGACATCACTCCGTTCTTATGCTCTTTCTTCGTTAGGGCCTGCAAGTGTCAGCGAAAGGAGCTCAGGTGGCTTGACGAGCCAAAATTATGTAACCTCTACTGTATTAATTTTGGCATGCTTTAAATCAACATAACATATTAGAAGGCACCCTCTCTACACACCATTAGTCTTATCAGTGATCACAACATTTATAAAATATAGTTTAAAATCTCGTTACACAAGTATGTGTAGTGGAGGGTTCAAAATATAAAAAAAAGTGCTAACAAAACTACAGTGTTCACTAAATTGTATTTGGGAAACTTTTTAGCGTACATATGTGTGTAGTGTCGAATGCAATGATGCAACTCTGACTTTACCCTAACATCGACTCGGAGTCAGGTAGGCGCGGTTAATTCAAATAAACACAAAAATATTTACAAAACCCATGCTGTACAAGGAAAAAATAACATAAACACTGGGGTGTCTAGTCATAAATTGTTAGTATAAAAAACAGGGTGTCTGGTGTACTTTTTGTTTTCTTCAACAGGAAATTAAACATGCTGGTACCTACTTCATCGGGCTTATGTTTATCTATACCGGTGCCTTTAAACTAATCTATGTATTAACTATTGCCAGGTTTAATCACATATTTTGAAATAATCTAATTGGAGATATCGATGTGACGGTTGGTTTTTGCCAGGTAAGTTTACGACATATAATTCAATAGGGATTGCAGAAAACAAGGATTGGTTTAGTAAATATGAATGCATTAGGTTCGCTTGTAAGTAGGAAGCACTCGGTTAATGGGATAAGTCAAGTTTGCTGGACATTGCATTGCGATCACGGGCACACAGATGACGCCGTACTTAATGTACCTCGATGATGTTGCGGTTGGTCAGCGACTCATGTGGCTCGTTGTATTCAGTATATTTAAGAAGAACCTGCAAACAATTAAACCATTATAGCAATGCACCAACATCACAGAACTCATATTGCATAGTCTTATATAGAGGTCTTAAAACTTTTTCCTACTACAATCAGAATGATTGATAATGCATCAAAACAGGTATTCCAAAAAATATGTTTTTAGAAAATTATATTGATGCTTACTTTATCCATGTCCGTGCTTGCATATTGGTAGAGTTTGTTGTTCGAGCTAAATATGATGAGTGCTATCTCACAGTCGCAGAGCACGCTCAATTCGTAGGCCTTCTTCATTACACCGAATTTACGTTTGTTGAACGTCACCTGAAATCAAAGAGACAACGTTACTCTTAGCTGCCTACTTTAAAGTATAATAAATAATAATCAACAGATTGAGACGTGGAGTTGTATTTTTTAAGAACAGTGTAAGTAAAATAAATTTGGAATTTTAGAATATCTTCCGCAATTGCTTGCACAAAGTAATTTTATTACATTTTTATTTTAAGCATATATTGCAAAATTTCTAGTCTAATAATTGGACGGGGTTGATTTTTTTTCTAGTAGAATTAATTGAATGCTCATAATTAATGTCTCAACTCAATTACAGTAACAATGACTTCAGGATATAATGGTAATGTGCAAACAGTAAATACCAAAGATATGTTACAGCTTGGTCATTAACCGCATCCTCCCACTTAATGATTTGTTGAAAACATTGAGCATTACTCACTTAGCATCTATGTTTTAACTTATTCTAATAATTTTAACTGCACAAAAATTGGAGTTCAAATTGCTGATATTCTTGTATATACATACAAATTAAAAGCCTGTGATACAAAATTCACATATTTTGTCTAAAAGAATTAGCCAATTTCAACAGACCAATTGAATTTAAGATTCATTTAATTTATTTTAGTTCAAACATAATGTTATCAGTTCCGACCATAATAATAATCTTTTATTGGATGTACGCACTTAAATTATTACAACGTCTGCACTGTTTCACTGGTCATGGCCATCCATCTATCGTACATTATTACTGGAACACATTGTGAGCCCTATGTGTCATCAAAACAACGAACATTTAGAACTCAATATTCCAGATCATTAAAAGCTTTGTTTGCGCGGCAGTTAATCCACTTTTTCCTTGTCCGTTGATTATGATGAGTAGTCAACGTTTTAGCTGTTAAAGATACTACAATTTCAGTTAAACCGTTTGCGATGACTAGGTTGACGTCATAACAAAGTACTGTATTTACGATCTCGATCTAATATTTGCGGATTCCACTTACTTATACCTTCGAAATTTAACATCACTTATGGGATTAGTGTTTAATTAATAAGATAAGACGGAGGAGGCGGTTACAGACATTACTCAGACGGTAGAGACCTTGGTCGAAAGCAAATTGACCTTCGCAACTTTCATTTCAAACGTCTGCCTTCCCTATTGTTATGCCAATCATGTCTGAGCTTCAGCAGAGTCACCTAATCGTAAACTTACAGCGAATAAGCCTCTGTTCAGTTTAGCTTCACGAGGTCTTCTTAGACTGGACGGGGGTGTACTGCGTAATCGTATAATTAATAAATTACCAACGAGACCGGTCATTGCCCTTGACGATAGTGTTTTGCAAAGGGAGCTCACTGATATGTCCATTCGTTGGGTCAAAGCGAGTACGAAGGTCATTTCTCTCTATTAACACTGTGTGTTAATTACTATTTGTGTTGAAAGTGATGTCGATACTGGTAAAAGTGAACGCAATTTGTTATATTTTTTGTCAGATTTAATATTTGAGTTGAAATAAAATAATGCGTAGTTTAGAAATTGCCTTAGATTAACGGTTATTTAAGGTTGGCAAAAAACATAGTTGTTACAATAGCAATTAAAACGTCAATGATAAGCCGGTTGCCTAAATTAGACATATTGTAAATGAAATGAATTAATGAAACTTTTGCCAATTGGAAAAACTATTAACATTACTGTGCATATAAATCAAAAGCAGCGTTTTATGATCAAAATAAAACCAACAATCCCAAAAATTACTTAAGTAATTATCTGTTTTAATGGTAATGTGACATAAAAACGAAATGCGACTCTTATTTTCATTGAAAGTAATAATTCCTCTAGTCGTTATTTGTTTTTGATTGTTAGCGAAGCAGTCTTATAACTTAAGACATTACCTAACAAAGCAATAAATTTACGAACCTGCCGATTCCGTTCGTCCGTGATCCGGGATATTTGTATTTTTTTCCGACCCATAGTGGCAGCAATCTTGGAGGGGGTATGTGGAGCTTGGGTAAGAATAAAAGTTGCCTATGGGCTGGCTGCTACTACGGACATCAACAGCTGCTACCTGAAACCAAATGAAAAAACTTTTTTTATTAATAATTCAAGATGTTGGTCATTTGATCCGAATTCTCAATATTTTAAACGAATCGATGATATTATTGCCCAAGAAGAAGTATTAAGTGAAAATGTTTGAAATTCCGACTTAAAAAAATGGTTATTGCCAGTATTTATAAAATCCTGACTATGAGTCATATTTTACATAACCATGTAAGAAAATGTTTACCCTAGCTTGCAGGACTAGAAAAAATGAGGTCGGCTACGTTGATAGTGGCGTCATTATGTAAATCAATGTGACCCGAGCTTCGCTGTAGGCATTATGGGCAGCCTGTAATTGTTGACAGCCTTTGGAATAGTCCGAGCGTAATATGTATTTAGCACATCAAACATGTCATGATAAAAACATATTTTTTTTTGTTTGAGTTTTAATGTAAGTTCAATCTATAGTTTTTTTGTGTTACTGGAACTTTTCATGCAGACTTGTGAGTTCAGAAAAATAATAAAATTTATAAGTTTTTTTTTAAATTCTTAAACGGAGTTCTATTTAAACAAAACTGTAATGGAATCATAGAGATAGCAATTAAATTAAGTAAGGACTAAGAGAAACAAGTCCAATGTGTAAGTTAAATATTTAACGCCGTGTAGCATTTATCGATTGCTTGAGCAATGGTACAAACACGCACTAACCTTGAACTCTGAATAGCTAATAACTAGGTAACATGCCAGTCATGTTGACAAAAACCTCAATTGAAGATAATAATATACTTTCATAGTTTGAAACTTGGGTTTGTTTTTTTTACACATATATATATATATATTACTAGCTGTCCCAGCGAACTTCGTACCGCCATATAAAATAGGGGTTGGTGGTAGAAGGGTGAAAAGTTAGGGTTGTATGTATTTTTGTATGATGTATCATAAAAAAAATAAAAAAAAAATATCTAAAATTAAAAAAAAATTAGGGTGGATTACCCTTAACATTTAGGGGGATGAAAAATAGATGTTGTCCGATTCTCAGACCTACCCAATATGCACACAAAATTTCATAAGAATCGGGAAAGCCGTTTCGAAGGAGTTTAACTACAAACACCGCGACACGAGAATTTCATATATTAGATATAGTCAGGTAGGCAAATGACTACACCATCTGGTGTTAAGTGGTAATATAGTCCAAACGCGAAGACATATATAATTTTTTTTGTTCAAAAAAAAATTTTTTTAAGTGAAGATATCAGTTTGGGCATTTGGTTTTTGAAAAAACCTAGAGAATATTTGGTGATGTATCTTAGCATTTTAAGTTTACGAATTTGCTAATTGAATAGTTGAACCATTCAACTATCGAAATGATAAAATTTTTAAGACCAATCCAGAAAAAATACCAGTTACACTGACTTTGCATGTTGATTATCTTTTTGTTGAGAAAGTAAATATTATTGCCTACTGTTCTAATGAGTTATAATTATAGTAAGAGTCAATCGGTTTCTTCTAGGCAAGCGCGTCCCACCATAGGGTACGGCCAGAGTGCACTCAGATTCAGATTCAGATTCAGATTCTGAAAACAAGCGCGAGAAATAAACAGTGTAGTCTAAGCAGGTTGCCTGCTTTTTCTCGCGCTTTGTTTTCTGAGTCTGAATCTGAATCAGGAGTGCAATCTGGCCGTACCCTTCGACTACACTGTTTATTTCTCGCGCTTGTTTTCGGAATCTGAATCTGAATCTGAGTGCACTCTGGCCGCACCCTTAGGCTGCTACGTCGCTTTTCATCAGTCGCGTGGCCGTAAAGCGTAAGCCTATTTTATGTAAAAAAAAAAAAAAAAAAAGTTTGAATTAAGATTTATAACAGTAATTATAGTCGTGTTATATTTTAATAAAAGAAGGTAGGCTTTATTAATGCTCACCACGTTTATGGGGTTGTGATTATATCTTTGTGTCAGAAAGTCAACTGTTAAATTATGAGAGTATTTTATGTTCCGTCGGTTTAGGAAAAAGCAACATTTTTGCAGTTGTTACGCAATAAGCTTCTATATATTCCAGAGCTGTGCATGCCACATCGCGTGCTAAGGTTGAGGGACATGAGATGTGAGTGATATACCGAGAAAATCTTAGCTCAGCGGACATTTTACCCCCTCAGAAAAGGTTTTGACTATTTCCAATAGAAGTAAATAGTAGATTTATTCTTCCTATTTTAAGTTAATGTAGAATATTTGCAAATACTATTTCTTTCTTTTTGTACTAATCGTTCTACCGCAGCTAGTTTACGGAAAAAACGATAATATGCACAACTTCAAACGCCTGAATCTCTCAATAATGTTCAATAAATTAGATCAAATTAATTACTACGACATCAGAAATATGTTTATGTTGTAACATACTGTATTAGAAAATTGATTTTCCATCTCGTTGATTATCAAAAAAAAAAACATATTACCTCCGTGAGTTTTCCCAAAAAACAGTGCAGGTTTACACGTATTTTGATATTGTATTAAATAGAATTATTATCAAAAACTTTCATAAAACTAATCTACCATTATTGAACAACTAAAATATTTATATATTTTTATTATTAGTTCATTAATAATTATTTTATAAGACTCGAAACATCATCCGTAAAATGCAATATTACTAGTGCAAATCTACCTACGCGCCGATCAGTACGGCAGCGGCGCAATTTTGTAAAAGGGCTCTTAAATGAAGCTAAATCTAGTGTTCTCACTAAAGCGCGACACATTTGTAGCTGAATTTAGTTACAGCACAGAATAAAATTATACTTAAAAAACATTGGTGAACAGGTACAAAATAATAAATTGTCATTTGACATGGTTACTTCGTTAACATTATTAGATTCGAGGCCCAGGGCGAGTTTTTCTGATGTGTGCGTATCACAGCTGCATCTGTACATAATGACCGGTCGCAGGGGGTGAGGTGGAAGGCGGAAGTAGGTAAGGGGGGGGGGTCGCTCTTGCCGCGAATGGATGTCGTCTGCTTCGCGGACGACACCCTTGTCGCGGCGAGAGCGAAGGAGTGGGAGGAGGTGCTCCACCTTGCGTCGGTCGGCACCTCTATGGTCGTCCGACGCATCCGCCTCCTGGGGCTGGAGGTGGCCCTCGATAAAACGAGGGCCATGGCGTTCCATGCCCCAGGACGCAGGACCCCACCGGGGCTCCGTGTCCGGGTTGAGGGGATCCAGGTTCATGTCGAGATGCACATGAAGTATCTCGGCCTGACCCTGGATCCCCGGTGGAGGTTCGAGGAGCATTTTAGGCTCCTCGCTCCCCGGCTGTGCGCCGCCGCAGCCGGACTCGGACGGCTCCTCCCCAATGTGGGAGGGCCGAGGGCGTCGTGCCGTCGACTTTATAATGGAGTGGTAAGGTCGATGGCACTGTACGGAGCCCCGGTGTGGGCGGAGTGCCTTACGTCCCGCGCGAAGGCCCTCTTGCGGAGGCCACAGAGGGTCATCGCGGCCCGGGCCGTGCGGGCTTACCGCACGGTCAGCCACGGGGCTGCCTGCGTCCTCGCAGGTACGCTCCCGTGGGAGATCGATGCCCTGGTTCTGTCCCAGGTGCATCGACACAGGGCCGCGGCGAGAGAGCGGGGCGAGCGGCCCGTTCGGGAGGAGATCGAACGGGTCCGCACCCAGGCGCAGAGGGAGGCTCTGCGCCGATGGGGTGAGGCACTCGCCAACCCAGCCGCTGGCCACCGGACGATCGAGGCGATCCGTCCGGTGTTGGAGGAGTGGGTAGGGCGCCAGCGGGGCAGCCTCACCTACCGCCTGGTGCAGGTACTGACTGGACATGGGTGCTTTGGCCACTACCTGCACCGTGTCGCCCGTCGGGAGGAGCTGCCGCGGTGTCATCACTGCGCCTCCCCCGACGACACGGCCGAGCACACACTGATCGTGTGCCCGGCCTGGCGAAACGAGCGCCGCACGTTGGTGGCGGCGCTCGGCGGTGGAGCGCTCTCATTGCCAAGTATGGTTCGAGCCATGCTTGGCAATGAGAGAGCATGGAAGGCTGCCGCCTCCTTCTGCGAGGTTGTGATGGGGCAGAAGGAGGCAGCGGAGAGGGAGCGGGAGGAGGACGCTCTGGCCGCTCCCCTCCGGCGTAGACGGGTGGGCCGAAGAAGACAGGCGGCTTTGACCGCCGGTCTTCGTCGGCCCTAAGGTGGACTGGGCGCGGCATGCCAGCCGCGCGTCCTTGGTGCCATTCGGCATAGGCCACCCCGTCTGGGGATTACCTAGTACCCTAGAGTAATCCCCCCATAGGCGCGTCGCCCGGTCCACTCGTTGGGCCGGGCCAGCCCTAGGACGCTCTGGTGTAGTGGCGCACGTAGGTGCACCGATCCCAGAGCGCCCTCATAAGGGCCGAGGAGGGTACCAGTGGTTTTTAGTGGGTAGGACCGGCGTTGTTCCACGCCGGGGAGTCCCACACACGTCGCGCGCCTGGCAAGCGCGCGGTATGGTGCGTAAATGCATTTTCCACCGACAACAAAAAAAAAAAAAAAAAAAAAAAAAAAAAGGTAAGGGGGGGGGGGGTTTGCTCAGAGATAGGGTGTCAGGTCACTGTGTTACTGGGTTTGTGCTGCATTTACTTGAACCGAATGGTGTGTCTCCTAATTTGTTCATGGTTTCCCTTCCTTCAATTTTTGGAGTTTACTCCTTAAGAATCGATTTGCATATATAAGGGGCCCGGTATGAGAAAAATGTGAGGAGTAAAATCTATCGATGAATGACCTCGTTACGTTTTTGTGCGCAACCTCATCTGCGCACCTTTCACTTTTAGCCATGGCAACGGATAAAAAACATTAAGTTGACACAAATGTCAATAAAATAAATAAATTAAAAATAGATAAAATCGGAGCAAAATTAATGAAAACAAATAAGTAACAGAATATAGAGAAATGCCGGTAAGTGTCCAGCACTCTGGAATAGTGATTTTCAGTAAAGATGGAATTACAAAATGATGACTAGTGTGTGATATTTTTGAAATTGTGTGTTTCCAGAAATACATAATATAATAAAATATATGATGAATATCGCTGATGTTAGATTATAAAATGTGTGACATGGAACCTATGATAGTCGAAACCATGGGACGATTCCTGAGGTATCTCTACTTGTAACCGACTTCTTCGGACTTGATTTTGTTTTGTGTCTGTTCAAAGACAATCGTTTTTAGAGTGTAAACTCCGGTCGTGCGTCGGAGCTGACACACACAATTTTTTTTTAAGTGTATCCCTTGCTTGAAAATACTTTTAAATAAGAACCAAACCCGATCAATTAACTGTTAAGTTGATATATCACGTTCTTTGTGTTGCCAACAGTACCCTAAGCACGAACCAATATCGAATTCGTAACGTTTGCGAGTCCGAAATGTCATTGTCAAATGTGTACCGATTCTTAGTTCTCGTTACGTACTTTGTGACGCTGCTGTTCAAGTTTCCATTCAAAATTTAACATTGACATTTAGCACTCGCAAACTATTCGAATTCGATAATGGTTCGTGCTAGGGGTACTGAATACCAATAACAGAGAAAACACGTGACTTAATGACGCATTACATTCATTTGGCGTTTCTGAAAACAGCTGTCAGCTGGTATAAACTCCTCCTTTTGTCGTGCTCCTCATTGCTGAGGGTTGTGACCTCCACGAATTATTTTGTGGACGATCGCTTTCCATTTGTTGCGGTCTTCGGCAGTGTGGAGTGCATCGCGGACTCCAGTCTTGGTACTGTCGCGGACGCGGATCTGGTCTGTCCAGGGCATGGGGCTTCTGCCTCTCGGTCGCCTTCCCTGTTCTTTTCCTGTCACCAGGAGCACTTCCAGGGTATCGTTTTTCATCCTTGCTATGTGACCGAAGGATTCGAGGATCCTACGAAAACAGAATTTGGACATTCTAACGGTGACTCCCACTTCTTTAAGAATTGTCGCAATTGTGCGGTGGGCTGTCCACGGAACTCGTAACATTCTCTTCCAATACCAAAATTCAAATGCGTCAATACGAGATCTGTCTGCCTTCTTGAGGGTCCATGTTTCCGCACCGTGGGTGAATATGGAGAACACCAGCTGTTATATAAACACACGTAAATATTGTCTCAGAGACGCCCTCTAGTTGAGCCGACCCCCTCAGGTTCGAGTGGTCTGGAGGTTCCAGACGGACAGGAGACTCCCCCCGTGGGGAGACGCCATCCGACTGGAATACCTCCAGAGGCACTCGCCAATTCTCGGCTTGAGGTCCCCTTAGGATCTCGCCGTCCCCAAACCCGGTGACGCTGTAAAGGTCATTTGCGACCAACAGCATACACACTAAAAAAAACGTAAATATAAGACTAGCTGTACTCGCCGGTGCCGCCCGCATACTCATCGATCGCGTTAAGCTCGTCCAGCCATATGAAAACCGGGATACATACAACTAAATCTACTAAAAAATGTATATTCGCAAAAAGGGTTTTTAAGGTAAAAGCGACCGACGGACGCAACCGACGCCTTCCCTTATTCCTCATGGCTCATTAAATATTTTTCTTAAAAGGTTAACACAGGCGTATGAGCGTGAATTTCGCCCCGTTGAGAGGTAAATCGGTGAAAAAATAAATATTTTACGGTACGTTGGGAAGATAAGTGGTGTTGTGTAGGCACCCGAGCTTGGGCGGCGTCGTCGTCACAAAACATTGGTTAGCGAATACGAGAACATACCTAGTTCATCATCGTCATCAGTCTATTAGTGTCCCGACAGCTGGGGCACAGGCCTTCCCTATGGATGGAGTACGGAGATTGGGCCTTGTCCCACCACGCGGGTCCTTGCGGATTGATGGGTAACGACTGCAGATGCAGCCGGGACCAACGGCTTAACGTGCCTTCCGAAGTACGGAGGAACTCGAGATGTAAGATTTTTGTTCACCCATCCAATGATCGACCATTGCGAAAGTTGATTAACTTCAACGCTAAACACCTGCGTCAGCGAGCTCCTATTTAGTTCGCTCAAACTGCTTATCAGAAACTACGCTAATTGTCTAAAGGTACAAGCGGCCGCTCGTAGCGCGTAGCTTTTTGACAATCTTACAGGAACCTGACATTTTGCTGAGATAAAAAGTATCGCTATGTTTCAGTACAGATCATAAGTTAATCTATATTTAATCCAAATCCATTAAGTCGTTTTTGCTTGATTGAGTAACAAACATACACACTCTCACATCTATACTAATAATATTATAAAGCTGTTTTTGCAGAGTTTGTTTGTTTGAACGCGCTAATCTCTGGAACTACTGGTCCGATTTGAATGATTCTTTCAGTGTTGGGTAGTCCATTTATCGACGAAAGCTATAGGCTATATGTTTTTTTATCACAATTAGGGATCCGTAATAAAATTGCTATTTTGTAACACAAGGTGTAAAATCGAAAACCTATTTTTGCGTACGCTGCAAAAACTATTGACAATAGAACAAAATGATGTACTGCGGGTTTGTAGATACTATTAAGACCTACAAAAAAGTCCGCAAGAACATATATCTAGCTATCATGGTTTAATCACAATAACCGATTTGTGTTCAAAATAATTATAAAATCGTCTGAAGAAAAAAAAAACTACGTTAAATATGTATCGTAATATTAATCTTTATCGAAATTAAGCATTATGTTATCAAGAGTATTTATGTAGAAGTAAAATACTTTTTGTTTCATCTCAATCGGATATTTCGTTTAAAAGTTATCACTTGCGTAAGATGTTAAGAGTTGGTACCTATTAATGAGTTATGGGCCATAGAGTTTTTTTATCAACATAAAATCCTGTAATAATCTTTTTCGAAATATATTTGTTGATAAAACGCGGGTGAAACGGCGGGGCACGGCTAGTCTTTAATATTAAGAAGAGTAGGATAACATTATTTGAAATCTCCAAAAAAAAAAAGAATTTACTAAAAATGAAACTGAAATCTTATTGAAGCAAATAGAGTTCTCGAGTTCACAGAGTGTACAAACAGTTAGGCGCTTTGCAGACGGCGGGGTGGAGCGGGCCGGTCAATTTCGCCGCGAACGATAGTACAAAGTGAATCCTATACTACAAACGCACACAGAGGGCAAAAAGACCGCGCCTTGGGTGCCCGGCGGACACTGGCGGCGCGGCATGTCCGCGGCTGCCCGCCGTGGATCATACAAACCAGTTTATATGCAGTAACGCAGACGGCGGCGCGGGGCGGCTAGCTTAGTCCGCGCCACTCGCTTTTTAGTGATGGACTATACACTAGAACGAACGTCCTGAACTGACTGCCTCTGCCTGTCGTGTGCTTTGTGTACGCGGCGAGGGCAGCCGCAGACATCGACGGGCAGACGCGGTTTTTATTTCTTCGCGGACAAAAAGCCCGCCCCGCCCCGCCGTCTGCAAAGCGCCTTACAGTTAGTAGGTGGGAATCAATTTTTCAGCGCATCTGTAGTTTCGCAGCCGCGTGACGCCCAGCGACGGGAGCCCAGCGCCCACGCGTCGCTCACCGCCTACGCCACGAACGAGAAACACTTTTAATTCAGGGAAACATTCCCCTGTATTTAATACTTTAATTAAAGCAACGTCCGTTTTAATTTAAATGTTTAATCAATGTTCTTGATTAATTATTATTAGCGCGCTTTTTTCAATGGCGTGCCCGTTGATTTCCTTTTTTTTCAGGCAAGTAATGGTTTTAAATAAATTTAAGAATTGGACAATTCTTGTAGATTTGTAAGGTTATCGAATTATGTGATCGGTTTTTTGAGTAGTTGTGACTTCTTCATCTTAAGTAAATGTATTTAATAATCTGAGGTTTTTTTGATAATTTTAATATTATAGTTGACATCTGTCTTCGAACACATTCAACTTTTACAAGTAAGAGTTGAGGAGCTCAATGGCGCAGATGGTTAGTGCGTTCGACTTCGATCTTTGAATTTAAAGCAACTTTCGCAGTGGTCGGTCATTGGATGGGTGATTGGGTGACCAAAAATCTTCTATCTCGAGTTCCTCCGTGCTTCGAAAGGCACATTAAGCCGTTGGTCCCGGCTGCATCTGCAGTCGTTAGCACCCGCCAATCCGCACTGGGCCCGCGTGGTGGGACATAGCGCAATCTCCCTATTCCATCCATAGGGAAAGCCTGTGCCCCAGCAGTGCGAAGATTAATACGCTGATGATGATCATGATGAAATATATTTCGTTTATCTATCTATCATGGTTAGTAAATATATTATACTAGCGGACTCGACAGACGTTGTCCTGTCTAGTATGGTAGCGCCGTCTGTCGGATCCAATGTAAAACATTCCAAAATCAACAACTACTAATAAATTAAAAATTAATTAAAAAAAACATTGTCCAGCGGACCAAATTGTGAATCTAAACCATTCTCAGATCCCCTTGAACACACACAAAAAATTTCATCAAAATCGGTCCAGTCGTTTAAGAGAAGTTCAGTGACATACACACTCACAGAAGAATTATATATATAAAGATTTATTTATTATTGTCGATTTGGATGAAACGAGTTCGAATTTCATATGTTTAATGTCATCCTCTAGTAACTAAAAGCAAATACATTACTAGTGAATAGACATAATATGTTGTTGCTTTCGTTATTTGCGTCTGATCAATCTTTTTAGTCTTATTACATCTAGAGTAAATCTGAAGCGTTCGGTAATTTCGCTCAGTTTTTGAAGTTATACTTCTTTAGCCGCGTTATGAAAAAATTATGAGAGTGAAATTTTAAGATGCGCGCGCATCACTGTAACACAAAAGTAACATAATGAAGTTAACCGCGGGCGCGTTATGAAAAAATGATGAGAGTGAAATTTCGAGATGCGCGCGCATCACTGTAACACAATAGTAACACCATGAAGTTGGCCGCGGGCGCGTTATGAATGTTAGTGTCTAATAATGGTGGATTATTAACCACTTAGTGATTAATAATCCACCATTATTAGACATCTGTTCGAAAGGTACTTTGAACGATCCACGGAGCTCCATAAGATGATCGCGTTGTCAAAAACAATGTTGGCACGCTCGTCGCCTCTGATCGCTGTTTTCATATTTATAATATTTATCCACATGTTTCTAGTTTCTATATAGACACAACGTGTTTTAGTTACTTACAAGTGCTAATTACATATGGACTAATAACTTAAATTCAGTAGTGATTTTAATTGAATATTTTGAATATTTATTTAATTTATCAAATTAAAACTGAACTTAATTGACTGTGTTAACTATCCTTTTCCAGTCCTTTTATTATTTTATTGTAATTATTAATTATTTGCATGCAATTAAAAAATATTTTTAATGATGCTAAAGAAGTATAACTTCTCGCGCGCGTACATAAGTTACACGCATCCATTTTTTTTTGAGTGTGTATGCTGTTGGTCGCAGATGACCTTTACAGCGTCACCGTTTTTTTTTGAGTGTGTATGCTGTTGGTCGCAGATGACCTTTACAGCGTCACCGTTTTTTTTTGAGTGTGTATGCTGTTGGTCGCAGATGACCTTTACAGCGTCACCGTTTTTTTTGAGTGTGTATGCTGTTGGTCGCAGATGACCTTTACAGCGTCACCGTTTTTTTTTGAGTGTGTATGCTGTTGGTCGCAGATGACCTTTACAGCGTCACCGTTTTTTTTGAGTGTGTATGCTGTTGGTCGCAGATGACCTTTACAGCGTCACCGTTTTTTTTTGAGTGTGTATGCTGTTGGTCGCAGATGACCTTTACAGCGTCACCGTTTTTTTTGAGTGTGTATGCTGTTGGTCGCAGATGACCTTTACAGCGTCACCGGTGATTCTGTTGTAAAATAAAATCTCACTGCCGATTTCGGTAGCTGCCATTGTTTTAGACATTAGTTTGATATGATATACATTACGCCATTACACGGCACAATGTTGCCGTCTGTATTTGACATTTGTAAGAAATCCGAAAAATGAGATCTTAAGTGAGTTCGCATCTTAAACAATACTAATGCAGATCGGTCCGATGTAAATCTTTTTGTTTGGATTATTTTGACCTTCGAGAAAGATTAACCTGTTATCTGTCATGTATCTGTCATGTTGTGAGGTTTGTTTCGGTTTGAGGTTAGAAATTAATCTACGGGTGGGTCGGGCCGTCCGGTAATAGCAAATTGATCGGATTAATCTGTGATCACGTGACCAATAATCCGTCGCGTCTGCGATGCAAATACCGACGGCAGCTATTATGAGCGAACTTAAGCTTTTCTAGCCACCCCCCACGTGATATCCAAAATTTGGCTTTCTCGGTTCATTTTCACTTTTAAATGTATATAATGACTGGACTATTATTGATATGCATCATTAGAATGTTATTTAGTAGAGTCTGTGTGGAAAGAGAATGGAATTTACATTGGAGGGCGCTGTAGTGCTTTCCTACCGTATTTGTACCGGTTTTACCCCTTTTAGACATGATTAAAAACAAAAAAACCGCAAGAAATCACAACAACAAACATATCCGTATCAATACAAAACTTTGACGTTTTACAGATTGCTGGGTTTGATTGCCAAATAAAAATCTTTATGTTAGTTCCGTTTTTCGCCACGCTCATTCTCTTTCCGCACAGACTCTTAATAAAAAATAATTTTAAGACACTACAGAAACATAATATCTACAGGTTTATTAAAACGAAGCCACATATAAAAAAACAATATATTAGTCTTGAAAAACAATGATCTTCAGAAGCATCGTTCATTACGTATGAGTATTAAGTATGTATTTCTGAAAGATTCTCAAGGATCTTGAAAAACAAATTATGTTCAGTGACCTTCAGTTAAATTTAAAGCTTCTTAAATTGACAGTTGTTGAAATAGATAATCAACTTTAAACAAATATTAAAAGTAATGGCGTGCTCCAAGTGCGACCTGGCTTATCCAAAATGAAGTAAAAGTTGAAGCCTTCTTCTGTAAGTATCTGTATTTATATTAGACTAGTGGCCCGCCCTCGCTTCGCTTCGGTGTAGAGCTGTAGTGTAGATTTAAATGACTTTTCATATAAGTAATTATAAAAAAACTGAAAATGATATATTAGCCTTTTCCAAACTTCTATTGACATCACGTCGCTCAATTGTTTCTCCACTAACATTTGAAATTTATGGTGTCAAAGTTCAAATTGACTTTTAAGTATTATTACGAATCGTTGGTATGGGAGTATAGAAAAGTGTTGTTTTTTGACATTTTCAGGCATTTTTTAAAATTTTCTCTGCGTAAGGACCATCCTCGTACTTCAAGGAATAGTCTTAAAAAAGAATTATCGAAATCGGTTCAGCTGTTCTCGAGATTTGCGCTTAGCAACAAATTCAGCGATTCATTTTTATATTATAGATTATACTTAAAAGCAATCTTTAAAGCCTCCGCTATAAAGAGGGTTGCGCATCGGACTGCATGGTGTCATCCTCTTATATCCCATAACACAAGTCCGCAGTGATTACTTTGGGACTAGACTAATTTGTGTAAGTGTAATAAATATTTATTCATTAACTGTTAAACTGAATCTTTTTATAGTTATACTTCTTTAGGCGCGTTATGAAAAAATGATGAGAGTGAAATTTTAAGATGCGCGCATCACTGTAACACAAAATATTAACAGCATGAAGTTGGTCGCTTTAGCGACTTAGCGACCAACTTCATGCTGTTACTTTTGTGTTTACCGCACATTAAGAAAATCTACCAACAAAATAGAAATAGAATCTCTATTTAGTGGGTGCTAACGACTGCATTGTGAAGGCCTATCAAAAGTATTTATTTGTTAAATAAATATTATGTAGGTATATGCGTCATATGCTAGTTTAAACAAAACTTGTACAATACTTTTTGTGGCTGTTTAAAACATTATTTTGTATACACTGCATAGACAACTAGCATTTTCCAAGTATAAATCACTTATTTACTTCACATATTTTGCTTATTCAACAAGTTTGATGCAAGTATTGTATACTGCATGTTTAATACATGTATATAAGTGTGAACAAAAATTAAGATATTGTATAAAATTTGTTTAATACATAAACCTTGATACTTTCAAAATAATTTAGATCCGTAACAATTTTAGTTAAGAATGTAGATTTATATAGCTAATAATTCCATAAAATACAGTGGTTTTTTTTTTGTTCTACGACAAATATTGACGAATTTTCGGTTGGCCGCGTGGTGGCTGTGACGTCAGAGCTCTAGCGCTCGGATGCGAGCGTGCGTAGAGACGCTACTGAAGTTCGAGCTCTGTGACGTCACAAGTTTCGCCCGCCGGTAAATTTTGGCTACCATAAAATTAGTTATAAAATCGCAACGAATGAACCGATTTCAATGATTTAAAAAGTATATTAATTAAAAAGCTTATTAGATCATTCTGATTCTGATTATGAGTGGATTTGCTGATTTAGTAATGGTCCTCATTAACCAAGTCGGAGTAAGTTAGCTAGTCAGCTCTTGGGTGGTAGTTTCAGCCGTTAAGCAACCTTCAGTTGCGGTGGTGGCATGAATTATTAATACGGAAGTCATTTGCTTATCTTCGTATCGGGCAAGGTTGCCTTGTATGCTGTATGCTGTTGGTCGCAGATGAACTTTACAGCGTCACCGTTTTTATTTGAGTGTGTATGCTGTTGGTCGCAGATGACCTTTACAGCATCACCGGTGATTCTGTTGTAAAATAAAATCTCACTGCCGATTTCGGGAGCTGCCATTGTTTTAGACATTAGTTTGATATGATATGCATTACGCTATTACACGGCACAATGTTGCTGTCTGTATTTGACATTTGTCAGAAATCCGAAGTAATGAGATCTTACGTGAGTTTGCATCTTAAACAATACTAATGCAGATCGGTCCGATGTAAATCTTTTTGTTTGGATTATTTTGACCTTCGAGAAAGATTAACCTGTTATCTGTCATGTATCTGTCATGTTGTGAGGTTTGTTTCGGTTTGAGGTTAGAAATTCGTCGTGGGTGGAGTTTCAGCCGTTAAGCAACCTTCAGTTGCGGTGGTGGCATGAATTTTTAATTTCAATTCAATTCAAATTGTTTATTACAGACAACAGAATGGTCCATCAAATCGTTAGTAACATTATTTAACTTAAATGCTATGTTAATATATATTATTTCTGGGATTCAATCGATGTGTGTTTTTTTTTAAATACTGAAATTGTATTATATATAATATAAAAAGTAATCTAAACCAAATGTCAAACAAAATGAATTTGTGTAATTAATTAATATTCTACATTTAAAGTCATATAATTTAAAATATCGTGTATTATAATTTAATGTACTTAAATGTCAAAGAATTCAAGTGAATTTATTTAATGTTCAAATAAGGACAACATGATCAAAATATGTTAGTAGATACTTAAATTATGTTAGTACTTAATTTCTAAAAGTGATTTTCTCCTCTGGATAAATTTCCACATAAGAGGACTATCAAATTTGTTAGCAATAATGTTTAAAATACTGTTGCCACTCTCGCTTATTCTGCCCAACAGGGATGCAGTCCTTTTACGCCAAATCGCATCAAAACCATCTGTATGTGCCTCGGCAAACATAGCTGAAGCGCTACAGAAAGGCGGAAGCCGCAACAGGGCCCTAAACGCATTATTATATTGGATGCGCAAAACATTGTAAGCCCGCTGGGTATAATTGAACCACACACTCGCCGAGTAGAAAGATGTGCAATACGCTTTGAATAGTGTTATTTTAACTGTTTTAGTACATCGCGCGAATCTACGGGACAACATATTAGCACGGACTGACAATGCCCTGCGCTCCCTCTCCATATCTGCATCATCCCTAAGGTCATCGGTTACCAAATGTCCTAGGTACTTAAACTGATGCACTCTTCTAAGAGGAATGCCATTCAATGTCACTGGTGGTATGAAATCTGGACTCTTGGTACCAGCCTTGAAAATAATGTACTCAGTCTTTTTAACATTGTATAATAACCCATGCGAAGACGCATACGATTCACACACAGCGAGTAGCTTTCTCAACGCACCAACAGAGGGAGCCAGGAGCACCATATCGTCGGCATAACTTAAGTTGTTTACACACAAGCCATCTACGAAACAACCCACATGCATGCTGCTGAGTCCCTCGATCAGTGCATCCACGTACAGACTAAAAAGCAGAGGAGAGCTCAATCCACCCTGCCTCACCCCACTCATCAATCTATACGCTCCCGAAAGCTCCCCTGCCCATCTCACACTGTTCTCCTGCCCCTTATACCAATAGCTAAAAATAGATACCAGCTGCGGCGGCAAACCTGCATCTCCCAGCTTTTGCCATAAAATATCATACGAAACAAGATCGAAGGCCTTCGAAAGATCTAAAAAGCAGGCATATACTGGAGTCTGTCTGTCCGTATAATACTTTACAACGTGCTTTAAGCTGAGAATTGCAGTCTCAGTGGACAGCCCAGAGCGAAACCCAAACTGTGCGTCCTGTAATTTAACATGTTTATTTAAGTAACTGTTAAGCACACTATCAAAAACCTTAGCTACAATTGTAGCCAAAGAGATAGGTCTATAGTTAGATTTATCAGATGAATCCCCTGTCCTGCTTTTCACTATGGGTACCACCAGAGTCCGCATCAAATCTGGAGGCAGGTACGAATGTCATAAACACAGATTGAACAGCAAGGCCAGAACACGTGGAAGATGGTAACCAGCATGTCTCAGGTGCTCGATGCTGAGCCCATCATGCCCTGGAGACTTTCCCCCCTTAATTTTATTAATAGCCTGTTTGATGTCATTAGCAAAAACAATAGTTGTTAACTCTGCCCCTTGAGCCTCAACAATGAGCTCCCGACATGGTGGTCCCAAGGGTGACTTCACTGTGAAATGGCTTTTAAATAAATTGGCAATGTCTTTGGCATCGGAGACACCGTCAACGCTCACTGGAATGCCAGGCTTAATATTTAATCTATTTGTTAATTTCCAGAAACTTTTAAAATCGGATCTGGAATGATGATGAGCCATAAGGTCCAATTTTATTTGTTCCTGGTGACGCTGGCACCATCTAAGTTTACCCTTAAAAATCTTGCGAGCTTCAATCATACGCTCATACAACGGCCCTCTTGAAGGCTTACCATACCACACCCATGTATTAAATTGTAACCTGGCACTCAAGTAAGCCTTAATACGGAAGTCATTTGCTTATCTTCGCATCGGGCAAGGTTGCCTGCAGTCGCAATGCACGCGCATGCCAAAACTTTACGCTTTTTCAACTACGAGATAACACATTTCATTCCTGAACTCTTGAAGTGTTGTTCAAGTTCTAATTAGTTTGTTTGAGGTATAGCTTTAATTTGTTGAAGTTATACTTCTTTAGGTGCGTTATGAAAAAATGATGAGAGTGAAATTTTAAGATGCGCGCGCATCACTGTAACACAAAATTTTAACAGCATGAAGTTGGTCGCTTTAGCGACTTATCGACCAACTTCATGCTGTTACTTTTGTGTTTACCGCACATTAAGAAAATCTACCAACAAAATAGAAATAGAATCTCTATTTAGTGGGTGCTAACGACTGCATTGTGAAGGCCTATCAAAAGTATTTATTAATCTGGAACAACGGAACCAAAGCGCGATTCAGGAGACTACAGCGCCATCTCTTGACCATTGGTGTAGTAGAACCAAAAACCACATCTTTATTTTTTGTAATAAAGTAACAGTTATAGGTATTCATATTTATAATATCAAAAGTATTTATTAATCTGGAACAACGGAACCAAAGCGCGATTCAGGAGACTACAGCGCCATCTCTTGACCATTGGTGTAGTAGAGCCAAAAACCACATCTTTATTTTTTGTAATAAAGTAACAGTTATAATATTTATTCACATGTTTCTAGTTTGTATATTCGGAATACGTGTTTGAGTTTCATACAAGTGCAAATCACATATGTTCTAATAAATTATTTTCAGTAGCGATTTTAATTGAAAATTTTGATTATTTATTTATTTTTTCTAATTAAACTGAACTTTATTGACTGTGTCCTTTTCCAGACTTTTTATTAATTTATTGTAATTAATTATTTGCATGCAATTAAAAACTAATTTTAAACGATGCCAAAGAAGGATAACTTCTCACGCGCCTACATAAGTACACGCACCCATTTTTTTTTTAATGAGAAACATCTAATTGTAGCTTTATAGCAACACGGCTGATGGAGTAGCCATACACAGTTGTTATGTAACGAATATTCGCATCCGTATACGCATTCGCGAATATTCGCATACTTTTGCATATTCGCATTGACATTCGCATTCGCAAAATCTCTGTGAATGTTTTGCGAATATGAATATAAGAGAAAAACAATTTGAAGAAGTTGTAGTTCTTCCTTTCCTTGAATATTCATTGTTACACAGCTCTCCATTTAGCTCGTTCGGCATCGCAAAGTATGAAATAAGTCCATATTTCAATAGAATTTGATTTATATATGATAGATATATGTTACTAAATCACTATTCAAACTAACCTCAAATTTCACTTGTTTTGTTTGCGAAAAGACCGGCGCGAGCGGAATGACACTTCAGTCGGATGAGTTCATAGCAACTCGGCAATTCGAACGAGACTGCCACCATGCTATATACAATTGGTGCCAATCTTCAACAAAAACTGAATATTCGCATTCACATTCGCGAATGTTGGTACCAGATATTCGCGTCCGAATTCGCATTCGCGAATGTTCAAAAAATGACATTGGTTACATCACTATTACACAGATTTTTCACACTTATTAAGCATACACACGATACATGTGTTTAGAATTTGGTGGTGTCTTTGTGTATGCGTAAGTGTCGTTATTACAGTACCCCTAGCATGAACCATTATCGAATTCGAATAGCTTGCGAGTGCGAAATGTCGATGTGAATTTTCTATGGAATCTTGGACAGAAGCGCAACATTTGACAATGACATTTCAGATTCGCAAACGTTAAGAATTCGATATTGATTTGTGCTGAAGGTACAGTTTCGTTTCTTACGCATGTACATGCGTTGAACTGTGTTTGTATGCGTGTTCCCCCGGCACGATTTATCGGCAGAGTGATTTGTATATAGTAATAGGTAAGTTTTTCTGGCAATTTCCGTGTTGTGATGATTGCGGCGGGTGTAAGAAGGGATTTTAGAATGACTACGCTCATGGGCAAACTAAAAGCTTAAGATTTTAAGCTATATTAGCTTGCACCGTAGTTTTTGTTAGCTTTGATGCTTTTATGTCCGTTTTGATATGCCGCAGCAAGTAAGGTTGGCCTTACACAGTCTGAATGGAAACAGAAGAATCTGGATTCGAAATATGAATTGATATTTATTAATTCAGATGGTACGGGATTGCAGTCGACTATATTCATTTGTAAAATATTTAAAGCAAATATAAAAAAAATACAAATATTGTTTTTAATTATAAGATGTAACATGTAGATTGTTGGAGAAAAATAAAAAAAGTTATTATTATTATTATATTATTATTAAAGCATTTAATAGTGGAATGTTAAAAAAAAAACAGGTCCTATTATTATGGTAAATTTATTGGTTTTCCCTGAAGGGAATACCGGTGACTAATAGACAGATCTTCTTCCTTACAGGAAATATAGATATTTCAGTTACACAGACTAACTCGATTTTAACTGTTCTTTGTGTGAATATAGAAAACGTTTAAATGAATTGAAAAAAGAAAGATAGTCATTGCGTAGTGTAGTGTGTGTAGACATATGTTATTTTCAAATTACGGACAGCTTAACTCAATATATAAAATTTTAATGTAAATATAACTTTTCATTCCAAGCTTTTTTTGGTACATTTTTATACCTCTTACATCCTTTGAAAATGAATTCAATTAAAATAATCTACTATTTTGTAATTGCCTGAAATTAACACTAAAAATTAAAGTTCTTTTAATTTAGTTGCTTTCTTTTTTAATGTCCGTGCCTTTCATTAAAATATTATTCAACCCTAGAATTTAGATACCTTTCCATTAATCATCATCAGCCTATTAATGTCCCCACTGCTGGGGCACAGGCCTTCCCTATGGACGGAATAGGGAGATTGGGCCATGACCCACCACGCGGGCCCAGTGCGGATTGGTGGGTGCTAACGACTGCAAATGCAGCCGGGACCAACGGCTTAACGTGCCTTCCGAAGCACGGAGGAACTCAAGATAGTAAATTTTTGGTCACCCATCCAATGACCGACCACTGCGACAGTTGCTTAACTTCAACGATCGCAGCCGAATGCACTAACCACTTGCGCCATCGAGCTCCTTAATAACGTTAGTAAATTAAAATTTTGTGGTTTAGGGTTCCGTTCCGGGTGTATGATCGCTTCAGATGAAGCTTGTAAGGCCCTTCTGACTGTAAGCATGAACTACGGGTGCATTTTAGTCAGTAAGAGTCTGACATAACCTTGCAACCGGCTGTAGGGTATCCATGAGGATTTCATACCCGTTACCCTGCTTAGGAGGAAACGAAAAAAATCGTCGGTTTGCATTCGTATTAAAAAAAAATAGAGATGTGGTTTTTGGTTCTACTACACCAATGGTCAAGAGATGGCGCTGTAGTCTCTTGAATCGCGCTTTGGTTCCGTTGTTCCAGATTAATAAATACTTTTGATAGGCCTTCACAATGCAGTCGTTAGCACCCACTAAATAGAGATTCTATTTCTATTCTATTTTTGTGTTACAGTGATGCGCGCGCATCTTAAAATTTCACTCTCATCATTTTTTCATAACGCGCCTAAAGAAGTATAACTTCAATAATAATATCGAATTGATTTTGAGTTTGAGACGCAGTTTGAATTTGATTTAGGTATTTTAGTTGAGATACATAGATTAATATTAATTGGTTTTTCTAATTTCCGATATTGCTATATCGGTAAAGACTTCTGCTCAGTGCTGCCATATCTACCAACTTTTTGGTAGATCTACCAATTTTCACTTCAGTCTACCTATCTACCACCCTAGACCTAAAAACTACCTATTTTTTAATTAGTTTGACATATCACCACTTTGAATTATTTTTATATCGACGAGCGACGTTGCGATGTATTGCGTGAGCCATGCAACGATGCGTCAAGCATACATAGAGGTCAGGCTATAAACCACAAAAAAGCAACAGTTCGCCATGAATTCGGCGTTCGCACCATTTCGCGCCCATATTTTACTATTCGTACTATGGCCTATTCCCGGTTGGTTTGTTCATAAATCATAATCTTTATTTGCTAAAAACACGGTATATAGGTATTACACAACGGTTTGAGCACGTGTTTTGCCATTTTAAAAATAGCATGCAAATACATAATATGGAACCAATAAAAAAAAGAGATTAATTAATTATAACATTTTTCTGTAGAATTATGAATGTGAGAGTTACCTAATATTATGTCAATAAAATAAACAATGTCAACATATTAATATTACAAGATTTCTAAATGTCACATATAAAAAAAATATTGAAAAGATACATTTATCATAATTATTATAGGATAAGTTAAAACATGTCATTAATTTTTATAATTGAAAAAAATTTTTAGGTCATAAAAATTGTTTTCATTTAGCAATTTATATAATTTATTTTTAAACATGTTCATATTTAGCATTTTTATGTCGGGAGGGATTTTATTATAGATCTCGACACAAAGGCATAAGCAACTTTTCCTATATTTGTCAGACCTTGGGACCTCATTAAATTGTTGCGGAATTAATGTTCAATCTTTGCTTCTGTTTTATTGTAAAAACTAATTAACTGCGTATTAACTCTGTGTTGGTGGTGCTCATTGCTGTTTGTTCTATGTTGCGTGCATTTATTTATATAATGGATTCTGACAGCAGCGAAAGCGATGCACATAGTTCTAGGTTAGGAACTTCGCCACGAAAACCTACAAAAAGGCACTATGACCAAAAATATTCGAAATTATGGGAGAAAGACAAGGAATTTGCAGGTTGGCTTTAAGAAATTACTAAGGGTGACGGATATTTTTATTGCAAATCATGTAGGTGTGATCTGAAGTGTGCTCTGCATTGCATTGCATGCATTTTTAATCTTAAAAAATCTTCTAAATTGAGGTGGTAGATCTACTAATTTTGCATTTTACATTCTACCAACTTCTACCAACATTTGGCACATAATCTACTAATTTTCTAAAATTCGGGTTGGCAGCACTGCTTCTGCTCAAATATATTGTGGTAAATACAGGCAACTGCGGAACCGTACGTTTTATTATGGCCGGTTATTAAATACCTTGATCGCGGTTAAAGTATTATCCTAAACAATTGAAAAAGTAGATACGAAATATTGGCACGGAAAATTAGTGTATAAACACATATAAATGCATAGTTTATCACAATGTGTTTACAGTAAACACTGTGTCTGAGTTCAAGTGCTGTAATTCCTTGTACAACTGAAATTACCGTTGCCGGAACTATAATTATCATTTTAATTACCGATTGTGGCGACTCGCGATATTAAAAGCAAAACATCGTTCTATTTGTAAGTGAATGGATATTTCTCAAATTGATTTCAATTGTGTAAATATTCAGCGTTAGCGAGGAAAAATGGTAGAACAATGGCATTATTAAATGTAAGAAAACTCTTCGATAGTTTGTTTTGAATTGAATAGCAGTGGGGACTGAAATCTTACAGATTTCCGCATCATTGATGGAAATTATTGGAAGTGATAAAATTAAATATTAGATGTTGATTCCATTTTTCCACGGGCGGACAATTTCCACGAATATATATAAAACGAATGGAAAATTCTAGTTTCCCACAAAGGTTTTCGAAAAGTCGACTGCGGTTGTAAGTGTTTTATACATATAGCTTAGTCTACGCATCTCAATATTTTTCGGTAGATTAAACTTGTTTTCCTAACCTAAACTTATAGTTTCCAAGCGAACGATGTGATACTGGATCCTTCTTGCTCGGGGCAAGAACACATTAATCTATATTATATATCTACTCCATTTATGAATTACTAACTTTACAAATCGATATCGATATGGTTATTTTTTTTTAACGGAAGGCATGCACACACACACACACACACGCTACACCAAACACTTACGTACACACTCATTTACACAAAGTTAGTTATCATGCTCCTTTTATAATTTTGATTTATATAGGTATTTATATTTATCGCAAAATTAATTTGAATCTTTGTTGGTATTTCTTTTATATTATTGTTAATTTGTAATTTCTACCCTACGTAATCATTTTAATTTTTAAATTGAATACAAAGTGAGTTTCTGTAATTGGCTAAAGTACCGTTTAAAATTTTATATTAGATTATATTGTGTAAAACGCTGTTGAAACTTGTTGATGATAAATAAATAAATAAAAAAAAACTTTTATTATTTATTTTTAAGCATTTAACTGCTACATGTTTAAATCTAAAACGAAGGGTGTTGGTTGGAGTCCCGTCTGGTGCCTGGTCCATATGGATTTTATTTCTAGTAAAATTTTCTTTATATTAAACTCGCTTAAATATTTCACAATTAATCAATTAAGGATTTCGGAATTCTCATCTCTCTTCTTCAACCTCCAAAGGTGGAGATTTCTATTCTAAGCGGTTGCTTAAATTTTGAAATCTCACACACGAATGCTTCAAAAACATTATTATGTGGCGTTTTAGTTTCGCACGAAGTACGATTGCCATTTAACAGCCGGCGTGTTGAGTCTAGTTTAGTGTTGCCGATCGATAGTCGATTATCGATGATTAATCGATAGTCTATCGATAGCCAACCAATCGTATGACAATCGATCGGCTTATCGATAGTATCGATACTATTGATAGTATCGATACTATCGATAGCACAGAAAAAGCTAATATTATCGGATGAGTTAAATACTATCGATACTATCGATAGTATTGTAGTTCGTTAATAACAAACTATCGATAGTATCGATACTGTCGATTTTATTTGCAACCATACTATCGATAGTTTAACAATTTGCAATAGTATTGTTTTGCAATTTTAGGTATTATAGTCAATCACAAACTTTAGTCTAGAACAATCGCTAGTATCGATACTATCGATAGTATTGTTGCAGATAAAATCAACACTATCGATAGTATCGATACTAGCGATTGTTAGTTATTAACGAACTACAATAGTATCGATAGTATTGCACTCATTCGATAGTATTGCCTTGTTTTGAGCTATCGATAATATCGATACTATCGGTTGTATCCATTCTATCGATAAGTCTATCGATAGGGTACATGATTTTCGATGTAAACTGTCGATAGTTTTAATATCGATAGTTCGGCAACACTAGTCTAGTTTATCACTTAACATTACACGAGGTGGAATAAGTTGCTGGCCGCGCTACAAGAAAGCTTATTAACTTGTCCGTAACGCTACGATTCGTAGAACTGCTAGAGATTATAAGTTACGAATTGTGTTTAAATAAAATGCTTCAGATTTTTTCCACCATGTTTTTAATTTCAGATTAGGGCGAAAACGAACGTCATCATTATCGGCTTATTAACGTTCCCACTGCTGGGCCCACAGGCCTTCTTTAGTTTATTTTCACAAGTAAGGTACATTTACAGACATCAGAAAACATACATTTTAAAAACTTACGTTCAAACCTTGATATTATAATATGAATGGAGTTAGAAGTACAGGCAATGGCCCAACCACGCGAGTCTTTCATAGAGCACTTTCACAAAATAAACTGAAAGTTCAGTATACAGCATAATTTTAAAAGAGCTTTCTTAAAAAAAATGGGTGCGTGTACTTATGTAGGCGCGTGAGAAGTTATCCTTCTTTGGCATCGTTTAAAATTAGTTTTTAATTGCATGCAAATAATTAATTACAATAAATTAATAAAAAGTCTGGAAAAGGACACAGTCAATAAACTTCAGTTTTAATTTGAAAAAATAAATAAATAAACAAAATATTCAATTAAAATCGCTACTGAATATAATTTATTAGAACATATGTGATTTGCACTTGTATGCACCTCAAACACGTATTCCGAATATACAAACTAGAAACATGTGGATAAATATTATAAATATGAATACCTATAACTGTTACTTTATTACAAAAAATAAAGATGTGGTTTTTGGTTCTACTACACCAATGGTCAAGAGATGGCGCTGTAGTCTCCTGAATCGCGCTTTGGTTCCGTTGTTCCAGATTAATAAATACTTTTGATAGGCCTTCACAATGCAGCCGTTAGCACCCACTAAATAGAGTTTCTATTTCTATTTTGTTGGTAGATTTTCTTTATGTGCGGTAAACACAAAAGTAACGCATGAAGTTGGAACTTCATGCTGTTAATAATTTGTGTTACAGTGATGCGCGCGCATCTTAAAATTTCACTCTCGTCATTTTTTCATAACGCGCCTAAAGAAGTATAACTTCAAAAATATTAAGACCGTCAATGAGTGCCAAACGCGGAGACATTTATGTCAGATCAGCCAACCTGCAAAACTGGTTTTGAAACTAAAAAAAAATCCACGCGGACCAAGCAGCGGACGGGACTCGAACCCGCACCCTTCGCAATCCGGGCGAATGCACTGAACATTATGCTACCACGGCCCTATTGGCCGCGTCGAAATTTTTCTAGCCTTAAGCTGCAAGGCAGCGCCATCTCTTCGCATTGTAGGTAACCCACAATGTCAAATGAATACTTTTTCAAGTATTAAACATTTGAAAGAAGAAATAGCAATTATAGTTATGATTTTATTTATTTTTAAGCATTTAACTGCTAGATGTTTAATTCTAAAGAAAAGTTTACTAGAACAAAAATCCACGCGGACCAGGCAGCGGACGGGACTCGAACCCGCACCCTTCGCAATCCGGGCGAATGCACTGACCATTATGCTACCACGGCCTTATTGGCCGAGTCCCGTCCGCTGCCTGGTCCACGTGGATTTTTTTCTAGTAAACTTTTCTTTAGATTTAAACATCTAGCAGTTAAATGCTTAAAAATAAATAAAAACATAACTAATTATTAGATTATGCATTCGCCTGTAACTATACACTTGCAATCTGCCTATTGAACTCTACTCAGCACCGATTCGCAGTCAGACAAGTCTATTATCAAGATAAGGAATACAGATACACGACCGACAGAATTCACTCTAAAAGTGAATGCTGTAATTGTGGAAAATCACGGCTTACTCACACCGCCGCCCATCGGAAATGTAATGGGGGTACGCGAGGCATTATAGCCGGATACATATGCCCACGGTTCCCAACTTAGGGGTTTTGCCCCCAGATTTAGGGGCTAGAAGGGTTAAAACGGACTTTTTTGGGGGTTCTTTTAGGGGCTTTTAACAAAACTTTCAATTAAATCGAAAAACAAAGCGTGTGTTTTCTTACAGTTTTGTGCGTTGAATGGAACGCACCACGATATGAAACGACTGAACTCACTGTGTGGCAGGTTGTTTCCTAAGGCTGTATGGACTAATGTTCTTTGCCTTCCACCAATCACCTTTGATGTCCTCCGTGGCCGAGTGGTTTGTACGCCGGGTTTCATGGCTGTCGCCGACTCGAGAGGTCCCGGGTTCGAATCCCGGTGGGGGCAGATGTTTGTGTGATGAATACGTGCATTTGTACTCCAGTCATGGATGTTTAATATGTATATTTATATAAATATACTTATATATGTACAGTATATGTATTCTATCCGTTACCCTAGCATCCCATAACACAAGCCTTATAGTGCTTACTTTTGGGCTAGGCTAATTGGTGTGTGTTAAAAAAATAAATCGAAACGGCTAAATAAGATTTAACAGCCTGTCAGCTCATTTTCGTTTGATTTTCCATTCGGAAAATGTATTTATTCAATAAAATAATTTATTGTAACTTAATTTATGAGCAACTAAAGAATTTAGGTAATACGATAAGTAGGTACATATAAATTTCTATCTTTAAGGGATTCTAGGGGTATTTAAAAAATACTTAGGGTAAAATTTTGGTAAGGGTTGGTATCATTGCATACGCCCACCTGTTCGGCGGAAGGGTTCTCCACGTGGAAGCCCGAGGTAACTTCGTTCGCAGTCCTAATGAACCGCTTTTTGTCGGCACTCGAGGCGTCCTATTATATAACATCCGAACGTAATGTCAAATGTCGCCGTGTTCGTTAAGGGGCGACCCACGCGTTTTATATAACCAACCACAGGCTAGGCTGAACAATAATTTCATTCATAGATCGAATTTTAGAATAGATGACTTACTTTTAATTAAACTCGAGTTTCGTAGTTGCCTGTAGTTACCGCAATATGTTTGAGCAGGAATCTTTAATTTCCATATCGGAAATTAGAAAAAAATTGTGTGTGTCAGCTCCGACGCACGACTGGAGTTTACTCCTCGTTGTCCCCATTGCTCTATCAGAAACAATATCTAAATTCAGTTCAGATTATAAAAATTTTATTAATGTCAATCCGTCATCTTTGTTTGCCAAAGTTGCGTGACATAGGATGTGCACCAAAAACGTAACGAGGTCATCCATCGATAGATTTTACTCCTCACATTTTTCTCATACCGGGCCCCTTATATACGCAAATCTATTCTTAAGGAGTAAACTCCAAAAATCAATGAATATCAATCTATGTGTGTCAACTAAAATCTCTAAATCAAAGTGAAACTGCGTTTCAAACTCAAAATGAATTCGCTATCATTATTTTTTTTAATTTTGTTTGTGTTTTCTCCCAGGCCGGGGAGCGGGTGTGAAATCCTCATGGATGCCCGACAGCCAGCTGCAAGGTTATGTCAGACTCTTACTGACTAAAAGCTTCATTTGAAGCGATCATCCCTTGAGAAGGGATGATGCGGTATAACCGCCGATCTGTTCACGTGCTCATATTCTCTTTATAAAATCGTAACGTCAGCGCAACAATATTTGATTGTGGATTTTAAATCATTATTTTTAAATTTGTTGCAATGCAAGCTACAATAACTTCATCTTTGTCACTATTAATGTCTTTTTTCTAAGCAATTTTCAATAGGTAAGAAATTTTATTTAACCATAGTTTAACTACTATTACTCTTGAAGTAAGAAATTAATCTTAGCCATTATAGTTTTCATTAAAAGTTCATGAAATTTTCCAAGTTTTTCAAGCCAATAGTTTAGCTTTTAGAGGGGGCGGGACGCCGTACTCAAACAAAAATTAGTAGTTATAATTTTTATTATTTTAAAGCATGTAACTGCTTGATGTTTAAATCTAAAGAAAAATTTACTAGAAAAAAATCCACGCTAATAGGGCCGTGGTAGCATAATGATGCATTGCAGTGCATTCGCCCGGATAGCGAAGGGTGCGGGTTCGAGCCCCGTCCGCTGCCTGGTCCGCGTGGATTTTTTTCTAGTAAACTTTTCTTTAGATTTAAACATCAGTCAACAGTTACATGCTTTAAAATAATAAAAATTATAACTACAATTGCTATTTCTTCTTTCAAATGTTTAATACTTGTAAAATTATTCATTTGACATTGTGGGTTACCTACAATGCGAAGAGATGGCGCTGCCTTGCAGCTTAAGGCTAGGAAAATTTCGACGCGGCTAATAGGGCCGTGGTAGCATAATGATCAGTGCATTCGCCCGGATAGCGAAGGATGCGGGTTCGAGTCCCGTCCGCTGCCTGGTCCGCGTGGATTTTTTTCTAGTAAACTTTTCTTTAGACAAAAATTTGTACTTTAATTAAATTTTTAATAGTTCGGAAACGAATCCCTTAATCGAAAAAAAAAAGTCTTAGGAACCCCGAAGTTATTTTAAAGGACCTATTCAACGATATCCCACACGATGGGGTAGATGATGAAAAAAACATCATGCCCAGATTACATGTAGGGAAGAACCCTAAAAATTTTTTTTTTTCAAAATTTTATTCTACCGTTTTGTCGGCGTGATTGATATACATATCTCCACATAATTACAGCTCTCTAGAGCTAACAGTCTCCAAGCGAAACAGGGGACGGACAGACGGACATGACGAAACTATAAAGGGTTACTTCTCAGGAATACAAAACAGTAAAATCACAATATTAATTAAAAAGAAATGGAATGTAAAGATTAATTATGCTGTATTACACAAACATTTCAAGCATTTGCTACATTATATAGACGACCTCCGTGGCCGAGTGGTTTATACGCCGGGTTTCATGGCGTCGCCGACTCGAGAGGTCCCGGGTTCGAATCCCGGTGGGGGCAGATGTTTGTGTGATGAATACGAGCATTTGTACTCCAGTCATGGATGTTTAATATGTATTTCATATAAATATACTTATATATGTACAATATATGTATTCTATCCGTTACCCTAGTATCCCATAACACAAGCCTTTACAGTGCTTACTTTGGGGCTAGGCTAATTGGTGTGAGTGTTGGAAATATATATTATTTATTATATAGGTAGTATTGTTTCCTCCTGTAGTGTTAGTTTACGTCATCATCATCGTCATCAGCCTTTTAATGTCCCCACTGCTGGGGCACAGGCCTTCCCTATGGATGGAATAGGGAGATTGCACGCTGGCCCAGTGCGGATTGTTGGGTGCTAACGACTGCAGATGCAGCCGCGACCAACGGCTTAACGTGCCTTCCGAAGCACGGAGGAGCTCGAGATACTAATTTTTGGTCACCCATCCAATGACCGACCACTGCGAAAGTTGCTTAACTTCAACGATCGCGCCGGATCGAGCTCCTCGTCAGTTTACACTATTCCGAAAATGATTTGGCTCCTGCTGCGTGACTCTAGTAGTTTGATGTGATGGCGATTAAAGATACGCGCAAGCTCGCCATACAAATACCTTGTGATTAATTGGTGAACATTTATCTAAAAAGTAAGTATTTATATTTTTTTTTTTTTTTGTATTATTGTGTGGGTTACCTATAATGCGAAGAGATGGCGCTGCCATGCAGCTTAAGAACGGCTAGAAGAATTTCGACGTGGTCCGTGATGGCCGCGGTAGCATAATTGGTTAGTGCATTCGCCCGGATTGCGAAGGGTGCGGGTTCGAGTCCCGTCTGCTGCCTGGTCCGCGTGGAATTTTTTCTGGTTATATTTTCTTTAGATAAGTAAGTATTTGTTTTGTACGACCTTCAATGTATACTCAGATTTTCACCATAGAGAAAATTCCAGTTTGAACAAAATGTTCAATAGCAACCACCGCAAATTGATTTAGTTCCATCTCAAAGGACATGGCTAAGAAACTGCCCTTAACGCGTATAAATATTTCGCACTGGCCCGAAACTTTATAATATTTAGTTATTAATTATTACATGTTTATTGTTCTCATACAACTTTCGTGAAATAATCAAATATTTAGGTAAGTATAAAAATTGACTTCATGTGTGTTTCAAAAGGCGAATGTTCCGTTTTACAAAATAAATGAACAATAAATGTACCTACACAAAAAATATTTGTGTAAGTATATCGAACTAATATTATTTCTAAACTCCTTCATACTATGACATATATGACCCTAATTTTTATTATAACAGATCACGGAAAGCCTAAATAAAAGATTTTATTATTCTGATCAGGCTTGAGACAAGGCTGTTTGATAGTTAATCCTTTAATTTTTGCAAAGGGACAAAATAAAACTTCATAGATTTCCTGTCTGGCCGACGAGAACAAATTATTTGTATTTATTTTTGGTTTAAGTAAACGTTTTGTGAAGAGTTAATCAGAGAAATGGGAAGAAAGATTCTAAGAAAATGTGAAATTGATGACTCCGTAAATAATTGGCAACATCTTTTGTCAAATGTAGTGAGGTAACGACATAGTAGGGGTTCTCATAATTTTCAAGATTGTAACTTTATCAAAAGTTCCTGAGCCCTTTTTTCATAGAAATTTTAATATTCAACCATTTACTCATCCATCACTCATACAAAAATTTACCATATCCTTTGATTTAAAAATATTGCAGTTACATCATAAAAAAATCTATATTGATTGGTCAGATATTAATTGAGGACTTTTTGGCGGGATCGGGAAGCGTCACTTTAGCAGTTTTGTTTTTCTTGTTAAAAATTGTGTTGTGGCGGATGTTAGAGTCTAATAATGGTGGATTATTAACCACTAAGTGTTCGAGAACATGCACAAGTGTTGGCAAGTGAAACAAAATAGCGGAAAGCGTCTTTCGACGTTCCTTCAAGGAGTCCACGGTCCAGGTCCAGTAAATCCCCACACTTTTACTGAAACATGGGGAAAGGGGGATTGACTTGACTGCTATTTACTTTGACTTGACTTATTACTTTGACCACGAGTGTTATACTATTTGTATACGTACACTTGACATTGGCTAAATGCAAGCCGTGCGAAGCCATTTAGAAAAAAAAAAGATATTAATTATGACAGTATTATAAATAAAACACGTTCTGACCTACACATGCATGCATGGTTGCATATTAACTTACATAAAGATTTAAAGACATGATAAAAAAGGTCTGGAGTATTCTTTGTCTGAGCTGGTTGAACAATTAATTATCATAAGTCATTTAATAAGAGGAGGAGTGTTCGGCTGCGATCGTTGAAGTTAAGCATCTTTCGCAGTAGTCGGTCATTGGATGGAAAAATCTTCTATTTCGAGTTCCTCCGTGCCCTCAGAAGGCACGTTGATCCGTTGGTCCCGGCTGCATCTGCAGTCGTTAGCACCCGCCAATTCGCACTGGGCCCCTCGTGGTCATAGTGAAGACCTGGGCCCCAGCAATGGGGACATTAATAGGCTGTATATATAATAAGTAAAGCAGAAAGGGCAGTTAAATGACTGTCTTTCCTACGATTCATTTATTTAAAGCGTATAAAAACGACGCAATTATTATAAAGACATCATGCGGTAGGCAATGGGTATCATGCTTTGTATAATTGTCTAGGGTAAATTATTAGTGGACTTACATATTAATTAATAAAATAATTAAGCAATTACAAGTCTAAGTAGGGATCACTATTAATTAAGGACGACTAGGTAATGCTTAATTACTTGACTGGAATGTACTTTTATAAAGGCAGCATTTATGTGTGTCCTTTGAAGAATTATTTCGATAAAAGTGAATGAAAAATTCATATCCACTGGAAATAAGAATGAAAAAAGTTCAAAGATAATAAATAATATTAGCTACGAAGCTTTTTACAGGAACAAGCAGTCTAGCTTAAACGTTAGTCGTCATCATTATGTATCATTATCATCATCATCAATCAATCCTTGACTATGCTGACGTCTTCTATTCTGACACCAATCAAAACCTTCTTTCTAAGCTGGATCGTTTGATCAACAGCGGTATCCGCTTTATTTTCGGTTTACGTAAGTACGACCATATCTCCCACTATAAAAATAAACACAATTGGCTGTCCATACGTGACCGTAGAAATCTCAGAATTTTATGCATACTTTTCAGTGTTCTATACGATCCACGTGCCCCAGAATACTTGAAATCTATGTTTCAGTTTCTGGGTCCCTCCAGACCACGTGATCTTCGCTCTTGCAGGCACCTTACCCTTAAAACTATTTTTCACCATTCAGGGTTCGTTTCCAAATCTTTCGCCATCACAGCTATACGTCTTTGGAATGCTTTGCCACTGAATATTCGCAGTGCACGTAATAAGCTACAATTCAAAAAACTAGTGCGTGCTCACTATCTGTCAAACTAATTTTCCTCTTAATCTGTAGTCATCTATATATCATCATTTTTTTTTACTAATATTAGTGTATGTATGTTTATTTATGTATTTATTTATAAATATATATATATTTATATGAATATATATGTGTATCAGTATATGTGTAGGTATAATATGTATTTTATGTTTATTGTTGTTATAGAATAGTTAGGTATAGTAGATAGTTTTCATGATCCACACTAAGTAGCTCATATTCTATCGCCATTACATTTCATCTCCTACACCTTTACTGGTTGACTGGTAGAGAATGCCTATGGCATTAAGTCCGCCATTTACTGTTTTTATGGTAATAAAGAATAAATAAATAAATAAATCATCAGCCTATTAATGTAGTAATGTAATGAAGGCCTGTGCCCCAGCAGTGGGGCTGCTGGGGCACAGGCCTTCCCTATGGATGGAATAGGGAGTTTGGGCCATGATCCACCACGCGGGCTCAGTGCGGATTGGTGGGTGCTAACGACTGCAGATGCAGCCGGGACCAACGGTTTAACGTGCCTGCCGAAGCACGGAGGAGCTCGAGATAGTAATTTTTGGTCACCCATCCAATGACCGACCACTGCGAAAATTGCTAAAGTTCAACGAGCTCCTCATTCCCTCCTCCATTATGTATTAGTATGTATATTTATATGTGTATGTATGTATATGTATAGTTATTTATATATAAGTAATTATTTATGTATATATGTGATTATATATATGACTGCTTCATATTTATATATGTTTGTCTTTCTGTAATATCCATGTCAGTTGTGCACCCTACCACTATTTTTCCACAACACCCTATGGTTGACTGGTAGAGAATGCCTGTGGCATTAAGTCCGCCTTTGTACACTTGTGCATTAAGTATAAATAAAAAAAATATATTATCACAGAATATGCGAAGGTATCGGTAAATTTCTAATTAGGTACCTAAAGAGCGAGCTTTTTTTGTTAATATTTAATTTCTGATGCAATACTATAATTTTCAAATTATATAATGTACTCCATATTTTTTAATTTACCCGTACGTCCGCCCTGATAGAGGAAGATACGGGATTGAATCCTGTTTCAAAACAAGGACTAAGTGTTTTTTTTTTCTAATATTTTTTCTAGTTATATTTTCTTTAGATTTAAACATTAAGCAGTTACATGCTTTAAAATAATAAAAATTATAACTATAATTGCTATTTCTTCTGTCAAATGTTTAATACTTGTAAAAGTATTCATTTGACATTGTGGGTTACCTATAATGCGAAGAGATGGCGCTGCCTTGCAGCTTAAGAATGGCTAGAAGAATTTCGACGCGGTCCGTGAAGGCCGCAGTAGCATAATTGGTCAGTGCATTCGCCCGGATTGCGAAGGGTGCGGGTTCGAGTCCCTTCTGCTGCCTGGTCCGCGTGGAATTTTTTCTAGTTATATTTTCTTTACATATTTATAATGCTGTTAGAAAGATATGCGTGATTGGTCCATTAAAGCCTCTCAGAGTTGATTTTGCTCATTATCGTCGCGTCTACCGTAAACACAAGAAAGATACCACGATACCGAGTGACAAATAATACAACAGTATAGCTTTTCAATTATCGACTAAGATTAACATAAAGAGTTACGCGATTTTGTCACGACATGCAGGTGCAAGTACAGGATGAATGGTTGACACGTCTAATCGGATTATGTCTCGATTTCAACTATAGAGATTAAATTAAGTTACAATTTTATTTTTATAATAATAACTAGTGGCCCGCCCTCGCTTCGCTTCGGTGTAGAGTTGTAGTGTAAACTATAGTTTTTGTTCTCAGGCTATAAAGAATGACTTTATTTATATAATTACACGTGTTATTGTGAGTCAACCATAAAAGATAGACATATGCTGTTGCGGGATATTTTTTAGACAATTTTATGTAGAATATTTCCGTCATACATGATTTCTATGTAACTTTAACCATTAAGGCTGCACCCGCGACGGAAGCTTAAAAAATGGAGTAACTTCTCCCGTTTTCCCAACATTTCCCTTCACTACTCTGCTGCTATTGATTGTAGCGTGTTGAAAAGTATACTATAACCTGCCCAGGAGTATGAAGAATAATTGTACCAAGTTTCGTTAAAATCCGTCGAGTAGTTTTTGTTTCTATAAGGAACATACACACAGACAGACAGACAAAAATTTTACTGATTGCATTTTTGGCATCAGTATCGATCACTAATCACCCCCCTGATAGTTATTTTAAAAATATATTTCATGTACAGAATTGACATCTCTACAGATTTATTATAAGTATAGATAATAATAATAACAGGGCTAATTATAAATTATGGTATCTCTACATCAATCATTTAGTTACTACAACGATTTGGCTTGGATTAACCGCACAATGCGGTTGCTGGAGATGCTACCGAACGACTCTACTCATTACTCCAAGGGAAGGGCTTATATTATTTAAATCAATTACATGTTCCGCACGACTTTTCTTCCATCTGCGTAGCATGTATACGGTTGCTAGGCAACCGGTCTGTCGCAAGATGGCGCGGCTGACGTCAGCTGAGCCGGGCGGCGGAGGGGGGAGCACACAAGGTCTCGCGGCCGAGCGTCGACCGTGTCACTTCCCAATGAAAAAGACCCGAGAACCGAATTAAGGGCTGTCCTTGACGAGCCCGCCGTAAAAGCTCCAGTCGAGGCGCTTTTGATTCGCGAAAAACATAAGCATTCTTTCGACGAGCGGCGCGCACAGAGCACAGAATCGCGCGCGCGCCCGCGATGACGTCACCGGCCCGGCGTACGGTTTGTTTAGTTTTCAAGTGTCATCTGACCCATGTCAAGTTCAACGAAAATGAGAGCGAGCCGCGCGAAATTTCCGCCGCGGGGCGAACAACAGCCTAGCTGGCGCGGCCGAGGCTTCGGGGCTCACGAGTTACATTACACCTAAATCAATAAAGTCAATGTCGCTGTAGTGTCGACTGGATGGATGAACGTTTACGCAAAACGCTACACCGAGTGCGTCTCGTTAGCCGTGACTGCTGTGACAATCGCGGGTGACGTCAGCCCGCCTCGCTGCAGCGACACACAAGCGTACACACTCGCGTGGGCGTCAACCGCACACGGTATCGTTCACAGCCAAGAACCAAAGTGATTACTCTACACCTAAACACCTATGCAGTACGGTCGACAAACACGACATAGACAGCCATACGTGCTAAACATAGTGTACGGAACTTGAAACGCAATTGCGATTATTGACTTTGAAAACTGCTCACGTAGTTGATAGGAATAACATGGCAATCTAACTAAACAATTATCATTTGAACCGGTAGTTAATTGCCATTTGATTAGCATCAGAGAAATAAATTTGATGATGTTTATACGACTGTCATAGTTACTCGAAAATGTAAAGAACTAAAACCAAAAGAAAGCCTATATCTTAGGTCCTCATCTCTCTTAAAGCTTTGGGCCAGGATTCTTGGAGAGTTTTCCAACCTAACGTGTTGAAACTTCGTTGTCTTTTGATAGAATTTAGCTGTTCAATAGGAAAAATAAAGTAATATGTTGAACTAGCAAACCAGTGAACCAAATGTTCACCAAAAAAAAAAATGTATTTAATTAATTGAGAACTTCGGAGATTTTGTGTGGTTTCGTTTGAAATAGAAATCACGTGATTTCTCGAAAACCGGAAGTGCTACGTTACTCACATCCGGTTTGTAGTCTTATCAGACTATTCTTAACTTATAACTTAAACATTCTCTATATCTATCTCTTACGGTTTGGCCGCTGAAACAGCACCACGGACGGACGGACGGACTTGTCTATTAGATAAGAGATCATCATGTTATGACAGGTTTAAAATTCGATAAAACTAGTGGAATACTAATCTGCATCGCAAAAACACCTGAATAAATAATCATTCATTTGGTAACGCGCTATTGGATGTTGACATCTGTTGAGAAGTTAACAAACATTCTTTGAGAGGCTTCGCGTTGCGTTGTTTCGACGAAAATATAATTCGCAAAGAAATTTCAAATAGACCTTAAGCATTGTGAAATTTATAAGCGTAATCTTATATAATAATGATTTGGAAATTAAAAGCTATTTATGTCCTTTAATTGTTACGAAATTTTTACAAAGTTTCAATAAAACCGTTGAAAATGAAAGGTTAATTTACTTAAACATAATAACCATTATGTATTTTAAGAGAACGGATCTTTGTAGGCATATTACGTTATGTACAGCAGCGTCTGTGTCTGATAAGAGATGTCAAGTGACTTCTTTGTTAGTTGCGATTAAAGTATCGATAAGTGACCTCCCGCCACTTCATATGGTAATCCAGAGATGGCGCCACGGTCGACGGTATCAATCTCACATCTGAAAAGATGCCATTACAGAAAGAAATGTATTGAGCAATCTCTTAAATATTCACTGGATTGTACGGTGACAGTGACAAGAGTTTTGAGTTCACCGCATTTTCTCTTTGTACAGTTTCCGTTATGGTTTCAATCTTTCATCTTATCATGCATATAATATATTTAACTGTAGGTTTCAGTAAACAGTTGAAATCTTTAGACGTGTTTAATTGCTGCCTGCTTAAAATAAAAGAACGCAATTATGTAAAAGAGAACTATATTGACAAATAAGACGGTATTCTATTTTAATTAAGATTATGTTGCTTAACATTATAAATGACATTCACAGATATACGGGCTTGATGGCTGCATTCAGAAAGGACTTGAAAATTATTTACAATATCAACACTTGTAGGTTTACACAGATGTTTCGAAATACCTTATCTTATAAAGACGTATTCATATGAATGGTAGAAAAGTGATTACCATCACCTACAATTTTCTGAATATTTAGAGTTAGCTTCAATTAGTTGATATTGTTTTCAATGAGATGTTGCAATGGGTACTTTGCTTATGAGCCGAGCCGGGCGTCGCGGCTGACCCAAAACGTGAATCTGTGTCAAGCAGTTTATTCAATCTGTGGAGAGACAATCCCGAGACAAATGCACACGTAACGCGATAGATATAAGGTGATAATTGGCTTAAACAGTACATGGGGGTCTTCAGCACCCTTGCAAGTATGAAAAAAAACTTCAAACTTCAACAAACTAGGAAAAGCAAATGGAATTGGTATTCGGAAACAAAAAAAGTTTTAAAATGTATACTAAAATGTTGATTGGGAATTGGAAAAAATGATGATTGGAATCTAAAGTCGACGGCCTCCGTGTCGAATGGTTTGCACGCCGGGTTTCATGGCGTCGCCGACTCGAGAGGTCCGGGTTCGAAGCCCGGTGGGAGCAGATGTTTGTGTGATGCATACGAGCATTTGTACTCCAGTCATGAATGTTTAATATGTATTTCTATATAAATAAACTTATATTTCTACAGTATATGAATTCTGTCCTAGCATCCCATAACACAAGCCTTAGAGTGCTTACTTTGGGGCTAATTGGTGTGAGTGTTGGAAATATTTTTTTATTATTCATTTAAAGTATAATTATCTTTTGCATTATTGCAAATTTGATACTCTGCCAACTCCGAAAGGAATATAATGCCATTAAAGTAGATTTTAATATTAACATGTTAAAAAAATATCTCATTAGTAAACGCTGAAAAAGGTTAGAGCCAGAAAATTTCTCGACTCATACTTAAATATACAAATGAAATGAAAAATATAGTTCAAAGTAAGGTCATTTTTTGAAAATCTTAAAATCTCAACTAATTCAGATCATTTTTAAAATGACACAGTTGTATGGGTTTGTTTTGTTTGTTCTAAAGACAGCATTTAGTATAAAAAAACAGCGATTTTCCACATGCACTCTATTTCGATACTAACAAAATCTCTATTAACTCAGTCTCAGTCAGTCAGACTTCATGTTGTTATAACGGTGTTGCCATATCATCTAGTAATTTCCTAATGGCACGCTCCCCTAATCTTTAACGCTTCGCCTCCCGAATTTCCCGCGCAAATCTCGCAGACGTGTTATCTACGCCAAGAAACGGATTAGTTCGTGCTCACGGGCTCGCTATCGATACCTCTCACAACATCACTAGCGAACCAACGATCGATAGATAACGCTCGAGTTGGGACCATGTTTTCTTCAGAATGATGATTATTTGATAACTGATACGGTTACAAGATTGCTACGCCCACATAGATATTACTATATTATTGACGTATCAATATCATTTTAGTGTGTATTTTTCCAGATAGATGTACAATTGCTTCGTAATTTTTTTGCATTAGGATTTTGGCCAGTGTTAGAATAATAATTTTTTACTCATTTTATGAACTTATCGAACAAGTCAACAGTACCGCTGGTTAGTGATGACCATTGTTTTTGACGATAAATATATTTGTAGATTTTAAATCAAGTGCTTAATAGGAAATTTTAAGAAACAGTCATTGTACTGCTGAGGAGTTGTTATTATAGTCTTATTTTACATTTTTTTTTTCTTACTGTTCCAACCATTGTGCGGAGTACAAATGGAAAGCACAAGTGGAGTACTTCAATGGTTTCGTCAATTTTATAAATTAGATATTGAAACACGACTGCCGTTCAAAATTAACTAAAAAGTAATAATGAGTAAATTTTTTGTATTGACATTTTGACATTGCTGTTATTTAAATTTTAACATTTTAGGTATCTTATGTTATCCGGGATGGTGAAAGGATTCTAACAATATAACACACATCTAAATCGGTTCAGGCGTTTACAAGTTGTGGTGGAATAAATAATTTACCTATATACGTACATACATTAACTCTTTGTATTGGGCAGCCGTGTAAAAGTTACATTATTTTTTATGCAAAAATGTTTATTTGATAAGGATAGTGTTGTGTTACGCGTATTGTAAATTATCGATAAGCGCTACCATCAGCTGATAACTGTATCAAATACAGCGTTAATTATTATTCTTTCTATCCAACTGATCAGATAATAATGGGATTATTATTTTTTAATTTTATCACTTCTTTGTATTGATAGATAATAATTATAGTATTTTATAATTGATTTTGTTTTGAAATACCGTTTTTTTATTATTATGCTATTATGCACTACTTTATTAGCGGTTTGAGAAATATTGGATGTATTCCGAAATATACATCAGTATACTGGCCAGTGGTAATGACGTCACGAATCCGACGCCATATTGTACTGGTATGCTAACATATTTAACCTGCATGAGATACATTCGAATTTTATTTCTTTTTTATTTAAAGAACAATAAAGGCATCCGAACAAAAAGAATTCCTTTTAATTGATGAGGTAAATAAAAAATCTTTTTTATTCGCACTATATTTAATATTTCGTCGATTTTTGACGTCAGTGCATTGGCCAATATATTTCGGAACAATTTACCAGTATAGCGTCGATTCCTGACGTCATTAGCACTGGCCAGTGTACTGGTATACATTATGGAATACACTCATTGACAACAAGATATTACTTTCAGTATTTCTGCTGCAAGGCAGCGCCATCTCTTCGCAGGTGACCGACAATGTCAAACGAAATATTTTTACAAGTAAGTATTGAACATTTCTTCTGAATACTGGACCGTGTGTATTTATTCCTTTTTAAAATTTTCGTTCGATTTATATTTGTAACAGTTAATTGCTTAACATTAAAAACATAATAAACCAAGTTGGAAGATAGCATCATAAGAGTCGTAATATAGCATCTAAAAGACCACACTTCACTTTTAGTAGGTGTGTCTTTATTTGATATGAAATATATCCAAATCAAGATAATCATTAATCTTATTAATATCTTATTTAGTGCAACCTTCCTCAAATCAGCTAAATTTTGTATCAGGTAAAGAAAAACAATTATGTACTTTTATGTAAGTACATTATTCACTTGTAAAAAAAACACCAACTACAACTCAGAAAGTACTGTATTTTTTTATAAAAATCACACAAAAACCTGTTACTTTTCAGAGAAAAGCGTTATTCTAACTTCACATAAATTATACTCGACTGTCACACCATCTTCAAGTTAGCGTTGTCGGTTTGCTATATAACTAATTACCACATTCCATTTTCAAAATAGAGAATAACAAAAGTTGCATAACGAGATGCTTTAAAGGAAAAAAAAATAAAGAGAACGAAACGCACCGCGCGCCGCCGTCATGCTGGCAACATTGAGCGCGCGAAAAAAAGCAAATGGCCGCCACCAAGGTCACTCGAAGCTGTCCTAGTCACGGACGGCGTTTACATTTTTTTATCACCACAACAGGGGCTTGCAGAGCTGGTTGCTATAAAATTATTCTTTATGCGGCAGTGCGTTGTCTCGGATATCAATAAAAAATTACAAGCGCCGCGCCGCTGGCATAGCCAAATTATTTTGTTAGAAAAACCTTTTCAAATAAAATACCAGTTTAGTCACAAAATAGATATTAGAGAAGGTAATCTATATACAAAGTGCGCTTAAGCAACGCACACACAGACACTGCATGCAGACACGATATCTCGGACCGCTTGGGACCAGTGCGAGCGCGAGCATCCGCTTGAGAACTTTTTTGTGCAAAAGTGGAGTAACAAAAAAACATATTACAACTGTTCAGTGGCGGTTTGAATTCCACACTTAACGGTGAATTGCCTTTTTTCTGAATTTAGTTTAATTTTATATTTCCATTCTTTCCATTTCATCCACAACAATAAATCACACAATAAGATTAGTACGAGCGCCACTACCACGATTTGTTTGTGCACAAGTCAAAGTTGACAATCCTAGCGCGACGTGTAGAGGTATGAAAAATGGGGAACATACATGGGATTTACCTTCTGCAGTATCTGTTTTGTAGTTTAATATAGTATCTAGTATGCACAATTGAAAATCACTGTTCTTTTACTTTAACCAGACGTGTTACTGCTGCGTAATAATGGAAAATCGAATTATTATTAGTTATTAGCAGATAATGACAATTCTTAAATAATAGTTTTTTAATTTTGTAATTATTGAAATAAAGTAATCAGAGACTTTATGTAGATAACTATAATGACCGCTAAGTATTTCAAATTTATTTTGTATTTTTTGTTTTTTTTTTTGTAAAAGTTTGCTTATACAAAAAGTAAAAATACGGAGTCATATATTTGTTTAAGCTATTAACTGCTAGATGTTTTAAATCCAAAGAAAATTTTACTAGAAAAATAAAATAAAAAATCGTATCCCGCCTGCTGTCTGGTCTGCGTGGATTTTTTTAAGTAAAATTTTCATATAAGTTTATTTATTTTCGCATTATTTATTATTTCGTTCATTTTTGTCATAAAAAATTACTATAAACTATGTAATATTTAATAAAAATCTGTGTAAACCAATATTTTTATTATAATCGTAAATGTTCATGCACATCTCGATATCCTTTTAAATTTTAATACTTATGGCGGCGAGCCGATAAAATCGAAACGCCGCTATCGAGTATCGACATTGCAAGTTGCCTTGCAAAACCAGAATCTTCTCATTGTAGACCCGTTCCAGCTCAAAAAAAATAAAAGTAAAAAAAAAAAACAGGCGTGCAGTACGCGACGATCGCATGGGAACCGGCGTCAGTGCATCTTATCTGCATTTTTTTACTGCAAGCGTCGTGGACTTTAATACTTTGCGTTAAAACATATTTTAGGATGAAAATTTGATGGCAGTAAAAAAACAACTTGAGTAGACCATAAACGGTTTGGCTGCACCTGTCACTAGATATCCCAAGACTGGATAGAGGAATTAGGTATTAATGTTCAAGAGGAGTTAAGGCTTGAACGCGTAACAAGATTGTCTCTCACTCATAACATTGAAAACCGTCGCCGACGTAGCAGGTAAGATTTGCGTATACCTGAGAGGATTTCCTTAAAAAACAAACACTAAACTAAAAAAGAAAAAAAGATAAAAATTAAAAAAAAAAACATTTAATCGCTCTGTTTACTTCAAAAAGGGATTCTAGAATGATACAAAATCTTAGAGTGGTATAAGCCTTGAATAACATTATTATAATTATGTATGCATCAAATACAGAAGCTTGTGAAAATATGTACACAGTTTTTATATTTCCTATGCATGCCTTATAGGCTTCATGATAACCGTGAATATATATTAATTTATGAAAAGCCTATAATCATTTAATTTCATTTATCATTAAAAATTATTACATTACTTTATTTTTTTATTAATTATGGTATGATAATAGTTATTTATTATACAAGAGTGGAAAGTTCCTTTTTAACCGCGTGCTCGATTTGGATGACCGAGCAAGCGAAGGATTCTAAAGTTGAATCACGAGCGCAGCGAGTGATTCTAAATTAGAATCCTGAGCGTCAGCGAGGGAAACAAACGAGCACAAGGTGAAAAATCTTTCCACTCGAGTGCAATACGTAACTTTTCATCCCACCTCAGCGAGGAAATGACAAAATGAAAAAGAAAACAATTTATAATGACAAAATATTTAAGCAATAAAACGTGAAAAACTAGAATGGCGCGAAGCACGCAAATAAAACAAAGAAACCAAGAAGGTTCCAAATTTAAATTTTTTCACAATTTAAAAAGTTCTAATCATAAATTTGGCACCATAGAGGTTACATTAAATAGGTTTAATGACGTTTTGAATTTACAATTATATTGAGTACTCATTATATGTGATGTTCTAAATTCAAATCTACTTTGCCGCTCAAGCGAATAAAATAGAATTTTCCAGCCAGATTTCGAAGCGCAAAATTACACTTTCCGAGGTGGTGGGATGAAAAAAAATTACTCACAATGCCATGTTAATTTATATCCTAAAAAATTGTCCGTACGGTGGCACCTTAATAATATTTTTATGGTTAAGGTTCCGTACATTCGTATCATCTATAACATTTGCACCAGGGGGCCATTCGCCTATCGGTAATGCTTTGGAAAACGCTAACGCTTTCGATTTTATTTTGTTATTTCTAGCCGCCTGAGGTTTTTAAATGCCTCGCGCTCTTTTTATTTCTTATGCATTGGTAATAACAATATTAAAAGAAATGAGCGTGAGGTATTTGAAAACCTTCGGCAGTCAGAAATAAAAAAATAAAATGGAAAGCGTTAGCGTTTTTCAAAGCATTTCCGTTAGGCGAATGGCCCCCTGGTAAGGTTTCATGTGTGAATGAAAACCCCTTTTATATTTGGCTTTATATTATAGAGTCTGAAGTATAATACGTTCTTTGTTAATTTCAAACTGTTAAGATTCATATTCGCTGACAGACTGATAGACACAAGAGCATTAGTAGGGGAGCGGGGGCACGTTGTTACAGTTGATTTTAAACTCTTTGATGGACATAATTGGACTCATTTGTTTTCTTATAACATCGTGCATTAGATAAAAACAATCATTGACCCGCTAAGCGCTGAGCTGCTAGATTGTGTGTATGTTTATATCGTTTTGAAATACTAATAAAAAAATAGGTATCACTGATGATTTTGTTTATTTATCTACCGTAACATCGTGCCCCGGTGATGTAACAACTAGCCTTAATTCCGGGGTAAGATGTTACAATCTACTTGTTTAGTTAAATTCTTCATTGTGAAAAAATTACATAAAATTCAATATTTTTTCAGTCATATTTTAATAGCTAAATAGACATACTAACATTACAAGTAATCAAATGTATAATTTATTTGATAGCTTTTGTCATATTAACAACTATCTAAAAAATGTAACAACGTGCCCCCCGCTCCCCTACATAATCATAATTCGTTGTTATAACAGAATTTAATGTCCATTTCGTTGGTTGCCACGCTCTCGGCACGGTACCCTAAATTGAGTAGCGAGCAGTGGTTAACTAATGACATTTAAATTAACTTCAAACTGTAAGTAAATCCTGGTAATACCTTTAGCACTTGGAATAATGACACGACCGGTTCAGGTACACCCGCCACTTGGTAAGGAGCGACTACTTCAAATTGCGCTGCGAGGTGTTTGACTGCTGTCTTACGCTGGTATACTTAACCGCAGGCTGGTAGAGATGAACGTATAATATGGAGCGAAGATAAGTACCAAGAAAGTCTAAGTATAGTTGGGTCAAAACGCTCACAATACGTTATATAGTAAGGTAGTGAAATGTGAAGAATTCACAACAACACGAACAAAATCGTGGCCGAAACCTGTCTAAAAGGTACACTGGATGATCCACGGAGCTCCGTAAGTCGATCGCGTAGTCAATAACAATAGAAGGCATTATTTTAACACATTCGGAATGAAAGCTCGTAAAATTTTACGACTTATAGCTATAGGTGGAAAAAAATCCTAAACTTTATTTTTTTAAGGTTATTTTTTTGAATCTACGCGTAACTGAATTCACTTTTAGCACGTACGGTGTGCGAGGAAAATAATAAGTATTTTTTCCGCATTTTTTCACGAAGCTCTGCGGCATGTCGACCTTTCAACGGTCCGCGGGTGACTGTGAACCAAGAAGTGCTCGAGCGGAGTTTAAGCACTTCTTGATTGGGACACATTTTGAGTGCTCGTGGTGGATCTAGGGTTTTTAATATCGTTGGGAATTTTCAATAGTTTAAAAATGCAGATCGAACTTGGTTAAAGTAAAATACAAACACATTCAAATAATAAGACGCTATTAAAACACGTTTTAGTTTTTGTAGACATTTTCATTTTATTTTATTTATAAGATTACTGTACTGCCATTAGGCGTTAATTAGCGAGCAAATGTTCAATTCAATCTGTCGTTTTAAAGTGGCTGAAACTAAAGTTAAGAGATTCCATTTCAAATCTTCACATTACAGGTGATTGTAACAAGAGCATTTAAAAAAATATACTATTGTGTTGTATATTATATTTTGGCCGACTTTACCGATTTCGTCCCCGTTAAAAATGATTTCTGGAATTAAAACTACCCTATATCCTTCCCCGGGTCTCAAACTATCTCTATATCAAATTTCATCTAAATCGGCTCAGCGGTTTAAGCGTGAAGAGAAAACAGACTTTTCCATTTAAACGCAACGCATAAGTGAACTATTAGTAGGTATACATAAAACTGTGAAGGAGGTGTTCACACATCATTTACATGTGTAAAAAGTTTGACGTAACAACAAATATTTTTACAATTCCATACTTAGTGTGAGTTTACAGAGTTCAGTCCGACAAGATCAAGCTAGCAAATAAGTACGGTAATCAGCTTATGAAAAAAATATAATTAATTAGGCATTTAAGGCAAAAACAGATTTATGAAATAAGACGCTACTCCACGCCACGCGACGCGCAAATTCTATTGCGCATCGTGTCGCTTCCAATGTTCCTAATGTGATTCTGATCAAAGAAAATAGTACATTTTGATTTACAAAATACAAAATACAAAATACAAAATACAATACCGTTTATTCAGTCTAGGCTATTACAAGCACTTGTGAATGTCCATCGGTTCGCAAATCTACGGCAGGAGACCTTGTACTGAGAAGAACCGGCAAGAAACTCAGCAAGGGCTGTTTCTTTCTCCCTGTATTATATACAGAGCCGTCAAATTGAAAAATGACTTCAATATGAGGTAATTTGATTCTACACGCATGGCGTGGCGTGCAGTGGCGTCGCGTTTCATAAGTCTGTTTCTGGCTTTAAATCTAAAGCCAGCCAGCCAGCCGGTATAGGACGGCGTTCAAACCAGCATTTTTCGCTATTCTTCTTTCTCTTGTAACATTATCTTTAGATTTAAACATCTAGCAGTCCATAGGGATAATTACTATTTTTTTTCTTCGTTTATCAGGTAGATTATCGAAAAGTGTTGGACACGTTTTTTCTTTTTTCACATAATATAGACATTGCAGAGATATATTGATATGAAAAGTCGCACGACGTCATGTTTTGGTACAATTTTCACTTAAAAGTGATGTCACGACGTTATAGCGTTAAGCTATATATTATTTTTTGATCATCTAACTGACGGACAAAATAGAATTTCGTTTACTGTACACCGTCAACACCCCTATTACTTAAAAATAAAAATAAAATTCATCAGATATACATTTTTAAAAGCATCCCTATCTTTTTTCCCTTCACGTATGAAATGATTTCGTAAAGAAAAAAATAATAATGTCTTTGTATCGCTTGCAGTTCACTTTAAGTGTACTGTCTGGTTTAATAAGTAGATTAGCTTTAAGTATAGATACTAGAGATCTATATATCATTAGAGGCGTGAAGTTCAGATTTATTTGCAATTGTAAAATCGGGTAAGTTAGTAAGGAAAGAGATAAATAAGTTATGTATCACCTCATCACTCTTCTATAAATTTAAACAGGATGAAAGGATTTAAAGTCGGAGAAAAACCTCCTGTTTTGTATCTTTTAGTTAATCATCATCATCAGCCTATTAATGTCCCCACTGCTGGGGCACAGGTCTTCCCTATGGATGGAATACAACACAGGTTAATTATTATAATTAACCTGTGTAGTAAGAAATTTTTGAACAGTATTTTCCGTCATCCAAAGCTCACAATTCAATATTTCGCTAATGCGAAAATAGCTTTTATTATAAACTAAAAGCTAAAGGAGGAGCTCGATAGCGCAACTGGTTAGCGCATTCTGCTGCGATCGTTGAAGTTAAGCAACTTTCGCAGTGGTCGGTCATTGGATGGGTGACCAAAAATTTACTACCTCGAGCTCCTCCGTGCTTCGGAAGGCACGTTAAGCCGTTGGTCCCGGTTGCATCTGCAGTCGTTAGCACCCACCAATCCGCACTGGGCCCGCGTGGTGGGTCATGGTCCGATCTCCCTATTCCATCCATAGGGAAGGCCTGTGCCCCAGCAGTGAGGACATTAATAGGCTCATGATGAATTCTACTATTGGCGATTTCGATTTTATTTCGAGCATAAATTTCGATACTGGACGGTGTGAGTCATGTTACTGTAGTATACGATAACCTTATAATGCCCTTATGGGAAGGTGCATAAAATATTTGAATTTATGGAATAATTATTTAAACATTAGTAAAAAAAAAATCATTGCACATAATACGAGTCAACAGGTAATTTTCCATTGATTAAATCTAAAAATAGCTTCAGTTGAGTCGTAATAAAAGGTACTGATAAATTCTACTATGATTATAAATGTGAATTTGTATATGTTGTTACTCATCACACTTAAACGGCAGGACGGTTTTTTTTTCTCTCTCTTTTTTTTCTAAATGGCTTCGCACGGCTTGTGCATTTAGCCAATGTCAAGTGTTAAATGTAGGCATACAAATACTATAGCACTCGTGGTCAAAGTAAGTGGCAGTCAAGTCAATCCCCCTTTCCCCATGTTTCAGTAAAAGTGTGGGGATGTACTGGAAGCTCCCCGTGGACTTCTTGAGGGAACGTCGAAAGACACTTTCAGCTATTTTGTTTCACTTGCCAACACTTGTACATGTTCCCGAACACTTAGTGGTTAATAATCCACCATTATTAGACATTAACATCCGCCACAACACAATTTTTAACAAGAAAAACAAAACTGTTAAAGTGACGCTTCCCGATCCCGCCAAAAAGTCCCTGGACGGATTTGGGTGAAATGTGTTTGCCACGAATATTTTTTTGAAACACACACCAATTATCCTAGCCCCAAAGTAAGCATTGTGTTATGGGATACTAAGGTAACGGATAGTATACATATACAGTACATAAATGTAAGTTTTTTTTATATAGAAATACATATTAAATATCCATGACTGGAGTACAAATGCTCTCGGACCTCTCGAGTAGCGACACCATGAAACCCGGCGTACATATTTGATCCAATGTATATTTGACATTATTTGTTCTTAGTTGACTTTAGATATGACATTATTAATTGTTTTATTTATTTGACATAATTATTTATTGTAAAAAAAATCGGGGTCAAGATTAAATAGATTTTCGTTTCTGATCGGTAATAATACGTCTATCAATCGTGACCCAATTGAAAAAAAAATTTTTCAATAAAATTATATTTTTATTTTAATCATGAACCAGATATAATTTTTTACTTTTAAGTTCCATTTTCCTTTTTTCCGAACCGATTTTGAAGTCGGTTTTATATTTTGGTTAAAATTTTTAATTTCATCAATTTTAGTGAAAATTACATCGTCCAAGTAATACAATAACACAATTGACGAAGAAACCGGCGAATATGCATAAAAAAACATCGTGCGTGCCTTTGAAATTTGAAGGTTTCCCTCGATTTTCCCGGATTCTACCATCAGATCTTGACTTGGTTCCAATGGGACCACCACGGAAGTGCACTTATTCGAATAAAAAAAAAAAGAACTTTGACGGAGAAATCGGTGAACACACACAACAAAACGATTATGATGTATGTTTCTGAGACAGACATAATTTGTACAGTTAATATATACATTTGAAAGTGATTATATAGTATAAAAGAAGTCAATACGTCTGTCTATAAATAGAATGTAACGGTGCACCCACGTTTTCAACGATATTATAACGGCTATTTTTATTCTAGACGCGACGCGGACATGAATCAAGCGCATTTCTGATACAGTGCACCGTAATCTATACTTATAATAAATCTGTAGAGAGGTCAATTCTGTACATGAAATATATTTTCAAAATAACTATCAGGGGGTGATTAGTGATCGATACTGATGCCAAAAATGCAATCAGTAAAATTTTTGTCTGTCTGTCTGTCTGTCTATCTGTCTGTGTGTATGTTCCTTATAAAAACAAAAACTACTCGACGGATTTTTACGAAACTTGGTACAATTATTCTTCATACTCCTGGGCAGTTTATAGTGTACTTTTCATTACGCTACAATCAATAGAAGCAGAGTAGTGAAGGGAAATGTTGGGAAAACGGGAGAAGTTACTCCATTTTTTAAGCTTCCGTCGCGTGCGCAGCCTTAATGGTTAAAGTTACATAGAAATCATGTATGACGGAAATATTCTACATAAAATTGTCTAAAAAATATCATGCAACAGCATATGTCTATCTTTTATGGTTGACTCACAATAACACGTGTAACTCCTGATAGCTTAGCAGTTCGGAGCATTCTGATTATATTTGTTTACTCTTACGTTTATAATACTCTCACTCATCCCTAATTTAAAAAAAGTTAACATTATTACCTTTCAATAAAAAAATAATCATAAATGTGTACAATACACGCCTGAGAACAAAATCTATAGTCTACACTACAGCTCTACACCGAAGCGAAGCGAGGGCGGGCCACTAGTACTTAAAATAAGAGTCGCATACATTAACCGGAATACAGAACAAAATGGCATTTCAAAAAATTGTAAATTAACTCTTAAAAAATGGCTACTTAACCTAAGTTACGATGAGACTGAAGAACTATCACACTAATATTATAAAGGCGAAAGTTTGTGAGTATGTGAGTGTGTATGTTTGTTACTTCTTCACGTCTAAACGGCTGGAGCGATTTTAATAAAATTTGGTATGGAGTTAGCTGACACCCTAGATTAACACATAGGCTACTTTTATCCCGAAAAAAATGTTAGGTTCCAGAGGGATTTTCAAGAAACTTAGTTAACGCAGACGAAGTCGCGGGCGACCTCTAGTTCTACATAATAGCATAACTACGTTTGTTTAGATAAGTAATATTAATTGCATTGAGGTAGATTATCCATATGTAAAATTTTAAATGTGTTGCAGGGCATAGATATACATATATTCTTTTTTAAACTATTTTTAAGTGGTTTCTTTGGCGATTCCCTGTTTTTTTTTTGGTTTCTTCTTTGTTCCTGGAAATAATGCTTACAGTTAATAATATTTATGACTCTAATGTTAATGAGTCAAAACTACGTTTATTTCCTTATATATACTGAATCGACATCTTTTTGTGGGAATCTGATGACCTGATATACAAGCATTTTTATGCTTAGTTTAGGCGTCAGTCTCTCAAAAAGTTCTACATAGCTACTTAAATAACTACCATAAGTTAATTATACAATAAGTGTTTAAAATGTATTTGTAGACAGAGGAGAGATAAATAAATGAATAAATCTTTTTACATAATATTTTCAGAACATGGATGACAATTTAAGTTTCATTGGTCGCATCATTTAGGCATAACTTTTTTTTTTTTTTGTATAATGTGTCATCATCATCATCATCAGCCTCTTTATGTCCCCACTGCTGAGGCACAGGCCTTCCCTATGGAATAGGGAGATTGGGCCATGACCCACCACGCGGGCCCAGTGCGGATTGGCGGGTTCTAACGATTGCAGATGCAACCGGGGCTTAACGTGCCTTCCGAAGCACGGAGGAATTCGATATAGAAATTTTTGGTCACCCATCCAATGACCGACCACTGCGAAAGTTGCTTAACTACAACGATCGCAGCCGAACGCGCTAACCATCTTTAAATTTATCTACATTTTTGTAGGTTTCACTTCTATTGCATGTGAACAGTACATGCCCGTTTTTTTTAAATATTGATGTATATACCATTACAATTAATAAAACAAACGGACAACGCACAGCCATCTTTTGATCGTGAGAATCTAACAAATGTAATTATGAGAAATCCGTGTAAGCGTGAATTTTACACGAGTACCTAAATGAAATTGTACAGTGTGTTAGACACGGATCGGAGACTTGAACTCAATTTAACCCTCTCGCTTCGAGTTCTAACTGAATTTAATGTAAATAATCGAGTTACTGTATGTTAATTGTAACATTTTTGTGTGTGGGCGGGCGGCTGTAGGTATGCAGAACTATTTTATAACAGAAATTCCGACTCTCCCTATGATATTTATTGTTATTCTTATATTTCTTTTTTGCGATAGTCAGTTGTCAAAAGAACCATATAATGCGTTTCAAATAAGAATAGGAAAGCCAATGACCTTCATCTGTCAAATGTCGCTTGAAAAGTACGGCTTGCAAAAAATCTCGGATCACTTTAGCACTCGGCTGATTCTAGAATAAAACCCAAAATTTTTTAAACAAACAATAACAAATGTTGATAATTAATATTAGTTGTTTTTTTTTTTCATTTATTGAGCTTTTAGCTATGATTGGTTGATAACCTAAATCGTCAACCAAATGTCACTTTTTTGATTGACTATAATACCTGAAAATTGTAAACAATACTATTGCAAATTGTTAAACTATCGATAGTATGGTTGCAAATAAAATCGACAGTATCAATACTATCGATACTTTGTTATTAACGAACTACAATGCTATCGATAGTATTTAACTCATCCGATAGTATTGGCTTTTTCTGTGCTATCGATAGTATCGATACTATCGATAAGCCGATCGATTGTCATACGATTGGTTGGCTATCGATAGACTATCGATTAATCATCGATAGTCGTCTATCGATCGGCAACACTAGGGAGGTGTAATAATTGCTACCTTAGTTAGGAACACGCCTTAATCGAAAGGGTGGCCTTTCGATTAAGGTTCCCCCTTAAATTGGGTTGTGTAATAGCCGTTTGAGATCATTATGAATGAAAGAAGTTTAAAAAAATAAACCAATAAAAAACCAAGAGTAAACAACAGAAATTGAACAGTGTTCTGAATCCTACTATAGGCCTATCGATAGGGTACATGATTTTCGATGTAAACTGTCGATAGTTTTAATATCGATAGTTCGGCAACACTAATAAGATTTTCGATATGGTATAAACGCAATTTGGTTAAGAAACTAAATTCCTGATTGAATTTTATCGTTACCCTGGCGAAGTCCAAAGTGCTTAACTTTGGATACTTGATTGAAGTTTACAACTCTTGCGGCGTGGGCTCTGAACTTAGATTTGTCTTACGTACCTGAAACAAAAGATGTTTGGTTATTAATGGTGCGTGGGTGTAAACAATGTTTAATGTCACTTATTAAAGTTATACCACGGCAATGGTATTGTCGCCGTGATTATATGCCTTGAGTGAAGAATTTTGATGACGTTACAACTTAAAATGGTGGAGTTTCGGAAAATGGGCGACCGCTTATATAAATTGTGTTAGCGCGTGGGTAGAAACGAGGCAAGCCCTAAAATTAAATCTAATTTATTTTGTGATGAAGTTACTTCTTTTAATTATAATTTTTATTTTTTTAAACCATGTAACTGCTTGATGTTGAAATCTAAAGAAAATATAACTAGAAAGAATTCCACGCGGACCAGGCAGCAGACGGGACTCGAACCCGCACCCTTCGCAATCCGGGCGAATGCACTGACCAATTATGCTACCGCAGCCCTCACGGACCGCGTCGACATTCCTCTAGCCATTCTTAAGCTGCAAGGCAGCGCCATCTCTTCGCATTATAGGTAACCCACAATGTCAAATTTTTTCTTTTTATTAATTCTGTAATAGCAAAAATGTAGACAATAACAAAAATGCAAACTGCCAGCATGACCCTAATAGGTCAGTTTACCTAAGAATGCAAAAATAGCAAATTCTCATCGTGTCAATACTAATTATATTGCTCGTTATACAGAGGGCAATGAACTCCCTCTTTCTCTGAATTGACAGTATGTTGGAAACATTCTGGTGTTGAATATGGTGGATGGCATATATTGCTTGAGATAGTTGGATAAGGTAAGGGAGGTGAGGGTGTCGTGTTAACTTATCACATAGGGATTAAATTGAAAAGTCAAAATTCAAAAAAAAACAACAAAATTCAATATCGTTTATTCAGTCTAGGCTGTTACAAGCACTTGTGAATGTCGAAAAGCTACGCCATCGGTTCGCAAATCTACGGCGGGTGACCTTGTACTGAGAAGAACCGGCAAAAAACTCAGCAAGGGCTGTTTTTTTCTCCCTGTATTATATACAGAGTCGTCAATTTGAAAAATGAGTTCAATATGAGATAACCCATGAAGTCACTTTCCATTACAAATGTAAATGATAAAACAATTATGACTATAAAATAAAAAATATAAAAAACAGATTTAAAAATGAAAAAAGTTTAGGAATGCCGTGTCCCACTGTTTAGGCATAAAAACAAATGTACCATTAAAGTTAAATACAACGATTAATAGTACCCAATGTAGCAAGAGCAGACTCATCTCCGCTGGCAGCACCCGTCGTTTTTTTATTGCAAAGAAATTCTATTCCTAGGCACTTTCATTGTGTATAATTTAGTTAACTACGAGCATTGATGTGATGTCGATACGTGCACCATTTTTTTCGTTATCGGAACAACTTAAATGCGGGCGCTAATGAGCCGTATAATGAATTGATATATCTTTACCTATACCCATGCGTGCACAGGAAAAAAGTCACCAAAACTACTATTATTAACAAAATATAAACTGATAGGTTTGCTAGACATTTTAAATCTGTTCATAAAAAGTGGTAGAACAACATACCATATTCATGGGCTTCAAATGCCAGATGGTGTTTGAGACAACATGACTTTTTATGTTAAGACTTTTTTATCCTTATACAAATGAAATTGAAAGTTTGTTACGCTGAATACATTTATTTGAAATGAGAGTCCAGTACCCACTGGACCTTACCTACAAAAAATACCCATTCGACCTCCTATCCAGAACATGGTGCCCATTGGACCCTCATAATTGGTACTTAAAAAAGTCAAAAGACAAAATATCATTACTTAAGTTGGATGCACAATACAACTCTTTGCAATCGTCCAAATTTTTTAAGGACATTTTTAGTTGTGGCGATAAATTGGCAAAAACAACTTCACAGCGTTAAATAATTATGGAACAATATTAACAAAACATTATATTGTTACGGTGTCAGTACAAAATCATTTCATCTTCATTATCTTAATATATATAAATCTCGTGTCACAATGTTTGTCCTCAATGGACTCCTAAACTACTGAACCGATTATCATAAAATTCGCACACCATGTGCAGTTCGATCCAACTTGAGAGATAGGATAGTTTAAATCTCAAATTATAGTCGCAATTTTAATTTATTGCAAATTATTACTTTTGGGCGGTACGAAGTTCGCCGAGTCAGCTAGTCTTATATATAAAATTCTCGTGTCACAATGTTAGTTACCATACTCCTCCGAATCGGCCTGACCGATTTTTATAAAATTTTAAATACATATTCCGTGGGTCTGAGAATCGGCTACTATCTATTTTTCATATCCATAAGAGATAATGGTTGTCCACCTGTAACGTAGTGTTCTGAAACCTACAATGCGCCTTCGTGCCAAAATTCAAACTATTAGGTATTGTAACGTAGTGCTCTCATATGGGTTCGGAGGAATGTTATCCCAGGAAATTGATAGAACACTACGTCACACACTCCTAAAATTTTTTTTGGGCAATATTTATTTTTTTATAAAGTGGTATTAAAAAATACATACAACCCTAAATTACCATTTTTTGGATCACTTTAAACAACTAACATGATAGTTACCCATTCGACCTCCTATCAAGAACATGGTGCCCATTGGACCCTCAAAGACGGACTTGCCTTCACAATAAGAACTGTTGAAGCTCTTAACTATTTGGTAGAGTTCGACCGAAACTGGTTTTCCGGACGAAATCTTAACTGAAACCGAATATTCGACCGTTGCTTCAGTTTCGGCCGAAACCGAAACCGAAACTCACGTGGTCATGATTAAAATTCCTTAAAATACTGAAAATTGGTGCATTTTACCCATTCTTGAGCATTAATTAGGACATGGAATTTGTTGTACCTAGGTAATCATTTATTAAATATAATATAAAAAATTAGAATTATATTTTTATTATTTTTTCAAATTAAGTTCTCATTGCTAAATTTTTATCAGTTATCAATAATCAATTCACAAATTGTTACTGTTTCTTTAAATACGCATTGGTATTTTGATATCTTATTAATGAATACTTTCGTTAGTATTTGTACTTAGAAGAATCATCAATCTCTTTATCTCAATATAGGAAACTGCACTTCTCAATATAGGATATGGACCGCTGTGCAAGAAACGAAGTACGGCGAGCGTGCACGACAACTTCCGAAATCAGTTTCGGTTTAGGCAAAAGTTTCGTCCAATTTTGGCCGAAACTCGGCCGAAACCGAAACCGAACTTTCGGTCGGACACTACTATTTGGCTAATTCTTTTGGAACGGCAAAGATACACAGAAGTATTGTACCGTGTACCAAAACTAATGAAAGTTAAACAATTACTAGCTTGTCTTAGATCTATACATAACTAGCAAACCCGGCGAACTCCGTTTCGCCACCAGATGGTTTCGTTTTATGTAACATTTCGTTTGGTGATTAAAAGAAGTTTTTTTTTAATTTTTCCTGAATTTTCTTCGCTATAAACCTCACGGAGCCCGAGACCTTTCCAACGAATGCAAAACCGTGGAAATCGGTTCGTGCGTTCTGGAGTTATAGCGTCAGGAAGGAAAACCCGACTTATTTTTATATAGTAGATTAAATATCCACACACATAACACACACGCACACACACACACACACACAGAGACACACCTAAACTATACATAATTGGTTGTTTGTAGTTTTCAAGTAACATGTGTAATAATTGCATGTTTATTATAATTTTATATTTATATAATAAGGATGAGCCTACCTCTCATAACACAGGGTAACCTTATATGAGAGCAGTTCTAATTTTGTATAAACAAAAAATATTTGGAATAAAGAAATTTTTGTTTTTTAGTTTACGATCCGTTATATACTTCCAGGTTCCTCGGGGAATAAGTTTTGAAGTCCAAGCGCATATAATTGATAGAAGTATTGTTACTTGTTATTATGTTACTAAACATATGACCGCAACGATAAGGTGATGCCATGATGATGCCATATCGTTCGCGAGGTTAAACTTTAGCTAATAGTGTAAAAAATTGTTTGTATTTTGATCAACGTTTGTTTGTCATGTTCTATTGGAGATTTCCGGCTGATTACAGTAAAAACAATGAAAACTATTTAAGAACGCTTTTGGTGTTGTGATAAAGCATTTTTGTAGGCTCTACAAATTACGCTTATCAAGAGAGGTAGGGCATAGCGGATTTTCCGCTCTTTCAGGAGCGCCCGTCTGGGTAAGTAACCTCTAGCTTACCCACCACAGTACAATAACAGACACACACACACACACAATGAAGTAGAACAATTACTAAATATATTACATTGACAGAATAAAAGCGATAGAACAAATGCACATACGCTACACAACACGCACGCAGATACATATAAATACACATTAACACACACAGATACGCACACACGCACACACAAACACACACACACTCACCGGTTAATGCTATACTAAGGTACTTTAATATCTCGCTGTCCCCAAACCCGGTGACGCTGTATAGGTCATCTGTGACCAACAGCATACACACTCAAAAAAAAAAAAATACTCATCGCACAAATATTTGAGCAAAGATAGGAGCTGTGTTCTTCCACCAACCGGTCGTTTAATAACATAACAATAAATAATAAAATTCATAATAATTTATTATTGATTCTCACAAATAAATTTAATTTTAATACCACTATAGTGGTGTTAGTACTTTAATCATACTGTGTTATCAGCTTAGTTCCAAAGAGTCATTGGGTCATGTTCACTTTTATCTTCAAGGATAAAAACACAGCGGGGTAGGTTTTTGTGAAATTTACAATTTAAAGTTATATGTTTGTCACAGGCGGATTGTAGATTACACCGTATTATTATATTCCAATCTTTTATAGCGGGTTTTACATAAGCCGGATTGCGTTACGGCTAAATTAATAGGGATGATGACGGGGTACAGTAAACGAAATTCTATTTAGTCCGTCAGTTAGATGGTCAAAAAATAATGGACACGTATTTTTTCTTTGGGCAATCAACCAAAAAATGACAAAGTTACAGCGCGTCAAAGTTTGGGAGTAGGGGCTCGTGACGTCACTTTTGAGTGAATTTTCCCTTATAAGTGTACTCAAACGTGACGTCATGCGACTTTTCAAATCAATATATCTCTGCAATGTTTATATTATGTGAAAAAAGAAAAAATACGTGTCCAATACTTTTTGATAATCTACCTGATAAACGAAGAAAAAAAAATAGTCATCATCCCTATTCCGCCTTATTGTACTTCTTCTTAGCCGGTACGCTCTTGACAGAGCGGTCGTGATCGCTATAAACTTGTAGTATTATTGGAGGGGGCAGATGTGATGCGCTTCACTATGTTTCGCCATTGCTGCCTGCTAGAGGTCATCCTGCTGCACTCGTTTAGTGAACCTCCAACGGCTGACTTGACCTGGTCAGTCCATCGCGTGGGAGACCTTCCGCGCGGTCTAGTACCTTCCACCTTTCCTTGGACAACAAGGCGTTCTATGGATAGGTTGTTTCGCCGAGAAACGTGTCCGAAGAATGTTAGGATGCGAGATTGTACTGTCGATAATAGACGCTGCCTGATACCGAGTTCTTGAAGTATCGAGACGTTCGTGCGAAACTCGGTCCACGAAACCCCAAGCATTCTTCTCCAGCACCACATTTCCAAAGCGTCCACTTTCTGACTTTCCACATCTCGCAAAGTCCACGTCTCAGCCGTGTAAAGAAATATGGGGAATATAAGTGTCCTCACAAGCTTGGTCTTTGTGGCTTTAGTAATGTTTCTATGTTTCTATTCCTCCATATTTTCCGCATCTTGTCGATCGCCTTATTGTACAGAAGATTTCATATTTATCAGCAAAGCTAGCCGTAACATAACTGAGCGGGTTATTTGCCGTCGCTTTATCAGTTTTGAGTAGGAATTTTCAACGCTCGCGCGTCGTAATAATAATACAAGCATCGAATTCAGTTTTTGTACTAGCTGGAAAAACAATGCTTAATGATCAATGCCTGAGAAGAACTATAAAGAGCAGGTACCATTTTCCTTATTAATAATAGTCATACTAATATTTTTTATTAATGACTAGCGGCCCGCCCTCGCATCGCTTCGATGTAGAGCTGAAGTGTAGACTAGTGTAGGTTTGTTCTCAGGCTTGTATTATACACAATGACATTCATCTATGATTCTTCTTATACCTGCATGCAAAGTCTCAGCCTGATCGGTTTAAAATTGACAAAGTTTCATACAAACTTTCATTCCCTATTTTATCCCCGGGGGGGGGGGGGGGGTAGAATTGATCAAAATCCTTTCTTAGCGGATGCCTACGTCATAACATCTACCTGCATGCCAAATTTCAGCCCGATCCGTCCAGTGGTTTGAGCTGTGCGTTGATAGATCACTATGTCAGTCAGTCACCTTTGAGTTTTATATATATAGATAACTAATTTTGAAAGCTGTTACGTCAAATTGTTTATTTTTTGTTCAAAAAACAGGAATCCATATTTAACTCTCAATCTTTTTTGATCTTTTATTTGGTATTTGAGAAAGTAATTAACTTATGTCATATTGACACTTGCTGTTGCTTTGAGGAGTTAAGGTTATAGACAATTACCCATTAGGCCACCATACTATGCGAATTTATTACAATCTGCCTAAACGCCCCGGCCACCGTATTGCAGAACGTATCGCATTAATTAGGCTCGTAATACAAAACGGATCAGTGTTTACAAAACAGCAAGTGGACTTCCGTATGGTATTATGTTTCTGTTATAATGTAAGTAGAAAATTTGAAAGTATTATAGTGTTTTCTTTTTAATAAGTATAGTATTTGTTCAAAAAAAATAAAAGCAGTGAATATATTTGACATCTACTTTCAAGAGCTTCTAAACAAATGGGAGATAAAAGCAGCCCTTGCTGAGTTTCTTGCCGGTTCTTCTCAGCACAAGGTCTCCCGCCGTAGTTTTGCGAACCGATGGCGTAGCTTCTTGACCTTTACAAGTGCTCGTAACAGCCTAGACTGAATAAATGACTTTTCATTTCATTTCAATGAGATTTTCAATTACCAATATTTTCTTTTTGTTCAAAACCAGTATAACGAAATTCAAATATGTTTTAGAGCTGGAGTATTTTTCCCTAATTTTAACTGCAGAGGGTACCTAACACTCACCCAGATCAGCGTTCTAATTCCCTAAACAAATAGTAACATAATTTACGCAATGTTGTTACAATATCATGATACAAGTTATTAATTCGTATCGTCTGTAAAGGAATCATTTTATACCGTATAGCAATACGTAGCTATGTTCTATACCGTTAGTAAACAAAACTGGTGCATGCGTGCATACTCTGCGCACAGACAGACACACAGGTCAAAACCCTAAAACTGCCAAATGCATCCATCACTTTGAACTTTAAATTGTTTGACATACGATTCACAATTCATCTGGTTGTCTTTACGTTCCAAATTGTGGTAGTAATGTGCATACTTTTATTTACCGGTTTCCATATTTTTCGACATGGTGTCTGGCCACGAGACAGCCATCATTTAGTAGCCTTTCACTGTAATTTTTAGGAATAAAGTGAAAGGTTGGGTGTGTGGATGTTATGTTACGTTCCGTCCACGATAGGGATGTCGAAAGTTGAAAAAAATATCGATATATCGATACATCGATATTTTAAATAATATCAATATCGGCTTCGATATATCGCGAAAAAAACATCGATATATCGATATATCGGACTAATAATAATGGAACGAAAATTACCTCCCTAAAAATAGACCCTATTTTCGAATGATGACATAGACAATACTTAATACAGCACAGATCATAGATATGTTGAATATCATTAATCTGAGATCCAGTTACGATTTTTCCAGATACGAATTTAGTTAGATCGTGATATGCCGCTAATAATTAAAAAAATATTGTTTTTGATACGAATTTCGATATTGGTCATTTTGTATCGATGTATCGATATATCGAATCAAAATATATCGGCAAAAAATATCGATATATCGAACAAAAAATATCAATATATCGATACATCGATATATTTTCAACAAGCCTAGTCCACCACGACTTTTATTTTTGGCTACACATCAACATACTGGTTCATGCCGTTTTATTTTTAGAACTGGTGGTGTTATAAGACTGTGACTTACTTTTGTTAATTAATTCGAATTCTGCTCAATTATCGGACGCTTAGCCGCCGCATTTGTCTGCCGCGTCAGCTTTCTTTTGCTTATAAAGTCCAATGACTCTTAACATAATAATACTAAGTGCAAAGAATATTTTACTAGAAAAAAATCCACGCGGACCAGGCAATTGTTTTGGAATCAGCTGTGCCTTGTGTAGAGAATTAAACTCCTTTTAACCAAAACGGAGGATGTTCTCAAGTCGACGCGTATATTTGTTTTTTTATGTATAATTAATTACGCATAACTATTTACAGAGTAGTCCAATTTTGATAATTATTTTTTTATTGGAATATATTCTTTTTTTATAGTATACCTCGTAGTTGTTCCCATATTAATTTGAAAAAATAAACAGTGTTGTTTTTTTACAATTATAATTATGAGTTGTATATTACAATAACAAAACTTATAGTCACAAAAAAATGGAAATTAAAAACTTTTTAACAAAAAAATTAAACCGCCGAAAATTCAAAAATAATAAAACCTTTTTTATCTTTAGTCAAATTTTTTATTTTATTTGGCAATCAAACCCAGCTGTAAAACGTCAAAGTTTTGTATTGATACGTATTTGTTTGTTTTTTGTATTTAATCATGTCTAAAATGGGTAAAACCTTACAAATACGGTAGAAAAGCACTACAGCGCCCGCCAATCTAAATCCCATTCTCTTTCCGCACAGACTCTAGTAGGTACTTCTTTTACGGTGTGTTGATTTTTTTTTTATTTATTTATAGATAGGTCCAACAAATGACTCCACCCTACTTGATGTTAAGAGACGGTGAAGTCCAGTCGCGAAGATAGCTGATACAGCAGTTCTTCCTGCCACACCAGCCATCTTCACCTTACCGGCCAGCATGTTGCTTCTTCACGCCTCTTTTAAAGGATCCCAGGTTGTATGAGGGAACACGTGAGCGGGCAGAGCATTTCCATTTACGAATAGTGCGACAAAGAAATGAGTCACCAAAACTCTTTGTACGCGTTGGAATAGTAGACACAGTTAGCCGGTGGCAACGCAGGCCAGCGATTATAGTAAATTAAGTATGTATTTGACGATCTCCGTGGCCGAGTGGTTTGTACGCCGGGTTTCATGGTGTCGCCGACTTGAGAGGTCCTGGGTTCAAATCCCGGTGGGGGCAGATGTTTGTGTGATAAATACGAGCATTTGTACTCCAGTCATGGATGTTTAATATGTATTTTCTATATAAATATACTTATATAAGTACAGTATATGTATTCTATCCGTTACCCTAGTATCCCATAACACAAGCGTTATAGTGCTTACTTTGGGGCTAGGCTAATTGGTGTGAGTGTTGAAAATATTTATTTATTTATTTATTTATGTACGTATGTTGTAAAAAATAAAAAATGGGGCTATACGCAATCAGATTTTAAGTCAAAGGTATTTAAAAAAAAGCGAACGCTTAAAATCTTGGCAAATAACAGCGGTGGTGGCATTAAAGTTTCTCAGTACCTGCTCGATGCTTACGTTTTGCAACATTCTCTCACTAAAAATCTTGTTATTTTTTTCTCTGTTTACACACCACGATAATTCGGATCGAGAGCCATTCTCACTGCAGACAATCGCATCGTTAAGTGAAATTAATATTTGACAGTTATTCAATTTAGTTTGGCGTTGGCTTTCAAGTCATTTCACTAACGAAAACGAATCGATAACGATAAAACATAACGAAAAAAACTAGTTGTTACGGGTTAATGTACGAAACTTTATTTATTTATTGACGTTTCGTACGCCGTCAGAATCAGTTTTTATTTAATTTGTCGAGCTACCTTCGAAAGACTTTTATTGAGCGTTCGGTTATTTCATTGTTCGATTTTTAAAGTTTTATTGTCTATGTATGAATTTATTATTTACTTTACTTAATAAAGTATTTTTTTAAAATTAAAAACCGTAAAAACTAGTTTTACTTAATGAGTGATGTGCGTGAAAACCTAAGAAACAAATAACGAAAAAAGTTTGGTCAAAACTCAATTTACAGATTTTGTTTTATTTGAGTAGACCGTTCAGAATGACAGAGAATTAATTAATTGCTTACAAATTTTTAATGCATAAAATGAAATACAATTAAAGGTTCACTTTTCAGATTGCTTACATAAAAAGGTACTCAAATAATTGGATTACAGTATAAGTAAGTACATTTTTTCCTGTACTTTGAAGAAAAACTGACGCAAGAAATTCTGCCATTACCTTAATTAGCCGGTGTTTTCAATTATTAAAATTTAATTTAATTAATTATACTCTCTTTCTGAATCTCCTAGAGGCATTCCCTGCTCTCTGTCAGTGGGGTTATCACGAAAACAGCCACTTTTAATTTCAAGTACGATTCAATTCATCTTTTTGATGAAAAAGACATTCGCAATGAAGTCTACACTGAATTGAAATAAAACTGTGTTCTCTTACTAAAACTAATTACTTAGTGTAGATTTTATTGGTCAGAGGAGCTGAATAAAATACGGAATCACAGTGACGAATGTAGACTTGTTGAAAATATATCGATGTATCGATATATCGATATATTTTGATTTGATATATCGATACATCGATACAAAATAACCAATATCGAAATTCGTATCAAAAACGATATTTTTTTATTTAATTATTAGCGGCATATTACGATCTAACTAAATTCGTCTCTGGAAAAATCGTAACTGGATCTCAGATTAATGATATTCAATATATCTATGATCTGTGCTGTATTAAGTATTGTCTCTTATTTGTAAATCTGTTTCACTGGTGAATTGGTTGTGCTGATTTCCATTATATTCTGTGAAGTGTGTGACTGTCTAGTCTTGTTAACGAAAGAGACCCTGCAATCATTTACCTGAGAGGCCCTGCAATCATTTTCATCATTCGAAAATAGGGTCTATTTTTAGGGAGATAATTTTCGTTCCATTATTATTCCGCGTGTCATATTTTGTGAGCTACTGTACGATATTTTGGGGAAAATTGGTCCGATATATCGATGTTTTTTTCGCGATATATCGAAGCCGATATTGATATTTTTTAAAAAATCAATGTACTGATATATCGATATATTTTTTTCAACTTCGACATCCCTAAAGTGAAGCAAGTTTATAAGTGAAGAGAATACGTGAATGATCGAATGAGTGGGGCTTGAAAGAACGATGAAGTATTTGAGTTAAGACTGAATGAACAAGTATACTTTGGCATTACCTAGTCATGTTACTTTCTTTTTATTACAAAAGGAATACAAATTATAATATATATAGATTAATGTTTGTCAATTTAAATTCAATATAAATTCAACAATTAGTTCTTTAAAACCATTAGAGGGCAATGCGTCTTTTAAAATGTTCTGACGCAACCTTATATTTGTTGTTCTTGTAACTAAAAAATAACTAAAACGACTAAAAAGAGGAAACCAATGTCATACAGGTTATATTCCACATACGAATAAAAACACAATTACAAATATGAGCGAAGTCATTAAACAGAAAAAAGCGGTCAAGTGCGAATACGATTCGTCCATGAAGGGTTCCGTAGAAGCAAGTAACATAATATAAAAGTTCTTGTACTTCGTTGTAACTTCGATCGATGTTTCATTTTTTTTTGGTTAAGTTCTCCCTTTTCAGGGAATTCAAGTGGAACAATGCCCATACAGCCTAGTCTTAAATTAAATTATTCTGTTTTTCTTTTTACATTAGAATGTCGGTGTGACGAATTCTAATGTTTCTTGAAGTGTTTGACACGAAATGTATCAAGCTGGCTTTTTCGATAAGCTTCTGTGAGGTAGTCAATACTACAATAAAATTCTCACGTCCACTTGACCGGAATAACGTATATTTTGATGATTCTACTAATTCTTCAGTTACGCAGACAGTTGTAACACAAAATCACACCAATTTTATTTCACAATATCCACTATGAACGAATATAAGAATAATTAAAATAAGACGCCAACCACACTCGATGAAATCCCTCCAAAAACCTCATCGATGTTTTAATAATGGTTTATTTTTTTTTAGTTTTAAAATTTTAAGTTATTGATAAGTAAAGTTGAGTTGGTTGAATGAAAGGTAACTTGCGGTTTACGATTTATGACGTATTCAAAAAAACTACTTACTGGATCTCGTTTAAACCAATTTTCGGTGGAAGTTTGCATGGTAATGTACATCATATATTTTTTTAGATTTATCTTCGCTTATTTTAGAAGTTACAGAGGGGGGGGGGGGACACATTTTATCACTTTAGAAGTGTCACACGCGCAAACTATTCAGTTTAGAAAAAAAATATATTAGAAACCTCAATATCATTTTTCAAACCTGTCCATACATAAACCACAGGTATTGGTTTGTAGAAAAAAAAATTGAGTTTCAGTTCAAAGTATGGGGAACCGCCAAAAAATTTTTTTTCATATTTTTGTGTGATAATCTTAATGCGGTTCACAGAATACAAGTTACCAAGTTTCAACAGTACAGTTCGTATAGTTTCGGAAAAAAGTGGCTGTGACATACGGACAGACAGACAGACAGACAAGATGAATCCATAAGGGTTCCGTTTTTTGCCATTTGCCTACGGAACCCCAAAAAGCGAACGAAAACATTCCAGCATGGCGCCGGGCGCGCGACGTCACTCGACTCACTATCGGTCGCGGTCCGCGTTATCATGCGCGCGTAGACACGATCCGTTTTTAGAAATATTAATTCTGTAATAACCACTGTACTATTTTTAGTGTGGCCTAGGCTAAAAATACTGCGCCCGAGCAGTGACGGCCGTTTGATAATACTAATGTTGACGAGTCGTTGACTTGTGCAATTTACTGTTCACTCCGGCCCAGAGGTTATCAGCTATTTGCTGGAAAGGTTCGCAGTAAAAGTATCGTGTCGGATATCGAACGCGGCGCAAAGGACATTTAGAACTCGATCGAGCGAGCACTTCCTTCTGTACACGACAGATAGTGCGACATTGTGTCCAAGTTTCGAGATAAGATAATTGTTTCGAGCAATGTCGGTTTGAGTTCGAGCTGCGTCGATCCAATCGACTAGAAATCTTGGCGCTCATAGGTCTTCGATCTGATAGTGCCGTTGTGATAAGATACATAGTTCGACGTCACTTCGCGATAATATAATTATTAAGTATACGAAGAGGATGGATTTAGTTTTGCGAAGTTAGAAAATAATTTTACGATAGCGATGTACTTACGATAGTGTTTCGTAACTTTGGAAGTAAAAGAACAGTTTGATACTATGACTAGTGGCCCGCCCTCGCTTCGCTTCGGGGTAGAATTGATCAAAATCCTTTCTTAGCGGATGCCTACGTTATAACATCTACCTGCATGCCAAATTTCAGCCCGATCCGTCCAGTGGTTTGGGCTGTGCGTTGCTAGATCACTATGTCAGTCAGTCACCTATGAGTTTTATATTTAAAGATTGTAAGCAATGAAACGCCATTAGCAAAACACAAATAATGTTGATGAACATGTTACCAGATATGGACAGGCCTATAGAGAGCAAGACTTAACAGAAGATAGCTAGATAAGGTGTTTTTGATAATATCGCAAAGAAAGGGTGCATTAAATAAAACTAGTTTTTACGGGTTAATGCACGAAACTTTATTTATTTATTGACGTTTCGTAGCCTTTACAGGCTTAGGTTTGTTGAAAATATATCGATGTATCGATATATCGATATTTTTTGTTCGATATGTCGATATTTTTTGCCGATATATTTTGATTCGATATATCGATACATCGATACAAAATAACCAATATCGAAATTCGTATCAAAAACGATATTTTTTTAATTATTAGCGGCTTAACACGATCTAACTAAATTCGTATCTGGAAAAATCGTAACTGGATCTCAGATTAATGATATTCAACATATCTATGATCTGTGCTGTATTAAGTATTGTCTATGTCATCATTCGAAAATAGGGTCTATTTTTAGGGAGATAATTTTCGTTCCATTATTATTAGTCCGATATATCGATGTTTTTTTCGCGATATATCGAAGCCGATATTGATATTATTTAAAATATCGATGTATCGATATATCGATATTTTTTTCAATTTTCGACATCCCTATACAGGCTAAGCTAGTTTTATTTAATGAGTGATGTGCGTGAAAACCTAAGAAACAAATAAGAAAGGGTGCATGTTGATATGACGCCACGGAAAAACCCCTTGACAGGAATTGTGCCGATCCAAATAAATTCAAAACTAGACAAGCGAATGATGGATTCGAAACGGAAACTCTACCATAATCATTATTAAAGACATTGTCTACTTCACAACGACGTAGACTACAAAGTTTGAAAAGCATCAAAATATTCTCGACCTCTCCAAATAAATTCAAAACTAGACAAGCGAATGATGTATTCGAAACGAAAACTCTACCATAATCATTATTAAAGACATTGTCTACTTCACAACAACGTAGACTACAAAGTTTGAAAAGCATCAAAATATTCTCGACCTCTCCAAATAAATTCAAAACTAGACAAGCGAATGATGTATTCGAAACGAAAACTCTACCATAATCATTATTAAAGACATTGTCTACTTCACAACAACGTAGACTACAAAGTTTAAAAAGCATCAAAATATTCTCGAAAATATATGTATAACAAATAACAACAAAATCGCGCCGGTTGGTATCCATGACGCGGTACATTAGCAAATTAATCGGCCGGCTTACGTAATATGAGCCAGTGTTTGGACGCGAGGCTCGAGTGGCCACAAGGTCGACCGCTCGGCATTGACCGTGGCTGGTGCGCCGAGTGACGACTTAGCGTTACCTAAACCAAAAAAAAAAACAGTATTGTTGTTACGTTTCCGTAAACTGTGCTCCGAGCGTAACGCGACGTCTCGAACGCTCACAAAAGCAGTCTCTTAAAAAAACTTGCTAAGAATTCCGATTGAAAATGGCTTTTTTCGTGGCGGAGCGTGTGTCTATGAGATACTCGTACAATGAGTTTATTCGTTCGTGATATTAATTAAAATGTTTCTGTCTCTCTCTTATTACTTTTAACTAATTAATTTAATTAAATTTTCTCTCTCTCTCTCTCTCTCTCTCTCTCTCTCTCTTATTACTTTTAACTAATTAATTTAATTAAAATGTTTCTCTCTCTCTTATTACTTTTAACTAATTAATAACTAAGAACAAATGAAAATCAGAGACAGTGTTAGCTGCTAACAATCTAGATAAACATATCAATATACAAGGTAGATTCGGAACTTGGTATTGGCGTTAAGCTTGCGATTTCTCGCTATTGTTTAAAAACAACACGTTACTCTCAACGTATGCCAAATTTGGTGTACTTCAGGCGGCCAATCGCCTAACTTTATTGCTATGGAAAACGCTATCGCTTACGATTTCATTTTGTTATATCTGACCGCCGAAGGTTTTCAAATACCTCACGCTCATTTTATTTAATATTGTTATTGACAATGCAAAAGAAAAAAAAAGAGCGCGAGGCATTTGAAAACCTCAGGCGGCTAGAAATAATAAAATGAAATCGTAAGCGATAGCGTTTTCCAAAGCAATCCGGTTAGGCAATTGGCCCCCTGGGGGCGTAGGTGTAGTTATAGGTGTGATGTTATAAACATTTTTATGCTCAAAGTCTTAACTCAAAGTGCTATTTTGATCGTCTGCCAACCCCTTAAGAAATATTATGGCGTGAAGTTTTCTGCGTTGTTTATGTTCTTTCGCTAATAATACAAAACTAGTGAATTTGAGTTCTCTAGGCAATTAGAAAAACTATTGCTAAATGTGGTAATATTTTTTTGTTCATCTCGCTCTCGGTATTCTTGTTTAATGGATACATTTAAAACCGCTTCGAAAGAGTCGTTCATTTCATTCAATACATATTTACATACTTTTACTATTTTTTTTAAAGAAATGTGATTCTACTGTCTCTCTGTAAGGCAGGAACTTTTACCATTATTATAACATAACATTAATTATGATTTTATTTATTTTATAAGCATTTAACTGCTAGATGTTTAAATCTAAAGAAAAGTTTACTAGAAAAATGTTTTATACTTGAAAAAGTATTCATTTGATATTGTGGGTTACCTACAATGCGAAGAGATGGCGCTGCCTTGCAGCTTAAGACTAGGAAAATTTCGACGCGGCTAATAGGGCCGTGGTAGCATAATGGTCAGTGCATTCGCCCGGATAGCGAAGGATGCGGGTTCGAGTCCCGTCCGCTGCCTGGTCCGCGTGGATAACATTAATTATTTTAATATTATGCTCGATTTAAAAAAACTATCTTTTTTTCTATTTTCTTCTTCTTTAACTTGCAGTTATTACAACAAGCCGTAAAGAAGAACAATTCATTTTATTTTGATTGTAAGCAGTGAATAAATCTTTACATCCGCCGTGTCCCGGCATTCGGGTAGGCTAGACAGAAAATATATTGTTTTAAACTTTCATGGTCACTAACATTATAGTAATATAAGTTATTCAGTTACTCCGTGATCATGGCGCTTGCAACAGTGCCGAAATATCGGAAACTCGCTAAAAACAAGGTACATGGTAACAATCCCGTAAATGACTTATATTACTATAGACAGAAAATAGTCGAATAAAAACAATTGACAAAGAGAAAGCTTAGTAATCAAATAACCATTTAGAATACACGCCAAGCTAATACTTAGGACAATCATTTGATTTGAGAAAAATATATCCTTTTTGTTTTACAAAATCAAAGATTTTGGAAGAAAATGTTTGCAAATCCCCTTAACTAATTAACCATTAAAAACAATGAAAAGGGGAGGAAAAAATGGGGCAAATATAATGAGGACAATGACAAATTTTAAATATATTTTTTTTAATATATTTTCATTGGCGGCAAAAGTATACTTGTATTTATTAATTTTAAAATAACACACCGATTGCGTACGTAATTGTTAACAGTTATAATTGGTAGATAGCTAAATATAGACGACCCACAAAGCTGCATCATATTGGCATAGCAATTGTTGGCGACAATTGAAGTGACTTTAATTAACAAAAAAATTAATCCCACCATGTAGCGCCCTCTGCTGGCGTAATTTAGATTATTATTAATTCTCTTTGTCTTTTGTAGACAAAACAAAATCACTCAATAATTCCTATTTGTCGTACATATGTGACTATATTTCCCGTCAGTTTTATCCGTTTCACGAACAGTAGAACAATGGTCAAGAGTCCTTTCTAAAGTCTTTCTATAGACTTTCAGACAGTTAAAAGTTTCTTTGACATCATAAAATATTGGACGCTCTTTTTTTATTATTTTTAAAACATGTAACTGCTTGATGTTTAATGTGGCGCTGCCTTGCCTTGCCTTGAATGGCTAGAAGAATTTCGACGCGGTCCGTGAGGGCCGAGGTAGCATAATTGGTCAGTGCATTCGCCCGGATTGCGAAGGGTGCGGGTTCGAGTCCCGTCTGCTGCTTGATCCGCGTGGATTTTTTTTGGTTGATTGACCAAAGAAAAAATACGTGTGTGACCGAAAATACCAGAAACTTTAACATATCTATTAAAAGAAAATACGAAATTTTTAAGAAACTTAAAAAAATCGCAAGAAATTATTATAAAGCTAATTTTATTTCAACTTAGGTATTTTGATTATAGCTATTCTTTGAAGTAAATTTTAGACAACGACGTCAATGATGTGAACAACAATAAATTGAGTTTAACGGCATTAAATGTGGACAAGTTTATAAAACATGTCGAAGAAACACTCGCAATAAGCAGGTTTTTTACTACATGTTATAAGCTAATTCGTTTATTAACGATTAAATTATTAAATTTTAATTTATCAATACCATAAAAAACATATTTGCTATTTGACGACCTATTTTTAACAAACATATAATAGGCATACATTTTTCTGATGTGAATTTCTGTAATTAAACAACATAATAAAATAAATATTTATTCGTGAATAGAGATGACCATAAACGTCAAATATGACGACCTATTTTTAACAAACATATACTTAGGCATACATTTTTCTGATGTGAATTTATGTACAAATACAACATAATAAAATAAATATTTATTAGTGAAGTTTGAACTTTTAATGGAGATGATATTTTATACTAGATTGTTCAACAAAAGTTGAATTTCTACGCTTCTTCGGTTGGTCGTCTTCAAATTATTACGATTAAATAAAAAATATATTATCATACTCCGAGGCGTTTCGGCCTTGAGCAGGTTCACGAGCCAGAGCACATCAAATTATTCGTTACTTTACGGTAATACGTACGATCGTATTATACGAGTATTGTTCACTAAATCTTAAGAGCGCCTCCTGAATATCAAATTGTTTTTTTTTTCGTATCACAGAGTAACTAATCCGTCTTTTTATCTAAAAGCGATTTTTTATGTTTCATATTTTATTTGGCATATTAGATATAACAGAAACATAGTATTTTTTTTATTTTCAAAATCGTAAATTGATAGGTACTATGTCGCAGCCTTATATAAAAAAACCTTTAAAGTAAATATATACATGTATGTGCATATACAGGGAGGGCGAAAAAAACAGCCCTTGCTGAGTTTATTGCCGGTTGTTGTCAGTACAAAGTCTCCCGCCGTAGATTTACGAACCGATGGCGTAGCTTCTAGACATTCATATGTGCTTGTAACAGCCTAAACTGAATAAATGATGTTGATTATGATTATGAATATACATATTTCATTTACTAGCTATAAGAGAAAGAGAGAAAGAAAATGTGCGCGCGCACAGCTTTCTCTTGCTTATATATCCCCCACTCAACTCCCGTTCGCCTCGCCCGAACACACTTATCGTAACGCGTAACGCAGTCGCCAGCTTACCCCCCAAGTCAAGCGTGCGTGAAGAAGTTTCACTTTAAAAAAGATTTATGTTTTAGGCAAGTTATTTCAAAATTGAACACTGGAATTCATCATTGGAAATACTTAGTACTAGCGGCCAGCCCTCGCTTCGCTTCGGAGACTACAGTTTTTGTTCTCAGGCTTGTATTATACACAATGACATTCATCTATGATTCTTCTTATACCTGCATGCAAAGTCTCAGCCCGATCGGTGTAAAATTGACAAAGTTTCATATAAACTTTCATTCCCTATTTTATCCCGTTGGGGGTAGAATTGATCAAAATCCTTTCTTAGCGGATGCCTACGTCGTAACATCTACCTGCATGCCAAATTTCAGCCCGATCCGTCCAGCGGTTTGGGCTGTGCGTTGATAGATCACTATGTCAGTCAGTCACCTTTGAGTTTTATGTATATAGATTAGTAATATTCAGAAGTATCAATCGATGATTCTTCTCGTCTGTAGAGTTAGTCGTTGTTGAAAAAAATAATGTTATTACAAGACAAGAACTGCTATCATCAAATCGTTTCCCACAAATTACATACGGTGTTAGTAAACGGCTTTTATTTTTCAATTATTTCCATATCGCCTGTAATTTTCATTCGGTGCTTTGTAATTTTTCAAAGCAGGTTATTTTCTTGTTGAGATCGAATTTTAACTATAATCTTTACTTCAATTTCGATAAGTATTTTATTAATAGAATAACTAATGCGACTTTTTATCAATAAATTAAATTCTTAAATATCTCTCCACAGTTATTAAAACTATTTATGATAGTTATATTTTTTTTTAAAGCAATAACTGCTTGATGTTTAAGTCAAAAGAAAATACGGTGGACCAGGCAGCAGACGGGACTCGAACCCGTACCCTTCGCAATCCGGGCGAATGCACTGAACAATTATGCTACAGCGGCCCTCACGGACCGCGTCGAAATTCCTCTAGCCATTCTTAAGCTGCAAGGCTTTTTTTTCTTTACATTTAAACTACTTATAATTTTTTATCTCCTAAAATAAATTGATCCCTAATCATTCAATAAAACTTTCTAAAAGAAGTTTGAAAGTTCAAAATAAATACTTTCAAATAAATAAAAAAAAAAACAAAGTTGAGATATTTAATTACTTTTCAATACTACTTTCAAAAGTTTTTAAAGTTTCTCTGATTATTAAAGTTTACGATCAATATATTAGAAAGAATATATAGATAATCGACAGGCTTGCTGCCGAAGTTCAGCGCCATCTATCGGGACTAGTTGTGGATATAATGATGATTGAAATTGTAATGAAATACTAACATAGGTTAAGAAAAATTGTTACTAACATATATGAGACCACTGTCTTGACATAAATGATTTTTATTTTTATTTATTTATTATTTATAAACCATTCAGTAGCACTAGGGTTGCCAACTCTCCCGGAATTTCGGGATTCTCCCGTGAAAAGGCAATAAGTTTTTAAAATCTCCCGGAAATGTTCATCGCTTATTTCACACTAACAATTCCTATCGCAAACGCCCCCGCTGTACGTGTTTTTAGCGTAGTAAAAAGACATATTCGACTGAATAAATGGCAAGTGAAATCTGAAATACAAACTTTTAATACGGCGTTTTGATAGCAAATAATTATTTTGTCAAAATCTTGCACTCGCCTTGTCTACACAAAAAATTAAGGGCTCTATGTACTTTTACGTATGTATGCAAGCTGGATTCAACAGGATGGGTGGCACACACTTACTGACAAAGTTTATTTTAAACTGGCAATGTACTTAAATCATGTTATAGTGCGTGTATTCTTACTAATTCTAGGGTTTAGATTTACTAAATCTGGAGGGAGGGAGGAGGGAGGGGTGAATCATAATAGGGATGATGACAATTTTTTTTCTTCGTTTATCAGGTAGATTATGAAAAAGTATTGGACACGTATTTTTTCTTTTTTCACATAATGTAAACATTGCAAAATTATATTGATTTGAAGAGTCGCATGACGTCACGTTTGAGTACACTTTAAGGTGAAAATTCACTCAAAAGTGACGTCACGAGCCCCTACTCCCAAACTTAGACGCACTATAACTTTGTCATTTTTTGGTTGATTGCCCAAACAAAAATACGTGTCCATTATTTTTTGATCATCTAACTGACGGACTAAATAGAATTTCATTTACTGTACCCCGTCATCACCCCTACACTGCTCCCGGATTTCCGATCCACACAGTTGCCAGCCCTAAGTAGCACTCAAAAAGTTTCATCGAAGTAGGTGCAGCTGTTTAAGAGAACAATTCAGGATTTTCCAACTTCTTCCACGCCTGGGAGGGATCAAAAAAAAATACACACGGTCAGAAGTAATTTGTCAAATAAAATAAAGATAAAATAAAAAAATGGTTGAACCTGTTTTGGTTTCAGAGGTCGCGAAGTGGTGTCGATGTCGTAAAAGGTTTCTCGATGTTGGTTTTGAGTCACATTATGTCCAAATCAATAATATATAAATTTAAAATTTCAATGTTTATATCACATTTCTTCACATATTAGACACACTAGTGCATTATTAATTTTAGTTGCACTTACAAAATAATTAATATATCAATAATTAATATTAAAACAATCACACAGGTCTTTACAAACGTGCCAATCACCAATTAATTAAATCACGAGTTATTTCATAACAGGAAAAAAATGATTGTTTATCGTTTCACGCAAGGTAAACACTGTCACTTGATTTATCATCACTTTTCTAATCATCATAGTGATGATTTTAACTGCTGCGATCCGTTAGAAGACTCATTTGTTTAGCAGGCGCGTCACAGTCAAGGCTGCGAGGAAATAACTAAGGTACCTAGACAATGCGCGTGAGTTTCGCAATAACCCGGCTGAATAAGGAAGTCGGCTGTCACCTGAGCTAACACATGAGGGTGGGGATATTAGAACCGGTCGTGTAATCGCGGAGGCGTGCCGTGTCAAGTGCATTGTATGTTAATGAGTGTGTAACGTGCTGATTGGATCACTTTCGGCTGACGTTTAATCGCTACCGAATTTGTGAAGAAAACTTGAGTATATTTTTTTTAATTTAAACTTTGTTTTCGTGATTCGGCAAAAGAGAAGCGGTAACTATGACTCAGTGACACCTCAAGGACAATCCATTTTTAAGGTTAACATGCAGATAAGGTTTGGGAATATTTAATGGTATAAATAATGTTCTTTAAAAATGGCCCTAAATTTCTAATTAATAAAGGAAACACTACTATTTTGAGGAGCTCGATAGCGCCAGTGGTTAGCGCGTTCGGCTACGATGGTTGAAGTTAAGCAACTTTAGCAGTGGTCGGCCATTGGATGGGTGACCAAACACATCTATCTCGAGTTCCTCCGTGCTTCGTTCGCTCCGTTGGCGTTGGTCCCGGCTGCATCTGCAGTTGTTAGCACCCGCCAATCCGCACTGGGCCCGCGTGGTGGGTCATGGCCCAATCTCCCTATTCCATCCATAGGGAAGGCCTGTGCCCTAGCAGTGGGGACATTAATAGGCTCATGATGATGATGATGAATGATGGGAGTTTACAATTTTACTGCACAACATAACACTTTTTCTACATTTTTTAAAGTGATCACTTCTTATGGGAGGGTAAACAGCTTCGTTACGTAACGCGTTACGGCGCCAGTCTGTCTTTTCACCTATCAATCTCCTGTGCTTAAAAAAGAATAGTACAAGTTATCACATCTGTCGTGCGTCCTGAGACACACGTTTTTTTTCTCAAACAAGGAACACTAGATGCTAACTGCAACAACACTTATTCGCAGTTTAAAAAAAATCTTATTCACCATTTATCAAAACACTCGGTTTGTAACCTTTAAACGGTCACCTTAAATATTATTCTTAGTACACCCAAAACAAATAAAATCTCACACGAAAGTCAACGGGCTTCAAAGGATTTTCAACTTTTTAGTACTTCATATAGGGTTCATAAATGGTAGAGTTAATTTGATACTTTGTATCAGACAGTGTGACTTGAGCCTGAGGTGTATCGAATGTACTTTGTATGAGATTCTTTCATGATATTTTTTTTGTTAAGATAAATTAAAGATATACATTAAATAAAAAAAGCTCCAACGGTTTAAATGTGTTAATTAATTTGTTTCTTGACGTTTCTCATCCTTTTCAGGCTGCGCCATCAGCATTTCGATTTTTCATGAGTTCTCCAGACTCCCGATAAATAAGGAAATCTCCCGACAAATAACGAAATATCCCGATAAATAACGCAGCCTCCCGATAAATAACGGAATCTCCCGATAAATAACGAAATCTCTCGACAAGCGAAAGGTATGGCTCATGCAATGCGCTGTACTCCCTTACCACATATAATTTCAGCTTAGAAAAATATATAAATCGAAGATTTGTTATTTTATATGGTGTCAGAGTCAAGAGATACTATTTACTTAGTTTTTAAAATTATTAATTGACTTGAACTTTATTTAGACACCCATCAACTACAAGTAAGAACTTTCCATAATTTACACTAGAGTGAGACTACACGCATAATTAAAATATCGACAACCATTTTTTTGTTCTCTATTTACTGCGTTAACTCTTCTCTATTTTTGAAAAACCGGCCAAGTGCGGGTCGGATTCGCACATCGAGGGTTCTGTATAAACCTGTAGGTATATTTTAATAATTATAAAAAAAAAAATCTATAATGTAACTAAAAATTTACGGTTTTCGCAATTTTTCCATTATCTGTACTATAAAACGTTACTTCGTACCAAATTTCAAGATTCTAAGCTCACGGGAAGTACCCTGTAGGTTTTGATTCCCGTGCGAGTTTCGCAAATTTGCGACATAAACGGCTGTATCTTTTGATTGTTTTGGCTTAGAAGTCTGATTCTATCACAGCTCCAAGGGACAGCAGATCTCAGTATTAGATATGAATTTCAGTTTGATACCTTCACGCGTTCCTGAGAGAAACAGTCTTGACAGACGGACGGACAGACAACAAAGTGATCCTATAAGGGTTCCTTTTTCCTTTTACATCACTTTTTAAAGATTTCTTTAAAATAGCTTTTACGTGTTAATATATTATCGCGATAGGGTGACACACGATGCCAAAGGAGACCTTGGGTGAGTGTCTAGAGATGACGAGACAAGAGAGGCAGAAGACCTATCAAATTATCTAATCAATTAAAAAATCAAACAATCTCATTATTCTCAGTTATGTGAGTTATGAATAAATGCATGAAATAATATAGGTTATTCAAAATTCAAAAAATTCAAAATTCAATATCGTTTATTCAGTCTAGGCTGTTACAAGCACTTGTGAATGTCGAAAAGCTACGCCATCGGTTCGCAAATCTACGGCGGGAGACCTTGTACTGAGAAGAACCGGCAAGAAACTCAGCAAGGGCTGTTTTTTTCTCCCTTTATTGTATACAGAGTCGTCAAATTGAAAAATGACTTCAATATGAGGTAACTCATAAAGTCACTTTCCATTACAAATGCAAATAATATAAAAATTATGACTATATAAAAAAAACTGGTTTAACAAAGTTTAGGAAAGCCGTGTCCTGCTGTTTAGGCAAAAAAAAAACAAAAAAAAAACCGGGGAATCAACAAAAAGGTATGGAAAATTTGGTTTAAAGCCTTCCACTCTTTGCACGGGAAAACTTGTAGCTGGCGTAGCCTTTAAATTTCTTTTGCTCCGGATCCCGCATTGGATTAAGACTTTATATTATTAAAACGTAATATCCCAATAAGTGAGCGCTGCTGGCTATCTGATAATCGTACGATATCCTTACACTGATAACGATAACACGATTAAACAGTGGTTAATGTTAAGATAGCAATTACATAACGCAGTATTTGTCGGTAAGCATAAGATAGCCGTTTACATTTTGGATAAGATTGTAAAACGAAAACATTTCATGCCCTTACGTAAAACATTGCAAAAAACCTCAAATGGAAAAAGAAAGAGATAAAAATTGTCTGCTATATAACTTATTGTTACCCGATCAAAAGGAATTGGTTCACAAAATAACACAACTCTTCATTTTTTATGGATAATACCATATGAGAAGCTCCAGTGAGTTTTATCCATGCATTAAAAAATCTACCATTAATATAATATTTTAATATTTCCAACACTCACACCAATTAGCCTAGCCCCAAAGTAAGCACTATAAGGCTTGTGTTATGGGATACTAGGGTAACGGTTAGAATACATATACTGTACATATATAAATATATTTATATAGAAATACATATTAAACATCCATGACTGGAGTACAAATGCTCGTGTTCATCACACAAACATCTGCCCCCACCGGGATTCGAACCCGGGACCTCTCGAGTCGGCGACGCCATGAAACCCGGCGTACAAACCACTCGTCCACGGAGGTCGTCAAGCCCATTACTTTAACAAAGTCCAGTTATAGGGAGTTGACATGATTTTATCGTTTTAACTAAAACTGGATAAACTTGTCATTCGTTAAAATCTACCAAACCGTATTGATACCGAGATAGGCTAAAATGATTATGATTATCATTAAAAGGATTAGAGGCCATAAAAATAATTGGTACTCGCATAATGAACATAGTCTTTGCCAATAACTGGTTTTGGACGGAGCTGATAGGTGAACTGGAACTTTTAAAAATTATCAGTTTGCAATTGAAATTAATCGTGAAATACATCAGTTACAATATCTTATCGAATAAATAAATTGGTTTTATACTTAAGGGACACAGGTACAGAATCTACAGAAAATCGTAAAAGAATATAATGCTCACTCTGACAAAATAATCTGAGTGTATCGATCGTCTTATGTTTGTTTATTGTTGACACAAGTTAATTGATTTGATGTTGTGTTTGGTGAGAGCTTTGAGTTACATAATTTCGATAATAGTATAACTTTTGATTATAACACGGCGAAACAAAAAATTAATTAAGTAAGAATTGACAAATATAAAAACGTATTGAAAAAATACGCATGTCCTGCTGTAACCGAACTAAAACAGTTGAGAGCAAGAGAGCAAGTCCGAAGAGTTATTGCAGCCGAGAGACAGTACTGAGGAACTCTATTTGATGTGGTGTATGGATGATGGATTTGATGATGATGTGGTAGGTTCCAGCGTATAGAGACTGGGGTGAATAACGCAAACTTTCGGTTACTTCTGGTGGCTAGCTAGATCCAGGGCTCTAAGTAGAGTTGCCAGGTGTTCGGGAATCGTCTGGATTCTCTCGACATTTCATCTGATCTCCAGATAACAGCCAGATAAAAAACGAAATCTCTCGACAAACGAAACGTATGGCTCATGGAATTCGCTAACCTCCCCTACCACATGTACTTTTGGCTTAAAAGAGCCGTTCCGTCGAGGGGTGCAATTCTCCTAACAAAAATCCAAAAATTCCGACATTTTTAAATATGTTTCAGATATTAAGACTTCTTGATCTGGTCACTCTAGCTCCATGGCGGGTTAGGGATCGGATTTAGGGTTAAGACCAGAGGTATATTTTCCTGACACAAGGTCAAATCTATCTATCGTTTGAAAACTTACATTAAGTGGATGAATTTGCCATGCTTCATAAAGAAAACTTTTCTGATCAAAGCAAAGCTGCCGACCGATCGAAGAACTCAAATGAATATTTAACAAGTGGTCAACGTCTTTGTCAACTTATTGAAGTAGTTTAAACTGGGCTAGTTGTAAACAGGTATCGAGTTAGGCTCATTATCAAGTAATTGCAGGACTATTGTCAAGTTTGTTACTTTAAGTTACTACTGCATGCATACTTATTTTTGTTCGATAAGTTATATTGAAGTAATTTTGATGAATGTAGTAATTTTGTAATTTGCAGTTAACACAACCCTTCGTGGGAAAGCAGCAACAAGGTATATTATTGTAAGTGGATAGAGTAAATTAGATGTTATTCATTTTATTTTAACCTTTTAGATAAAAATATTTTTTATTATTAAGAATACTGTGTCGAATTCATTCTAGTATTTAGTGTTTGATGAGAAATTCGACACGGCCGTTAAGGTCTCAGTAGCATAGTTGGTTGGCGTCCGTTTGGATTACGAAAGGCGCAGGTTCGAGTCCTATCTGATATCTGGATCGACTGGATTTTTTTCTAGTAATGTTTTCAGATACACACATGATATTAAGCATTATCCCGTCGAAATCAACTAACGGTGCGTCACAATAATTAATCGTGTGGAGGGGTCACCGTTAATCGCTATTTGAATGGCCACGAACGTTTATCAGTTTTCCTTCGGAAAATCATATGTATGGTCTCGTCCCGTTAACAGTCCGCAGTCACGGAAAGTGGTAATAATTCGGGTACCCGGCACGGCCATGAATCACCTGACATTGAAAACGCATGAACACAGCCGAACACCCGAAACTGGGGTGTCACGGGGCACGGGGTGTTACTGGGCCGCGCACCCATCGATCCCCGTGGAAACGGGTCACCCAACCCCACCCCACGCCGCGACCTTGATGCCGAAGGATCACGACAGCGCCGCCGAAAAAGGCCGAAGCGATTCATTCATTCCTGATTCCATGTTTGAAACGCAAAGTGAAATAGTACGATCAGCCTCACACTTTAAGTATCATGTGACAAGAGCTATAATCTATAGTATATTACTTTCCGTTTGAATTATTAAACTCATATTTGGTGTTTCATTATTTCCTTTTAATTTTAACAGGTTAGCAAATTCCTGATAATGAGCGGCTATCGTTGCGTATTGGCAATGGTAGCCGCTGGTAAAGGCTGTTTGCTTCTGGCGATATATCAGCGACAAATCGGTATTAGCTTTCCTGACTCCGTGGCTGATCTACCCTAATGTGTATCTAAAATGTAAAGTTTCTCTTTAAGTCAATTGTAACTTTATTTTGGTAAAGGAGTAACCCGGTAACAAGCGAGGCCGCGCGGCCCAGCACAAGCCTGTAGCAATTTTCGTAATAATGTTATCTTCAATAAAGATATTACGAAAGTTATAGGGTTTGAAGTTAGACAGCCTCATCTATTTTTATCACTGTCTATCACAACTTATTTACTGTCAAACTTAATCTTACACCCCCTAATTTCAATTTGTATCACGCCCTCGCGTTATATTGATAAAAGTATTGAGGCGTTTGTACATAATATCTGATGTTACAGATCGTGAATGTTATCATTGAGAACTGTGTAACTTTCCACAAAGTATGTTACCTGCAAAGACTTTTCGTTAGGCAAATTTGTGGCAGATAATAAAAGTCTGTCAAGAAAATGAATGGTTTCGTTAACAAAGTTTTATATATTGGCAAATAATGTTTCATATTCAGCAGCATTACAGGTAGCAGAGTCAAAGACTGATACACAATGCTTTGTATCTTTGACTTTTCATGTCAATACAAGAAAAAAAAAATAGTACCAAACTGCCTATATTCTTTCAGAAACTGTTTATCCAAACTTCAAAGAGCAAATTATATGACGCAATAAAATATGTAATTTTCACCACAAACAATCATTTTATTATTCCTAGAAAGGTTTTCAATAACTTGTTATGGTAAATATACGTTTATGAGTTTGCCGTGTGTTTATTGTATAATTTTACGCATTAATTTATTGTTTAATATCACACAACAGTGAGACAATGCAGGGTCATCTTATCACCACGTGTAAATAATAAGTGTGACCTTTGCTGTAGTGACATCTCTCCGTAACAAATACAATTGTGCTATGTGGAAAACAAAGATATTTCAATTAACGAAAAAGACAGCATAATAGAGATATCATCGCCATCCATAGAGAGGCAGAAATTTGCCTCATGCCTTATTTCTCCCACCTTCCTCCTTCCTTCAGAGGACCACGCACGTTGGCCTACGTTGTCACCATCTTACTGTGCCCACAATTCCAACGCGTACAAAGAAATTTGGTGACTCATTTCTTTGTCGCACTACCGTAAATGGAATGCTCTGCCCGCTCACGTGTTCCCTCCCTCTTACAACCTGGGATCCTTTATAAGATGCGTGAAGAAGCAACATGCAGGCCGGCAGGGTGAGGATGGCTGGTGTGGCAGGTAGAACTGCTGTATCAGCTATCTTCGCGTTTGAACTGTATCTTCACTTAACATCAGGTGGGGTGGAGTCATTTGTCGGACCTATCTATAATAAAATAAAACTCACACTCACGGTTGCACTTTCAGACGTCGCTTAAATTTAACCGAAGTGTTCTTTTACTTAACTACTAGAACATAATTCTAAATGAAATCTGGATATTAATGCCAGATAGCAGGCTAGATCTGAACCAGTATATTCCAGTCTCCATACAAATTAATGATTTAAAAAAAAATAGTGCTAAGGTAAACTCCAAAATATGATTTAGTATTTTTGTTTCCGTCCGCATTTGTTGATGTCTCAAAATATCTGCTACATAATCAATGCTTAAGTAATAATGTTCTATGATAGTTTGCCTTTTAGAACAATTATGTAAATATTCTAAATATCCAACGAAATTAGATACACCAACACGAACAAAATCGTGCCCGAAACCTGTCCTAAAGGTACATTGAACGATTTACGGAGCTCCGTAAGACGATCGCGTAGTCAAAATCAATATAAGGCATTATTTAAATATTGAAAGTAACCTTTAATACTTACTATATAAGGTCTTAAATAAAACGCATGCGTCAAGGACTTCTGACAGTTCGAAATACAAGCTTGTAAAATTTTAGATTGATTGAGTTCAAGCACTTCTTGATTGGGACACATTTCGAGCGCTGGTGGTGTATTTAGGCAATTTAATATCGTTGTAAATATCACATCGAAATCCACTCGGCCAAACTTAAATTGTTTTGCAAAGCTCTTTAGCTGCGGGTCTGTGTAAAAATTTGACTCCTTTTGATTGCTTTTCAGCAACCGCTGAAACCAGAGAAGTGTTTCTACCCGCGTATCTGTCGCATAACATAATTGTGGCGCGTATTCATTACTGAACTTGGATGTTATCGCGAGCTAATGGTGTTATATCAAATATTTACTGTTTAGCTATCGCGTTACGTCACCGGGCCGCCGCTGTCAAAGGCCACGACGAATGTGAAACACCGGCTAACTTGAATCATTTATTTAATTTATTTCAGGAAAGTGTTCGGGTGAAAGCATATTTTTTTTGTTAATTTCTTACTTAGCAAAGCGTCTCTAATATAGGGTATTTTTTATTAGTAAACAGGAAATATTTACACTATACTGTTTTTTCTTTATGAAGATTTGGTTTTGAATATTTTCACACCCATCAATTTCTTTACTTATCAGTACAGTAATGAATCAGCCACGAAAATGGCAAAAACTGAGCAAAAAGTTCTTTTTAATTTCATACATAGTCGAGCGGAGAAGTCATTTTGAAAGTCCAGGTATTAAGACGATAAGAAATAAACTTTTCAGGTTCCATGTTACAACACTCACAGTGAACATCTTCTTCTTGACTGATCGCTATGTTTGCTATACAACAACATTAATCAGACCACAATATTTCTCTCTTCGGATTTTTCCCAAATTTGCTTCATCAAATATTAGGAACCAATTAACTCCATTTTAAATTTCGCTGACACGCCAATGAAGTACACGTTATTAAATTTTCATTTTCTCTATACCTAATTACACCTAAGAACTTTTTTATGTATTTGTTTAATTTGGGTTATAAAATCCTTAATTTGATCAAGCTAAAATTTTTAAGATGATCACATTCATCGACTGTTATAAAGGCGGTTCGAAGTTCGCCGGGTTAGCTAGTATTTTATAAACGTATGGAACAAATTAAAATTTAACAAAATTGCCAAAATCTATTTATTTAAGTTCAATGATAAGAAATAGGATTTCATATTTTTTAGTCTCCTTAACATCGCACTACCTGTTAAAGTAAAAATGGTAAACAATAATATCGGCATTCATAATCCCTCCCAAATCAGCATTCTCTGATTTTCCCGACCCTTATCCTTACAATCTTCTTTCTTTTATCCGGCTAAACACAATGTATTAAAGCGTTTATATCCGGGTAAAGCTTTGAATCTTGTTTTAGGGAATCTTGCCCAAGAACTAGAAGGTCATCTAGATAAAACAAAATACTTGTTTGATACCATTATTAAGAAATATCTTCTGCTTATCATACAGGTATTCTTGTACACCTAAGTACTTACACCATGAAGCATTTGATTTGATACATGCTGCCATTGTAACACATACATGTCAATGTTTAGTAGTGGTAAGAATTTCATTAAAACTTTGCGAATAATATAAGGTCGCAGGGATAGGATCGAATGGTTTAATTTACGCTTAAAAAATAATCAAGTCTGGGATTGAATCGGTGCCCTCTCACTCAGAAACCACTTTTGTGAAATAATTATGTTTGTGATAAGGCCATTACGAGGTCATTCGAAAGTCCTTTTTACAGTTGATTAACAACGAATGCTCATTGATATTCATCAAGTGACAACCAACGAATAAAAAAACATACCTTTTTCTTATTTTTTTCTATTTATTGTTCTAATTATTTGATAAACCGTTTAACCGAAATAAAAATTGTCACATTTTTTTTTCGCAGTCGATGAATGTGGCCCTTGTATGCTTTTGAATTTTTATCAAAAATGGCTTGTATTTTGGATTATTCTATTGTCATTAGTCAGAGTAAATGGTAAAAACTTTGAACTTAATGGCGATAATCATTACCCAAACCAAATTGTGGAAAAAAGAAATTATAAACGCCAGCGATTTACGACTCAAAATTACATTACTATTTCTAGTCGTCTCTTTAGTCCGGTCAAGCATTTTAGTATCTAATTTAATATTATTTATATGTGGTTATGTTTTTATTATTTTAAGCATTTAACTGCCAGACGTTTAAATCTTAAGACAATTTTACTAGATAAATAAAAAAAAATATCCATGTGTTTGGTTTTCTTGCTTCTTTACAAGATTAAAACATGGTCAGTTTGAATAAATCAATAGATAAAAACAAAAATTGTCTTATATTTCGTAAGCACAAAGACGCCAATCAAAGATAGGAGTTAAAAATCAAATTTAGAACCAAAATAAGAACTACTGAAGGCATTCAATTGAGTAATTAATTACCAATAGTACTCGTATTTTCATCAAGAGATTTACCACAGTTCTGTGTAGGAAAACATTCGCCGAAAAAACACGTCGGTATACGACCAACCAAACCGGCAACGGCGAGGTTATCTAACCGATTAACCTTCGTGCGAGCAGATTATGCTTGCGATTTGCAGGCTTCCACCTTGTTTTTGAACCGTCGATGGAATATCTGCTGGCGTTTTGGTGTTAACTATGAAGGAAACTGACTGATTCCATGCTGTAATTACAGACTGGGATGCATAGTTGTTTATTAGATTTTCTTTCTTCATTCTCGTTTATTTATGATTGTCAAAAATTTGCATACCTATATTATCTTGTGACTCTTACAAATTTAGATTGACTATAATAAAACTATAAAAGATATTTTTTTCCATAGAGACTTCCACCTTGTTTTTGAACCGTCGATGGAATATCTGCTGGCGTTTTGGTGTTAACTATGAAGGAAACTGACTGATTCCATGCTGTAATTACAGATTAAACTCAAACTCAAAATATCTTTATTTAAATGGACTTTGGTAAGTACTTTTAAATCATCAACAGTTACCTACCACAGTTTTGAGATGCAATAATTATTTCACTTAAATACCTAATTATTATGCTGTTTTATCGGAGAAGAAGGGGCGAAAGAAACTCCACAGCTTACAATTTCGTACTGATCTTACAACATCATTACAGGTCAATAGTTACATCAAAAAATAATAATTAAGGTACTAAAAGTACAGTTTTAGATGCGTAAATTTTGGGCAGATTTTACTCCCACGCATTTTTATCATTCAAATAGTCATTAATTTTATAATAAGCTTTTTTATACAATTTAGCTTTTAAAGTTGTTTTAAATTTATTAATAGGCAAATCTCTCATATTATTTGGAAGCTTATTGTAAAAACGTATACATTGGCCCACAAAGGAATTGTTTATTCTGTGGAGACGAGTCTTATGTACAACCAAATCGTGTTTTTTCCTATTGCATAGTTGTTTATTAGATTTTCTTTCTTCATTCTCGTTTATTTATGATAGTCTAAAATTTGCATACCTATATTATCTTGTGACTCTTACAAATTTAGATTGACTATAATAAAACCTTTTATTTAAAATAAGTCTATTTGTGATAATGAAACTATAAAGGCTAAAATGTTACCACAGAGACTTCCACCTTGTTTTTGAACCGTCGATGGAATATCTGCTGGCGTTTTGGTGTTAACTATGAAGGAAACGGACTGATTCCATGCTGTAATTACAGACTGGGATGCATAGTTGTTTATTAGATCTTCTTTCTTCATTCTCGTTTATTTATGATAGTCTAAAATTTGCATACCTATATTATCTTGTGACTCTACAAATTTAGATTATTTATTTATTTAATAGGTACACAGACAGAGTGCAGTTATCACATGGTTAAGAAACATAAATTTGGTAAAAATCTAAACTGCCATCCAAAACAGTGTACACAGCATAAATAAAATCATGGCAAAACAAAACTTTAAAACTAAGCTAAATCGTTTAACACTGTTAATAAAACGAGGTAATAAAAATAATAAAATAAAAAAATGGAAATTAAGGATCTTGAGTACCAAGGCCGAACAAACTAGAGATGCTTCTTTTAAACACTGAGAAACGGGAGTTGATTAACTATAATAAAAACTTTTATTTTAAATAAGTCTATTTGTGATAAGGAAACTATAAAAGCTAAAATGTTACCATAGATAATAAGGTCTGCACCTACTTTTAAGACTAATTTCGATATATAGAGCGTCATCAGATCACACATCGCCGTTCTTACTCCTACTTACATCGTATTAAATTCCATAGAGTTGGACACGACACGATCAGATTTACGATGCATCTAATGCTGATTTTAGAACGCTCTCTAAACTTTTTACCAACTTATTCATACAGATCTACCTATTAAATTTCACTAATTTATATTTTTATACATGCAATGTTTTTAATTAATTAAGGATTCGAATAAACACCAAGCATCTCAGATATTGTTTATAAAGGCATTAATTAATTATTATACACATAATATCCACCCATTTCATTGAAGATAAAAAGAACTGTTCCATTACAGCAGACATGTTCTCGAAAAATATCCTTACTGCAAGATAAGAATAGACGCACTTTTGCACAATACGTTTCTTTGCCTATGAGGGGGGCGGGGCGGGGAGGGGAGGAGCCGCCAGAAGGTTATCACTCGTGATAAGAGCTCATCCATCAAATGCCTCAGCGACTAATGGGACCACGAGGAAGAGTTTTAGCTCAAAACACATTTATATTCATCATCTCGATTCCAAAATTCTCAAGTTTGTTTCTAATTCTTGACTGATTGATCACTTTCTATGAAGATTCTGGAGTAAGGTTGAGTGCCGAACAAGATGAGTTAAACAACTTTTCGGCGTCTTTCCGAAATTGAATTCTCATCGCATTAAGATCATTCACTTGTAACTCTCACTGTGAAAAATATAGTACTTTTAAAAGTTGATACAACTTTTAAGTTTTAAAAATACAAAACATTTTCCTACAGATTTTCTTTTAATATTAACAAGCAATATGCTATTGGTATATATATAATGTAGTAATGAAATGTTCAATTTGTCACATTATATTGTAATACGAGTGTTAGACTGGATTTTATTGGCTTTCGAAATGTTCCAAGGAATAAGTTCAAAGCCTCCAATGAGGCTTTAAGCCCCAATTTGAAATATGAGAGTCTCCCGAGAATCTCCACAACTCTTCTCAGCAGATATACGAGTATTTTCAGTGTTTTCAAATGGGATTTTTAATCATAGTTCTCAACTTGGGAATATAAATGTAATAAGATATCAACATGACATTCAAACGAAGAAATACTTCAGTATTCATTTTAAAAAAAAGCAAAATATTAGTTTATTGTTGAAATAATATTTTAAGATGAATTCCTAGCTAAGGAAGTTTCATGCTTTATATTTATTTAAAGCGATTTTCTTATTAGAATATTAAAGCACTTTTATTTTCTTATAGCAGTTACAACAATGTTAGCTGTTGTCAACTGTGTTTTTATTATCTACATTTTGTTTTATATTTTTTCAAAAGTAAAGACAGGTTGCTTCTATATCGTCTATAGGTATCTCTCTACGCATGTTATAAAACCAAACATACATTATTATAGTATACGTTATGAAGTCGGCAAGATTGTTCAAATTACGTAACAACTCGTGACTCTTATTATGAACAATTTAAAGAACAAGTGACACAACTCAAGCCATCAACCTCAAGGGATAGTATGTCTTAAATCCATTCAGGTAAAGTTGCATTTGGTGGGTGTTGATATACAAACAAGCTTCCTTACAGGAGCGATAGCGAATACTAAAGCGGTTGCTCTAACACTGCGGTTAGATTATCACTTTTATTGTGTGTTCATTGATCTGTACAACAAATAATAATTTTATAACATAACTTACAGAATTATCAGTATTTGAAATTGTATTCTTTTATTTTCTAGAGTCATACAGTCGTACATTCATGTAGGTACATGCATATTTTTCGCAAATTACATTTTGAGAATACTTTAACAAGACTAGAAAATGTGCAACAAGTTAATAAAAGAATAAGTATCTATATCTTTTATAATGTTAATGGAAATGTGGTTGATAAAGCAGCATCACATCATATCTAATAAACGAATGTTTGCTTAGCAGTAGCTGTTGACAATAAAGTGAATAAAATGAACATGTAAGCCGCTGCCGCCGGCACGCATATCTAGAGTGCTCGCCCGGCCGACCCGGCACACACTGGCAAAAAACATCCACGTATACACACATGTGCACGCTTCGGAGAGGCAAAAACCCGGCAGATGCCTCACACGCATCGACAAAAACGCGTTCAGCTCATCTCGATCGGCGCTTGCGCCACTCTCGCGTTTTCGTTAATTTCATAAACATCACGATTTTTGAAGTTATACTTCTTTAGGCGCGTTATGAAAAAATGATGAGAGTGAAATTTTAAGATGCGCGCGCATCACTGTAACACAAAAATTAACAGCATGAAGTTGGTCGCTTCATGCTGTTACTTTTGTGTTTACCGCACATTAAGAAAATCTACCAACAAAATAGAAATAGAACTCTATTTAGTGGGTGCTAACGACTGCATTGTGAAGGCCTATCAAAAGTATTTATTAATCTGGAACAACGGAACCAAAGCGCGATTCAGGAGACTACAGCGCCATCTCTTGACCATTCTTGTAGTAGAACCAAAAACCACATCTTTATTTTTCGCAATAAAGTAACAGTTATAGGTATTCATATTTATAATATTTATCCACATGTTTCTAGTTTGTATATTCGGAATACGTGTTTGAGTTTCATACAAGTGCAAATCACATATGTTCTAATAAATTATATTCAGTAGCGATTCTAATTGAATATTTTGATTATTTATTTATTTTTTCAAATTAATACTGAACTTTATTGACTGTGTCCTTTTCCAGACTTTTTATTAATTTATTGTAATTAATTATTTGCATGCAATTAAAAACTAATTTTAAACGATGCCAAAGAAGGATAACTTCTCACACGCCTACATAAGTACACGCACCCATTTTTTTTGTTTTGTCTGTCTAAGTTTCTTTTACGTTTTTGAAACTCAGGAGGATCAGTACGACTTATTAGTTTTAGCCTTAGTTCTAAAATTGACGGTTTTACGAGAATTTTAGATTTTAGTAGCTTGTCCTCTTGTTTGGTTCAATTCTATGCAAAGGTTACTCGTATATCTGCAGATTTCAAATTCGCTGTATTTTTCTTCTTGTCAGATAAGGATGATGAAGTCACTGAGACGACACAAGACAATTCTGATTTTGTTTGTCACTAATCTCAATTCATCTTATTATACAATTTTTAAACAACAACAGTCGATTTTTGATTTTTTTGAAAAAGTCTCACTTTAAGTAACATTATTTATGATTATTTTTTAAAGAATTTGTTGCTTACAGCCTTGGTAAGTTTTACAGTGCTAAATAAATTGCACATAATTTATATATTGTTATATGTTTATCTGAATGTGGGTCAACATGCTTTACCACCTTTATCTAATTTGTTGCGTACGTGTACCATAAGTCTATCTTATAAGGCGAGCAACTTGTGCCGATTGGAGAGCAATGTCATTTGAAGCCTCAATAGTGTTTCCTCCGATCAGGCTTATGACGCCTCTTGGTAGTTCTGCAATTTTCTTATGCAAACATTCACTCCGGTAATACTCTTGTTTCTCCTGAAACTGCACAATTATACTTTTATTATTACTCTCCGTCGCAGTGGTAACTTGTTTTTAATCACATTTTAAGTACATTTGTACTTATATCATTCTCCAGACGTTCAACAACTCTAGTTATCTTTTAATGTAAAGTCGTTACATAAATACAGTCGGCGAAGCCCCGTGATGATGATGATCATGTCGAAATATCTTTATGGAAATTAATGCTACTAAATGTTATATTTCTTCTAGTTCTTAATCAGAACAGCTGCCGAAGTTATATAGATAACCTAGCAGCTAAACGTAGTCTGTGTCTAGTATTTTGTGACGTACTCGGAACCTGTTACAAAATTCATTTAACATGAAGGTCAATTTCGGTGTGCCATTAGTAGCAAATCATTTACGAGAAAGATAACAGGAATAACGCCGATTCATTTCAATCACGTTTTTTAGTATAATTGTTTATATGCCGAATGAAAAAATGAAGTAAGAATAACATTTTACAAACTGCGGTATTATTTAGATGATTGTTAATTAATATAATAGAAATGTAAGTGAAATTGTTAGATACTGACACGCATATGAAGTGTAGAAGTAATGTTTGTTTAAATGTTTTTCATTCCATTTAAAGATGATGAGTTGTTTGAGTTGTAGGGCAGGTCATGGCTGAATGCGTAACCATAAACGGATATGCAACAGATAAGATTATAGTCAATAATATTGATGCAAATGCTAGTGTTGTAATTGTTTACATGATGGACAATTCAATACATCAATATAAATAATATCACTAGTCCGCCGTGTCAAACTTATTTTTTTTAATCAATAAAAACACAATTATTGTTTGTAAATTTTCAATTCAATTTGAATAAAGTTTATTTTGATTTTATTAAATCCTTCAAATTAACGTTCTCAGGTACCTTTCATTCATATACGAGTTCAAGCATATGTAGCGAAATAGTAATCAAATGTAGTGAAAGGATTATAATCATTGGCTTTAACGGTAGACTTATTTGTTTTTGTGCATACAATTATTACGAATCAGATTTAAATGACCTCTGTTCGCTACTATTCATTCAAATCGGCAAATATGTCTGGCTGTTTCTTCGAGTAGGTACCAGGCTAGCAGCGGATCGCGGCGGTGTCACGTTACGCGGTGGCTGTTGACACCAGCGCCTGATTAATATTTATGATACGACTGAGCATCTCGCATGGCCGGTTCGCTCCAGCGTAGTCGCTGCGAATTACCTTCGTCTCTTTCGCACACAAGATAAACATTACGCCCGAGAGAGAGAGAGCTGTAGCGAAATACATATGGCAACTGTGTTACCAACATTCAACTGTGCGTAAGTGCGAATAAGAATCCCAAATCTTTGATATTTTTCGTGTTCCTTTTTCGCTCTTCGGTTTCTGCTTTTCTGACCTCGAGGTAAAACTGCTTACAGTACCAATGCAGAAAAGTTATCGTCAAAGATTAATTTAACTTAATAATGCTTATGGTCGCAATGACTTCATTCCTCGAACTAGTTTGCAATTAAATGTAAGTATATTGATGTCAGACCCACTGACCGATCCGATTGCGAATGAAAGAAGCGAGTATCTGGAACGGGGCGTGAGACCAATGCCTCGAACCTGACCGTATCTAGGTGTCTGAACCGGACTGACTTGAAATGGCCACCATAAAAAATATATGTGCACCGACCACAGTCGATAATGCAGATCGCCTCTATTCATTCGAAGCAGAGAACATTATCCCCGTTAATAAGTGAAACGATTTCCTCAATGTGCATGCTTTATAGTGTTCGGTTTGCCAGGAGCGTTGCTGTTTGTGTTCATTTGAATTACTCATTGTATGGTTTCATTAGTCATTTAAACAGTCCCACTCTTAATTGAAACGCATCCAAAACTGCTAGGTTGATCTTCTTTTTGAAGTCACTTGTTTGAATCGATGTCACATCTCATGTGGGAGTCCAACAAGATTTTTTTTCAATGGCGCTTCTCTTTTGAATATAAATCTACTATTCTACTATTCTTTGTGTAAACTTCTGCAATTTAAACGGCATTCATATTTAATTTGCGACCACTTATCAGCGTCTGCTTTCGTCTGGATATTTTCCGCGGACTCGAACTTCCAGCGCCGGCCGGCTTCGCGAGACTACGGCTCAAGGTCGCGTTATCGCCATCGCCTGCCCCGAGTCGAGCCAAGGCTACCAGAACTTCGTATCGGAGCGTTAACAAAATTCAGCAATAACAGCTCTGAGCGATCCCTCTGCTCCGCCACTACGACACGACACACGTCCGTAATCTTACAGGAACTCGTCAATCTCGACTGTCGCGCGCCATCCTGCGTCTTCATTGTTAATTTGCGATAGCGACTTCATCGTACACCGGACGCGAACTCCAGCTTTTAACAAGCAATATCGTCTCAAATCGAATTAGCGGCATGTTTACATTTTATAAATAGAGCACGTTCACGTGGCGCCGCCTCGAGATAAGCGACCGACGACTCGGTAATAACTCACCGTGCGCTGTTAACATCCTCCGCGGCAGGTCACCGGGTTCTCCGTCACACTGACACTCGAGCGGGAACTAAAGCACTCACAAACGGCGCACTGAGTTCGGCGGCACACGCGAGGACTGCACGGAGCGACACCCACGACTAGAATGCGGGCGAGACGGGTCGTCGCGGGGCGCGGGGGGAGGCGACACCGACACACGGCTCTTGCGAAGGCGCGGCGACGAGGACTGCGGCCGGCCACGAACGCGCTCCCCCCCATTGGTCCGATGCAGCGTGACGTCACGCCGCGCGCCCAATCACTGCGCGGCGCGTAGTACTTCGCTTCGGCCGATAGAGGCGCTCGCGTCGAGGAAGTCGTCCGCCCTGCTGAGCTTTCAGCTAGGGCGTGTGCTTTACCGGGCGGCGAACGCAAAATTCAGGATGCGTGCCCGAGACGACACCGACATCCTTTGATTTAACGTTTCTAATCAAATAAAACGAGCTCTGTGAATGTAAATCACAGTCACCCGAAGCCAAGCCGCTGCAAACTTTTCCGGAAATTTTACGCAGAGCGTCGTAATGTGCTGGCCGCTTGCCAGAAGAAGGTTAACACAACGGAGGCACGTAAACACCGTGTCACCGACTCGACATTCGGGACACGGTTATAAAAATAGGAATTTAGCTTTATTCATTCTGTGAAACGATAGTTTTAAAAGGAAATTACACTTTCCAATAGAAAATATCTCTTATCTATTAGACAAACCCGTCCGTCCGTCTGTCTGTGGTGCTGTTTCAGCGGCCAAACCGTAAGAGATAGATAAAGAGAATATTTAAGTTATAAGTTAAGAATAGTCTGATAAGACTACAAACCGGATTTGAGTAACGTAGCACTTCCGGTTTTCGAGAAATCACAAATTTCAAACGAAACCACAAAATCTCCGAAGTTCTCAATTAATTAAATACATTTTTTTTTTCTATCAGGTTTTGGTGAATATTTGGTTCACTGGTTTGCTAGTTTAACATAATCGTCATTATCATTCTATTAATGTCCCCACTGCTGGGGCACTGGCCTTCCCTATGAATGAAATAGAGAGATTGGGCCCTGACCTACCACGGGGTCCAGTGTGGAATGGTAGGTGCTAAAGATTGCAGATACAGCCAGGACCAACGGCTTGACGTGAAGTTTTGGTCACCCATCCATTGACCGACCATTGCGAAAGTTGTTTAACGTCCAGAAATGCAGCTAATCTGTACCATAATACAATACTGTAGCTCTGTAGCCATAATAATAGAATATCTCAAAGAAAGCCAGATTATTTAATGTTTGACTTATGGAATATCTAATACTAGCAAACCAGTGAACCAAATGTTCACCAAAACCTGATTAAAAAAATGGTTGCCTGTAAAGTCGGTTTTACGGGCGAAGATTTTACGTGACAACGTCTTTTTCTCGGTAGAATATTTATTGATATGAATATAATTAAATTGCACAATAGGAACAAGGAATTGAATGAAAATAAGAATTGCACAAATTTTAACTATAGAAATATATTTTGTTTACTAAAACATTGTACATGTAAACTTAAACTTAACACTAGAGACTCATCGTAACGTTACCGAGCGTTACACTTTTTCATAAGTGACTCCCAGCCGCAACCTAATTTAAGACGTTGTCACGTCAAAAAAAAAATTGAGAACTTCGGAGATTTTGTGTGGTTTCGTTTGAAATTCGTGATTTCTCGAAAACCGGAAGTGCTACGTTACTCAAATCCGGTTTGTAGTCTTATCAGACTATTTTTAACTTATAACTTAAATATTCTCTTTATCTATCTCTTACGGTTTGGCCGCTGAAACAGCACCACAGACGGACGGAATTGTCTAATAGATAAGAGATTATGTAATGGTAATTATTTTTTCATTACGCTAGTTTCTGTGTCTCTATTAGCTATACTCTTATTTGTACGTTTTAATCTTGTCTAAAATATCATTTTAGGTTGGTACTTCTTCCTAATTAATAATAAATGATAACCCAGGAACCCGTAAAGTATCCCAGTCATCATCATCATCATCGTCAGCCTATTAATGTCCCCACTGCTGGGGCAAAGGCCTTCCCCATGGATGGAATAGGGAGATTGGGCCATAACACACCACGCGGGCCCAGTGAGGACTGGCGGGTGCTAACGACTGTAGATGCAGCCGGGACCAACTTAACGTGCCTTCCGTAGCACGGAGGAACTCGAGATAGTAAATTTTTGGTCACCCATCTAATGACCGACCACTGCGAAAGTTGCTTAGCTTTAACAATCGCAGCCGAACGCGCTAACCACTTGCGCTATCGAGCTCCTCAATAATAAAACCCAGTATCCCAGTAATAAAACATAATTATAAATTATAGTAATTTACGGAATTGTTACCATGCACCTTGTTTTTAGCGAGTTTCCGATATTTCAGCACTGTCGTATGTGTCAAAACCGGAATAATCAAAAAAGTCGATACTGTGAGTGTTGTGTGGCGAGAACAATTTCGAGTGAATAGTAGTGTTGCCGATCGATAGTCGACTATCGATGATTAATCGATAATCTATTGATAGCCAACCAATCGTATGACAATCGATTGGCTTATCGATAGTATCGATACTATCGAAACACAGAAAAAGCCAATACTATCGGATGAGTTAAATACTATCGATAACATTGTAGTTCGTTAATAACAAACTATCGACAGTATCGATACTGACGATTTTATTTGCAAAAATACTATCGATAGTTTAACAATTTGCAATAGCATTAGATAATCACAAACTTTAGTCTAAAACAATCTCTAGTATCGATACTATCGATAGTATTGTTGCAGATAAAATCAACAGCATCGATAGTATCGATACTATCAATAGTTTGTTATTAACGAACTACATCAGTATTGATAGTATCTATAGTATTGCACTCATTCCATAGTATTGGCTTGTTCTGAGCTATCGATAGTTTCGATACTATCGGTTGTATTGATTCTATCGATAGGCCTATCGATAGGGTACATGATTTTCGATGTAAACTGTCGATAATTTTAATATCGATAGTTCGGCAACACTAGTGAATAGTGAGAATGTGAACAGTGGTACGGGTATCGAACGCAATAAAAGACGTCGTCGGAGGGTAGACCGATATGTCTGCCAATAACAGCCTACCCGCAATTACTTCAGTTACTCCGTGATCACGGCGCTTGCAACAGTGCCGAAATATCAGAAAATTGCTAAAAACAAGACATATGGCAACAATCCTCGATGACGACCTCCATGGCCGAGTGGTTTGTACGCCGGGTTTCATGGTGTCGCCGACTCGAGAGGTCCCGGGTTCGAATCCCGGTGGGGGCAGATGTTTGTGTGATGAATACGAGCATTTGTACTCTAGTCATGGATGTTTAATATGTATTTCTATATAAATATGCTTATATATGTACAGTATATGTATTCTATCCGTTACCCTAGTATCCCATAACACAAGCCTTACAGTGCGTACTTTGGGGCTAGGCTAATTGATGTGTGTTCAAAAAAAAACCCCGTAAATAACATAAATTACTACAATGTTAGTGATCATGAAAGTTTAAAACAATAATTGTAAATAATAAATAAATATTATATAGAGCTCAATTTCAATATTTCTTTTACGTTTTCAACTATGAGTCCGCTGTATTGCTCTATGACAAATACCCGTTTTTTCTAATTATATTCAACTATCCCTTTGTTTTGTAAAGTTAACAAATTAATTCATTCGTAATTTAAACACGAGTCTTAGGTAGCCGTGAATGCTGGATGCAATGAAGATTAATTCAATTATTTATCGACTAGCGGCTGCCTGCGACTTCATACGCGTGGAGTTAGTTATTTACACATACTATTTGACCCCAAAAGGGGGTTTATTTCCAAAGATACATTATTAGTACACCTCTACACCATCTATAGAGCATACATGTTAAATTTCAAGTCTCTTACCTCAAAAACATAGGACTTTCATACAAGCTTCCAACCCCCTTATACACCCTATAAGGAATCTACCTGCCAAATTTAAAATTCGTAGATGTTACAGTTTCTGAGATTTCGTGATTAACCAGTGAGTGATATTTCGCTGCGGCGTCGTCTTCGTGAACGCTATACAGCCAACGATATAAAATATCCTAGATACACCACGTGCGCTCAAAATGTGTCCCAATCAAGAAGTGCTTGAACGCCACTCAAGCACTTCTTGGTTCACAGTTACGCGCGGACCGTTGAAAAGTAAAGTTGCCGCGGAGCTCCGTGAAAAATGCGAAAAAATATTTAAAGTATGTGAAGTGTCGTTTTTTCGACAGGTAACTAATCAATGTTAGTTAATTTAAAGCATTTGAAGCAAAATTTGTTCTAATACTTACTATAAACTGATTTAATAGAAATATTTGTGATATTCAAATGCATGGTCGGCCATCTCTTTTCCTCGCGATCCGTACCTGCTGTATTGGTAACAGCACATTCAAAATTGCGCGTAGAATCAAAGAAATAAGGTCTATATTGCTCCGCATTCTGCAATAAGCCTTAAATTTTACGAACTTGCATTTCGAACTGTCACAACTTTTTGACGCATGCGTTTTAATTAAGACCTTATACAGTAGACATTAAAGGTGACTTTCCATGTTTAAATAATGCCTTATATTGTTTTTGACAACGCGATCATCTTACGGAGCTCCGTGGATCGTCCAATATATCTTTTGGACAGGTGTCCGGCACGATTTTGTTCGTGTTGGTGTATCTAGGTTATTTTATATACAGCACCAAAAATACCTAAGATTATATCGTTTAAAATAACATTCATATACCCGTTTCTTATGTACATTCCATATCTACAGAAAGTGCAGTAACAGAGGGAGACTGTCTTATGTAAAATTTACCTTCCAAAAGTGCTGATTTTCAGCCTGCTTCGAATAAATGACTTTATGGTGATTCTGCTGAATTAAGTTGTGACCGAAGCAGATGGAGAAAATAATGAATAAGAAATACAGAATAGGGTAAAAATTCATACTTATAGGACTTTTAGATAAACAACATTAGTGGTTTGGCTCTCCACAGCCAAAATGTAAAGAGAGGACTGGTGACGCGGGAGCTAGCGACGTACAGCTGACCGTGTGAGAAGCAGCTCGCCCTGAGGTCGACTCCCTCTGCCCTCAGTGTCTGCCCCTGCGACTTATTGATGATCATCGCGAAGCAAACACTCACGGGGAACTGTACGCACTTGAACTCGAACGGGAAGTTATGAGGTATGAGGGGAATGCGTGGTATAAATACTGCCTCGCCGACGCCACAACCCGTAAGAATTTCCACCTCAATGGTGTGTCTGTGGAGCGATATGACTTTAAGGCGGGTCCCTTTACACAACTTCGAAGGAGATAGGTTCCGAAGAAGCATGATCGGGACACCGACCTTCAGCTTGATGGCATGCGCTGGAAGTCCACTTGCTGACAGTTCAGAAATTCCACGGGATAATGTGTGGCGTCATCTTGCTCGACAACAGTGTTTATAGAGGTATAGACCACTTTCTTCCCCTCAATTTCCGAGAGAATGCATTCGTTAATTGCTGCAGCCTGATCATTTTTGGGCGTCAAAATGGCCCGTTTACACACCCAAGAATTCTGCTGGTGCGGTATACGACTGATGTCCCCGTACACAGAGCGAATGAGTTCTAAGCTGGATACAACTCTACCGAGAGACTCTGGAAGCACCATCTGTCCACCTCTCTCCTCTGGTAGAGTGCCTTCGCTAAGACTATGTTTATCGGCCTAAGTTACTTATGGTGTGAAGCTAGTTTATAGCATGGTTAACATAATAACAACATTCAAATATAGTTACATAACACATTGTTACAGAATACGTTGAAGAAATAAAGGTTCACTGCTCGTCCCCGCAGATGATAATATGTAGCCTATATGTAAACCCGACTTCTTAATAATATTCGTGCCAAATTTTAAGTAAATCCATGCAGTACTTTTTGAGTTTATCCCGGACATACATACAGACAAACAGACAAAAAATCTAAAAACTATATTTTTGGCTTCGGTATCGATTGTAGATCACACCCCAAGTATTCCAATATGAAAAATCGACTTAATTTTCAGATATAATATCCTAGCTTATTTGGTATCTAAATGAAATTAATGTCTACATGCATATGTATATACCTACATAGCTGACCGCATCTTTTTTTGATTTTTTTTTATATACAGGTAGGCAAATGACTCTTCCCCACCTGATTTTAAGTGGTAATAAAGTCCAAACGCGAAGATAGCTTGTACAGCAGTTATAAACTGCTACACCAATCATCCTCACCTTGCCGGCCTGCAAAAATGCTTCTTCACGCCTCTCTTAAAGGACCCCAGGTTATAGGAAGGAGGGAACACTTGTGCGGGTAAAGAATCTGTCTGCAATTAGGTTTTATATCCATTAACTGCTTCTAAACCTACGCAACTAATTTTAAAACGGTTTAGCTCCTCAAAATTATTCTTACAAAGATATATTTATATTTTCATTCTATAGAGTAGTTAAGTTATGTAAGTATCAACAAAATATAAGTTATAAGAACAAAGCCAATTTAGATGGTCCAGTTCTGTTTACAAAGGAAATACAAATAGTTTACGTTGAGAAAACTTTTGGTTTGTCTTACCAAGCTTAATATTAATTAGGTTGTTTAGAAGGCCTAGTAACAAATTGTTTCTCTTAACTTTGTAAATGTAACTGGAGAATTACAATGCCCGGTCGAATACAATGAATGTATTTACAGTGGCGGACTAAGCCCGTCAGGGGCCCGGGGCGGCAAAGTTAAATGGGGCCCCGAGCTTGAAAAAAAAATGTAGTTTCTTATGTATATTTCGTTAAAATCTGGCAAGTGAAATTATAATTCAAATAAAATTATTTAGGTAAAATAAACATACAAACCTAAAATATGGAAAGGATAAAGGTCATGAGCTGATTCACCCGGCATCGTTTTTTTTACCTTTCTCATCATGTCATTGCATTTTTTATGCCAAAAGTTACAGCATTCAAGGCGTTTAGTTTGGTGATTCCTGTATCCAGAGTAATTTTTGGAGCCTGAAAATATACTTAGTTGAACTAAATTTACTTCTTCCAATATAGAAAGCCAGAATTGTATATATGTTAGAAAGGTTAAATTACAAACAGCCGACAGGAGCAGACTTGCTCCTGATCTTGCATCTAGAATTGCTTTTGTTGGATCTTGAAAATGTTCCAAACTACTCATAACTGTCTCTCTTTTATTTAACAACTTTTACTGACTCGTAATGTACGCTCCAGCGAGTATCCGATAAATGTTTTAAATTTTTTCCAGTTTTCTCTTTCAGCAATCTTTGTGTAGATGAAAAAAAGAACGAATATATTTTTTTACTGTTCCAAAACACTGTGACTCTGAAAGGAACGCATGAAAATGAATGAACTCCACAAAGATTCAAGAAATGATTAGAACAAGGACTGAACAGTACTTTTGGATTTACTTGTTGGATTTTAAGTTGCACCCCACCATGGACACCTGACATTGACGCGGCATTATGATAACCTTGAGCCCTGCACAACGCAATATCCAGTCTGTCTTTTTCCAGCTGTTGCTGAATGTCTTTTCCAGACATTAAAAATAAACCCAAGAAAGATTCTCGTAATTCCACAATGTCATTGTCTATATGAACGAATTTAATGATTTGACTCATTTGATCAATTTTACTTTCGTCGGGAGTGCTGTCAAAAATGATTCCGAATTAACTGCAATAATTATTTCCTTACATGATCACCCACACATTGAATAAATCCATTTTGTATTCCTTTGAGAAATAAGATGATACTCTCTTTGACCCACCAGCAGCTTCTTGTAGGCGTACAAGAGTGAATTATTTGAACTTCATTCATTCAGGGATTCCTGAGGGACTCGCTACAAAAACGGGAATTCCCTCAGCGAATAGGACGGTTACAAGAATATGTGATTGGTACCGCGTAAAAAGTCTAGATGGCTATAGTATTTTGATCTTGATGAAATTATTTTGGTATTAAACACATTTTTAAAGTCTTGTTTAGGATTTGATCAGGGGAACATGGAGGCATTTGGGGGCCCCCCAAGATCGGAGATCCAGGGCGGGCTGCCTCTGCCGCCGCCACTGTGTATTCATTGAATTGTGCCAAAGAAGTCTTATGAGTATCTATTTGGTTTGTCATTTAATAAAATAAGTCAATGTTAAAAAGTATTTCTTTAAATAGAAGCATAATACAACTTGTTTCTTAGGTTTTCACGCACATCACTCATTAAATAAAACTAGTTAAATAATAAACGTAGCCTTTACAGGCTTCGTCGTCAGAATAAAAAAAAAATATATTTTTTTATTCTGACGACGAAGCCTGTAAAGGCTACGAAACGTCAATAAATAAATAAAGTTTCGTGCATTAACCCGTAAAAGCTAGTTTTACATAATACAACTGTTTACAATCGTCTGTATTTTTTTCCCGTTTTTAACCCTGCATAAATCGGGCGAAAAACTTAACAGCTTTAGATAATTATGTAACAATATTTACAAAATATTATATTGTAACGGTGTCAATACAAAATCGTGATATCTTTGCATAATTATAGAAACAGCTTGTCGGAACGTTCGTATTTGACCACTTTAAACCCAAAATTTATATTAATTATAATCATAATCAAAATCATTTATTCAGTTTAGGCTGTTACAAGCACTCATGAATGTCTAGAAGCTACGCTATCTGTTCGTAAATCTACGGCGGGAGACCTTGTACTGAGGAGAACCGGCAAGAAACTCAGCAAGGGCTGTTTTTTTTCTCCCTGTTTTATTATTTACAGAGTCGTCAAATTGAAAAATGACTTCAGAGATGATTCATGAAGTCACCTTTCATTACATATTGATTAAATATACATTAATTGTTTGCCTACATTTTGATTGCTGTGTCATACAGTGTAAATAGAAATAGTGTTATTTATATTAAGTGTGACTAAACATTAGATGATAGATAGATTAGAATTTGTTCGCATGGAAAATAAAGCTAGAAAAAATTGGTGATTTAAAACTGGAAAGAGAGAAATATAGATGCTTTCCCCCACGTCAACGGAGGTCTAACTAACTAGAGCCGAGGTCCGAGTCTCAGAGACGCCCTCTAGTTGAGCCGCCCCTTCAGGTTCGAGTGGTCTAGAGGCTCCAGACGGAGAGGAGACTGCCCCCGTGGGTAGAAGCCATCCGCCTGAAATACCTTTAGAGACACTGCCAATTCTCGGCTTGAAATCCCCTTAGGATCGCGCCGTCTTCAAACCCAGTGACGCTGTAAAGGTCATCTGCGACCCACAGCATACACACTCAAAAAAAAAACAAAAAAATGATGCTCCAAAACATGTTAGACGTTGCAAGCAAAATCAGATTTGTAGATATCTGCCACGAGCATAAATTTTTTTTTGATAAGACGATGCAAGATTAAGTACTAACTATTTTTTACAGTTTAATAATTATATTTATAAAAACTCCCACCATCCTGATTTCTGCCAACTTTAACTACACTTTCTATAAAATGTATTTTATACCTAATTGATGGCAGAAATGATAATATAATTTATTACATTGTTTTTATTTACATTTTTTTTATTTTTATTACACACCAATAACAATATCACAATTATTACATAGAAAGAAAAACAAATGGGTATTACAGGTGTGAAATGTGAATTATATTTAAGGTGCATACAGCAATTTCCATACATTTTTTTGGCACAATATTAGTCTCTAAAGTTATTCTGCAAATATCTAAATGAGGTAAGTTAATTGTTACTCGTAGAGGTATTTGTTACTCAATCCAAAATACTTTCTTTTTCAATGCTGAGAAAGATAGGTGACAGATATCAATATCATCGGATTTATTGTTACACGTCTCCATCAATCGACTTACGGGTGCTACTATCTTGGTTCGGAAAAACGGTTTTGTAAATGGCAAGATTGGATAACGTGGATTTCTTCTTGGAACTGTGAAATTAATTTCAGCAAGCATATCAGGTACATTAATATTTCCATTAACCAACTTATGATGCAACAAGATGTCGGCACATTTTCTTCGTTTTTCCAGAATGTCAATTTTTAAATGTTTCAGATGATTTTTATAATTTGCGCGATAGGGACAGTTAGGCCTTTTGAATGGCAAAAATTTTGTGAACTGGCTCTGTATTCATTCTATTCTTTCCATATGAATTTTGTACTGTAGATTCCATACGCAAGAGGCATATTTCAAAACAGTACGGACGAGAGAACTGTACCCTTAGCACCAACAAATATCGAATTCGTTTGCGAGGCCGAAATGTCATTGTCAAAATGTGTACTGATTTTTAGTTCTCGTTCCGTACTTTGTGCCGCTGCTGTTCAAGTTTAAATACAAAATTTGACATTGACATCCTAATGCACTCTCATAATTTGATGGCGACATATATACATCCTCGCATACCTAGTCCAATTCAAAAAGCTTAAGTTACAATCTCCAATTATTAGAACTTTAGTGCTATTAGCGTCAATGACCCTGTTGCTGTTTTCAATAAAAGAGAATAAAACATTGTATGTAACAGGTAGGGGGACGTAAACAGCACAAATCAAAAGGTTCATCACTGCCTTATTTACTAAAGTTTTTACAGATATCCAAAGATCCTCATTGTCACTCTCATAATATCTTAAACGTTCCGTTTCTAAATGTTTTGAAGCCGCTATTAAAACTCCACCTCCTCGCTTGTGCCTCGATGAAGTTGACTGTCTATCTCTTCTATAAACTATATACTCATCATTAAGTACATTGTCGTTAATATTTACATCCAGACATGTATCTGTAGCGACTACGACATCATATGAGTTATTAAGCGAAGCTAATCTTATATCAGGTAATTTTGTTCGCATGCCATGAACATTTTGGTAATGTTCATGAAGCAATTTTAATGGTAGATATACGGTCCAAGTTATTGCAAATTTCCTTTAGAATCGATGTAAATCTTGTAAGGATTTGATTTGGGAGGCTGGTGATTCATCATCTTTACGGAAGAATATATGACGATTTCGGATCCACACATACTTGAAGCCCTTTTCTCGAGCTAATTTTCTCGTTTCAGCGTGAAGTCCCTTCATATGTGGGCTGAGATGTTTAGTCACATAAACCACTGATGCATCTCCACCGTACCTCAGATGATCAGAGTTCAGCTTTTCCTTTGGATGGGCTTTACTGAATTTTACAACTGCCGCCAAAACACCATCCCTAATACGTGCACTAGCTAGTTTAACTATTACAGAGCGTGGTATTTTAGTTTTAGCATCAAACTTTCTAACCCTGCTGTATGGCAGAATATCGGAGTCTTCTAAAGGATGAGATATTGCATTACCCAGTTGTTTAAGCATGGCCGGAATATTTTCGGATTTATTTTCCGGGCTCGTCGTTCGTCGTGGCTTTTGATATCAGATTTAACTGTGTAATATTCTTGACTCAAGTAATGTATGGTTATTTTAATTTCCTTCAATATACTGAGTTCATTTTTTATTTCTTGGAGATCAGTTTCAGATTTTTGTACTGCACTGACTACTGCGCTCACTGTGACCAGCTGATTGGATTTCCTGCTTAATTATAATCAGTACCGCTGGATCAAGTTGCATGACAGGCGAACTAGCTTGCATTTTGTCGACCACTTCTAAAGGGTGACTCCCCTCAATATCAATTTTATTACTACTCCGAATCGGAGTATCCGAGTTATCACCAACCTTGGGTTGCTTACTTTTACATACGGGACACTTCCAAGCGCTTTTAGCTTCTTTAGATAGTTTTTTTGTAATTTTCCTACGTAATATTTACACAGTTGTAGTGAAATACTCCAGGACATTTAGTGCACGATATTTTGTCAGAGGCCGAAATTAAATTGTTACATCCACCACTCGAACTCATGTTGAAGTAATTTACTCCAAAATCGGTAAACTATTTTCAGTGTGGTAACACTATGGGTCTATGGTAGGTTGTCAATTTGAGTAGTGACACTGCCACTTGAATTTGACGTCGCGAAATATAAATGTTTATGGCGGTAGAAGTATAAACACTGTTTACGATAGTTAATTTGTGATCTAATTTATAGTAATATACTTTATGAATTATATGGAAAACGTTTGTACGAGATGTTCCAACTACACTTATCACTGTGAACGAAACTTGATGGCAAATACCGTAAGTTATAACAATGTAAAATATTTGAAAGAGTAGCTAACACATATTTTTTTTGAATTTCGAAATTACTAATAATAAAGATCTAAGCTACCTAAGCTCGCCACTTAATTTTTGTAGGTTACATCTTGGTATAAACTATGATGAATCATATACTTAAATTGCCACCTCCCTTGCTATAATGTAAGTCATTTAAATAGATTTAAAACAAGAAAGGATCAACAATTGAGCCCAATAGAACACTCATCTTTACTAACGGTCCGGGAGATATTTTGTCAACTCTCGGGATCCCATCATTCAAATACAAAACAGTGAGATCCTGAGTGCTACCTTTAAACCCATAGTGGCGTCTTGGACAGAAGCAGCGTTACCAGATTTTTTTTTGCCAAGTCGGGATTTAGGATTTTTTAAGTGAAAAAAGCGGGATTCTTACCTCGAAAGCGGGACATAGTTCCTTCGTGCCTTACGAAACACATATTTGACAAAAAACAAATATTTGAAAAACAGCTTAAAATTTTTCTAATAAATAAAAGTTACTATAATATTTCAGGATATTTTAATGACAATTATTTATAATATAATAAATATTAATAATAATGTAACAAATTAATAGTAATATAATTAATACTTGAATAAAACTCTAGTTAATATAATAGTTGTACACTCTAATAATATCTAAATGTTATCATATATTTGGAATCATTATATTTTTGTTTTTTTTCTAGTAAAAATAATAATAATAATTACTTTACAATTATAAATCTAGCAGTTAAATGCTTAAAATAAATTTAAACATATTGTTCTTGTTCAACGGATATAATTGTATTAATAGTTATTTATTATACAAGAGTGGAAAGTTCCTTTTTAACCGCGTGCTCGATTTGGATGACCGAGCAAGCGAAGGATTCTAAAGTTGAATCACGAGCGCAGCGAGTGATTCTAAATTAGAATCCTGAGCGTCAGCGAGGGAAACAAACGAGCACAAGGTGAAAAATCTTTCCACTCGAGTGCAATACGTAACTTTTCATCCCACCTCAGCGAGGAAATGACAAAATGAAAAAGAAAACAATTTATAATGACAAAATATTTAAGCAATAAAACGTGAAAAACTAGAATGGCGCGAAGCACGCAAATAAAACAAAGAAACCAAGAAGGTTCCAAATTTAAATTTTTTCACAATTTAAAAAGTTCTAATCATAAATTTGGCACCATAGAGGTTACATTAAATAGGTTTAATGACGTTTTGAATTTACAATTATATTGAGTACTCATTATATGTGATGTTCTAAATTCAAATCTACTTTGCCGCTCAAGCGAATAAAATAGAATTTTCCAGCCAGATTTCGAAGCGCAAAATTACACTTTCCGAGGTGGTGGGATGAAAATATTATTATTAATTATGTTTATGTATAAATAAATTGCAAACACCATTGCAGGGTGTCACATGTACTATTATAATATATTACTAAATTGTCTTCTTTTAACCATGTGACTATGCAATAAAGAATTTGAATTGAATTGAACACGGAGGATCTCGAGATAGTAAATTTTTGGTCACTCATCCAATGCGAAAGTTGCTTAACTTCAACGATCGCGGCCGAATTGGCGCCATCAAGCTTCTCGATCAAAAACAATACATAAAGATTTTACACCAATTTTGCCCAGGATGATGCGTCATACTTTGGAGTAACTTTATGTAACCTTTCTTCGTGAAAATGAAAACGAGGAAAATGAAACATGAAATGGGCTGAAAGTTTGTTTGAATGAAATCCGTGCAAAATATACCCTTTATTCATTTCAGCATTTCATGAAATAAAGTTCGTCATGTTGTAATTTTTCTTACGGAGACTTTGCCAAGTGAAGCAACGCTTTTGGTTTCGCAAAAGTGTAGCAAGAGTGTTTTCACATTATTACCTGTTTGCAAAACGACTAAATTCTATTTATGTTTTTGAATAAGGGAATTATGTAAGCACCACTTACAAAATATGCTATTTCAGTGTTGCCCTAACTTTTTTCGTATTATGAGTTATTTTTTAAGCCTTACATTGAGATGAGTTGAGAACCGTTCATATTTGATATTTAGAAGTCTGATATAAGTTTTTGAGGAGCTCGACGGTGCAGGTGGTTGCGATCGTTGAAGCTGAGCAACTTCCGCAGTGGTCGGTCATTGGATGGGTGACCGAAAATCTTCTATCTCGAGTTCCTCCGTGCTTCGGAAGGCACGTTAAGCCGTTGGTCCCGGCTGCATCTGCAGTCGTTAGCAGCCGCCAATCTGCACTGGGCCCGCGTGGTGAGTCATGGCCCAAGCTCCTATTCCATCCATAGTGAAGGCCTGTGCCCCAGCAGTGGGGACATTGATGGAGGATGATAATGATATAAGTTTGAATAAGTGATTCCTACGTATATAATAAATGTAAATGTTTGGGGTGGGTATCAATATATTGAGTTGAAATTATTTAACACAAATCATTTTTACACGGATTGAGTGAGATTTAACGTTTATCCATTTATTAATATGTATTGATTTAACTAGAAAAAAATCCACGCGGTCCAGGCAGCAGACGGGACTCGAACCCGCACCCTTCGCTATCCGGGCGAATGAACTGACCAATTATGCTACCGCGGCCCGGACGGCCGCGTCGAAATTCATCTAGCCATTCTTAAGCTGCAAGGCAGCGCAACTATTCGCATTGTAGGTAACCCACTTGCAGCTTAAGAATGGCTAGATGAATTTTGACGCGGCCGTCCGGGCCGCGGTAGCATAATTGGTCAGTTCATTCGCCCGGGTCCGAGTCCCGGGTTCGAATCCCGGTGGGAGCAGATGTTTGTGTGATGAATACGAGTATTTGTACTCCAGTCATGGATGTTTAGGCTGTACAAGCACATATGAATGTCTAGAAGCTACGCCATCGGTTCGTAAATCTACGGCGGGAGACCTTGTACTGAGAAGAACCGGCAAGAAACTCAGCAAGGGCTGTTTTTTTCTCCTGTATTATATACAGAGTCGTCAAATTGAAAAATGACTTCAATATGAGGTAACTCATAAAATTAGTACATGTAGCTACTTTAATAAAACTTCTTTTATTCGTCCTGGTGGAAAGCCGTAGTTAACAGACATTTGCGACACCATAAAAAGTTGAATTAGCTCTTGCCTTCCCTGATCACATATTATAATAATATTATAATAATAATAATATCATTTATTGGCAGACAACATAGATCCACATGTTAGTATACAATATAACTTACAACTAAGTGTTAGTAGCCTATAATAAGTATTTACATATTCAAAATATTTATGCCTTTTCAATAGGTCATGTACCTTAGGCTGAGCGCAGATTAGAGTCACAACAGTTGTTAGACAATCTTGTCTTACATAGACGAGACAGCTTTACAATTAAAAAGAAACAGTTGTGTCTACCACAAGGCGCACACCAAGACGAAACTGTTTTGTCTACGATGCGACACACACCATTTTCATCAGTATCAGAATAGATTTCACCGATTATTTATTTTATAGAAATTAAGGCACCAGCCCAGAAAGTTTTACCAGTAATTTCGAATGAATGTATCAATCTATCTTTGATAATTTGTCAAAATTTATGGCCCCACATATTACTTATTTTATCGTATGTATTATACTTTCTTTCAGTATCGATTATCATCCCTAATCGCTAGACAATTTTGTCGTTGGTGTGCGCCCTCGCATACATTACAAAGGGAAGCGGACAGTCGTTAGTCAGACTTGTCGCTTTGCAGTTCTTGTGTACATAAGACTTTTTTGTCTATGAGACGTCTCGTTTCGAATGTGCGCATCTTCATAATTTTTGTTAAGCAATAGTCTGTCTTGAGACTGTCGTGACTCTAATCTGCGCTCAGCCTTAGAGGCACTCCGCGCAAACGACACCAAGAAGAATAATTAACTCCTATTTCAGTCATCATACGCACGGAATGCCTCCACAATGGTGCATGCGGATCTCCTGTCACGGTCTCCAGAATGGTGTTGTTACTGCTCCGCACTCTACACATCAGGGACGCAACTTTTTTCCGTAAGACGGCATGAAAACCATCAGTCCGAGTTTCATATTATGTAACCAAACGCAGTATAACTCTAGAATTTGTACTCATAGTTCTGGGTATGCGTGAGATGGAATAGTCAGACCCAAGAATGAGTTGAAATGTGATTAAAAATTGGAGATTCAAATAATTCCGTATATGAAAAGACCTCACAGTTTTTTCAGAGTAAAACGTATCCTATGTCTCAATCCAGATAATAAACTATATGTGTGAAAATAAATCTCCAAATCTGTTCAGCAGTTTTTTGTTTTTCATATTTTTAATATTAGAAGGATTATGAATGACAATTCTTAATATATAGGGTTTTCCAATAAGAGGTATTATTTTGATATTCAAAGAAAAGTCCATTTTTTTAATATAAATGATCGGATGTTCATTTCATTATAAAGAGGAAAGTATGCCGTTAATAAAAAAGGAGCTCGATGGCGCAAGTGGTTAGCGCGTTCGGCTGCGTTCGTTGAAGTTAAGCAACTTTCGCAGTGGTCGGTCATTGGATGGGTGACCAAAAATTTACTATCTCGAGCTCCTCCGTGCTTCGGAAGGCACGTTAAGCCGTTGGTCCCGGCTGCATCTGCAGTCGTTAGCACCCACCAATCCGCACTGGGCGCGCGTGGTGGGTCATGGCCCAATCTCCCTATTCCATCCATAGGGAAGGCCTGTGCCCCAGCAGTGGGGACATTAATAGGCTGATGATGATGATTATGATGATGTTGTAACGTGTACCGTTCCATTTTTGGCAAATGGCTTAGTTCCTACTTGTCAAATGTCAAAAAAATACAGCTTCAAAAGTGACATCTACTGAAATAGCGGGCTAATCAAAATAACACCTCTTATTGGAAAACCCTGTATAAGTACCTCCTAACACATTATATCCGAATTGACTAAAATTCACTAACAAAATATTTATTCATTCCCATTTTCTGTCAGAAACACTCGTCTCTATATCCTCTAGATAGATAGATAGATTAACACTTTATTATAACACCAAATACATAATTACGTAACATTCACAAACAATAATATTAACAAAAGCGTTATAATTGGCGGCCTCTACTTCCGCCCAAAACTCATTTTAACAGTTTCTGACAAGCCTGGTTTTTATTGTTTATGTAAATATATTAAAAAATATAATATAAAACTATAACGTTATTACCCCCTCTAAATATTACTTAACTTCTTTTTTTCTCTACCGATTAAATTACCTACACTATATATATTATTTTAAACCTGTGTTGTCAGGGCCGGATTTAGAGGTCCAAAGGCCTCGGGGTAACAGAGGAGCAGAGGCCCCCTCACCCCAAATTATTTTCCAAATAAAGTAAACAATTTTTTTGGAAGTGCTTATCAGGGCCATTTGAGATTTTGATATTTCACTGATTGCCTGATTGGAGTGAACAAATATGGATCAATGATTTCTGTTATTTAAGATTAATATAATCAAATAATCATGTATGTTAGATGTACAATGTACTGTAGGCTGTAGGTAAAGGTAAAAGAGCAAAAAAAATATCAAAGGAAAAGATGTTTACTAGTGTTTACTAGTTGGAATTTGGAAGTTTTTTTTTCCGAAGTCTCTATTGTGGGGGCCCCCCGTTTGTGGAGGCCCCGGGGCTTTCTCCCCGGTTGCCCTCCCCTAAATCCGGCAGTGTGTGTTGTTCTTGCGTGTGTTATGCTTTCAGAAGAACAATAATTAAAGCTCAAGGAACAAGGGTTATTCGGATAAAACATTAAATTTTTATTTGTATAAATACCGAGCAATCTCTCTCATACCGTGTCCCTCTCACTACTGGATATTGGCGAAATTTCTGTGTTAAACGGAAACAGCCACAGAACAAAAAAGAAAATAGTAATACAAAAAACATCTTTCAATCTCGCGATCTAAGTTCAAATTAAGTTGTACTGAAATTGAAACTGAATGTGTTGAAGTGAATTTTTTAGCCATTATTATTTATCTGTTAAGTACCGAGAGGGCAGTGTTACCAACCCTTACCAAAAATTTACCCTAAGTATTTTTTAAATTCCCCTAAATTCCCCTAAATATAGAAATTTATATGTACCTACTTATCTTATTACCTAAATTCTTTCGTTGCTCATAAATTAAAACGTTACATATTTAGTTATAGTAAATTATTTTATTGAATAAATACATTTTCCGAATGGAAAATTAAACGAAAATTAGCTGACAGGCTGTTAAATCTTATTCAGCTGTTTTGATTGGTGGAAGGCAAAGAACTTAAGTCCATACAGCCTTAGGAAACAACCTGCCACACAGTGAGTTCAGTCGTTTCATATCGTGGTGCGTTCCATTCTACGCACAAAACTGAAAGAAAACACACGCTTTGTTTTTCGGTTTAATTGAAAGTTTTGTTAAAAGTCCCTAAAAAATTCCAGCCCCTAAAAAAGTCCGTTTTAACCCTTCTAGCCCCTAAATCTGGGGGCAAAACCCCTAAGTTGGGAACCCTGCGAGAGGGTCTCGATTCTTGGTAGAGCTCGAGATTAAAGTGTACTGTAAACAATCGGGCGCCGCCACCGCCGCGGAGACCGGCCGGCAGCTGTCCCCAAGCCTCAGTCATTAAACACCCACGTCGGTTTCCATAACATCCACCGCCACAAACAGAAACCAACCTAAACCCTCCCACTTTAAAGACCATTCTCCAACCCACACAACAAACACGTCTCAACGAAATTCCTAAAAGCTCACAGTCTTCGGAAATACACCTTAAAAGTAACAACATTACGGTTGATTTCAGTATGTGGCGCGTTGTAAGAACGAAAGGAAATTGAATCGAAGATTTAAGTGCGAGAAAAAGTGATTAAGTGAATAGCGCCTGCCTACTTGTTGACTGCGATGAATCTTTTGATGAAAAAGAAAATCGGGATATAATCTGCATCTTCTATCAACTGAACGTTACAGATGTAAATATAATATACTTAGAAATTGTGTCATTTAGGGTGCTGTCAGCGCTTTGCGTTAATGCGTGTCATGTGATTAGGGAGCTAAACACCACAAAAAGTATATCTAAATTATATTATAGTTATTTGTAAACACCAATTCCGCACGAATGTCATACGTTTTTCGACACATCTGCGAGAAGAAGTACCTAATTTCTGTTATGAAGCTTTTTCAAATAAAAAAATGGCGCTCATTTCCAAATGGCATCGCGTGCGGGTGGTGAACAATAGAACCACATCTTTCGTCTCTTTTTCTTTTTATTATTAAAGGCTGCAATCGTTGAAGTTAAGCAACTGTTAAGTGGTCGGTCATTGGATGGGTGACCAAACATTTACTATCTCGAGCTCCTCCGTGCTTCGGAAGGCACGTTAAGCCGTTAGCACCCACCAATCCACACTGGGCCGCGTGATGGGTCATGGCCCAAACTCTCTATTCCATCCATAGCGAAGGCCTATGCCCCAGCAGTGGGGACATTAATAGGCTGATGATGACCAAATGTAATTTCGGCATCAGGGTAGTAACGCCCGAGTAATACTTTACTGGTAGAATCGTTATACTTATTTATGCAACTGTTGTATAATGAAGGGGGGATTCTGTCAACGACAACATAACGAATACTGGACAGAACTCACAGACTGCAGGCAAGCTAGGGAAGCCGTTCCCAAGGTAAACCTGCAGCTAACACGTAAGTTAATCAGACTTCCTAGACAAGCCTTAAAACAAATCGTGGGTATACTCACGGGTCACGGCTATTTCAACAAACACCTTTGTAATATAGGTATTTCTGACAGCCCTCTGTGCAGAGCCTGCCTGGAGGACGAGGAGACGAGCGCCCATGTGCTGCTGGAGTGCACGGGCGTTGCAAGACAAAGGATTTCTCTAATGGGAAGCCCGAAGACTATAGTAGAGGCCTGCAGTAACGTTCGGGGACTGCTGAGCTTTCTGGAGGAGCTGGGATGGCAGGACTGATGCCAATCCCCACGCAAAATAGGCACCAGATGTCGAGTTGCGGAAACAGCCCGCCGTTCTACTAAGACTAAGACTAAGACTAAGGGGGGATTCTGAAACTATGGAGCGTTCAAAGATCTTAAAAATAACTTTTAAACAAAAAAAAACCGCTGAGAAGTGAAAAATAATAAACCTTTTTTATCTTGAAAAAGAAATTTGCAGATTCATCTCTTTGTCGCACTATCCGTAAATGGAATGCTCTGCCCGCTCACGCGTTCCCTCCCTCTTACAACCTGGGATCCTTTAAAAGAGGCGCGAAGAAGCAACATGAAGGCCGGAAAGGTGAGGATGGCTGGTGTGGCAGGTAGAACTGCTGTACCAGCTATCTTCACGTCTGGACTTCACCGTCACTTAACATAAGGTGCGGTGCAGTCGTTTGTCAGACCGTTTTATAAAAAAATAAAACTTTAGTCAAATTAATATTTGGAAACGGCGCCAGTGCCAGATTAACCCAAGTAGTAAATGGGAATTCAGATCTATGAGACCTGCATAGCACCGACAACTCATCAAAATCTGTGAGTGAACAATCAATCTATCCCTTCATACCCACACCTAGAATAGAAGTTTTAAAGCATAGGTGTAAAATGTGTGTAGACTGAGCTGACAGGACTCTTTTTACATAAGAATAATAAACAGGTCCAAACCAATTTATTTCATCACTGTGGGGCACAGGCCTTCCCTATGGATGAAATAGAGAGATTGGGCCATGACTCACCACGCAGGCCCAGTGCGGGACTGCAGATGCAGCCGGGACCAACGGCTTAACGTGCCTTCCGAAGCATGGAGGAATTCGAGATAGAAGATTTTTGGTTACCCATCCAATGACCGACCACTGCGAAAGTTGCTTAACTTCAACGATCGCAACTCCTCAATTTATTAACTTACCTTTAAGAAAGTTTCTACAGCGATTTTTGTGGATGTAATACAATCACGTTAATATTATAAAGGCGAAAGTTTGTGAGTGTGTAGGTTTGTTACTTCTTCACATCTAAACGATAGGAGCGATTTTAATAAAATTTGATATGGAGTTACCTGACACCTGGATTAACACATAGGCTACGTTTTACTGCGGGAAAATATCCCTAATAAACCGCGGGTAACACCACGGAGCTCAGCTAGTAAAATATGAATACAACCTTAAGCCCAATTACAGAAACTTATTATGCGCACGTTAGATATTAGACATAAGACGTGAGCATAAACTTGCTAAATTTAAAAGTTTATTAAAAAAAATGGGTGCGTGTACTTATGTAGGCGCGTGAGAAGTTATCCTTCTTTGGCATCGTTTAAAATTAGTTTTTAATTGCATGCAAATAATTAATTACAATAAATTAATAAAAAGTCTGGAAAAGGACACAGTCTATAAAGTTCAGTTTTAATTTGAAAAAATAAATAAATAATCAAAATATTCAATTAAAATCGCTACTGAATATAATTTATTAGAACATATGTGATTTGCACTTGTATGAAACTCAAACACGTATTCCGAATATACAAACTAGAAACATGTGGATAAATATTATAAATATGAATACCGATAACTGTTACTTTATTACAAAAAATAAAGATGTGGTTTTTGGTTCTACTACACCAATGGTCATGAGATGGCGCTGTAGCCTCCTGAATCGCGCTTTGGTTCCGTTGTTCCAGATTAATAAATACTTTTGATAGGCCTTCACAATGCAGTCGTTAGCACCCACAAAATAGAGATTCTATTTCTATTTTGTTGGTAGATTTTCTTAATGTGCGGTAAACACAAAAGTAACAGCATGAAGTTGGTCGCCAACGTCACCAACTTCATGCTGTTAATTTTTTGTGTTACAGTGATGCGCGCGCATCTTAAAATTTCACTCTCATCATTTTTTCATAACGCGCCTAAAGAAGTATAACTTCAAAAACACTTGTTAAATACGTTGTAACTTTTTACGTAAATTGATAATTGTATTAATATCACCTAAAACTATTTTAATCCCTCTCGAGCGAGCTCAGAGAGCCATTTTAAAAGTAGCGAATTCACATCCCTTCTTATATCCTACGCATCAACTCTACAAATACTGTAATGTGTTAACTGTTCGCCAGCTTTTCATTATGCACACCATATTAAAACAACACACTATTTCACCTTTTTGCTCTGATATCACTAACAAAAGACGGAAAGATATAGTCTGCATCTCTACACATGATTCAAAATACATCTTTTCACATAGATTCTCTACTTTCCTAAGTCCTTTCTTATATAATAAGTTAAATAGAGTGTTAGGTATTTATACATTAAACTATTTTAACTGTAGAACTGTAGTATTTAATTATTTGCACAGCCTGACATACGAGCAGACCGAAGAATTACTTCTTATTTGTAAATAAATGAACGTAACTCCATAATTTACATTTACCAACATTTATACAATGATTACTTTAAGTTCTGTTTTAATTAATTTGTTAATTTATTAATCATTCAATATATTATTTAGATCATAAAAGCCTGTAATACAGGTACAATTTTAACTGTAACCTAGTTCAGGCATACATTATTTTGTACTTTATATTGTTATTAGTATTATTATGCAATGTATGACCTTATTTGAATAAAGATATGTTTATTATTATTATTATTATATTACCTAATTTAATAATTTATAAGCTATGTTTATATAAAGCGAGTCACCTGCAGTCAAACTGCGTTAGCAGTTTTGCGGGGCATGGTTTAAATGAAAGCGTAACTTTTTATGAATAAATATATTACATACCTACATACATACTAACGGCGTTACTTTGTATCAATATCACAATTTTTAATATTATTATAAAAATCATATAATTTACTAAAATAAATAAAAAATTAAGATTCGATAAGACATAATAAATGACAAAAAGAAATTGTGTGTGTCAGCTCCGACGCACGACTGGAGTTTACTCCTCAAGTTCGATAGTCTCACCAGACGCATAAAGAGTTTATTTAACTTAAAAAAGATTAATGTCAATCCGTCATCTTTGTTTGTCAAAGTTGCGCGACATAGGATGCGCACCAAAAACGTAACGAGGTCATTCATCGATAGACTTTACTCCTCACATTTTTCTCATACCGGACTCCTTATATATGCAAATCGATTCTTAAGGTGTAAACTCCAAAAAAGATAAGCAAACACTAAATACCCATATAAAAAAAGGGTTTTCAGGAATTTGTCACATGAAAACTTTGTGAAGTGTGGGTGTGTGTGTAAATGCAGCTGCAAATGCAGAGCAATATTGACAACTAGTGGCCCGCCCTCGCTTCGATTCGGTGTAGAGCTGTAGTGTAAACTATAGTTTTTGTTCTCAGGCTTGTGCTATAAACAATGACTTTATTTATATAATTACACGTGTTATTGTGAGTCAACCATAAAAGATAGACATATGCTGTTGCGGGATATTTTTTAGACAATTTTATGTAAAATATTTCCGTCATACATGATTTCTATGTAACTTTAACCATTAAGGCTGCACACGCGACGGAAGCTTAAAAAATGGAGTAACTTCTCCCGTTTTCCCAACATTTCCCTTCACTACTCTGCTCCTATTGATTGTAGCGTGATGAAAAATATACTATAACCTGCCCAGGAGTATGAAGAATAATTGTACCAAGTTTCGTTAAAACCCGTCGAGTAGTTTTTGTTTCTATAAGGAACATACACACAGACAGACAGACAGACAAAAATTTTACTGATTGCATTTTTGGCATCAGTATCGATCACTAATCACCCCCTGATAGTTATTTTGAAAATATATTTCATGTACAGAATTGACCTCTCTACAGATTTATTATAAGTATAGATTGGTCGCTGCACGGTGATTATCTTCAGTTGAATTGGTTGGAAATAATGGAAAATTAAGGTAATTTCATTATTAGTGTTAAACAGTCTTTCGCTGTAGCCTGGGAACTGAGCAGTTGTCTAGGTGCTAATGGTGGGGATGCATTTCTAGTAGAATTCCATTAATTATTAATGTTGCAGCGTTTACATTTGAATCGATATTGAAATACCAAAATAAATATTTCACACTTACATTATGATACGTTTGAGATTAACTGAATGTTAAGTGTAAATATATCGATGATCTTAATGATCATAATTGTCACTTAAAACCTAATTTATGCAAATAAAGTGATGTTGTTAACTTCGCGAATCCAACGGTGAATTTCTATCAATAATATATAATCTATTAAATTTCAAACCTATACAAGAACTCCCTATTCAAATTGGAGGCATAATTAACAAAACACTTCTAAATGTAAATTTTCTTCCGTTAACATTTAGTTATGGACATTTTTAGGGTTTCGTATCTCAAAAGGAAGAAACGGAACCCTTATTATCCGTCTGTCCGCCTGTCTGTCTTTCAAGACCCTTTAACTCGAGAACGCGTGGAGGTATCTAGTGCAAATTTAAACCATATGCTCAATTCAATTCAATTTATTTGCATTCCCAAATACGGTCCTCGAGTCCACGGTCCCTTAAAACTATGAAAAAAATCAAACTTCTAAGTTGTAAGTAAAAACACTTGCCTCACTTGTGGATAAGTACCTCCCATTCAATTTTTTTTTAAACACACCAGTTAGCCTAGCCCCAAAAGAAAGCACTGTAAGGCTTGTGTTAAGGGATGCTAGGGTAACGGATAGAGGACGAGGATGCGGAGGGCAACGTCCAGTCGTAGCCAGTGGCGGCAGGTGTACCCCAGGGTTCCGTACTAGGCCCTCTGCTATGGAACCTGGGGTACAACAGGGTCCTGCGTGGTGAGCTCTTGCCGCGGATGGAGGTCGTATGCTTTGCGGACGACATCCTTGTCGCGGCGTGAGCGAAGGACTGGCAGGGGCGGTCCACCTTGCGTCGGTCGGCACCTCCATGGTTGTCCGACGCATCCGCCTCCTGGGGCTGGAAGTGGCCCTCGAGAAGACGAGGGCCATGGTGTTCCATGGCCCCACACGCAGGCCCCCACCGGGGCTCCATGCTCGTCTCAGTGTCCTGGTAGAGGGGTCCGGGTTCCCGTCGAGATGCACATTAAGTATCTCGGCCTGATCTTGGACCTCCTATGGAGCTTCGAGGAGCACTTTAGGCTCCTCGCACTCCGGCTGTGCGCCGCCGCAGCCGGAATCGGTCAGCTCCTCCCTAACGTGGGGAGGCCGAAGGCGTCGTGCTGTCGGCTTTATCACGGGGTGATAAAGTCGATGGCACTATACGTAGTCCCGGTCTGGGCGGAGTGCCTGTCGACCCGCACGAGGGCCCTCTTGCGCAGACCGCAGAGGTTCGTGCGGGCTTACCGCACGGTCAGCCACGGGGCTGCCTGCGTCCTGGCAGGTACGCTCCCGTGGGAAGTTGATACCCTGGTTCTGTCCCAGGTGGTGGCTCGTTCTGGAGGAGGTAGAACGGGTCCGCACCGAGGCGCAGAGGGAGGCTCTGCGCCGATGGGGCGAGGCACTCGCCAACCCAGCCACTGGCCACCGGCGAACCGCACTCTGATTGCGGCGTTCGGCGGTGGAGATCTCTCGTTGCCAAGCATGGTTAGAGCCATGCTTGGTAGCGAGAGGGCCTGGAAGTCTGCCGCCTCCTTCTGCGAATCGGTGACGACGCAGAATGAAGCCGCGGAAAGGGAGCGGGAGGAGGACGCTCTAGCCGGTGGGCCGAAGAAGGCAGGCAGCCGTGACTGCTGGTCTTCGTCGGCCCTAAGGTGGTCTGGGCGTGGCTTGGCCACCGCGTGCCCTAGGTGCCATTCGACATAGGCCACCCCGTCTGGGGATTGTCTAGTACCCTAGCGCAATCTCCCAGAGGCGTGTCGCCCGGTCCACTCGTCGGGCCGAGCCGGCCCGGGGGCTTCCCAGTGAAGTGGCGCACGCAGAGGTGCGCCGATCCTGAGACGCTCCCAAATGGGCGCAGGACCCTCCTACGCCCTTTTGGTGAATTTTAGTGGGTAGGACCGGCGCTGTGTCCCACACATAAGTTTCGTCAAAGTTCAATCGAATTATTGAATTCAATCCCGGGCATAGATAGCAAGAGGCCGCCGCGGAGCCAGTGTCGCCAACTCGGTGGAAAACCACTAATACTGGTGGTTTTTAATTTTCAGCTTCATTTTAGCTGGACATTTTGCCTAAAACCGGGACACTGGACAACGTGTGAAATAGCTGGACAATCCAGCCAAGTCCAGTCAATCTGCCAACCGTACTCTCACCACATTCCGCGTAGCAACAGTCGTGCGCGTTGCGCGGGCAGGGCAACAATCAGCGCGCACCAAATAAACGCGCACGCGCCGGTATGCCGCCCGTTCTATTTCCGTGCGCTCCCCTCTGCGCGCGCGCTTTCCACGGGGTAACGCACTGGAATCGATGCACTCGCCGCTTGAAAGATTGACGCCTGCGTCTGTTGTACGCCCATAACGAGTTTTCAGTCACGCCCGCCCTTGTTTATACACTCCACAAAGTATAGTTTTAAGCAATCAAAATGATACAGTTTGGACGTTGATTGAGTTTTGTGGGCTTTTTTCGTAGTGTCTGTGTTTGATTGCTTTGAAGCTTAAGGAGGGATTATTTGGTTTTTCACTTCGATTTAATTGCAAACTTATTTGTTAATATAAGTTAGTACCTTTGTAAATTCTAAGAATATGAAGTGTACAGGTAATACAACTTAGCTGGGACTTCAAATTTAATGTAATTGAATGAGGTCACAAAATTTTTGACCTACTCAAATAAAAAAATGCAAACAAGCATAAGGCCTGCCTGCCAGTGTAATCTATAAATTCTTGCTGTACCAAAGTAGCTGATACGTGTTGTCTACCCTGACCCTTTACTCTGTCCTTCGGTTCTCTGGAAGTGAACGAAACAGAAGGAAAATTAATTTCACTATAAACTCGGTGTCAAAGATACATTTGATTTAACTTCATTATAAATACGACAAAGTAATTTTAATTGTATTAGGTTGTTATAAGAAGAAAGAAAGAAAGAAAGAAAATCATTTATTGGTTACACAGCATTATGTAGGTACATTAAAACAAAACAGAAAATATAAAAATAAAAAAAAAGAATAACAACACAAATAAAAACAAGAAAACTAAATAGTAGTTATAGTTGTTTTTTCACTAATGTCAAGGAAAGCTTCAAGCATGTGTGTGTGGTTGCGATGCTTACTTCGAGCAAATGTAGCGTTTACCAACAATTTCCGGTTGCTTCTAGTTTGTCGACGTTTCAGGGCCGTCTTGTAGTATAAAATACTTATATATCTTACACACGTACCGTCACGCCATTACACCCTGTCCCAACGGGATGGTGTGATACAACATCAGAAACGTATCAGTTTCATATTCATTACAATTTTGCTCGAGGAGCTCGATGGCGCAAGTGGTTAGCGCGTTCGGCTGCCGTCGTTGAAGTTAAGCTACTTTCGCAGTGGTCGGTCATTGGATGGGTGACCAAAAATTTACTATCTTGAGCTCCTCCGTGCTTCGGAAGGCACGTTAAGCCGTTGGTCCCGGCTGCATCTGCAGTCGTTAGCACCCACCAATTCGCACTGGGCCCGCGTGGTGGGTCATGGCCCAATCTCCCTCTTCCATCCATAGGGAAGGCCTGTGCCCCAGCAGTGGGGACATTAATACGCTGATGAGGATGATGATGGTGACAATTTTGCGGATAACTTAATATTTATTAAGGATGGGTGGCGCTGTGCGGAGTGGAGTAGTCTTTTAAAAATGCAGCGAAGTATAATGCGATTCAACTAAGAATAGGACCGACTGGGCGCCATATTTTGACGTCATAGCTGTCATTTCAAACCAAATAGGTAGAGTGAGCAAAAAAATGTTGCTATTTAATAAAACGTATTTACTAACATTAAGTGAGACAAAACATCAGATTTTTTAATAAAATTAATTAACTAAGGTTGAGAAAAAACACGACCGATTTTTAATAGTATTTCTTTATTAAGACTGTGAAAAAAAGCATTAATCAGAATCTTGCTCTTCAATTTCGCTCATCTCTGCATTACCGCCGGAGAAGTTATGAATTATCATGCAGGTCACATGCGAACATGCATCCTACATGTAAACGAAAGTTTTAAATCGAGTTTTTGAACGCAACATAGAGTGACATTTGGTTGACGATTTAGGTTATCAACCATTCATAGCCAAAGCTCAATAAATGAAAAAAAAACAACTAATATTAATTATCAACATTTGTTATTATTGTTTAAAAATGATTGGTTTTTATTCTAGAATCAGCCGAGTGCTAAAAAAGTGTTCCGAGTTTTTTTTTGCAAACCGTACTTTTCAAGCGACATTTGACAGATGTATACCATTATGTATACAATACTAGACACTATATTATAATATTAGCCAAAAAATGGTAAAAATCACGTAAGTACAGGAATCGCCCTTAAAATGTTCTGTTCATTTATTTCTTATTATACTTAACTAGCAAACCAGTGAACCAAATGTTCACCAAAACCTGATTTAAAAAAAAAATGTATTTAATTAATTGAGAACTTCGGAGATTTTGTGTGGTTTCGTTTGAAATTCGTGATTTCTCGAAAACCGGAAGTGCTACGTTACTCAAATCCGGTTTGTAGTCTTATCAGACTATTCTTAACTTATAACTTAAATATTCTCTTTATCTATCTCTTACGGTTTGGCCGCTGAAACAGCACCACAGACAGACGGACGGACGGACTTGTCTAATAGGCAAGAGATACCTATACAACTAAATATTCTGTTTCCGTTATTAAAGTCGAATCCGTTATTAAAGGCAAAACACGGGAAAAAATCACGCTTGTTGTATGGGAGTTGCTGTAATATTTATTAATTGTAATTTGAATATTTCAAATCTATTTCATTGATAATATCCTTACTAATATTATAAAGGCGAAAGTTTGTTTGGATGGATGTATGGATGGATGTTTATTCCTCTTTCACGCAAAAACTACTAAACGGATTTTAATGAAACTTTACAGTAATGTAGCTTATAGATCAGAATAACACATAGGCTATAATTTATAAAGATATTGTGTGAATTGTCCAAAATATAACGATAAATGTCATTTAAGTCTGAAAAAATTCTGCAATCTGCGAGCTATTCAGGCGTGTGCTGCAAAAACAGTTAGTGCTACATGTATATAATGTATGGTGAAAATATTTATCTTAAATAGTCCTACAAAAAATTCTGCGACACCATATATATCTATCTTTTATGAGTAAGCCATTATTGTCAAAATAGTGAACCATAAATACACATATATATATATATATATAAGGCTTTTGAATATTTCCGACTGCGAATCTGCCAATATTGTTGCGAATATACCTACACCGAACACATTTATATTATGTTTTTGCAATAATGACATTGTCTTATTGTTATACTTAGTACACTCTACAAGCATGTGCTGAACGTCATCGACTGAAGAACATTATTTAAAAGTCGGGTCAACGTATAGGCTACATATTATCACGCTATCACCTACGGGGAACGATTTATGAACCTTTATTTCTAACTAACTCTACGCGTACGAAGTCGCGGGCGGCCGCTAGTATCCTATAGTTTAGTATCCGTTGGAAACTGGAGCGGGTCTCTTATGAAATATTATTTAATGTAATACCTTGTGTAGTTTTTTATACCTATTAAAATGTTTTGTGATTTATTGATAAGTGATTGATGATTGACCTCAATATTATTCGCGATCTCGGGTGACTCGTATTGCATATTTGATGAAACTGATAATGCACTAATAATATTTATTTGTGATGCAAAATGACATCTCAAATTATTAGTGCAGCAGCAAAAGTTTGCGATTTATACGTTTTATTGACTTTAATATTATTTGATAACAGAACACTAGCTAATAACATCAGTTAATTTGTCTCTATCTCATATTAAATCAAACATTATAACAAACCATTAACTGTCAAAAAAATGATTTTTAAAGAAAATATAACTAGAAAAAATTCCACGCGGACCAGGCAGCAGACGGGACTCGAACCCGCACCCTTCGCAATCCGGGCGAATGCACTGACCAATTATGCGGCCCTGACGGCCGCGTCGAAATTCCTCTAGCCATTCTTAAGCTGCAAGGCAGCGCCATTTCTTCGCATTGTAGGTAACCCACAATGTCAAATGAATACTTTTACAAGTATTAAACATTTGTAAGAAGAAATAGCAATTATAGTTTTAATGCATTTATTTTTAAGCATGTGACTGCTTGATGTTTAAATCTAGGTAACCCACAATGCGAAGAAATGGCGCTGCCTTGCAGCTTAAGAATGGCTAGAGGAATTTCGACGCGGCCGTCAGGGCCGCGGTAGCATAATTGGTCAGTGTTTTCGCCCGGATTGCGAAGGGTGCGGGTTCGAGTCCCGTCTGCTGCCTGGTCCGCGTGGATTTTTTTCTATTTATATTTTCTTTAGATTTAAACATCAAGCAGTTACATGCTTAAAAAATAAAAATTATAAATGTTTTTTATTTTATTTATTAGGGCTCCCACACAGAACTGCGATGCGATGCAATTTTGTGCAGCCAAGATTTGGTTAAGATGACCACACCTTCAACGGTAGTCAGCCGTATTGGACGTATTTTATTAATAGTGACATGGATCGTAGAAAGATTGTTGTATTGCTGTTTGATAGATAGACAAATCATTTATTCCCATCAGTACAGCACACAAATTCAAGTAAAAAAGTAAAAAAAATGGTTGCCTGTAAAGTCGGTTTTACGGGCGAAGATTTTACGTGACAACGTCTTTTTCTCGGTAGAATATTTATTGATATGAATATAATTAAATTGCACAATAGGAACAAGGAATTGAATGAAAATAAGAATTGCACAAATTTTAACTATAGAAATATATTTTGTTTACTAAAACATTGTACATGTAAACTTAAACTTAACACGAGAGACTCATCGTAACGTTACCGAGCGTTACACTTTTTCATAAGTGACTGCCAGCCGCAACCTAATTTAAGACGTTGTCACGTCAAAAATAGAACAATTAATTACTAGGTATGTAACTGTGTGCCGCAACGACAGAAAAAGGCAAAAACTCAGCGATACCTTTGCTCTAAGAGCAAAGCACTGGTTTTCAGTTCTGCCTAGAAAGCGCGTAACGTGAAACGACATCGACGTGACGTGATTAATTTATTATTAAGAGAATTAAATTAGATTATATTTTATTAAATTAAAAAGATTATTAAATTATTATTGATAAATTATTATAATATAACTATATATAATATTATCATTCACCAAAAATTATTAATTATTACTGTTGTTATTACTTTTTAGTATTTAGATTAATATTGAATTTCTGAATTATTATTTACCCATCAGAATTTAACACACACAAATTGTGACACACCTATTAGAAAGCTGTTATTGTTAAATATATATAGAAGAAAAAAAAGATGCTGGATTCTTCCATTCCATTATTACGATTATGAACACTGATGGAATTATTTTACTCGGAAATACTCTATGGTTTGAGAACAGTACACTTAGCACGAACCAATATCGAATTCGTATCGTTTGCGAGTCCGAAATGTCATTGTCAAATGTGTACTGATGTTTAGTTCTCGTTACGTACTTTGTGCCGCTGCTGTTCAAGTTCCCATACAAAATTTGACATTGACATTTCGGTTTGCAAACTATTCGAATTCGATAATGGTTCGTGCTAGGGGTACAGAAGAAGGTATAGTTTTCATTATTTTAGAATGAGCATATCTTCATTTGAAGAGCTTTACAGTTATAATTTTTATTATTTTTAAAGCATGTAACTGCTTGATGTTTAAATCTAAAGAAAATATAACTAGAAAAAAATCCACGCGGACCAGGCAGCAGACGGGACCGCGTGGAATTTTTTCTAGTTATATTTTCTTTAGCTTTACAGTTTTTTGTCACTATATCTACAAAAACGATCGTAACTACAAGGGAAGTATCAGAGCGGACTAAAATGGTGTCACCAAGATGCGAATCAGATCGGAAATTCTTGCGGTGCATTTTCGCAGATATTTGCGATGCGATGCGAATTCGCATTTATGTGTGGGAGCTCTATTTTTTATTTTTTTTTTCTACGACCTCCGTGGCCCTATTGTATATACACCGGGTATTAAGGTGGAGTCTACTCATAGGATTTGGGTTCGAATCCCGGTGATGCAATTGTAAGTGAGATGAATACGAGTATTTGTACCCAAGTCATGGATTTTGGTAAATATTTCTAGATATGTTTGTATCATTAAATAATAAATAAATAAAATAAATATTTCCAACACTTAGACCAATTAGCCTAGCCCCAAAGTAAGCACTGTAAGGCTTGTGTTATGGGATGCTAGGGTAACGGATAGAATACATATACTGTACATATATAAGTATATTTATATAGAAATAAATATTTTACATCCATGACTGGAGTACAAATGCTCGTATTCATCACACAAACATTTACCCCCACCGGGATTCGAACCCGGGACCTCTCGAGTCGGCGACATCATGAAACCCGGCGTACAAACCACTCGGCCACGGAGGTCGTCAAATTATATGTATTCTATCCGTTACCCTAGCATCCCACAACACAAGGCTCACAGTGCTTATTTTGGGGCTAGCCTAATTGGTGTGTGTTACAAATATTTATTTAATATTACTTTTTTACCTACTAGAAGCCTAACTGATACACTAATTAGCAATACTAGGCATTTTGGTGATTAGAATACCGTTATGCTACCACGGCCCTATTCGCCGCGTCAAAATTTTCCTAGCCTTAAGCTGCAAGGCAGCGCCATCTCTTCGCATTGTAGGTAATCCACAATGTCAAATGAATACTTTTTCAAGTATTAAACATTTGAAAGAAGAAATAGCAATTATAGTTATGTTTTTATTTATTTTAAGCATTTAACTGCTGCTGCATAAAACTGCGAAGGCGTTGGTAGCATAATGGTCAGTGCATTCGCCCGGATAGCTAAGGGTGCGGGTTCGAGTCCCGTCCGCTGCCTGGTCCGCGTGGATTTTTTTCTAGTAAACTTTTCTTTAGATTCAAAGATCTAGCAGTTAAATGCTTAAAAATAAATAAAAACATAACTAGAATACCGTTATTTAAAAGTCCCCGTGTGGCCTAAATATTTTTTTAAGTGGCGACACGGATTTTCGATGCACATTGTACAATGTGTTATTCATAATGTTTAACCTTTCGTTGTCCCTACGTGTCTCCCACAAGGTAAAGCCATTGTATCAAAAGAGCTTTTATCTATTACAAGTGCAAAGCAAAACAGTTTTTGTAGCCTGGAATTAGAGCACGTAATCGTTTATTATACTGTGAGCGGTTAGGTCGTTATGAATGCTGGATTTTTTTGCTTGTGCCCCACGTGGCGCATCATGTGTTGGGACCATCGCACATACAGCGGGAGACAGGGGATAACAGAATTTAGTCGAAATATGGATATTTGAAACACTTGATTGTTTATTTTTGGAGTTTACTCCTTTAGAATCGATTTGCATATATAAGGGGCCCGGTATGAGAAAAATGTGAGGAGTAAAATCTATCGATGAATGACCTCGTTACGTTTTTGGTGCGCATCATATGTCGCGCAACTTTGACAAACAAAGATGACGGATTGACATTAATATTTTTTTTTAAATCTGAACTGAATTTAGATATTGTTTCTGATAGAGCAATGGGGACAACGAGGTATAGTACAACCATTGATACGGTATTTTCAAGATTCGTGAACCACGTATCTACGAACGTCCATGTGTCTTATTTTAGTTACCATAAACCACTTGTCACTGTAATTAATAATGTAGACAATGTTGATTTAATTAATATTTAAAAAAATGATAATAGTCTGATAATAATAATTACATAATTTATCAACATTCCTAATGATATATTTATGCACATCTGAAATTGACTATTGTAAAAAGTTTAATGTAAAATATTCCGTCGATTAGTTGTAATAAATGTATATGAAATGAATAAATATGTATTTATATATGTATATTATTTTCGTTAATTTGTTAATTTACCCTTTCATACAGTATCAATCTTTTTTAAGTTAAATAAACTCTTTTTGCGTCTGGTTAGACTATCGAACTTAAGGAGTAAACTCCAGTCGTGCGTCGGAGCTGACACACACAATTTTTTTTTATTGTTATTTGACATTTCTCTTCAGTGAATGAGAACACAAAAATGAAATATTTTTTAATTACTTTATATAACAAGTAGTAAGTGAATTGCCTCGCTCCGATTTGGTGCAGGATATAAAAAAACCGCTTGAAAATCCGTTTAGAAGAGATTGAGATCATAGTGAACACACGAACAGACAGACGTGGTGGAAGACTTAGTCTTATAAAATTGTACTTATAATGTCAGGTTCAATTTGCAAAATAAAGGTTGTTGTCTTGAAACGACAGGGACAATGAAAAAAGTTAAAACTTCACCAATTATATTACCCGTTCAAAAAGTCTTTAAGTAAACAAAAAATGTAGAATAAATAAAATTATTTGTTTCTTAGGTTTTCACGCACATCACTCATTAAATAAAACTAGTTTTTAACGGGTTAATGCATGAAACTTTATTTATTTATTTATTGACATTTCGCAGCCTTTTCAGGTCTGCTTCGTCAGAATACTGATTTTTTATTTTATAAAAAAACTAGCGACCCGCCCTCGCTTCGCTTCGGTGTAGAGCTGAAGTGTAGACTACAGTCTTTGTTCTCAGGCTTGTATTATACACAATGACATTGACAATGACAATCTTTCATTCCCTATTTTATCGCTATTGATCAAAATCCTTTCTTAGCGGATGCCTACGTCATAACATCTACCTGCATGCCAAATTTCAGCCCGATCCGTCCAGTGGTTTGGGCTGTGTGTTGATAGATCACTATGTCAGTCAGTCACCCTTCGCTTTGTGGCTTACCTATAATGCGAAGAGATGGCGCTGCCTTGCAGCTTAAGAATGGCTAGAGGAATTTCGACGCGGTCCGTGAGGGCCGCGGTAGCATAATTGGTCAGTGCATTCACCCGGATTGCGAAGGGTGCGGGTTCAAGTCCCGTCTGCTGCCTGGTCCGCGTGGATTTTTTTTCTAGTTATATATTCTTTAGATATAATTATGTCTATGGAACATATTAACTTACTGTCTTATACTATTACATATCAGGAAGCTTACATGACCCGTCGTCTAGTCTGGTGGCTTTTTTTTGATGGAAAATATTGTAAGTAACCTTAAATGTTAACTGATTGCCGGGCGAAATACCTCGGCTCACCGGGAAACCTTCAAGAGGCAGTCACCAATGTGAAGGCCCTGGGGGCGTTCCTGGCGGAGCTGGGCTGGCTGGAGTGATTCCGGCCATACACCCTCCTCACGCAAAACAGGCGCCATAAGGACGTCGAGTTGCGGAAACGCTGAAGCAAGAAGAAGAAGAAGAAGAAGAAGAAGACGAAGAAGAAGAAGAACTGATTGCTTCAATAATTTTATAGCTATTCCGTGCAGATAAATAAAAAATAATTTCGAATGTTCTTCTTCATCGTCGTTTCCTAGACAAGACGCAAAATTCCGGGACAATTCCGGACATCCCGGCCATCTGGCAAGTCTAATTGCGAGCGAAACATCTTAGCGTTAATTCGTAAGGCAAGAAATATGGGCTGACTTTTTGGCGGGATCGGAAAGCGTCACTTTAACAGTTTTGTTTTTCTTGTTAAAAATTGTGTTGTGGCGGATGTTAGTGTCTAATAATGGTGGGTTATTAACCACTAAGTGTTGGGGAACATGCACAAGTGTTGGCAAGTGAAACAAAATAGCGGAAAATGTCTTTCGACGTTCCCTCAAGAAGTCCACGGGGAGGTTCCAGTAAATCTCCACACATTTACTGAAACATAGGGAAAGGGGGATTGACTTGACTGCCACTTACTTTGACTTGATTTATTACTTTGACCACGAGTGTTATAGAATTTGTAAACATTTTAACACTTGACATTGGCTAAATGCACAAGACGTGCGAAGCCATTTAGAGAAAACAAAAAAAAAGTATGGGCTCTTGAAAATCTGACAAATGACAGTAAAGGTAAACTACACAGGAAAGATCTAATGCATCATTTAGTCCAATTTAAAAGTAAAAATAGAAACCAAAATCAGAATTGAAAATCTTCCAAAATTACTTCATCAATTATTTTACTTCTTATTACAATGGTACAGTGCTTGTTAGAGTAATTATTACACACCGTATTGTAATTACAATGGATTTCACAGCGGTTTGACCAGAATATAACTTTATTACGTAATTTTGAATAACAAACGAGTGTACGGTTCTCATGCGGCGTGTCACATGCGTCGCACGTTTCAGAACTGAAACCTCCCTCGCATTGAAGCACCCCCGCCGAGGGAACCGATGAAAAAATACGACAAGCGAAACACCACCTTATTACCCTTGTCTTAAGCTACGACGTTTTAGATGCCCGAAAAAAAACATTTTTGTATCCCAAAGGGTCACTTTGTATTTTACAATTTGGAGGTCGTTGACCCAGTTAGGTACCTCTTCAAATCCTTGATCGCACGCGGTGTTTGTATTGAATAATCAAATTTTATGAGAATAAGTGAAATGCGTCACACACGTCTGTCAAAAGCCCCGTCCGTAGTAAAATTCTGAAATAACTGAGGACGTAGATTTTCACACAAAAAAAAAATAAGAAATTTTGGGGGTTCCCCAACTTAAAACTGAAACTCAAAAATAAAATTATCAGACTCATACGTGTGGGGTATCTATAGATAGGTCTTCAAAAATGATAAGAATAAGAGGCTGATAAAACGAAACAAAAATATATGATGTACATTACTGTACAAAATTTCATCGAAAATTGGTTTGAATAAGTTTTTTAATACGTCATAAATCACAAATAAATTAAAAAAAAAATACACTATTATAAAAACATCCATTACAACGAACTACAAGAACTTTTATATTATATAACTTGCTGCTACGGAACCTTTTATGGGCGAGTCCGATTCGCACTTGGCCGCTTTTTTAGTTCTCGTTACATACTTTGTGGCGCTGCTGTTCAAGTTTCCATACAAAATTTAACTTTTTTTTTTATTTAACAACACACACCAATTAGCCTAGCCCCAAAGTAAGCACTATAAGGCTTGTGTAATGGGATACTAGGGTAACGGATAGAATACACATACTTTACATATATAAGTATATTTATATAGAAATACATATTTAAACATCCATGACTGGAGTACAAATGCTCGTGTTCATATATATATCGTATTATATATCGTATATATATATGTACTGACAATATTTAATGTGCGAGCAACAAATATCCGCACACCGTGTGCGTTGAGTACGTAACAGACCTACATTAATACTCTTGTCTTGCTGTATTTTTTGCAAAGGCTAGTTGAATTATGTCACTTTTACATTACAATAGGGTATTTGACAGTATTAAAAATAAAGTGCCAATTGCTGGCATCTGTGTTTAGAATGAATATTGGCAGGGGTTTTTACTATTTTTACAAAAAAATATTCATAATTTCACTAAAAACACACGAAAAAGATAATAGTTTCTTATCTATTGTCACGTGACCCAAAACACTTGGGATTGGCGGAGCCTAAAATGACGTCACACGCAAGTAAACTTCCGGTTGAAGTGACATTACATTGTATCACACACTAGTAAGACGCCATATTGTTCAGAGAAACGTTTTCGCGGCAACTTGATAATGGAGTTTTTGATTTGGTTATTTTTACTAAAATACACAACAGAATGATGAATATCCATTTTTTACGGACCCCATAAACATTAGTCAATAACGTGAGATCGTTTTCTAAAACTTGTCAAATACCCAATTATATTATTATTATGTAGGGTATGTATTTTAATGAATGATTCATTTGTTTTTCTAGCAATTGATTTATATTTGCGTACTGATTATGGAGATATGTGACAAACTACCTACAGCCTTAAAATGTAATTCTACGATTAAAGAAACAGATAAATTATATCATATGAGTTGATTCTGAAAAAATCTTCTGCGTATCAATTTCATTGACATTATCAATAAAACGTTTATCTCATATAAGATTAATAGATTTTAAGCGAAATCTCTATGTCAGTCAGTATTGAAAATTGAAGTGTATCAGCATCATGCGCCCTTACATAAGTGTATTTTGTGTTATACTCTGTGCTATTCTGGATGACGTTTTCACGAGGGTATTACCACCAGAATATCCTACAGTCGAGACCGTTTCAGGACTGGTGGTTGGGTCCGTAGCAAGAGATGGAGACTATTATGAATATCTTGGTATACCTTACGCGGATTCCACATCAGGCAGTCACAGATTCAAGGTAATACTAATCTTCCATTCTTACTAGATAGTAAGTTAAGGTAATGAGAACTTTAAGGACTTACAATTATAGGTAACATACACACTATGAATCATTATTAAAAACAATTCCATTTTGGATGTTACGATTTTGTTAAATCTATTGACATTCAAGGAATTCTTTGTTGTTTATTGATATATCGTTTTTCAGGCCCCAGTTCCACCACCACACTTTACTGAACCGTTTATTGCAAGCCGAAGGGATATAAAATGTGTAAGAGCTATAGGAGCTGGTTACGAAGGAACAGAAGATTGCTTGGTAGTCAATGTTTATACACCTACTCTAGATGACACAAAAGAACTACCTGTCATGGTTTGGATAAAAGGACGTGAATTTGATCAGACCCACGACCAAGAATTGTCTTTTAAGCAATTCGTAGAAAAAGATATCGTTGTAGTAACTTTGAACTACCGTGAATCGATATTAGGTTTTTTGTGTCTTGGTACAGAAACAGCTCCTGGTAATGCTGGACTTAAAGATATCATAGCTGGCTTGAGATGGGTTAAGGAAAACATTGCTGCATTCGGAGGCAATCCGGACGATGTTACTCTTTTTGGTCATGGCACTGGTGCTGCAGCTGTAGATTTAGTAACAATTTCACCAATGGCAGAAGGTCTTGTAAATAAAGCTATTTTACAAAGTGGAAACGCACTGGCTCCATGGGCTGTTAGTCGAGACAACTTACATTATGCAGTAAAAGTCGCAGAAGCACTTGGACATATTTTCACAGATGTTGAGGATCTTTCATTACTTTTTTCAAGGACTAGTGTCCCTGCATTAATGGCCGTCATAAATGAACTTGATTTGACAGACAACTCGTTAGCATTTTCACCTTGCATGGAAAGAGAAGATTTAGAAACCCCCTTTATGATAAAATCTCCGTTTGAAATAATTAGTAAAGGAGAATTCTTGCAAATTCCTATCATAACTGGTTTTGTTGATAATGAAGGCACTATTAGATCAGAAGAATTAATAGAATCCAGCTGGTTGCATAAAATGGCAAATAGTTTTACTGATTTCTTACAATCAGACTTGAAATTTGAATCAAATGAAGAACGAGAAGAAGTTGCTCATAATATAAAAACATTTTATTTTGACGACGAAGAGATTAACATGCACAATATTAATGAATATATTGCATATCACGGAGACACCATGATCTTAGTTTCATCGATAAGGGAATCACGCCTTCGTGCTACATCTTCCACTGCTCCCATATATCTTTACCAATTTTCTTACAAAGGGTCATTGGGAGAATCATTTGAGGGTCCCATACCAGTAGAGAGTGCAGGTCACAGTGAAGAACTAGGGTATCTGTTTCCAGAGCTGCAGACTACAGACTATATTTCTGAAATGGATCTAACAGTAGCTGATATCCTTGTAGAAAGATGGACAAACTTTGCGAAGGATGGGTAATTTAATTAGATTTCTTTTATCGTTTTCCTTATTTTGTACAAAGTTACTACGTTTAATAAATTATTTCAGCATTCCCACAAGCGAGAGTTCTCAGATAGAATGGTTGCCATTTACTGCTGAAAATCCCCACTATCTAAGAGTCCTCAATCGCGATGAAATAAGTGAGAGTGCTGGTACTTTAGAAGTAGACCTTATTAATCCTCACATTGAAAAGGTAAACTTTTGGAACAGTATCTACGAAGATCACTTTTTGGATGCAGAATCTAAATGGGAAATCACAACAGATGCTGGTGATGACTATGATGAATTAATTTTCAATCAAGGTAATATTTATTCATTCTTACAATTTTAGAAGCAATGTAATGAGAGAAACGTATTCCATTTATCAATTAAACTACCGCTAAAACTAAAAAGTAAAGATTAATAAACATTTTTTTACTTCACTTCTTTTTCTAGTTCATAAACTTATGTTAGTATACCTACTCAGTTTTGAGTCAGCGCCAAACAATTATTTAACAAAGATCACTGAATTACCTTAAGTTCAAAAAAATAACCAAAACAAGTTTATTGATTGCTGGATATTTAACTAAACGTTAACATTCCAAAAGAGGCGCTGACTCAAAATTATACTAACTACATTTTTAAGAACTTAGTTATTAAGGTTAAAAAAAGGTTTCATACTTATTCTTTGCTTTTCAGTTTTTTCGCCGGTTTCATTTTTGTGTTAATTTCTTTTATTTCACATTTTGCTGTTGCTAAAATTTTGTAATACACACTCAACTCTGCATGAAAACATGTAGCTGAAATATCACCCCTATATACCCTTAGGATCCTAGTTTCTTTTTTCAATTTTATCTGAGATCAACTTCAAGATATACCCTATCCAATAAAAAAAATCGGCCTACTCTGTAAAAAGTTATGCGTGTTCATACATTACAATCAATGAGTGAACAATCAATCATCCCCTGTTATCGTGCACTAATCTGAAACTAGGCTACCATAAATCTTAAAGAATAAAAAATATAAGTTTTAATTAAAATATTTCATAACATATTTATCAAAAACAAACTATAATGATAATAAAAGTAAGTTTCAAAGCTGGTCCTTAAGAATCAGATTCTTAGTAAGACGTTTACAAAAACCATTTTCTGAAAGGTAAAGAGACTCCACGCAATGAAGACGACAATGATGTAGGAGTAAGCCGCACAGAAGATAATGGTGAAGAAAATAACGAAAATGACAATGCACATGAAGAAAAAGAGGGTGACAATGAAGATGAAGATATCGAGGATGATAATGAAGGTGAAGATAATGAAGACGGCAACGGTGAGGGAGAAGATGAGGACGATAATGGGGAGGAAGAAGATGAGAATGACAACAATGAAGGAGAAGATGAGGATGATAATGGTGAGGAAGAAGATGAGGACAACAATGGGGAGGAAGAAGATGAGGATGACAACGGTGAAGGAGAAGATGAGGAGGATAATGGTGAGGAAGAAGACGAGGATGACAACGGTGAGGAAGAAGATGAGGACAACAATGGGGAGGAAGAAGATGAGGATGACAACGGTGAGGAAGAAGATGAGGATGACAACGATGAAGATGAAGATGAGGACGACAACGGTGAGGAAGAAGATGAGGACGAGAATGGGGAGGAAGAAGATGAGGATGACAACGATGAGGATGAAGATGAGGACGACAACGGTGAGGAAGAAGATGAGGATGACAACGATGAAGATGAAGATGAGGACGACAACGGTGAGGAAGAAGATGGGGATGACAACAATGAGGATAAAGATGAGGACGACAACGGTGAGGATGAAGATGAGGATGACAACGGTGAGGAAGAAGATGAGGATGACAACGATGAAGATGAAGATGAGGACGACAACGGTGAGGAAGAAGATGAAGACGAAAATGGGGAGGAAGAAGATGAGGACGAGAATGGGGAGGAAGAAGATGAGGATGACAACGATGAGGATGAAGATGAGGACGACAACGGTGAGGAAGAAGATGAAGACGAAAATGGGGAGGAAGAAGATGAGGACGAGAATGGGGAGGAAGAAGATGAGGATGACAACGATGAGGATGAAGATGAGGACGACAACGGTGAGGAAGAAGATGAGGACAACAATGGGGAGGAAGAAGACGAGGATGACAACGGTGAAGGAGAAGATGAGGATGATAATGGTGAGGAAGAAGATGGGGATGACAATGATGAGGATGAAGATGAGGATGACAACGGTGAGGAAGAAGATGAGGATGACAACGGTGAGGAAGAAGATGAGGATGACAACGATGAAGATGAAGATGAGGACGACAACGGTGAGGAAGAAGATGAAGACGAGAATGGGGAGGAAGAAGATGAGGATGACAACGATGAGGATGAAGATGAGGACGACAACGGTGAGGAAGAAGATGAGGATGACAACGATGAAGATGAAGATGAGAACGACAACGGTGAGGAAGAAGATGAAGACGAGAATGGGGAGGAAGAAGATGAGGATGACAACGATGAGGATGAAGATGAGGACGACAATGGCGAGGATGAAGATGAGGATGACAATGGTGATGACAACGGTGATGACCACGATTCTGCTGCTAACGTTGTTTCATATACGTTTTCAATTATATTTTTTTTCACCATTTTAGAAAAGATACACTCGATCGTAATGCTATCGTAGCACATAAACATAATTATCTAGTTAATAATTTAGGAACTTTCAGAGACTTTAGTAAATATTAAGGACAAAATTATCTTGCCTAGATTTTAAAATTAAATCTTGTACAAGGTAATGTAATGTATAGCTAAGCCGAATGTCTAATTAAGATGCCTTAATTAGAAGCATTGATTAATTTAAAATATTAAATTCGTAATTTTCAACACAATTGAAAATATGTCTTAATTTTAAATTATATGTACTTATATCAAGTATGTTTTTATTTATTTTTAAGTATTTAACTGCTAGATGTTTAAATCTAAAGAAAATTTTACTAGAAAAAAAATCCACGCGGTTTTTTTTTTCTAGTAAACTTTTCTTTATATATCAAATAATTTATAAAGTTTCGCATAATATTTGATGAGTTTTGCATACAATTTGAACAAGTGGTCGATTGTGCGGAAATATGTGATAGTGCGAGGGTTGAACAGAATTAATTAGGTCTTAGTTAGTATATAGTGCCAATAAAATGTTTTATTTTTTGTATATTTGACTTATTTTACTATCTTCAACCCGCGGTTCTCTTTGTGTGTTCATAGACAAGAAGTACAGTACTCCAGCAGTGGAGCCGTTAATAGACCAATCATAACTAAGCACGACCTTCTATATTTTTTATTACACTAAATCATGCTGCTGAAATATACGTATTAACATACAGTAGTTTTGCTAATCTTTTTTTAACAATTTAAACTAGTCCTAGGATTTAACAGAAACATGATTAATGGCTAATCGGACATATTTTTAATATTCCTATCTAATTACTCATCAATAACTCTACTCGCCATTTGTAAGACGATTTTTTAATTAAATTTATTTACACTCATGCTTTGAAACCTCTATTAAAGGTTCTGAAACAGTTAGCTTATTACCAATGTTAAAACATCCAATGTCATAATAACACTCTTTAGCTTTTTTAAATCCCTTACGCGTAAGGGATTTAAAAAAGCTAAAGAGTGCGCCAAGGGCTTGCTCATCAGACAGCCACAATTGTCACTGCTCGATGAGTATTAAGTATCTAAGTACCTTCTATTAAATTTTCATCTTATCCTACTATTTGCAAAACTGCGTTTTGTGTTTTCTTATCTACTTTTGAAGTTATCAGCTATTCCATTTTATTTTTCTCTTTAGCGCACATTGTATAGGCTATCCACCTGATATTGCGCCGGTTATTTTGTTTGTAAATTATAAATTAATTGTAATTTTTTACTCACTTCATGTCATACTCAATATTGTAAAATAATATTAGTGAATAAATCTAAAAAAATATCTGTAACTGTACTCAATATAAAGAATGCATTTAGCTAGCATAGCAGAGATGGCTCTAAGACAATATAAAAAATATACACTCGAGAGCAATGAATCCGGGTCACATAAATAATAGTTTTTTTATCTTATCGTTTTATGTCTTTCGCTAGTTAAAGAGCCGTTTTTTATGAACACCAGTTCTGTGCGACTCTTAGAAGAAATTCCGGCCCACACAAGTACAGACCCACCAACGTAGGCTACTTTTTCTTCGATGAATGCTTGCTTGAATCTTTCCCCAGGTCATCTATATACTCTGTGCCTTTCATCGTGCTTGTAGAGCATAAATTTTGATTCGTCGAAGAACATAACTTTTGAATTATCATCAATAGTCCAATTTGAATGGTTCTGGGCATATCTTAGTCTTGAAATACGATGCCCTCGCTCTAGTTTAGGGCCGTTTGCACGTGTAAGTGGTTTAAAGCTAGCATCAACAAGTCGTAGTCTTACTGTCCATGCGCTTGGGTTACTTCCTCCGAGGCGTCGAAATTGATTTGTAATTTCAGTTTCTAGGTCGGTCATTGGATGGGTGACCAAAAATTACTATCTCGAGCTCCTCCGTGCTTCGGAAGGCACGTTAAGCCGTTGGTCCCGGCTGCATCTGCAGTCGTTAGCACCCACCAATCCGCACTGGGCCCGCGTGGTGGGTCATGGCCCAATCTCCCTATTCCATCCATAGGGAAGGCTTGTGCCCCAGCAGTGGGGACATTAATAGGCTGATGATGATGATGATGATGATGTGGAAGCGATTTCGAAGCATGGTATTCACCAAGTATCGATCTTCTCGTGCTGTGGTACACCTGTTTCTGCCTGTTCCTGGTCTGCGTAGGTTAGAGCCAGTTTCCTCGTAATGTCGGTGAACTCTTTGTACTGTTGACAGCGACACACCGACAGTCCTGGCTGTATCGCGCTGACTCCTGTCGGTATCCAGCATTGTGAGAATTCTGGTGCATTCTTCAGGTGTAAATGACATAAATGCAGCTTGAATAAATAATATTGAACACTATTGACATGGTTTATATGAATGATAAATGACAGATTAGAATCAAAAACAAAAATCTAATTCAGTAATTTCGTAGTTCCATCTTCGAAAGTCTCTCTTTTTCAAATTTGATTTTTTATGATATAAATTTACAATAACTAAGAAGTTTTAATACCTTCAATTAAGGAGTATTTAAATGTTTATTAATTCGAATTTATTTCATTAAGGCATTCTTAGTTTGTGAGATTTTTAGGCTTCTTTAAGTGAACCGGATTCATTGCTATCGAGTGTATTAACTTGAAGTAAAAGCATTTTTAAGTTAATCAAAAGCAAACTAAAATTATAATAAAAGTCACGAAGCTGGTTCTTAAGAGACAGATTTTTTAGACGACATTTACAAAGAAATTTTTCTACAAATTTTAAGGATTCCCACGCAATGGAACAGAGGGTGGTGAAGAAGGAAGCGGTGAAGAAGAAGGCGGTGAAGAAGGAAGCGGTGAAGAAGGAAGCGGTGAAGAAGGAAGCGGCGAAGAAGGTAGTGGTGATGAAGATGAAGAATGTGATGAAGACACCGATGGTGACTGTGATTCTGCTGCTACCGCTGCTGCATATACATTTTCAATTATATTTTTATTCGCCATTTTAGATAAAATACATTCGATCGTAGTACTATCGTAGTTATAAGATTATGCTAGTAAGTAATTTAAGAACTCCCTGAGACGGCAGTAAAAAATAATTACTAAATTATCTTGTACAGATTTTGCAATTAAATCTTATACAAGTAATATGTATTGTATTGCTTCGTCAAATCTCTAATTAAGATACCTTAATTAGAAGCATTTCATAATAAAGATATATAAGATATTATTTTTTATAAACTTATTTTGAGGTAGTGGTGTCCTATTTAGATTTTATATTAACATATATATTTTTAGTTTCACATAATTATCCAAAAAGTACTCACATCAATTGTGTGACAACATGAGGCAGTGCTGCAGTGCATGAGGCTTTCCTAAACGTAAATCCATTTGGCGTTGGCTGAACACAAATTAATAAAGTATTAGTTAATGTAAATTAACAATAAAAGTGATTTTGTGGTGTTTATACATACCTTGTTTTCTTTACCTAAAACATTGTTTAATTCTAAAAATGGCACATGGGATAAAAAAGCACTGATCTTTAAGTTATAATGGTGCTTTGCTTACTATTAAGATTGATTGGTATTTTTTATAAAAACAATATTGTTAAATAACGTACAGGTGGATAGTTTCTGCAAAGGTTTGTGCAATATCATAATGAGTGATTCTTGGTAAACAAAATCTGATATGAATTTACCAAAGTAGGCACTTTTTGATTCGTCGGTTCTTCTTAAGTTACTCTGTTCTTAGAGATGGGAGACTGTGTGCCCCAGCATTGAGTACCTCAATAAATCGATGATGGTAACCGTCCATTTTACATTATGGTTTATCTAAAGTACTTTTTGTCAATTGTCACGCTCAAATCACGTTTTATATTCACCATACTTTAATTAACCTATAACATGAAATTCAAAATGCTGAAATATCCGTATTAATAAAAGCTAAGTAACTCTGCAAAGCCTGTTTTCACAGTCTTAGGTAGTGGAAAAGCATTATGCAAAACTGTTCTATTTCTGCTCATGTGACATTATACAGAGAATACATAATAAGTATACACACGTACATACATAGGTGCATACCTGCTATGTAAGGCCCTTCCGACCTTATATAGCTCCGCGACCCCTGTGTGAACTTTGCATTGAGTTGCACGCAACGCAACGTTGATTATGCACGAGTAAGTTATGGCACAACGGGGTTTTCATAGCTATACTTTTTTAATTCACAAGGCAATCTGTTAACTACCCCGATAATTTCTAGACGGATGACATGGAAACTCGATAGCGTAAAAGAGCTTGATGGTGCAGAGGACGCCGTTGCGAATTTTAAATCTTTTTCGCGGTGGTTTGATCATCGTGTTGCTGAGATTTTGCATCCTTCTTCACAGCATTACCTTAGGTCAAAGAAATAGGGATAAAGTTAATAAAAGTATATATCCATTGAAATAGGTTTCGTTCGTGTCCTCTACTTCGCAATAAGTGGAGAAAGATGTTCCCAATGTATTTTAGATCACCCATTTGATTAGTGGTCGCTAAATAAAATCGCTTGATCTGAGCAACAGGCAGACTAGACGCAACACGATTTATAACTTCACATCAAATTTAATAAAACAATCAATGTACAAAAAAGTGCATGTAGGTAGGTAACTCAAATCAGCCACGTGCACAATAGTTATTTTGAGACTTGGGTTCCTCCAGTTTGTTAGGCGGAGGGCAAACTTATGCGCGGCGATCGTAAAAAGTGCAGGCGCACAGATTGGCAGGCTGCGCTTAATGTGTCGTGGCGGCGGTGCTGCAGCTGTACGCACTTAATTACAACCAGCACTTGTTTCATGCGCTAAATTTAATATTATTATGCTGTTGTAAACTTCAGAAAAGGGACTATTTGAATGATCCTCATAAAAGTAATAAATGATCTCCTGAAAATGCAATAGGGGTGATGACGGGGTATAGTAAACGAAATTCTATTTAGTCCGTCAGTCAGATGATCAGAAAATAATGGACACGTATTTTTTCTTTGGGCAATCAACCAAAAAATGACAAAGTTATAGCGCGTCAAAGTTTGGGAGTAGGGGCTCGTGACGTCACTTTTAAGTGAGAATTGTACAAAAACGTGACGTCATGCGACTTTTCAAATCAATATATGTCTGCAATGTTTATATTATGTGAAAAAAGAAAAAATACGTGTCCAATACTTTTTGATAATCTACCTGATAAACGAAGAAAATAAAATAGTCATCATCCCTATTGTTGTTCATGTTTGGGACAAACAAACGTTGTGTGCTGTGGTGAAATTCACAACTCTTAAGGCTTCAATAGTCAAGGATCAGATATGAGCACAGAGGATATTTCCCCATTAACAGCCATAATCTTATTTCCAATTTTATTAAAACGGTTATTTCCCTGTCAATTTATGTAGGTATTAATTCATATTTTTTTTCAATTAAACTTTAAACTTCTATATTCTATATAATGAAACTAATATTACCTATATATATATGTATAGGTAATATTAGTTTCATTATACTTCTTACATATGTTCAAATGAGTTACTAAAATATTTGAAATTAGATTTCTGCCCGCTGTTGTTTTGTTATTGTAATAATTACAACGGCAACGAGTATATCAAGTTTTTAATCGATTGTGACTCTTATATCAGGTAACATAAAGTTTAATAATCTGGCGGAGGAATTGGCCAATTTTGGATAACTTGACCACTTGTACATTGTACAATAAGGTGCACTCGTTCGGGTTACACAGAACGCACGTGCTAGCCACCTCGATTTTTTAAATTACCAATAATACGGAAGAAATCCTAGTGTGGATGTGACATTAATTTCATTTGACTACAGCCAGAAAATTAACAAGTACATTCATTGGGATCAATGTTATAATATAAATTGTAATTAATTGACAAGTAAAAAAATGACATTGTAATTAATATATTTAACATTTATTGTACGTAAGAATAATATAAATTGTAATTGACTAGTAAAAAAATATGACATTTTAAATATAACGTGACATTGAATTGACTAAGCTTTGAATGACATCTAAATGAATTGACATTGTAATTAATATATTTGACATGTAATTGGCTATTAATAATAATTGAATTTAAATTGAATTATAACTAACTACAAAAAATTGACGATGGGTAGGCTTAAAACCAGCTACGCTGTGCCCACTCCTTTTTCCAACTCATATTTGATACTCACATTGAATAATAATAATAATGTAGTAATAAGGTATGGAAATAAAGCGCTTGTATTTGTTATAAAACGCAAAATGTCACATTTGACATGATCAAAGGAAATAAAAGTACTTAGGTAGGTGTCAGATTAGATACAATTTATCATAACATTGACGTTAGTGTATCTAAGTTATTCCGGTTGATAAGGATATTCAAGAATTTCATCTGAGTACTTTGGCAAATTTGAATACAAACAAAAGAGACGTATTTACTCGATGGGTTTATCATAGTGTTTATTTATTTTATTTATTTAATAGGTGTACTTAACAAAGTAAACATATAAAAACATTAAAAAATTAAAATAATACTTATTCTAAGACATATATGCAAGCCTTTACAAACACACACAACATTCAATTGAGAAAAGTACAATGTAATTAATAATCAATAATAATAAATGGAATTAATAATCAATACAAAATAGTGCAATTAATAATCAATGTTTGATTTAAAATTAATAATGTATGTCAAATTGATGCAAAAAATAATAATGTAATGTCAAATTGATACAAAAAATAATAATAATAACTATAATAATGCGGAATTAATGAGAATCGAGCAGCTCAAACAATGTTGCTTTAAAGTTTTACTGCGAAACGTCAAAAAGTAGTGTTGAATCATTTTGAATAGATTTTATGTGCCTCATTTGGAAATGAGCACGACATAGTTTCTAAATTGCTTGGTTATTATATCTGTAAGAATTTTTTAAAGAAAATTTCAACCAAGCCCATCCATCAGCCTTTAAGTTTACTAATATTTCAAATACAATAACGTTTATTCAGTCTAATTGTTATAAGCACTTGTGAATGTCGAAAAGCTACGTCATTAGTTTGAAAATCTACGGCAGGAGACCTTGTACCGAGAAGAACCGGCAAGAAATTCAGATAGGCCTGTATTTTTTCTCACTTTATTATATACAGGGTCGTCAAATTGAAATTCAATATCTGATAACTCATGAAGTCACTTTCCATTCCAAATGTAAATGATATAAAAAATATGAATATTACTAATATCACTCCTAATGAGGGCGTAAAGTCGGAAATATAGAAATTATAAGTTTATAGAAATGAGATTAATATTTGAGTGTGTACACCGTGTGATGACAGGTTCGAATCAAATCAGGAATATTCAATTACCTTCAGAAATTAATATAAATGAATCATCATCAATGAGTCATGACCCACCACGCGAATTGGTAGATGCTAACGACTGCACGTGTAGCGAGCTTAACGTGCCTTCTAAAGCACGAAACAGCTTAAGATAATAACTTTTCGGTCACCAATGACCGACCAGTGCGAAAGTTGATTAACTACCACGATCGTAGGCCGAACGTTCTATCCATCTGCGCCATCGAGTTTCTACAAAAAAAATCTTTCTATAATATTTTTTAAGTATAACTAAAATTATTTATCATTAAGAATTCTCAATATTTACAATTTAATTGTATGCAGTAATATAAATTATTATAATGATATCTGTGTTAGTGCCATGAAAGTTAGTAGTGTAGAATAATTATCTCTCATTCCTTTTTATTTTTGTGGTAGAGCCCCCTAAATAAAAAAAAAAATCCTGTAGTCGATTCAAAACATATACTAAATAAAATAACTGAAGAAACTATATAAAAAAACAATACTTACTGAATTATTAGTAAAAATAAAAGGCAAGGAGACCTCGAACTGATGATAAGACACTATGTAGTTCACGCTGATAATATATCTTAGCATGATTCATTTGAAATCCCCACAGCTCTTATTTGATGTTAAAATATAATACACTATTGGACCATTGTGAGTGACATTTTAGGTAGGTACCTCAAAGATATCAATATTGCAGCTTTTCTTAGATATTAAATATATAACAAGAGACCCACCTATAATTTGTGGCGGCGACATCTATATGCCCCACATATATACAACGGATGGAGGAAATCATTACTCACCATCCTCAAGAGATGGCGTTACCTGCACTGCGATCATAATAGTATGGAAGCCTACATCGCGCAAATGAAATTCGGAAGCTGTCTCTTCATATAATACGATGCCCGACCAACATCAGTCGGGCCGCGGCCCCCGAGCTAACATCACCCAGCTCGGAGGAAGAACTTCCCCTTTGGCCTATCTACAAATTTTTTACGCTAATTCCTAACGAAACCAAACGGTCAGAATTTCATAATTTCCACGGTAAAGTTAGTAGTTGGCACATTTAACGTAAGGAAACGATTTCTAGATAACTATGTATATTTTAATATCCCAGAGACCTCTGAGTATGATAAGGTACCGGTGATTCCGTAAGGTCACGGTAATAATATCATACAGTATTCTATCTTCATACAAACGGTCGGAATGCGAGTCATACTTACGCCACTCGAGTTCGATGTGCTCTCGGCGGGCACCCAGTCGCGAATGCGCCGCCGCGCCGCAACGACGACCGAACGGTCTGAATTGTTTTTAATGCAGTTAGCCGTGCTTAAACGTGCGTTTTGTATTGTAAATATTGGATTTAATTAAGTAGATACCTACATAATTTACTATTGGAAAAGAACAAACGACGATCAATATCGTACAACAGCACAATTGCTGTTTTTGGTTGCTTGAACTCTTCAATAACACACCCAGAGATATCATTTTTTAAATTACCTGAAATATTGGAAAGGTGTCTTACCTTTATAGAATATTTTTTATATACCTATCTACTAGTACGTTATTTGTTTCTAATATTTAGGTATTTCGGTTTTTCCATCGGGCAAAATATCTGGAATAATATATAAATAAGTGGTTAGGATGAAAAAAGAGACAAACGAGTAATCTACCTACACTCGCGTTAAAAACAAAACTACATAAAATACTGTAGGCGGGCGGCCCTACCGCGTGCCAACGCAGCGCTCGGTGTAGGCATTTATTTTCAAGGACAGGGCGGAGTCACAATACTGTATAGATAATATTACCGTGGTAAGGTCTAGGAAAGTATACAGAAAATTACTGCTAAACAACAACATAATCCAGTTTTATGTCATTGCAATTTCGAAGATAACCACATACATACATCAAAAAAAGTTTGCGATCACTTTGAAAAATAGATTGATTTTGTGTTACAGAAGAAGTATTTGTATTTTCTTTTTCTGTTAAGATTCTAAATTTTAAAATTAGTAATAGAACGTAAAACAATAAAAAAATATTTAAATTGTTTTTCCATATAAAAAGACATGCAATCCAAGCTGACACTCATTCAGAAAGCTTAATTAATCAATATTATCGAATTTAATATTTTTTTTCACGGAAAGTTGTGATTAAAAGAAGTCCACGAGGATTATCAGATGTTTTACGAGCCAGAACTGTAACTTTGAGGGAAAAAGGCTATCACACATCGAGCTTAACGAGTCAATGCTGCTCTCCGAGAATACGAAATCACAAGGTTAGACTGGCGTGCCGGCTCTCCTGACTTCAACCCAATAGAGCACGCGTGGGATGCTCTTAAGCGAGCTGTTTGGAATAGGCAGCCACCACCCCAGACAGTGCTGCAGCTCAGGGAAGCTGCTGTTCAAGAATAGGACAGGTTACCACAAGAAATGCTGGATAACTTGATCTTCAGCATGCCCAGATGGATCTCCGCATGTGTTCGAGCCAGTCGAAGAGTTATTTTGTATTAGGTTAACAACAATTTAATAATAAAAGGTTTTTAGGTATGATTAAACTATCATTTTATTTCTATCAAAGTTCTATTACAATCAAATAAAATGAGTTTTATTTTTTAATTTCAGAAAGTGTATTTTGTAATAAAAAAAGATATAACGTAAACATTTTCTCTTGATTAAGTTAAATTTTGAAAATATATCAGCTTTTGCAAGTGATCTCAAACTTTTTTTGATGTGTGTATGTATGTAATTGTAGTGATAGTTCGATCGCGTGGTTTTATTTGTCGGAAACTAAGATACATATTTTTAGGACGTCATATAAAAAAATCCAAAAGTAACAAACCAACATAACCATAAATATTCTGCTCTCTCTATCATCATACCACACATCCAAAGTAATATGTTATCATCATCATCATCAGCCAATTAATGTCTGTATTGCTGGGGCACAGGCCTTTCTTAAGGATGGAATAGAGATTGAGCCATGATCCACCAGCGGTCTTCGCCGCAGATGCAGCAATAATTTAACGTGCCTTTCTGAGTAAGGAGGAACTCGAGATAATTCATCTTGGTCACCCATCCGATCACTGGTTAAAGCAAACGTTGTTAAACTTCCCTGATTGCAGACCGAACGAGCTAACTACTTACGCAATCGAATTTGTAGAATATTATATGGAATAATAAATACTAAGAAATTATTATACTAATAATGTAAGTACCAATTTAGGTATAATAAGTGTTGTACATGTCTGCAATGGCAATTAATAATTATAAAAAAATTATAAGACGTTTATTGACTTTAAGTAAGTTATAATATACTATATTTTTAAACTGATAAGACAAAAATTGGTGGCAATAGGCACATTGGAGCTTAAATATTGTAAAAGGTGAATACTGTTGCCTGTGGTAGGATACCTGTATTACACGCAACAGGGTCCCCTCTATGTACATAAATACTGTGGCCAATTTTGGTGTGCGCACATAGGTTGTATCAATTACCACTATCGAGTACACACTACCTGCCTCGATCCATAAATCCTTGTTGAATTTTGTGAAATTGTCGATGGTATGTCGAATAAATAAATATTTTAAAGATTGAACTGCTAGATTTACAATCCCACCAGTTTTTAATAAATAAATAAAAATAAATATTTCCAACACTCACACTACGCTAATTGCCTAGCCCCAAGCTAAGCACTATAAGGCTTGTGTTATGGGATACTAGGGTAACCGATAGAATACATATACTGTACATATATAAGTATATTTATATAGAAATACATATTAAACATCCATGACTGGAGTACAAATGCTCGTATTCATCACACAAACATCTGCCCCCACCGGGATTCGAACCCGGGACCTCTCGAGTCGGCGACACCATGAAACCCGGCGTACAAACCACTCGGCCACGGAGGTCGTCGAGTGGTTTGTACGTAATTATTTTGTTATTTAATGCTTAAATAACAAAATAATTGCACCAACACATATGAAAAATCCATGACCGGAGTACAAATTCTTATATTCATCACACAAGCATCTACCCCCATTGGGATTCGAACCCGGGACCACTCGAGTAGGCGTCACCTTGAAACCCAGCCACGGAGGTCGTCAAAAGGTTAGCGGAATCAAATCCCGAAAAAACCGAGTGGATTTATTCTAGTACAAAAAATATCTAGTAAAAATATTAAATGAATGAATAACTTTATTGTACACCATGAGATTGTAAATTGCAATCAATTGAGACTATTACATTATAGTACAAACGGCGGCCTTATCGCTAAGAAGCAACTTCCTCCAGGCAACCGTATGTTAACTGGACTGTTACATAGAGAGTGGGAAGTAGATGGTGCCATTTAAAGTGAAACTACCATTATAAATAATTATGTACAACAAAAAATAAAATAAAATACAAAAGCATAAACATGATATATCCATATATAAACGCAATAACAATTTAATCATACTTTGGATGATGTGATGACTAGCTAAAGTGTCAGGTAATGTTCCTTTAACATTTTTTTTAAACAAGGTAATGTTTTAGCACCTCTAATAGGGGTGATGACGGGGTACAGTAAACGAAATTCTATTTAGTCCGTCAGTTAGATGATCAAAAAATAATGGACACGTATTTTTTCTTTGGGCAATTAACCAAAAAATGACAAAGTTATAGCGCGTCAAAGTTTGGGAGTAGGGGCTCGTGACGTCACTTTTGAGTGAATTTTCACTTATAAGTGTACTCAAACGTGACGTCATGCGACTTTTCAAATCAATATATCTCTGCAATGTTTATATTATGTGAAAAAAGAAAAAATACGTGTCCAAAACTTTTTGATAATCTACCTGATAAACGAAGAAAAAAAAATTAGTCATCATCCCTATTGTTTAGGTAATGTCCATAGTAAGTATACCGGTCGCAAGGCGCCCGCGCCCGTGCCGCAGCCGCCTCTAGAGGGCCATGTGGCTCACATACTGCGCCCGCGCCGCGCCGCCTCCCGCCTGCCTCCCGCCCGCCACCGCGCCGCAGCCGCGTGTCAACCGCAACCAATTTATTGTTATTATTACAAGCTTTTATTTAACTTGCTATGTATGTTTGTTACGGTCAAATCTTACAACTCAATTTTAAAGCACTTGCCCTCAACCGATTAAGCTGAAATTTGGTATGCTCGTTCAGTTCGGATGACAATGCATGATTAACAGTGTGACGTCATTCTAAATCCAATATGGCGGCATACCCAAAATGGCGGACCAATCATTTTTAATGCATTCCTACAATATGGGTATTAAATTAAAGGGCTTGCTGAGAGTAACTCGAAAAAATGTGACGTCACTCTCAATCCAATATGGCGGACTTCTAAAATTTGAAAATCTATTTAGAAACAGATATCTTTAACTAATTTAGTTGAAATTTTCTTTTTTTCTTTTTAGCGCATTTGAACGAAAGCTTGTTTTTAAAAAGGTATTTTTTACCTTAATTTTATTATACTTTACTTTTTGAAAGCTCACACCAATTTTGACGACCTCCGTGGCCGAGTGGTTTGTACGCCGGGTTTCATGGTGTCGCCGACTCGAGAGGTCCCGGGTTCGAGTCCCGGTGGGGGCAGATGTTTGTGTGATGAATACGAGCATTTGTACTCCAGTCATGGATGTTTAATATGTTTTTCTATATAAATATACTTATATATGTACAGTTTAAGTATTCTATCCGTTACCCTAGCATCCCATAACACAAGCCTTACAGTGCTTACTTTGGGGCTAGGCTAATTGGTGTGAGTGTTGGAAATATTTATTTATTTTATTTTATTTAATTATACCCTACAACCAAAGTGAGGGCTGTAATGCTTGTGTTGTGGGGTACTAGAGTAACAAACAGAAGAATACTACGGAAAAATTGGGTTCTTATACAAACTTGAACACCCCTTTTAAAGGGTGATTTTTAGGACAAAAACTATTCTTTGCCCTTACTCGGGACTCACACTATCTTTTATACCAAATTTCATCTAAATCAATTCAGCGTTTTAAGCGTGTGGAGGAAACAGACAGACACTTTCGCATTTTTAACATTAAGTATGGATTTTTACCGTGATAACTTATAAACAGCCGTGATTTAGGTACAGAAGGTCGAATTCATCAGTCAAACATTTTTACACCGGGATTCGAACCCAGGGCTCTTCACAAAGTCGCCCAGAGTAGGCGATACCTTGAAACCCGGCGTATAATGCGATTCCAATAAGAATAGGAAAGCCAATGACCTCTATCTGTCAAATGTCGCTAGAAAAGTACGGTTTGCATAAAAAATCCTGGAACCCTTTTTTAGCACTCTGCCAATTCAAGAATAAAACCAAACATTTGTAAACAAACAATAACAAATATTGATAATTAATATCAGTTGATATTTTTTTTTTCTCTTAATGAGCTTTGGCTATGAATGGTTGATAACCTAAATCGTCAACCAAATGTCACTTTAAGTTGCGTTCAGAAACTCGATTTCAAACTTTCGTTTACATAAAGGATGCATGTTCGTATGTGACCTAGTAATAGTGCATGATTATTCATAACTACTCCGGCGGTAATGCAGAGATGAGCGGAATAGAAGAGCTAGATTCTGGTTAATGTTTTTCTCAGTCTTAATAAATAAATACTATTAAAAATCGAGGAGCTCGATAGCGCAAGTGGTTAGCGCGATCGGCTGCGATCGTTGAAATTAAGCAACTTTTGCAGTGGTCGGTCATTGGATGGGTGACCAAAAATTACTATCTCGAGCTCCTCCGTGCTTCGGAAGGCACGTTAAGCCGTTGGTCCCGGCTGCATCTGCAGTCGTTAGCACCCACCAATCCGCACTGGGCCCGCGTGGTGGGTCATGGCCCAATCTCCCTATTCCATCCATAGGGAAGGCCTGTGCCCCAGCAGTGGGGACATTAATTGGCTGATGATGATGATGAATGATGATGATTAAAAATCGGTGTTTTTTTTCTCAATCTTAGTAAATAAATGTTATTTAAAAAAATCCGATGCTTTTTCTCACTTAATCTTAGTAAATAAGTTTTATTATATAAAAACTTTTTTTGCTCACTCTACCTATTTGGTTTGAATTGACAGCTAAGACATCACAATATGGCGCCCAGTCAGTCCTATTCTTAGTTGAATCGCAATAAACTTACGCCACAAAGGTCGTCCTCCTGGCTAACTGATAAATACAGATTTTTCAGAGTATGTTATAACACTCGTAGCAATGTAAAATTCTTCTCGTATACTAATATTTTATATTGAATAGATTTTTCGGCAAGTTCCAACGGTATGTTAAACAATACATTATTTAAAGAAAAGTTTTACTAGAAAAAAATCCACGCGGATCAGGCAGCGGACGGAACTCGAACCCGCATCCTTCGCAATCCGGGCGAATGCACTGACCAATTATGCTAACACGGCCCTGATGGCCGCGTCGAAATTTTCCTAGCCTTAAGCTGCAAGGCAGCGCCATCTCTTCGCATTGTAGGTAACCCACAATGTGGATTTTCTTTCTAATAATTTTAATGAATTGACCTTTTTTTCGCAGAACTTTTAATGTCATAATATTATGATGCATATCAGCTGATGGCATCAACTTTATTTCTCAGAAAGTCATTTGGTATTAGTAGACACTCAAATGCATTTTTTTAAGCCAGAATCATCTTTACGTATAAATTAAATATCCACAATAATTAAAAAGCAGAAGCGTAATATCGCAGATAGTTCACAGTCTGAATCGACTTTAGGCATAGGTACAATTATTAAAGTATCTCTTATCTATTAGACAAGTCCGTCTGTCTGTGGTGCTGTTTCAGCGGCCAAACCGTAAGAGATAGATAAAGAGAATATTTAAGTTATAAGTTAAGAATAGTCTGATAAGACTACAAACCGGATTTGAGTAACGTAGCACTTCCGGTTTTCGAGAAATCAGGTTTTGGTGAACATTTGGTTCACTGGTTTGCTAGTTCTAGTTTAATTTATCTATATATAAGATAACTGGAGTTTCGACGGCCACTGTTAGGTCACCACACTAATCTTGGTGTTGGAAGTCCGTGGGCAAGGTCATCCCACTGACTTCCAACACCAATTGAGGCCATGAGAACCATAGTGGCCTAAATCATTTTTACAATATTGAGTTTATGATTTTTTCCAGTTCAAATTGATCATTTTGATAGAACCAGAGTGGTCTTAAAGTGATACAACGAATATTCACTAGATGGCAGCCTAATTACTGTTACGGTTTTTAGTCTGTGATTTAAATTTTAGGTGCCACACTGGCCTTAGTAAGATAAGCCATTATGGTTAAAAAATTAGTTAGGCTACTATGGTTCTCATCTTAATAAAATTATGCAGAGTACATTTTTGCCTAGTAAAATTGTGATCTTATAGTATGTCATTGTGAATAAGGAAAAATAAACATGCGGATAAACCAAAATTATATTATTAGTTTTTAAAGTTTTCACTCACATCGCTCATTAAATAAAACAAGTTTCGTTAGATGCACTGATTTTATATATTTATTGAAGTTTGGGATCTTTTTCAAGAATGTATTATTTGGACGACGCATTCTTGAAAAGCATGCGAAACGTCAATAAATAAAGGTGCGTTATGCCGAATGAATTTCAGTGCAACAAGATTCTGCCAGATAGAGGGAACCCGAATTTAATGGATCATTAATTCACGTGTCATTTTATACTATTTGTTATTGCAATGAAAGTGTTATCATCACCGAATTTAATAAGAGTCAGAAGTTAATTAAAGTATGTGAAGTGCGGCGGAAAATTTCTGGAATTGTGTTTTAAATAATTTAAAAAACTTTTTTAACAATGGTTTTGCAAATCAAAGTACTTAACTAAAGAAATTTATCTCTATCGTATTATGTGTCTCGGACACTTTCGTCATGTTCTTATAGAAAACTAGCTGCCCGCCCTCGTTTCGCTTCGGTGTAGAGCTGAAGTGTAGACTACAGTTTTTGTTCTCAGGCTTGTATTATACACAATGACATTCATCTATGATTCTTCTTATACCTGCATGCAAAGTCTCAGCCCGATCGGTTTAAAATTGATAAAGTTGCATACAAACTTTCATTCCCTATTTTATCCCCTTGGGGGTAGAATTGATCAAAATCCTTTCTTAGTGGATGGCTACGTCATAACATCTACCTGCATGCCAAATTTCAGCCCGATCTGTCCAGTGGTTTGGGATGTGCGTTGATAGATCACTATGTCAGTCAGTCACCTTTGAGTTTTATAAGAGAAACTATGTTATTTTTTACATTAAAATTCGTTCAAAATTCCCAAATTTAGTAATAAAACCAATAAAAAAACTGACAGTGGATAACTTCATCATCATCAGCCTATCAATGTCTCTACTACTGGAGCACAGGCCTTCCCTATGGATGAAATAGGGAGATTGGGCCATGACCCACCACGGGGGCCCAAAGCGGATTGGTAGGTGCAGATGCAGCTGGGACCAACGGCTTAACCTCTGCCTTTCTAAGCACGAAGGAGCTCTTGATAATTCGCTTTTGGTCACCCATCCAACGACCGACCAATGCAAAAGTTGCTTAGTTATAAGCAATTTCAAGGAGGAGCTCGATGGCCCAAGTGGTTAGCGCGTTCGGCTGCGGTCGTTGAAGTTAAGCAACTTTCGCAGTGGTCGGTCATTGGATGGGTGACCAAAAATTTACTATCTCCAGCTCCTCCTTGCTTTGGAAGGCACGTTAAGCCGTTGGTCCCGGCTGCATCTGCAGTCGTTAACACCCACCAATCCGTACTGGGCCCGCGTGGTGGGTCATGGCCCAATCTCCCTATTTCATCCATAGGGAAGGCATGTGCCCCAGCAGTGGGGACATAAATAGGCTGATGATGATGATGATGATGAAGCAATTACAAGAAAAAAACCATTACATGAAAAACGTTCAAAAAACAAAAGTCAGTCGATTCAGGAACCATCAAATGTCAAGTCTAAAAAATAATAATGACAAAGTATCTGTCAGAGAGCGTTGATTAACTACCTAATGTAGGTTTTTGTAGAGGAATTGTTTCTTACGATGTGTTAATGAGTACAAAGTGGAATTTTATGGTCAAATCTGGGAAACACTGTGTTTACGATGAAATAAAACTGTCACGTCCCCTATTTAAGTTGTTTAAATTGTTAAAGTAATAAAGTTTAGGAATGGAAGTTTCATATTTTCTAAAAGCACTCGTAGAAATGAATGAAGCATTTATGTTATGGAATTTAGAAACAACATCATAATTATGACATACAGCCTTAGATTAAAACAAAAAGGGTAGATACGGCACTAGCCTCACAAAAGTGATCCGCATAAATTGTGGCCCAAGACCACAATCGCTTTAGTCACAACTTCACATGCAAACGACGTACATGTGAACGCCAAAAAGAAATATTGCTAATATTTTGTGTTTATATGATAAAACAATGCCTAAGTGTGTTTTTAAAAAGTGTTCAAATTGCTCAAGAACTAAAAATAAAACCCACGGCATCACTTTTCATTCGTAAGTAGGTACTATAAAATATATTTTTTCATAAAAATTGCTGTTTGTTTTGAATCTGATTCGGTAGTGACGTCGAGTACTGGTCGCCTGATTGGTCGGTAATGCAGTGACGCGGATCTCGCCGTCTCGTTTGCGCTGCCGTGGGATCAGTTTTTGTTTGATGCAAGTATGAGCGTACCGTATCTACCCTTTTTGTTTTAATCTAAGCATACAGCAAGATTTTATATAATACTGAGAAGTTAGTTTAGTTTGGTGGGGTGACTCTATAGAACCTTGTAGTTTCGTCGCATTGAAAACCGATGTGCAAGCCACACGGCAAGGAACAACTTTGAATTGAAATAAAAATTTAAATATTTCTACCTTGTACCTGCTCTTAGTGGGCGGGACATACAGCCCGAAAGCATGGCTCGTGGGGTAAGGTGGTCTTGGAATGGAGAACTTGGGGCGAGAAACGACCTAGAGGAAGACCACAGATGCGTTGGAAGGATGACGTCAGGAAAACTGCAGGGACGAATAATAAATAAATAATAATAATAAATAAATATTTCCAACACTCACACCAATTAGCCTAGCCCCAAAGTAAACACTGTAAAGGCTTGTGTTATGGGATACTAGGGTAACGGATAGAATACATAATTGTACATATATAAGTATATTTATATGAAATACATATTAAACCTCCATGACTGGAGTACAAATGCTCGTATTCATCACACAAACATCTGCCCCCACCGGGATTCGAACCCGGGACCTCTCGAGTCGGCGACACCATGAAACCCGGCGTATAAACCACTCGGCCACGGAGGTCGTCAATTGGAAGGACTTGGATGGAAGGGGCGCAAGATCGAACTAGATGGCGTAATTTGAAGGAGGTCTACACCATACTGGTTGAGAACGGCTGAAGAAGAAAAAGAAGAAGAAAAGTATCTACTCTAGTAAACTTATCTGCTGCTATAATCTTCTTCTTTACTCCCTGTCCAGTATGGGGAACACAGAACGCAGAACGAGGTTAGAAGGGCCTTGTGTATGGGGCAGGTGTACCATACCTATGCGTAAGCAAAGCTCATGACTTCGCCAAAACTTGGTTCTGATTGGTCGTTGCTCTCGGGTATGATCGCCGATTGGTTCGATTGTTTGAAGTCGCGTCGTTTGATTGGCTATTATCTATTAGGTGGAAGTGTAGTGGGGGCGAACCGGCGCGACATCGGCCTTCTAACCTCTTTCTGTGTTTGTTCGTTGATGGGAAACGAGACAATGAAAAAAAATCTAATCAACACAGATCCCTGATATCGTGTTCAATACATCTGGGATTTTTGTTGTAGAACACGTCAAGTTCGGAAGGTCGCTGAAGGTGTCGGTTAGATATTGCATTTACATGTTCATATTGTCAATGCTTTTATTTCTCTCGAGACATAGTCAGTGATGGCAAACACGAGTTTCGTATGTAGGTATATTTAAACGATGATAGATTCTGCGTCGTAAAAAACATCGAATAGGAATCAAAGGTTGTATTGGCACTCGTTTCTTGAGTAAATCAAGTGACATACATTTATATTAATATTTTTTGTCACCTTTCGATGGCTGGTAATTAGAAAAGATTAGAGAAGATACATTCACAATCGTTAATCGCTGTATTATCGACCTTTACAACACCGAACCAGGGATTGTAACCCGTTTCTAAAATACCGGTAAATAAAGGTTAATACCGGTTTTTTGGGTTTTGGGTTGGGTTCAAGGTTTCGTACGGAGCGCGTCCGAAATGAAAGCGGTACCTAAAACCTTAATAAATCGGTTTAATTCAGAGTGATACGTGCACGCGTCGGCATCGCTTGAAGTTTGTTTTATTTGAACTAATCACTCACAACTTGTAAATGCTCGAAATTGATGCATTTATTGACACGTTTGCTAGCGTCTAGTGAGAGAAGCTATTAATTTTGTAGTTGTGTACTGACGCACTACTTCACTCACTCGCTCTGTAGTTGGAAAGAAACTGACATAAAATCATTATAAATTTGAATTGTAACGGTGAAGGCGATGCCGTCAATAAGAGCGAAATGAAACCCTTTAAAAACCGCTAAATTGAATCAAAACCTATTTGATTTCGCTTTTTCGGAAAACCGGTTTTTTAAGGTTAAGGTAGAGCCAAACCAAAATAAAACGCTCCTAATGTACTTGATACTGATTTAGTTTTGAAAATTAACCGGTAAACAAGCCCTGCACCGAACATTCGCGTACGTAATAAAAAAGCTAAAAGTTTGTAACAATGTACCCGATACATAGTCCAACTTGAGTGGCTATCAAACTGTGTGGTGTAAATTTAGCAGCAATTACTCAGCCTCCAGACGTGTAGTAGCGACCGGTAGCTCATTCTCCAGAAAGCATGTCGGTTACCTTTATAATTCAGCAGACAATCGGTCGTAGCTATTTCCCGACTGCCTTGCTTGCACCTACTCAATATTTTATCAGAAAACAATTCTATTGAACGTGCAATACGGCGCGGTATCAGATGCGATGCGCTCCGACATTTTATTATCAGAAGTACAGGTATTAATGTTGATCTCACATGAAATGTTTTGATCGTAATATGTAGTGAAAATTATGTTTTTTAAAACTATACTTTTTATAATAGACAATGAAACGTGAAACCGTAGTTTGTTTATTAGGAGTTGTTGGCAACTAAATAAAAGAAGTTTCAACGGGTTAGTAGCTCTGATTTTATTCATTTATTGACGTTTCTCATCCTTTGCAGGAATGCTTGGTCGGAATAATATTTTTTTATGAAATTTGATTGTAAATGAAATGAAATAAAAAACTTCAATAAATAAATAAAATCAGAGCATCTTACCCGTTTAAACTTGTTTTATTTACTTGTTTGTTTTGTGTTATTTATTAGTGCAATAAATTGAAAATATAACTAGAAAACTCAGGGCCGCGGTAGCATAATTGGTCAGTGCATTCGCCCGGATAGCGAAGGGTGCGGGTTCGAGTCCCGTCTGCTGCCTGGTCCGCATGGAATTTATTCTAGTTATATTTTCTTTAGATTTAAACATGAAGCAGTTACATGCTTAAAAAAAAATTATAACTATAATTGCTATTTCTTCTTTCAAATGTTTAATACTTGAAAAAGTATTCATTTGACATTGTGGGTTACCTATAATGCGAAGAGATAGCGCTACCTTGCAGCTTAAGAATGGCTAGAGGAATTTCGACGCGGCCGTCAGGGCAGCGGTAGCATAATTGGTCAGTCAGTCATTCCCCGCATAGCGAAGAGTGCGTGTTCGAGTCCCGTCTGCTGCCTGGTCCTCGTGGATTTTTTTCTAGATATATTTTCTTTACATTTAAACAAGTGTTTTTTTAAATTCCTTCACAACTCGATACCTGCACGCTTTCTTAGAAAACATTGTCTGAACAGACAGACGGTTAACAGAGTGATTTTTATAGTGGTTTCTCTTTTACAAAATAATTATATGTATTTTAGAGTTCCTTATCTCAATGCCGGACCCTAGAAAGACTTATGCTAATTTTGTGTGAATTTATTACATTCATATTTGACTTGACAGTGATATAAGTAATATTCAGTTGTTTATGTCTGATGTCGGACATGTAACCATGACTGTTTTGATTTAGGTATATTTTTACATTATTTATTATTTAAATGCATTGACAATTCGGACCTTGAGTTTTACGCAAATAGTAAGAAGGCTCTTTGGCATCCAAGTTCTTAAATGAAAGGACAATGGGCAAAACACACCCAGCTCCGCCAACAATGTAATTAGTATGAATCGATAGATCTATGGAAAACTAGCATTTTTTAATTATAACACCGTAGAAAAATATCCTAGTATTCAAAAGTTATGACACCGTAAAAAATATCCTGGTAGTCAAAACATATGGGCATACTTAAGTAGCTAAATAAATTCCTTTTAAAGTTTAAATTCCATTTTATATTTTAGTAACCATAATAACATGCCATATCGTACTATACAACCAGAAATACGACAAAGCCTGCCGACCATCCTACGCTTGCACTTACTGAGCCACCACAAAACGGATTACGGGGGTTGAAGGACTTATAGTTGCAAATAGACTACTATTCTTACTTCGTTGTGCACTCCCCATCACTTGATTGATTTTTATCTAACACTCTTTGGACATTGGAACACGATTATCGGGTTTGTTAATTAGTATAGATGAACTAGAATTATGTTTTCTCCAAAGCGTGGACAAGTTTGTGTGATTTGTGGTCGCTCCGTTTTACATAGAAGACAATTTACTATTACGAACAGATTGTTTGAAAAAATCCCAACCCATGCGGGGATTTTTGGATTTACTCTAGCGCGGCAGAATAACACAAGGGGGCACGCTTGCACCTTGTGGAGTACTCCCATAATACCCGAGCCCTCTATGTAGGGTCGAACTAACTAAATGAATTCCCTTATTTTATTAATGTTCGTTCGTTATAGGTAGTACTTGTACCTATTTAACTTAAAATAACAAAATACCCCCGGGATGGAATTTGATGCGATTTGCCACAGATGATCATAATTATAATACCTTTCAAACTAATGTAGTTTAAGCTGTGGCGGACGTGGGTGCAGCGTCCATCCATTTTTGCCCAATGTCCTTTCAAACGTTCGTTATTCCTCTCGAGTTATTAAGTTTTGGGACTAAATGATTATTGTGAGTTATCCAGAATGTAATTACTTTAATTATTATGAGAGCCTGTTGAAGTCGGGTAAATAGGGTTAAGACCGGAATGTTGGCGACTAAAGCGGCGTGTGTCATAAACATGAGATGGAGTAGAATGTGCTCTTTGTATAAAAAGCTCTTCAAATAAATACATCCAGACATACCTTGAAGAGAGCTAAGATACAACGAATTTACTGCTCGAATCGTATTGGAAAGTAATGTCCACCTTACAAAAGAACATGTAAGTAAAACAACACTACTAAAGCCTGGTCAGCGGAAGGTGCGGGTTCGTGTCCTGTCTGCTGCCTTGACCGAGTGGTTTTTTGAAGTGAAAACTTCTTTAGCGGCGTTGTACACTTTTTTTTGTATAGGTAAAAATTGTTAAACTCGCGTCAGGTTAAACACGTGGGCTGATCGCATCATGACACACAATAAAATTGGAAAGGTTGTTGACTTTCAATATATTGGACGAAACATAGTTATATTTTATTTTAACGTATTATAATAATAAGTCTCTATCTAGGATGTCCACGTGGCAGCTTTATTGCGAAGAAAATGCATTTTTTTTCAATAGATGTCGCTAGGTGCGCGTAAATGTGATTCATGTAATTTGATTTCTTTACAATAGATGTCGCTAAGTGCGCTTAAACGTGATTCATGTCAGTTGATTTTTCTGAAAGATACACTTTCTTAATGTAATATAAATTGTCATGTTTGTTTTCGATAGCGCAATAAATGAATATTGTATTCTACCACATACATGATAGTACTTTTATACTGATAATTAAAGCAATTCGTGCAAAATTATTCCCTAACCATTCCAAAATATCAAAAATGCACAACGTCAATATTCAAGTTTTCACTTCTGCCGGCACTCCTGGAGTGCAACCCGTCGTTTTTTTCTTGTAAAGTTTTTCTTAGATTTATAAATGAAGCAGTTAAATGTTTAAAAATGAATATTATAAACAACACTCCTATACCAGTATAAAAACGCTGTATTTCTGTTTGTTAGTAAGAGATTGAGTCCTCAATCGGAAAATAGTGAAATGCTCTAGAGATTTTCTAGTCGGAAAGCTCTTAATGGAAGAAGTCTCTGTTCTGCCATACTTTTGGTTTTTTGAACTCTCGGAGCGTCAGTGCAACAAGAGAGTGTATCTGATACTGGGATCAAGGTCCAAGATGGTCTGTTCATGAGGGCGAGAGAGCGTTCTTGACCTTTTTATCTAAAAAATTGTGACAAACAATTGATTTTCGGCCTGGTCGTAAGCGGTCACTATAGCCGCGGGAATGAAACGGTGCGAATGAAAGTTTAATATTTTATTCAACTTCAATGAATGAGCGACTGCTTTGTGGAGCCATGGAAACCTTATTCGCCGACAGAAGCACAACGCCACCAAAAGGTACCACTAATTCCAGCACTCGAAAGTTTTCAAGAGGTACTATCTTAATCTCGAGTCGGAATGGGAGGAGCTCGATGGCGCAGATGGTTAGCGCGTTCGGCTGCGATCGTTAAAGTTAAGCAACTTTCGCAGTGGTCGGTCATTGGATGGGTGACCAAAAATCTTCTATCTCGAGTTCCTCCGTGCTTCGGAAGGCACATCAAGCAGTTGGTCTCGGCTATATCTGCAGTCGTCACCCGCCAATCCGCACTGGGCCCGCGTGGTTGGTCATGACCCAATCTCCCATTCCATCCATAGAGAAGGCCTGAGCCTCAGCAGTGGGGAAATCAATAGGCTGATGATGATGATGATGACTATCTTAATTTTCCGTATCCTCCAAGTCCAGCATATAGAACAATTCCAAATGAGAGTGTCCTGAAAAAACAAAATCTTCTGAAACCCTCATCAGTTCATGAATAGTACTGCCAGGAAAAGTTTAAAAATGTTGTTTGTAGAATTAGCAATTATAGTTATATTTTTTATTATTTTAAAGCATGTAACTGCTTGATGTTTAAATCTAAAGAAAATATAACTAGAAAAAATTTCACGTGGGCAGCAGACGGGCCACGAACCCGCACCCTTCGCAATCCGGGCAAATGCACTGACCAATTATCCAATATAATGCGAAGAGATAGCGCTGCCTTGCAGCTTAAGAATGGCTAGAAGAATTTCGACGCGGTCCGTGAGGGCCGCGGTAGCATAATTGGTCAGTGCATTTGCCCGGATTGCGAAGGGTGCGGGAATTATATGGTTAATTGTGTTAGAGCGCCACTAAGCAAAGACGATATAAATATCAGGTAAATGCCTTTAGGAGTATTTTAGTCTATTATCATAACAGCACTCGGTCAAGGATCCCGCAGATATATCCTCGCACTCGGAACTATAATCGTCCAATCGATATTGTATTAATAAATATGAGACTTGGACTTCGCCGGCCCGACAACATTCACGGTTTCATATCAAATATTCATTCGGTTGTATTTTGTGGTGACGCATTGTTAGAATTACTTCATTTGTGTAAAGATTGTCATGATTGAATATGATCCCGGTCAAACAATGGTGACAGAGAATATTTTTTAATAGCTTAATGTTGCATCTATGTAACAATAAACATTAAACATATTAACACTGTCCTGTTTATACGTAGTGGAAATGGGAAAAATTGTTAAACAAAACAGCCACCTATACCAGCAACTAAAAGATAATACAAGCAGAAATTTTAGAAATTTGAACAAACTTGTATTGAGTAACAATCCCAAAACTTCGCGTTTCAATAAAAATGGTTATGTAATGGCTATAAAAATTTAAAATAAAGTACCTGACAATATTAAGCAACTACCCTACAGCAGGTTCAGAATAGTATAAAAAAATTGGCTATTGCATAAAAGCTTTTATTCTGTAGAGGAATTTTTAAAAAATAAGTCCTCAATATTGAAATGAATGTCGATTTTGGACTCATTATAATTTTATTTTGAATGCATATAATATATTGACATGAATATTACTTTTGAATTGACATGAGGAATCGTAATTAATATTGACATTGAATTTAATAATAATCTTAAATTATCATCCTGAAAAATTATGTTATTATAGGTATATCACACTAAATTGACATAAAATATTATTATTTTGAAGTGACATTGAGAATTGTAATTAATATTGACATAATTTTGAATTTAAATTATAATGATAAAATACTTGTTATTAAATGAATGTTCGGTAAATTTAATATGACTGTTATGTTTTAATATATTAGATTTTTTTGCATGCTATTAATATGGCTAAATAGGTTTAACATATTATGCTTTATATGCAAACACCTCTTGTCAACCCTATTTAATGCAAATAAAGATTATTCTATTCTATTCAGTGAAGTAAGGAGTAGGGCTGATGGTAGCGGGTACGTAAACACTGCAGCCTATCTGCAGTAGTCATTGGATGGGTGACCAACAATCTTCTATCTTGAGTTCCTCCGTGCTTCGAAAGGCACGTTAAGCCGTTGGTCCCGGCTGCATCTGCAGTCGTTAGCACCTGCCAATCCGCACTGGGCCCAAAGACCAGAGACAAAGGATATTTTTTAATAGATTTATGTTTATAATTTTTATTATTTTAAAGCATGTAACTGCTTGATGTTTAAATCTAAAGAAAATATAACTAGAAAAATTCCACGCGGACCAGGCAGCAGACGGGACTCGAACCCGCACCCCTCGCAATCCGGGCGAATGCACTGACCAATTATGCTACCGCGGCCCTCACGGACCGCGTCGAAATTCTCCTAGCCATTCTTAAGCTGCAAGGCAGCGCCATCTTTCCGCATTATATTGGATCAGTCAGTCAGTCAGTGCATTCGCCCGGATTGCGAAGGGTGCGGGTTCGAGTCCCGTCTGCTGAATTTTTTCTAGTTATATTTTCTTTAGATTTATGTCGTTTCTATGTGACAAAGGTTGCGGGTACGTAAAGCCTGCCTTCATAGCTTGAGAAAAAAACAGAACTCGATAATTAATACCGTTTTTACATGCTTTGGAGCAAAAATACATGTTCTTGGCTTACTCACGGTAGTATTCAGGAGTTACTTTCCTCCGATGTTAGTCTGACCACAGATTCTCTCTTTCCTCTTCCACGGCTCTTGGATGAGGGCTATGGTCTCGGTGTTAATCTCCAGCCCTCTTTGAATGTTCGCCGTGGCGGTTTGGCTGTGTTGGATATTGAATTGCATTATATTAAAGAGCGGGGCTAGGTTTGTGATCGTCATTGTGACGAGACAAACTTTCTAAAAGTAAAAAGGTATTAACATCGCCGTTAATGTATGACGACTAGCGAGATTCAAGATTTTAAATTTGAAAAAATATGTTCAAATTGGGCTGTATGATTCAATAAAGTGAAATCTGATCAACTTAAAACTAACAGGGATAAGCTTTCGTCAATAGATTTAAAATTAATAAAAAAAGACTGTTGAAACCGTTAAAATTAAAAGCGATGACTGAAACTGCATACTTTTAATAAGAGTTTGTAAGCATTCGGTCTCCAAGATGTTTGTATTGAACAAAATACAAAGAAAAATATAAAACGTAATTTCGACCATAGAGTTTGGAGTATATCAGCACCATCAGCCTATTAATGTTCCCACTGCTGGGGTACAGGCCTTCCCTATGGATGGAAGAGGGAGATTGGGCTATGACCCACTACGCGGGCCCAGTGCGGATCGGTGAGTGCTGACGACTGCAGATGCAGCCGGGACCAACGGCTTAACGTGTCTTTGTGAAATCAACATTTTTATTAACTTTACAAACGACACGCATAAAAATTTCACAGCCCAGATTATGCGGAGAATAAGGTCTGCGCAATACAAATCAAATCAAATCAAAATATTTTTATTTGACACAGTAGGCTTAAAATAGGTAGGTACATTTTCAATTTTAATGCAATTATTTAAATGAACAATCTATACTTATAATAAATCTGTAGAGAGGTCAATTCTGTACATGAAATATATTTTCAAAATAACTATCAGGGGGTGATAAGTGATCGATACTGATGCCAAAAATGCAATCAATAAAATTTTTGTCTGTCTGTCTGTCTGTCTGTCTGTGTGTATGTTCCTTATAGAAACAAAAACTTCTCGACGGATTTTAACGAAACTTGGTACAATTATTCTTTATACTCCTGGGCAGGTTATAGTATACTTTTCATCACGCTACAGTCAATAGGAGCAGAGAAGTGAAGGGAAATGTTGGGAAAACGGGAGAAGTTACTCCATTTTTTTAGCTTCCGTTGCGTGTGCAGCCTTAATGGTTAAAGTTATATAGAAATCATGTATGACGAAAATATTCTACATTAAATTGTCTAAAAAAATATCCTGCAACAGCATATGTCTATCTTTTATGGTTGACTCATAATAACACGTGTAACTCCTGATAGCTTAGCAGTTCGGAGCATTCTGATTATATTTGTTTACTCTTACGTTTATAATACTCTCACTCATCCCTAATTTAAAAAAGTTAACATTATTACCTATTCAATAAAAAAAGAATCATAGAAATCGGTATAGAAACACCAAACTTATACATGAAATAAGCCATTGTGCCGTCGCACGTGAATACTGAATCATGCTATAAGGATAATTTTTGTGTACACTTCAGCTCTACACCGAAGCGAAGCGAGGGCGGGCCACTAGTAGAAAATAAAATGTATTACAAAAAACAAACAGAAAAGAGGTAAATAATGCAAACTTGGTAGAAAGTGCCTGAATGCACCAAAAAGGATCAAAGTGCAGCATTGTGTCAGTTCAAAGACGACGTCTGACGACCTCCGTGGCCGAGTGGTTTGTACGCCGGGTTTCATGGTGTCGCCGACTCGAGAGGTCCCGGGTTCGAATCCCGGTGGGGGCAGATGTTTGTGTGATGAACACGAGCATTTGTACTCCAGTCATGGATGTTTAATATGTATTTCTATATAAATATACTTATATATGTACAGTATATGTATTCTATCCGTTACCCTAGTATCACATAACACAATAACACATTATTATTATTTATTATTTATAATAAAAAAAAGAAAGAGCTGACGCCGGTTTTCAACTAGACCCTGGACTATAAACTAAACCCCAGCCCCCAATGTATGTCCAAAACACGTTTCCTCCTTACAAATTAGATAAAAATAAAATACGTGCGATTTATATAGAAGACAATTAAAAGTATACATACTGGTGATGTAACGAATATTCGCATTCGCGAATATTCGCATATTTTTGAATATTCGCATTCGCAAAATCTCTGCGAATGTTTGCAAATATGAATATTAGAAAAAAACAATTTGAAGAAGTTGTAGTTCTGCTTTTCCTTGAATATTCATTGTTACACAGTTTGCATTTAGCTCGTTCAGCATCGCAAAGTGTGAAATAAGTTCATGTTTCACTAGAATTCGATTTACTCATGTTAATAAATCACTATTATCACTCACAATCAATAACCTCAAAATTCACTTGTTTTGTTTACGGAAAGACCGGTGCGAGCGGAATGACACTTCAGTCGGATGAGTTCATATCAACTCGGCAATTCGAACGAGACTGCCACCATGCCATAGACAATTGGCGCCAATTTAAAAAAAAACTAAATATTGTAATGTCGGTACCTGACATTCGCATCCGCATTCGCGAATGTTCAAAAAATGACATTCGTTACATCACTAATACATACATACTAATAAATTTACCCAATCCTTACCGATACAAGTGTTTATGATATATATCATATATACTAATAAATTTACCCAACTTTTACAAGGATTACAGGATACAAGTATTTATGTAAACACATACATATATACATATACAAACACAAAAATACCAATGAAGAAAGGCTAAATATACGAGTCGTTGTGCTGAAAGTTTTCTGTTGTGCACCCAGTAGATATTTCTTTAGATTTTTCCTGAAAGACTAAATGGATTTAAAATTTCTTAATGGTGGGGGCAGAATACAGATCTTAACGTGTCTTTATGAAATCAACATTTTTATTAACTTTACAAACGACACGCATAAAAATTTCACAGCCCAGATTATTCGAAGAATAAGGTCTGCGCAATACAAATAAAATTAAAATAATTTTATTTGACACAGTAGGCTTAAAATAGGTAGGTACATTTTCAGTTTACCGCATTAACATTTACCCAAACATTACCCATTGGTTTATAAATATTTATGTTTTTTTTTTCATAATCTGTAATCGTTTTCCTTCAATTTTTCCTCCACTCTCCAGTCTAAACATTAAACAGTTTTATTTGTAATGTATGCACAGTAACAACAACATATTTAATGCTAGAATTCTGGCTGTTTATTGATTTTCGCGTCCATCTTAATAGTTCCATTACATAATTGATAAAAAACGCTGTATTTCTGTTTGAAAGTAAGGGATTGAGTCCTCAATCGGAAAATAGTGAAATGCTCTAGAGATTCTCTAGTCGGAAAGCTCTTCGTGGAAGAAGTCTCTGTTCTGTCATATTTTTTGGTTTTTGAACTCTCGGAGCGTCAGTGCAATAACAGAGTGTCTCTGATACTGGGATCTAGGCCCAAGATGGTCTGTTCATGAGGGCGAGAGCTCTACGTTCTTGAGCTTTTTATCTAAAAAATTGTAACAAACAATTGATTTTCGGCCTGGTCGTAAGCGATCACTATAGCCGCTCGAATGAAACGTGCGAATGTAACTTTAATATCTCATTTAACTACAATGAATGAGCGACTACTTGTGGAGCCATGGAAACCTTATTCGCCGACAGAATGAACCTGCAACCGCATTAACACTTACCCAAACACTATCCATTGGTTTATTGGTTTAATGCTAGAATTCTGGCTGTTTATTGATTTTCGCGTCCATCTTAATAGTTCCATTACATAATTGATTAAATACACTCATTTAAAAACGTGATTTGTTAACATTACGATATCGTAGTATCGCAGCGAAATGGTGTCTGAGCGCCAGCCAAACTTTGAAAAACGCTAACTTTAGCTAGAGCGTATACAATGTCTCAGTCGAAACCATGTACCGATTTAGCAAACTCCTATATTATACTCTACCGAGGAGTGTTTACTGAACAAGTGGTGAGCGCGTTTTGCGATTGGTGAAGTTAAGCAACTGTCGCAGTGGTCGGTTATTGGATGGGTGACCAAAAATTTACTATCTCGAGCTCCTCTGTGCTTCGGAAGGCACGTTTAGCCGTTGTTAAATCATAAATCATAATCTTTATTTGCTAAAAACACGGTATATAGGTATTACACAACGGTTTGAGCACGTGTTTTGCCATTTTAAAAATAGCATGAAAATACATAATAACGGCAGTCGTTAGCACCCACCAATCCGCACTGGGCCCGCGTGGTGGATCATGGCTCAATCTCCCTATTCTATCCATAGGGAAGGCTTGTGCCCCAGCAGTGAGGACATTAATGCATGTTTGGTGCGTTTTTTTGGCCTTATTGCCTTAAAGAATAGGATCTATAATTCTACATCATAACAATAGCACAGCGGTATTGAAAATAGATGCAGCGTGGAGGCTACAGGCTAACCCCGCAAAGCTGGGGTGTTGTGCGTATATTATGAGTGGGGAGTTGGGTGGTTCACGTGGCCCGTGGACACGTGGACACAAACGCAACCGTCGGGACCTGACCGTACAATTACGTACAATACCGTGTCGGCAATTTGGTAGGTTAGTTGCGAAAATTTCGCGTTCTCACCACCATTCGCACCGAAGTTCCTCTTTCAGTTATGTTTTTGTTAAAGCTATGCTGATAAGAAATTAAAATAATTGTTTGTTTATGATTATCTTGAAAATATTCCTCTGCAGTGAATTTACTATAGGTGTCGTGGACAGCGAAGGAAAAGGCGGATGGGATGGGAAAACAGGTTTATTTTGGAATTTTGACTATAAAATATAACACCCAATCTGTATAAAAAAGGAGTGCAATAAAAATAACTGAACACTTGACATTAATAGACTAAAGAGTTAGCTCACAGATTCACAGAGAAATACATATATATAAAAAGTGTGTATGTGACGGAGGTATGTACTTAATCGACGTTTTGAGTAACTTTGCTATGTTTTCTGAATACCGAACATTTGTTACCTAAGAAGGAAAGAAAGGAAAATTATTTAAAAGTGGTAATGTTGCCATCAGTGCTGGTCTTCCGTTGGAGCCGGTTTGGTGTCACACGATACAATAACAAGTGAAACAACAAATAACATAAACAAAATAATAGAACAGGACAGAACAATAAAAATAAAACCAAAACATGCTTGGCTGAACGTATTAAAATATCTCTGCCACAGCCATTTAAAAAACGAGAAGAAAAAATCTTAAAAACTAGTCAGTTAAGGACCTATATGACTTTTTGGCGAGATCGGGAAGTGTCAACTTAGCAGTTTTGTTTCTCTTGTTAAAAATTGTGTTCTTAGTATCTAATAATGGTGGATTATTAACCACTAAGTTTTCGGGAACATGCACAAGTGTTGGCAAGTGCAATTAAATAGCGGAAAGTGTCTTTCGACGTTTCCTCAAGAAATCCACGGGGAGGATCCAGTAAATCCCCACACTTTTACTGAAACATAGGGAAAGGGGGATTGACGTGACTGCCACTTACTCTGACTTAATTTATAGCTTTGACCACGACTGCTATAGAACATTTTAACACTTGACATTGGCTAAATGCACAAACCGTGCGAAGCCATTTAGAAAAAAGGAAAAAAAGGACCTATATTTGTGTTGGTCAGACAAAGATACTTCGATACCTTAAAAATTGCACGATACTGAAACTTACGAAGACTATTCCGAAGATATTCTTGTCAATAAGGTAGAAGCGCTTGTTAAGGCAAGAAACCTCCATCTTATAGACAACGAAAGAAGATCAAAGTAAAATAACCGGACCCTTAGATAGATTTGATAAACCACAGATCCTTGCGGCTGAGCAGCCATTCGTTCCTAGAACATCCAAATTTTAATAGGGAAGATGGTTGGTGTGTACCACCGGATTGGGAACCCATTATATAAGAGACAAAATCCCAACCCCGAGCACACACTGCAAGACCAATAGATACTATTAGTTCTTTTTGTTTGCATAATTTAACATAAGAAGGAGATAGAAAGTCACTCTGAGTTTGTTTCGCTAGTTCTTCTTAGAAAGGTCTCCCAATTTTGGAACCGGTGGTAGTTTACGGTAGTTAGGATCAAATAAATAAATTCAAAATTACAAAAAAGAATTTTAAATAAAGTACCTACTTTATTGACTAAATTAACTAATAAATTCATACATAGACAATAGAGTTTTAAAAATCTAGCAATGAAATATCCGAACGCTCAATAAAAGGTCTTTCGAAGGTAGCTCGACAAAGTAAATAAAAATCATTATTCTGACGATGCAGACCTGAAAAGGCCGCGAAACGTCAATAAATTAATAAAGTTCGTGCATTAAAACGTTAAAACTGGTGTGTTTTAGTTTGATCAAGGGTCCAAGGCTCCATATAGTAGGAGTTTGAGATCCATTCAGCAAAGTGAGGGTAATAAGTACTTATATAAATGAATTTTCTAAAAATGCAAGTGCAAGTTTATCCTGAATATCGAGAGCTTTCTGCACTGTGAACCTCAAGATGGCAGATATCACTGCATCGAAATTTTTTGGGCAAAAACGGTACACTTTTGTGTAATATCAGTTTCAGGCAACTTCTTCGTTTGATTCCCTTAACATTTATCATCATCATCAGCCTCTTAATGTCCCCACTGCTGGGGCACAGGCCTTCCCTATGGATGGAATAGGGAGATTATATAGGGAGATTTATCATCAACTTAGATGAATTTGTATACAATAAGACCAGCCTTAACACCATAGAAAGGTTAGACATGCGTTCAACACAAATTTACCTGAACAGGGTTTGAAACAGTGTCTTACGACCTTTAAGGACCATCGTGGCCGAGTGGTTTGTACGTCGGGTTTCATGGCGTCGCTGACTCGAGAGGTCCCGGGTTTGAATCCCGGCGGGGCAGATGTTTGTGTGATGAATACGAGCGTTTGTACTCCAATCGATCGAGAGGAGCTCGATGGCGCAGGTGGTTAGCGCGTTCGGCTGCGATAGTTGGAGTTAAGCAAACTTTCGCAGTGGTCGGTCATTGGATGGGTGACCAAAAATCTTCTATCTCGAGTTCCTCCGTGCTTCGGAAGGCACGTTAGGCCACGTTAGGCCGTTGGTCCCGGTTGCATCTGCAGTCGTTAGCACCAGCCAATCCGCACTGGGCGCGCATGGTGGGTCATGGCCCAATCTCCTTATTCTATCCATAGGAAAGGCCTGTGCCCCAGCAGTGGGGAAATTAATAGGCTGATGATGATGATGTACTCCAGTCATGGATATTTAATATGTATTTCTACACAAATCTTATATATAAAATTATCGTGTCGCGGTGTTTGTGGTTAAACTCCTCCGAAACGGCTTTCCCGATTCTCATGAAATTTTGTGTGCATATTGGGTAGGTCTGAGAATCGGACTACATCTATTTTTCATCCCCCTAAATGTTAAGGGTAATCCACCCCTAAATTTTTTTTTCAATTTCAGATAATTTTTTTTTTATTTTTTTTTTATGTTACATTGTACAAAAATACATACATCCCTAAATTTTCAACTTTCTACCACCAACCCCTATTTTTTTATGGTGGTACGAAGTTCGCTGGGTCAGCTAGTATACTTATATATGTACAGTATATATATTCCATCCGTTACCCTAGTATCCCATAACACAAGCCTTATAGTGCTCACTCTCGGACTAGGCTAATTGGTGTAGTTGTTGGAATTTTTTTTTGAAGTTATACTTCTTTGGGCGCGTTATGAAAAAATGATAAGAGTGAAATTTTAAGATGCGCGCGCATCACTGTAACACAAAAAATTTAGCTTAGCGCTTTAGCGACCAATTTCATGCTGTTTCTTTTGTGTTTACCGCACATTAAGAAAATCTACCAACAAAATAGAAATAGAATCTCTATTTAGTGGGTGCTAACGACTGCATTGTGAAGGCCTATCAAAAGTATTTATTAATCTGGAACAACGGAACCAAAGCGCGATTCAGGAGACTACAGCGCCATCTCTTGACCATTGGTGTAGTAGAACCAAAAACCACATCTTTATTTTTTGTAATAAAGTAACAGTTATAGGTATTCATATTTATAATATTTATCCACATGTTTCTAGTTTGTATATTCGGAATACGTGTTTGAGTTTCATACAAGTGCAAATCACATATGTTCTAATAAATTATATTCAGTAGCGATTTTAATTGAATATTTTGATTATTTATTTATTTTTTCAAATTAAAACTGAACTTTATTGACTGTGTCCTTTTCCAGACTTTTTATTAATTTATTGTAATTAATTATTTGCATGCAATTAAAAACTAATTTTAAACGATGCCAAAGAAGGCTAACTTCTCACGCGCCTACATAAGTACACGCACCCATTTTTTTTTTATTTACTTTTTTGTAGGTAGGCAGTAAATCGCATTCGCAAGAACTCATATACCTAGTTACGTCTGTTGACTCAACCGGAACGTCAAGTCATTATAACATGCCTGGCGAAGTTGATCCCACCATAACCCGAAGTCAACATAATATTTTCTAGAAGCCAGACGCTGAATCGACAGACGGAAACTGATAAGCTCAACTCGGACTGTCAACAACATGTTCTCTTAGCTTATGTAAATTAGTTCATAGTTAGTCTTAAGCTGGCAGTTGGACCGAATAAACGTCTCCATTAAAAAAAAAATGGATGCGTGTAACTTATGTACGCGCGTGAGAAGTTATACTTCTTTAGCATCATTAAAAATATTTTTTAATTGCATGCAAATAATTAATAATTACAATAAAATAATAAAAGGACTGGAAAAGGATAGTTAACACAGTCAATTAAGTTCAGTTTTAATTTGAAAAATTAAATAAATATTCAAAATATTCAATTAAAATCACTACTGAATTTAAGTTATTAGTCCATATGTAATTAGCACTTGTAAGTAACTAAAACACGTTGTGTCTATATAGAAACTAGAAACATGTGGATAAATATTATAAATATGAAAACAGTGATCAGAGGCGACGAGCGTGCCAACATTGTTTTTGACAACGCGATCATCTTATGGAGCTCCGTGGATCGTTCAAGTACCTTTCGAACAGATGTCTAATAATGGTGGATTATCATTAATATAATCCACCATTATTAGACACTAACATTCATAACGCGCCCGCGGCCAACTTCATGGTGTTACTATTGTGTTACAGTGATGCGCGCGCATCTCGAAATTTCACTCACATGATTTTTTCATAACGCGCCCGCGGCCAACTTCATGCTGTTACTTATGGGTTACAGTGATGCGCGCGCATCTAAAAATTTCACTCTCATCATTTTTTCATAACGCGCCTAAAGAAGTATAACTTCAATAAATTGTATTTTTAAAAGATCCTTCGGCTCGCCCACGTCTTGACTACCTAGTCCGTCAAAAAAACATCAGGTGCAGGCATCGGTTGGTCGGAACCAAAATATCTTGTCCTAGATTCGTTAAGGTCTGTTCTAAATCAGGAGAACTGTAGCAATGGATGTCGCTCAATTTTCATTAATAAACTACCGGGTTAAGCGGTTTTCTGTGTTCCCGGTTACTAAAATAACCGGTTCCGAGACCGCTGCATTTCCGATGTAACCGGATGAAAATGTCAACGTTGATTAAAAGTTGGAACTGCAACGTTTTATGCGCGACGAATTCATACATTATCTCTCTCGGCTAATGGCGGAGTGAATACGTTGTTGATTTGGTACTTTTAGTTATGTTTTTATTTATTTTTAAGCATTTAACTCCTAGATGTTTAAATCTAAAGAAACGTTTACTAGAAAAAAATCCACGCGGACCAGGCAGCGGACGGGACTCGAACCCGCACCAATCGCAATCCGGGCAATGCACTGACCATTATGCTACCACGGCCCTATTGGGCGCGTCGAAATTTTCCTAGCCTTAAGCTGCAAGGCAGCGCCATCTCTTCGCATTGTAGGTAACCCACAACAGTTTTTTTTCTAGAAAACTTTTATTTTGGTTTTTATTTATTTTGAAGAATTAAGATAATAATAATATTTCCAACACACACCAATTAGCCTAGCCCCAAAGTAAGCACTGTAAGGCTTGTGTTATGCGATGCTAGGGTAACGTATATAATACATATACTGTACATATATAAGTATATTTATGTAGAAATACATATTAAACATCCATGACTGGAGTACAAATGTTCGTATTTATCACACAAACATCTGCCCCTACTGAGATTCGAAATTGGGACCTCCCGAGGCGGCGACACCATGAAACCCGGCGTACAAACCACTCGGCCACGGAGGTCGTCAGATTAAAGTTTGTTGTCCTTAAATACTTAGTATGAAAAAGGAAGTGAAAGTATGTCAATGTAACCACTATATTATTATAAATATGTGCGTTTCATATTGTTGTCAATCCATATCAAAGAATGACGTGAAACATCCACATTTTAATCAACCTGCACTCATCATGGGGCACAGGCCTTCCCTATGGATGGAATAGGGAGATTGGGCCATGACCCACCACGCGGGCCCAGCTCGGATTGGTGGGTGCTAACGACTGCAGATGCAGCCGGGACCAACGGCTTAACGTGCCTTCTGAAGCACGCAGGAGCTCGAGATAGTAATTTTTGGTCACCCATCCAATGACCGACCACTGCGAAAGTTGCTTAACTTCAACGATCGCAGCCGAACGCGCTAACCACTTGCGCCATCGAGCTCCTCAGTGTTTAAATCCTCAGTGTTGTCAAAATCAGAAGAAGCAATTCTAATCCAAAACCATCATAAATCTTTTTCATTATTATCATGATTATCAATGATGAACTCCGAGGTCCCAGGTTCGGACCCCGGCGGAGGCAGATGTTTGTGTGATGAATATGAATAGAATAGAATGGAATATAAATATGAGCATTTGTACTACAGTCATGGATGTTTAATATGTATTTCTATATAAATATACTTGTACACGTACAGTATATGTATTCTATCCGGTACCCTAGCATCCCATAACACAAGCCTAACATTACTTACTTTGGGGCTAGGCTAATTGGTGTGAGAGTTGGAAATATTTATCTTATTATTATTTATCAACGCTGTAAAACAGTGCAACCCAACTCATTCATCGTTGCCAAATATATTTTCCCTACTTTTCATTACGGAACTATTACCATTCCAATTTAAAATGCAAGGGAATATTAAACCGTCTACCTGTGAAAAGGCGAGGGGAAATCTCGAAAAAAAACAAAACACAACCCCACACACCGACCGCAAACATCGCTAATCGCCGCTCATTATTAACCGGCCATCCTAACCACGAAAATAAAGGGGCATTAGGTCACTTCGGACGCGGCGCGACTAAGTGCCAGTAGCGTAGTGACATTTCAGCGTGTGCATAATTGGGCACGGAAGTGACGTGGCCCCAGAGAGGAGCTCGCGAGAGGGGGGGAGAGCTGCCGACGTGTCAACTCGCCCCCTGAATAATATATAGGCGTTCGCGGCGGATGGCTCTGCCACTTAGCTCTCCGTGAATAATGTATGCTACAGCTCCAGAGCCGTTCAGTAGCTTTGATCCTCTTGCGCCTGTCTACCATTGCCTGTGTTATCCCAACTCTGCTGAAACAAAATTCGCACAAAACTGAACTGCCAATGAATAAAGCACAACTGAAGCACTTATGTCTCAATATACATAATAACATACCTTAAAAACATAAACAATGCTTACATTCATTTAAAGGAGATTGCTCAAATTGGCCTAAATGCACAAAAAATATTGACATACACGGTAATTCTTGGTGTAATTTATAATTTAATTTACAGTCATTAGATTTCAACGGACACCTTTGTATAATATATTTACTTTAAAAAGGACTTTTAATTTTACCGGTTTGGAAAACATACGAATCATTTTTAATGGCTATGGGTAACATTCAGCCAAAGACTGATCGAAGTTGTTTATATAACATGAAAACAAATCTATTTTGTAAAGATCGATAAAATAAATCATTTTTTTTATTACACTGTGGTATTAATATCCACTACTATATTATCATTTTCACTAGATGAAAATGTGCTTAGACAATTATTATAGATGCGACATCATAAAGTCTATTGCCATACATTTTTCGCCAAACACGTCCATAAACACATTATAATCTGCATATATGGGCCTACATTCCCTGACTATAAATTAATAAATTAATAAATAAATAAAATTATAAGGTATGATACACTCTAAAAATCTAAAATATGGTTATCTTAAAAACATAACAAAAATAATGAAGCTACTGAACCTAAATCTCTTAGCTTTCTTTGGTTAATAAAAATTCTCTCTAATCTGTGGCTCATTGACAATCATTACACAGTTTCTGTCACAGAGTACCTTATTATAACCGAAAATGACACCTGATTTTAAAAGTTACTCTTATGCATTAACTTTAAAAACAGGCAACTATCTGTTAATCTACATGCTCTATATACCTGAATCTAATCCATAATTTCGGTACTTGGCTTGATTTCCCTAGTTTACTATATAACTTATTTGTTTTTTATAATTTTAATATATTCAGTGTATATGGTTTATAGAAGTTCTCAGGGGTGTCCGTCAATATTATTCGTTTCTACAGTCATTTATATATGATTTCGAATCTAGGAAACAATTTTTCATGATTATTGGTCTTTAGGCCAAACATGTATGGAAGCTGAGCAATCTCCTTTCATGCTTTCACCTTTTGAACACTGTCATTCTCATTCACTCACACATAACCGCACACACACACTTCACACCCATCTATTTATGTTTAAGATTTTAGTTCTTGTCTTTTAGTAGCAGTATAAATATTATTTTCAAATAAGCTATATGCTAATGTTCGAATTCGATGAGCTTGGCCTGGTGACCTGTAACACAGGTATTCCTATACCTATTTCAGGCATCAGACTCTCACATCTTATGTAAGATTATTTCCACCTTACATAGCGTCACTTAATGTGTAAGTTGTGAAGAGTAATAAAACATTATATTATTATTATTGAAGTTATACTTCTTTAGGCGCGTTATGAAAAAATGATGAGAGTGAGATTTTTGGATGCGCGCGCATCACTGTAACCCAAAAGTAACAGCATGAAGTTGGCCGCGGGCGCGTTATGAAAAAATCATGTGAGTGAAATTTCGAGATGTGCGCGCATCACCGTAACACAATAGTAACACCATGAAGTTGGCCGCGGGCGCGTTATGAATGTTAGTGTCTAATAATGGTGGATTATTAACCACTTAGTGGTTAATAATTTAAACAAACGTTGCCATTAAACTATTATGTTCTAAAATATCTTGATTACCATTGTTGCAATGCTATTAACAAAATAGGACGAAATGAAAAGTCATTTATTCAGTCTAGGCTGTTACAAGCACTTGTGAAGGTCAAGAAGCTACGGCATCGGTTCGCAAAACTACGGAGGGAGACCTTGTACTGAGAAGAACTGTTTTCTCCCTGTATTGTTATTAACAGAGTCGTCAAGTTGAAAAATGACTTCAGAGATACGTCTGAAGTCACCTTCCATTACATCATTTAGAATATAAAAATATAGTTACAATCAATTTTATAGTTAACATTATATTTAGTATATAGGAAGCGGCATTAGATAGGTACAATATTACTGTTATGGAAAATGACTAATACCCATCGAATAACAATTTTCAAGAAACACTATGTAAATGCATTACGGTCATTATGAAACTTGGAAACACAAAGGTTGGATTCAAAATGTCTATAGGAAATATAAAAAGGAAATAAATTCCATAAAATCGACCCGGAGACAATGATGATCATATATTTATTAAAAGGTGGTCTGTTATAAATAAATTTTATTAAAAACTACAAAACAAGGATAATTTAGTTATTTAAAAACTAGCAAACTAGTGAACCAAATGTTCACCAAAACCTGATTTAAAAAAAAATGTATTTAATTAATTGAGAACTTCGGAGATTTTGTGTGGTTTCGTTTGAAATACGTGATTTCTCGAAAACCGGAAGTGCTACGTTACTCAAATCCGGTTTGTAGTCTTATCACAGACTATTCTTAACTTATAACTTAAATATTCTCTTTATCTATCTCTTACGGTTTGGCTGCTGAAACAGCACCACAGACGGACGGACGGACTTGTCTAATAGATAAGAGATAATTTAATAATATTACTAACATAGGATAAGCCTAACATTGTTACTTACTTGTACTCATTAGTCTATGGATGTTTTTCTGAAATAAATAAAAAATATTGTTATTAATATTAAATAACAAAATAGTGTAAACTATTCCCTACCATGCGAAAGCCATATGATTAGATTTCTGATAATCCTACAATACATTCACATTCATGTACGTACATAAAATCACATTTTCTTGGGCAAAAAGCATCCTATAACTAAATTCAGATAATGCACTATGAGTTTTATTTTAAAAGGGTGACAAACAAGCGTATGGCCTCCCTGATGGTAATGGGCCACCGCAGCCTATAAACGCTTGCGATACAACAAATATCACTCGCAACGTTGCCTACCCTGACCTAATTCCCTACCCTGACATAATTCCCTACCCTGACATAATTCCCTACCCTGACTAATTCCCTACCCTGACCTAATTCCCTACCCCGACTAATTCCCTACCCTGACTAATTCCCTACCCTGACCTAATTCCCTACCCAGACTAATTCCCTACCCTGACTAATTCCCTACCCTGACCTAATTCCCTACCCTGACTAATTCCCTACCCTGACTAATTCCCTACCCTGACCTACTTCCCTACCCAGACTAATTCCCTACCCTGACTAATTACCTACCCAGACTAATTTCCTACCTTGACTAATTCCCTACCCTGACCTACCCTGACTAATTCCCTACCCTGACCTAATTCCCTACCCTGACTAATTCCCTACCCTGAAGCCTTGCTGGAACCCTACTCATCGACAGAAACACAACACTACCAAAAGGTAGAGTTATTTTACTCGAGCTCCAATTCGTGCGAAGAATCCCCTATATCCTACCTCTCTTGCTTAATTTCATTCAGTTCCGATCTAACGTTTCTGCATGATGGAGAAATAAATATTTAAACACACTGTCACGTTTATATTATTTATTTATTTATTTTAAACTTATTGACCAAAATACAATAGAATGGTACAAAAGGCGGACTTAATGTTAATAGCATTCTCTCCCAGTCAACCTTAGGGAAAAAAGAAAAACGCGAACGGCGGTATAAAGCTAAATATACTGATAAATATTGAAATAATAAATAATATTAAAAATATATACGAATTAATAGAGATACATATATAAATACATACTACTAAAGGAATACACATACATACATACCACAATTATATTTGAATATATATATATATATATATATATATATATATATATATACATAACTACACACATGATGATCATTAATAAACTGACTCTTTATCTTAAATTTTGAAGCAGATGAGTGCGAACATTCCTTTTAAATATAAGTTTATTTATATTATTACTAAGAGTAGTCAAAGTTTCAAGAGGTTCTGTACAAAATGTAAGATCTGTAACTGCTTAGGTTGTAGGCGTCCAAGTTGGCCTGCTTACTTGCAACTAGCTGAAATCAATAACTTAGATGACAGCAACGAGGATTTTTAGAATGTTTATGTTCAAAGATCAGACAAGCACAAAGGTAAACCGTGAACCATAGACAATAGACGCTTACCTTATCAGAGTATCACTAGCTTACCCGTCGTACGAAGTCGTGGAGCCCTAAAAACTTTAATTACCATCAAACACAGAACACCATAATAAACAAAATAATATTAAGTACCATTTAAACTTAATAATCAAATTCCTCCGAATTCTAGTGCCATACCCCTTGCCATATATAATTTCACCACATATTCATTCTTTTAGGTATTATTTTTGTGACAAAAGGAAGCTCCTCCACTGAAATCCCTTTTATTTATATACCCAATTTAGAAAGAAATACAAAAACAGTTGAAACCAAGGCAATAATATGTACCTACAAAGTTGAATAATAAGTCAAATTATTTTCATTACCCGGCTAGCACCAGTGAAATCCAGTGTGAGTCATTCCAGGAGGATTCCAGGAGGGGTAAGCCTTCTTTGTCCCCAAACTTAGATAAACCTAGAAAACAAGGAAAACCTAGCTCAATGCTAAGCGACTTTATAATGACCAGACGCAATGGAAACTTTCGAAGTTTTGCAAGCGTCTTGCACAAATCGCAGTCTGCTAAGCGCAACCATTTTTTAACTGCTAGATTTAAGAGCCCTTTTACAAAATTGCGCCGCTGCTGTACTGATCGGCGCGTAGGTAGGGTTGCAACGATATATCGGAATATCGATATTATCGATAATATCGAGACCAAAATATCGATATTTATATAGATATTTAAAATTCACTGATATCGATAATATCGATATCGGAAATTCCAAAATATCGATATTTCGTAGACTTAATTTGAACACAATAATATCAATTAATTTACCTGCTATGACTATCTAAATTGAATAATATCGAAATAACTGTTGCTTTGAAATTGCAAGAGCTTATAGATGTATTAAAAAAATCTTGAACCCTAAGAAATATACTAAACTGGTGTGGACTCTGGCATGTTTCTCTAAACCTAAAATTAAATTTAACAACAGTGTATCCTTGTCATTCTCTATACAGAATGAAAAGGAGAGACTGATGTTAAATTTAGTTTTAAATTTAGATAATCATGCCAGAATCGACTCCAACGTTTAAAGATATAATCGTATACCTAATGGTAACTCATGCACTTAAATAAAATCCTTGCCTCTCTAGATAATTGTCAACTACTGATTAATTGAAATTTAATATCATTGTAATATAACACAAAATAAAATTAAGAATCTTATACAAATCGTAAATTTTTTAAGCTCGCCAAGTCAAGAAAGTAAGATAGGTATAGTAATTTTGGAAGCTTTGGGCTTACCCTATTCTGAAGCCTGATGTGTAGGATTTACTAATTCATAACAATTGTTTTTCATATGATTATCTATTCTGATTTTGGCTGCGTGCAAATATTTTAAACAAAATAAATGTCTTTGATTCGAAATTGCTTTTGATTTGATACTTCTTACAGCGCTATAAAAATATAGAAAATATTGTGTTGGAAATGTTGGAATGGCTGACATATCTGATCGGATATCGATATTTACCTGCCCACATTATAAATATCGATATTTCGGAAACCTTTGCTTCCTTAATCTTAGGTTTTTGCTTTGCAAATTTAATACAAAGCAAAAAAAAGAAAAAAATATCGATATATCGATAATATCGAGTTAAAATGGTCGATATATCGGATATCGATATTTGCCTGACTTCGATATAAATATCGACATAAATATCGATATTTCAAAAGACTTTGCATCCCTAGATAGGACGCGCCAATGGCTTATGTAATGCTATTGATGCTTTTATGTTTGTTTTATTTTGAATGATAGAATGGAAGTTGAAGAATGAATGAGTAAATGCTAAGAGCAGTCTAAGGCGGGTTTTATTTAAGAACAAAACCCTTTTCCAGACGAGGAGGGGTATATGTAACGTTATGCGTTACATAATTCATATTATTACCCTAAAATACTCTTAAATTTAATATTTACAATGCCTAAAACTAAATAATAACACCATTAGATTTAATAGGCTAGTTTACTCATGTCGAATTGTATTAAATAAATGTTTATTTCTTAAAGTGTTTAGTCTAAGGAACCTTAATATATCGATTTCACTTCATAAAAGCAGAAGATTGCTGTAGAAAATTAATTTTAAAAAATATTTTTTAGTCTATATTTTTTAAACACTAAAAACGCTGTTCGCCACATTCGCCATGATTTTGACGTCTCTTGTGGTAAACAACTAAATGTCATTCGCGTGTTACTGTAGGTGGATTCTTTCGTCTGACTAAATTTATCTTAAAACACTTTTAACTTTAGGAAAGAAAAAAACAGTACACTTAGTTTTTTTTGACTAAACAAATTATGGATGCCGGCTTTGTGAAAGCAGAAATCACAAATGTGCCAAGAATTGACGCATTGATTGTTGGTGAATTTGTTGCACTAAACCCCGATTTCTGCTCTGCGGAGCAGAGAAACGACAAGGCATCTATGTAAGTACAGTGCATTTAGTATTACAATGTAGTAATAAACATAAAACTGATACAACATATGAATAAGTGTAATAAAGTTGCGTAGGTTAATTTCTTTCGGCACTTTAATCCACAACTTTCATGGAGTCTTCAAGGATGTGTTTTTATATTCTCGTACAATACAATAATGATAATTACATTATTTTTCGTGGTATTTATTAGAAATCATGTTTTTTTTTTATTATAAACTCAGTTAAAAGTAATTTTCTACGTGTTTACGAGTTTTTGTTTACCACAGTTCACGTCATAGCATAGACAATCTATAGACTAAAATGGCCGACAGCGTTTTTGTATGTCCATGAAAAGTCTATTTTAAAATTAAAGATTTGTAGCTTTCTAGGTTTAAAAAAAATACAATACATTTTTTTTCGGTCTAATAGAACATTTATTAACCATTTAAAACCTTTTTCCAAAAAGGGTCAACTAGCCTATTCTACACTAAAAACTACTTAAAAAAAAATGGGTGCGTGTACTTATGTAGGCGCGTGAGAAGTTACCTTCTTTGGCATCGTTTAAATTGCATGCAAACAATTAATTACAATAAATGAATAAAAAGTCTGGAAAAGGACACAGTCAATAAAGTTCAGTTTTAATTTGAAAAAATAAATAAATAATCAAAATATTCAATTAAAATCGCTACTGAATATAATTTATTAGAACATATGTGATTTGCACTTGTATGAAACTCAAACACGTATTCCGAATATACAAACTAGAAACATGTGGATAAATATTATAAATATGAATACCTATAACTGTTACTTTATTACAAAAAATAAAGATGTGGTTTTTGGTTCTACTACACCAATGGTCAAGAGATGGCGCTGTAGTCTTCTGAATCGCGCTTTGGTTCCGTTGTTCCAGATTAATAAATACTTTTGATAGGCCTTCACAATGCAGTCGTTAGTACCCACTAAATAGAGATTCTATTTCTATTTTGTTGGTAGATTTTCTTAATGTGCGGTAAACACAAAAGTTTTGTGTTACAGTGATGCGCGCGCATCTTAAAATTTCACTCTCATCAATTTTTCATAACGCGCCTAAAGAAGTATAACTTCAAAAATAAAACACAATTTTATTATAACTAAATTATTTACAAATCATAATAATATTAATAAACAAATTGGCTATTTACAATAATAAAACTATTCACTGCCACTAAAATGCAACATAAATTCATCAAGCGGATTTGTATACGTAAACTCGCGCGATGCAACATTTTAGCGCTCCAAGCAGGATCTTTTGTTCTTGCTAAGATAAAACTGCATGACCGGCCGCCCGCCGATTCATTTTTTTTCTCGATCTAATTTGAGCGAACGTACGTCACATAGAATTTTATGGTCGCTAATACGGGAAAATTTAATAATCTTTAAAGCTCGTAACCAATATAATATTTTTCGTGATCACTAAGCGTTCCTCAAATAAATAATATCATAAATTATTGTGAAGTGAGTGTCGACCGCCCTGAAACTGGGGTTCAACGCTCGGGATACCAACTTGGCCGGTATCACCTCACAGCCCCTACTTTCACCACACGAGAGTACTCTCTGCCGGGCTCAGCCACCCGTTCCTGCAGCCTCCAGACGCCAGCGGTATCCATAACGCGACTCCCGGGATCACCAACTACCCGGCGTTACACAGGAGAGTACCTGAACCGACGAAGCTAAAGAACTTGTGTGGATTAAGTGCTCAACCCCACCTGTATAATTTTTGATTTCTACGGGTCGAGTTTTTTATTAAAGTTTTTAATTTGCATGGTATCCTGTTGTCTCATTTTCTCATTCTCTGACCTTAGTTAGTAGACCAGGGTAACCGTGACAAATTACATCTCTGATAACAAAAAACCCTTATTTAAATAAAAAACCAGTGAATATGTATGAGATGCTACAGAAATAACTGTATCCCGCAGTCGCTCTAAATTAGTAAAATTTTGTTATTTAAAAAAAATGGCAATATTGTTTTTACTAACTTAAAACTTTTCCGAGCGTTACCTTAGTAGTACTAGAGAATGAAATAAAACCAGGTAAATATGTATTTACATTCATTATTTATAATCAAGAAATAAATCTTAAACAAAATGTGAAATTTAAAATTTAATATTGTTAAATGTTACATCTTCTATAACTTCATCGTCGTTCACAGACGCCGACGCTTCTGTCAATGAAGCCGATGTCGAAGCTGAAGATGTTTGGTTGTGGTTGTAGTGGATTTTTGAAAGAGTATTTTGTGTTTTTTTAATTATATCTTTCGATTGCCGGATAGAATTTGCATTTTTTGTTTGTACTTTTTTGTTTCAGCATGTCTTCAATGCAATATTTTCACTCTACGTCGCGCTACTGCAGATGCAGTCGTAAAAGTATTAGAAGACTCGATATTCTTAGTTTATGGTATTCCACAAACTATCTTTTTGGATAATGGCAGCCACTTTATTAGCTCAACTACTAAAGCCTTGTTTGAAAAATATAAAGTCCCTAATGTATATTTCAGTCCTAGGTACACGCCACAAATAAACTTAGTCGAGCGGTACAACAAAACTATTGTCACTAGCCTATCAACCTTCGTTGAAAATGATCATAGGTCCTGGGACACTTTAATTCCTCAGGTGCAATTCGCAATTAATAATTCAGTAAATGAAGCTACTGGGTACACGCCCTCTTTCTTAGTATACGGTAGGGAGTTAGTGTTATGCGGATCGCACTATACGGACTCTGACTTAGGTGACGAAGTTTTGTTCTTACCACGCGAATTATACGAAGAAAACCGAGGTTGTCTCTTTTCAGTATTCAATGATGTGCAAGCCTCATTGTGGAATGCACATGTGAAGAATACCGCACACTATAATTTGCGCAGAAAACCAGCTGAATACAACGTAGGTGACGTAGTCTTTAAGCGTACATATATATTGAGCGATAAAGACAAATATTTCAGTAAAAAGTTGGCTCCAAAATACATTAAATGTCGAGTAATTGAAAAACGATCGCCACTTGTATATGTCCTAGAAGATATGTCCGGAAAAAACATAGGTGTTTGGCATATCAAGGACCTAAAACACTTCGATAATAATAAGTAAAAGAAAATTCCTCTATAACATCTTGTTTTTAGCATGAGTCAATAGCTTTTTAATAACTACTGACTTTAAGTGTGATAGGACTAGGGTTGCAACGATATATCGGAATATCGATATTATCGATAATATCGAGACCAAAATATCGATATTTATATAGATATTTAAAATTCACTGATATCGATAATATCGATATCGGAAATTCCAAAATATCGATATTTCGTAGACTTAATTTGAACACAATAATATCAATTAATTTACCTGCTATGACTATCTAAATTGAATAATATCGAAATAACTGTTGCTTTGAAATTGCAAGAGCTTATAGATGTATTAAAAAAATCTTGAACCCTAAGAAATATACTAAACTGGTGTGGACTCTGGCATGTTTCTCTAAACCTAAAATTAAATTTAACAACAGTGTATCCTTGTCATTCTCTATACAGAATGAAAAGGAGAGACTGATGTTAAATTTAGTTTTAAATTTAGATAATCATGCCAGAATCGACTCCAACGTTTAAAGATATAATCGTATACCTAATGGTAACTCATGCACTTAAATAAAATCCTTGCCTCTCTAGATAATTGTCAACTACTGATTAATTGAAATTTAATATCATTGTAATATAACACAAAATAAAATTAAGAATCTTATACAAATCGTAAATTTTTTAAGCTCGCCAAGTCAAGAAAGTAAGATAGGTATAGTAATTTTGGAAGCTTTGGGCTTACCCTATTCTGAAGCCTGATGTGTAGGATTTACTAATTCATAACAATTGTTTTTCATATGATTATCTATTCTGATTTTGGCTGCGTGCAAATATTTTAAACAAAATAAATGTCTTTGATTCGAAATTGCTTTTGATTTGATACTTCTTACAGCGCTATAAAAATATAGAAAATATTGTGTTGGAAATGTTGGAATGGCTGACATATCTGATCGGATATCGATATTTACCTGCCCACATTATAAATATCGATATTTCGGAAACCTTTGCTTCCTTAATCTTAGGTTTTTGCTTTGCAAATTTAATACAAAGCAAAAAAAAGAAAAAAATATCGATATATCGATAATATCGAGTTAAAATGGTCGATATATCGGATATCGATATTTGCCTGACTTCGATATAAATATCGACATAAATATCGATATTTCAAAAGACTTTGCATCCCTACGCGTAGGTAGATTTGCACTAGTAATATTGCATTTTACGGGTGATGTTTCGAGTCTTATAAAATAATTATTAGTGAACTAATTATAAAAATATATAAATATTTAAGTAGTTTCATTATGGTAGATTAGTTTATGAAAGTTTTTGACAGTAATTCTATTTAATTCAATATCAAAGTACGAGGTAAACCTACATTGTTTTTTTGGAAAACTCACGGAGGTTAGATGTTTTTTTTTTTGATAAATAATGAAGTGGAAAATTCTAATACATTATGTTACAACAAAAACATATTTCTGATGTCGTATTATTTAATTTGATCCAATTTACTGAACATTATTTGGAGATTCAGGCGTTTGAAGTTGTGCATATTATCGATTTTTCCGTAAACTAGCTGCGGTAGAACGATCAGTACAAAAAAAGGAAAATAGTATTTGCACATATTCTACATTAACTTACAAAAGGAAGAACAAATCTACTGTTTATTTCTATTGGAAATAGTCAAAATCTTTTCTAAGGGGGTAAACGAGGTGCTCAAAAATTACGATTTTTTGCAAAAAATGTGAAAGGGCTCCTAAGTAATACCTAAAAGAGAAGGGGAACAACAAAATCATATTTCACACAGCCATCAACGCTGAAACAAAAAGCACATTACGTCGACCGTGGATGAGAGTATTAAAAGGCAATAAGTCAGTGCGCATGCGTGACGGATGGAGAGCGGCGCGCGCGCAGGTGTCGCGCCGGATGCGGCTGAAACGGGCGGGCGAGAGGGATGGGGCGCGCGGGAGGGAGCGGGACGGAAACAGGGTGTCCCGTTGCGCGTTGAAAGCAGAAGCGAAGGGATTCGATTCGTATTTTCAATTTTACGCTCACGAAATGATCATGAGATCTCGTCCTATCGAGATTTCACTTTCTTGTATTCCTATTGTTATGTTTTTATTTATTTTTAAGCATTTAACTGCTAGATGTTTAAATCTAAAGAAAAGTTTACTAGAAAAACATCCACGCGGTCCAGGCAGCGGACGGGACTCGAACCCGCACCCTTCGCAATCCGGGCGAATGCACTGACCATTATGCTGCCACGGCCCTATTAGCCGCGTCGAAATTTTCCTAGCCTTAAGCTGCAAGGCAGAGCTATCTCTTCGCATTGTAGGTAGCCCACAATGTCAAATGAATACTTTTTCAAGTATTAAACATATGAAAGAAGAAATAGCAATCATAGTTATGTTTTTATTTATTTTTAAGCATTTAACTGCTAGATGTTTAAATCTAAAGAAAAGTTTACTAGAAAAACATCCACGCGGTCCAGGCAGCGGACGGGACTCGAACCCACACTCTTCGCTATCTGGGCGAATTCACTGACCATTATGCTACCGCGACCCTGATGTATGCAATGTAATGCATGATGTGATGGAACTTAATAAAGTTACATACATACTCAACAAACTAAGACTGACATGTACAACCTACTTCAAAAAGAATTCACGCATGGGATGGAACTCACGTCTGAACAAAAAGCTCGCATTATTACCAGTGCATATTACCAGTGGTTATGGATGGAGCTCGATGGCGCCAGTGGTTAGCGCGTTCGGCTGCGGTCGTTGAAGTTGAGCAACTTTCGCAGTGGTCGGTCATTGGATGGGTGACCAAACATTTACTATGTTGAGCCCCTCCGTGCTTCGGACGGCACATTAAGCCGTTGGTCCCGGCTGCATCTGCAGTCGTTAGCACCCACCAACCCGCACTGGGCCCGCGTGGTGGGTCGTGGCCCAATCTCCCTAACCCATCCATAGAGTAGGACTGTGCCCCAGCCGTGGGGACATTAATAGGCTGATGATGATGGATCTGAAAATATTTTTTTTTCTAGTAAACTTTCCTTTAGATTTAAATACGAATTTTTAGTTTATTCACATAATCATTGTTAGATAGATATATTGATTTGAAATGTTGCATGACGTCACCATTGGTACAATTTGTACTTAATAGTGACGTCACTAACTTAATAACCCAACAGATTTTTTTACAATTTCGTAACAAGTATACAATAAAAAATCCACGCGGACCAGGCAGAGGACGGGACTCGAACCCGTACCCTTCGCAATCCGAGCGAATGCACTGACCATTATGCTACCACGGCCCTATTGGCCGCGTCGAAATTTTAATAGCCTTAAGCTGCAAGGCAGCGCCATCTCTTCGCATTGTAGGTAACCCACAACGTCAAATGAATACTTTTTCAAGTATTAAACATTTTTGAAAGTAGAAATAGCAATTATAGTTATGTTTTTTTCTAGTAAACTTTTCTTTAAATTTAAACATCTAGCAGTTAAATGCTTAAAAAATAAATAAAAACATAAGTATACAATAGTTCGATATCATTAAAAGTAAAAAGAAGTTCTTGATACTTGCAGTATTTTTAATAGTGATATTTCCTTAATGCAAAAGTAAATTACACGAATAAATATAAAAAAAATTGGTGATTTGTGAACAATGTGAAATGCACGACAGGAACGTTTATAGGGTACCCTCATTACCAGTTGTCAACAACATAGTAATTACCATACTTACTACAAACCACGGTAATGGCTCTGAATGCGGGAGTACTTGCTTGGCTTTATAATTGCTAAGTTAATTATACCATATAACTAGGTACATTATACGACTTTAAAACTATTTTAAATAAAGAAAAATTTAAATAATATTTTCATCATCATCATCATCATCAGCCTATTAATGTCCCCACAGCAAGGGCACAGGCCTTCCCTATGGATGGAATAGGGAGATTGGGCCATGACCCACCACGCGGGCCCATACGGATTGGTGGGTGCTAACGACTGCAGATGCAGCCGGGATCAACGGCTTAACGTGCCTTCCGAAGCATGGAGGAGCTCGAGATAGTAAATTTTTGGTCACCCATCCAATAACCGACCACTGCGAAAGTTGCTTAACTTCAACGATCGCAGCCGAACGCGCTAACCAATTGCGCCATCGAGCTCCTCTAAACAATATTTTACTAGAACAATATCTACGCGGTCCAGGCAGCAGACGGGATTCGAACCCTTACACTCCGTTATCCGGGCGGATGCACTTAGCAAAGGGTAGTCGTGTAAGAAATACATAGCATTTTTTAAGCATTTAACTGCTAAATCTAAAGAATCTGCTAAATAATATGTGTCATACACTTATTGATAATCCACCTGATAGCCTAAGAGGAAAAGTTAATCAACATCCCTATTAAATAAATAATCCCTAAAAATAAATCTTTATATATAAAACTCAAAGGTGACTGACTGACATAGTGATCTATCAACGCACAGCCCAAACCACTGGACGGATCGGACTGAAATTTGGCATGCAGGTAGATGTTATGACGTAGGCATCCGCTAAGAAAGGATTTTGATCAATTCTACCCCCAAGGGAATAAAATAGGGAATGAAAGTTTGTATGAAACTTTGTCAATTTTAAACCGATCGGGCTGAAACTTTGCATGTTGCATGTGAAGAATCATAGATGAATGTCATTGTGTATAATACAAGTCTGAGAACAAAAACTGTAGTCTACGCTCTACACCGAAGCGAAGCGAGGGCGGGCCGCTAATCTGTAATACGCAAACATCATTTCCATCATAATCTGTGTTGGATTAATATTAGAAGGACTTTGGACTCATTTAAGAAGTGAGGTTAAGCACTTATTCTTCGGAAATCTGTAATAACAATATAATCTGAACTAATCCCGAAATTAATTCTCTTTCCGACCAAAACCAGTCATCCTTTTGAGTGGGGTTACGATCTTAGTGTCGCCGCACACGGGCCACCGACCACAACCACAAAACGCTGCCACCGGAATATTTCATGTAGTTTTCATACATTTTATATGGACTCGCCACACACGGTACGCCGGTGGCCGCCACACGCTACAAATCGTCGTTGCTCGCTGCTTGTGGCCCGCACCGGCCACTTATTGCGCCAATACAAAACGCCGGCACACGTCACTCGCGCGATTCCCCACCCCTGTCTCCCTTACCTTAGTCGGCCGCTGTCGCGCGCTTCAGCCACTTTAGTAGCCGCTTCTAGCTTCTCGTGGCGGCGTTTGTGGCTGTGGCGTGTGGCCCGTGTGCGGCGACACTTAAACCCTTGTTCCAAAGTATAAGCCCTTACGGTATTAAGTGCCATATTTTCACGTTTATATATTTATTAAGATTAAGCAGTTTACATAATCTACGACGAACTGCGTGGCCGAGTGGTTTGCACGCCGGGTTTCATGGTGTCTCGAGAGGTGCCGGGTTCGAATCCCGGTGTGGGCAGATGTTTGTGTAATGAATGCGAGCATTTGACTCCAATCATGGATGTTTAATATGTATTTCTATGTAAATATACTTATATACTAGCTGACCCAGCGAACTTCGTACCGCCCTAAAAAAATAGGGGTTGTCCAGCGGACAAAATTGTGAATCTAAACCATTCTCAGATCCCCTTGAACACACACAAAAAATTTCATCAAAATCGGTCCAGTCGTTTAAGAGAAGTTCAGTGACATACACACTCACAGAAGAATTATATATATAAAGATGTACTGTATGTATACGTAATCTATCCGTTACCCTAGCAACTCATAACACAAGCCTTACAGTGCTTACTTTGGGGCTAGGCTAATTGGTGTGAGTGTTGGAAATATTTATTTATTTTATAGCGTTGTAGTACTTTAGTGATAAGATTATTGTTAATAGTAAAATACATCAAAGTATTTCATTTAAATAAACTTTCAGTTGAAAAAAAAAAAATCAAAGCTGATAAGAAAAATGAAATCATATTGTTCTATAATGTAGCTATTCTTTTATTTTTCATAAGCTCATCAATTGAATAATACGTTAAGCAATAAGTTTTTAAATGCAGCAACATTACGATAAATGGCTTATCTTCAATCACCACCAGATGATAAATGCTTCAAGATCCCAATTTAATCAGGGCGTCATCTAAATAAACAGAAAAAAGGGCCACCGTACACCTCACTCTTCCTTCCGATGCAAGCGCCATCTACCGCGCCGCGAGAGGGGAATGGGAGAATGATGCACTTAAGGTGAAAATTGATTTCACGTGTGTGTATACAGCATTTGTCAAGGGATGAGAGTGCGGAGTGAATTCTCGATGCATAATGTAGTTAGTTTTGTCGTTTACTGTGTCCTTCGTTGAAAAGATTTTGCTTTAAAAACTCATTATTAGGTTTTATGTTTCAAAATGCAATTGTTTCATATTGTAAGTGTATCATTAATGATATAGTAATCAGAATAAATAATATTTTGAAAATAGTTTAATTTAAGAATGTTTTTTTTTTAATAGGGATGATGACTAATTTTTTTTCTTCGTTTATCAGGTAGATTATCAAAAAGTATTGGACACGTATTTTTTCTTTTTTCACATCATATAAACAGTGCAGAGACATATTGATTTGTAAAGTCGCATGACGTCACGTTTGAGTACAATTATAAGTGAAAATTCACTCAAAAGTGACGTCACGAGCCCCTACTCCCAAACTTTGACGCGCTATAACTTTGTCATGTTTTGGTTGATTGCCCAAAGAAAAAATATTTTTTGATCATCTAACTGACGGACTAAATAGAATTTCGTTTACTGTACCCTGTCATCACCCCTATTATGCAGAATAAGCTGACTTCTTTTACTAAAATGCGAATGGTTTAGACTGTATTTTGATAAAATTAAATCAGATCAAGGAACTTTTTCAATAATCCAACGAGTTAAAGAAATTATATATTGTGCAATTGTTTAATAATGTATTTTAAATAGATAAAAACCCGCAAAAGTTGGTGTGCCCTTGCAGGGCGTCACATGGTTACTGTATTTGTTATGTACCACCTTATTTTTGTGAATGTGATATGCAATGAATAAATAAATAAATAAATGAATAAAAAACGAAAAATCTCGTAAAATAACCGTTAAAAAAACGCAAAACATCATTAGTTAATACGCAACACTAAAACTACAGTTTTTTTTGTGTGTAACTGTACGCCATCCATAGTCGGGCGGGCCGGGAGTCACAAAAACGATATCCTTGTAACGGTGTCACGGAAAAAAAACCAGACAAATTGTGACAGGAAACGGGACAGCCGGTGGGCGTAAGCGCAGGGCGATGACCCCGACCGTGTGCAGCCGCCCTAAGCTTCCGCTGAAACCGCGCGCCGTCCGCCCAGGTGAACTGATAATAATAATTAAATGAAATCTTCTTCGAATAGTTAGTTGTTTACTCACTAAAGTTTACAAAGCTATTGTTTTTGGAGTTTACTCCTTAAGAATCGATTTGCATATATAAGGGGCCCGGTATGAGAAAAATGTAAGAAGTAAAATCTATCGATGAATGACATTAATGAGCTCATTACGTTTTTGTGCGCAACCTCATCTGCGCCATGGCAACGGAAAAAAAAACATTAAGTTGTCACAAATGTCAATAAAATAAATAAAGTAAAAATAGATAAAATCGGAGCAAAATTAATGAAAACAAATAAATAACAGAATATAGAGAAATGCTGTAAGTGTCCAGCGCTCTGGAATAGTGATTTTCAGTAAAGATGGAATTATAATACATATTTACAAAATGATGACTAGTGTGTGATATTTTTGAAATTTTGTGTTTCCAGAAATATATAATAAAATATATGATGAATATCGCTGATGTTAGATGATAAAATGTGTGACATGGAACCTATGATAGTCGAAACCATGGGACGATTCCTGAGGTATCTCTACTTGTAACCGACTTCTTCGGACTTGATTTTGTTTTGTGTCTGTTCAAAGACAATCGTTTTTAGAGTGTAAACTCCGGTCGTGCGTCGGAGCTCACACACATTTTTTTTATAGATAGGTCCGATAAATGACTCCACCCCACCTGGTGTTAAGTGAAGGTGAAGTCCAGACGCGAAGATAGCTGATACAGCAGTTCTACTTGCCACACCAGCCATCCTCACCCTGCCGGCCTGCATGTTGCTTCTTCACGCCTCTTTTAAAGGATCCCAGGTTGTAAGAGGGAGGGAACACGTGAGCGGGCTCATGCTCGATTCCATTTACGGATAGTGCGACAAAGAAATGAGTCACCAAATTTCTTTGTACGTGTTGGAATTGTGGCCACAGTTAGACGGTGATAACGTTAATTAATTTGATTTAAAATTGAGACTTGATTTATGTAACTTCGGCGCACTTGAAGTGACAGAGCATGAATAATTCATACCCTTAGTCAAATATAAATAAATTGAATTTTAACTAAATATTTGGTTTTGGGCCAGCAATCTACACAAAGACATTAATACTTATAGTTCTTATTTGTAAATAAATGAAGGTAACTCCATAATTTACATTTAACAACATTTATATGTGTACGATGTTTACTTTAAGTCATTCAACGTATTATTCTAGATCATAAAAGCCTGAAATACAGGTACAATTTTAACTGTAACCTAGTTCAGGCATCCATTATTTTATACTTTATATTATTATTAGAATTATTATGCAATGTATGACCTTATTTGAATATAGATATATTTTATTATTATAATACACAAAAAATATCAAAAAAATAAGTTCTGTAAGTTATTCCATTTACTATCTAGAGACTCGTGATATACGGACATACGGACAGACAGACGGCAGAGTACACAACAATAGGGTTCCATTTTGACCCTTTTGGTACGGAACCCTATAAAAAATCGTAGCTGTTTCATCGGTGTTGTGGGAGTCTTTTTGTCCAAATAATAGTAACAGACAATCAACATCCTTAATTTGATACTTGTTTTTTTTAATGTTTTATTATGACAGGAATTGTAAATAATGTAATAATATATAAATAACTTCATAAATTCAAATACCATAATGGTGAAACATAGACAGGACTACTTTTATTGTAACATCACTATTGTATCTATGTTTATGAATAAATTAATTCTATTTTATTAATTCTATTCTAGACTGCTCATGTATCGACTATGACTGGCTTTGAAACTACCAACCCATTTAAGGTGGATGAGGAATCAAAAGCTATCTTATGCTTGTCTTTCAATCCCAGTCGAAAATGGGTTGGTACTAGATCATCATAATTTTATTGTAATATATTTGTAGGTAGCAATAATGTAAAAAATGGGACATGTGCTGTTCGCATGCGATAGAAGTGAAACCTACAAAAATGACAGCACGTAAAAGACCTTCATGGCAAGGTACGTCTTAAAGACAACAGCTGTGTTAAAATTCAACTCTCTAGGTCAAAATTTTATATTTTATACTACTTAAATTGTTACGAAAAAAAAATAGCTTAATAGGAGAAAAAAATAAAATGTGCGTTATGTTTAAAGGCATTTTGACTTGGCGGGTGCAGAGCGCGCGGGGGGCAGGTTTTATATTACTAGCAAACCAGTGAACCAAATGTTCACCAAAACCTGATTTCTCGAAAATCGGAAGTGCTACGTTACTCAAATCCGGTTTGTAGTCTTATCAGACTATTCTTAACTTATAACTTAAATATTCTCTTTATCTATCTCTTACGGTTTGGCCGCTGAAACAGCACCACAGACAGACGGACTTGTCTAATAGATAAGAGATGTTACTTGCTGCTACGGAACCCTTCATTGGCGAGCCGGACTCGCACTTGGCCGCTTTTTTTTGTTACTATGTACAAGGATACTCCTTGTCAGTAAATAACTTCCAGAGTAACACGGCTGATGCGGCCAGAAGGGGAGTCAGCATATACACACAGCTTTCTCCTCTGTCGAATTGGGTATGCAAATTGGGCATACTCATTGTTGCCGACCTCTTTTATAGATTTAGTCTTTATAGTTTTTTTGAAGTGTTTTTAACTTATTGACATTTTTATGATTATTGCTATCAAAATTGTTATTTTGTGTCATATCTTTCATCTTTTCCTGTCATCTGCTTTAATATTATTTGGTTACTTACTTTAAAATAGTGTAAATAAACCCATTGCGTTCAAATCATAGCCCTCATTTTCCATTCCACTAGCTCTCCGTTTCACTCATGTTGCGCTCGGATATAAATATGTGCAGGATTTGACGGTGTATCGTGCCATTGTTTATGTGCGAGTGTCGGCATTAAAGTTTTGTTTTTAATAATATCAACTTTCAATTGCATTTGCATGTTTTGTCCCTCCCTAAAAAAAGGCAGAATACTATACAGGGCGTCACACGGCTACCTCACACGGAGAGAAAGTATATCAAATATTGAAGATAGGATATTTTACTGAAAGAACACATCGTTTTATTTTTTAATTATAATATTTTTTGCTAAAATAATCCTTATGGTTAACCTTTTCTATGGTTATCTTAAAACATATCGTGTTTTTTTTTCGAAATTTCACGAGTTTGATTCCTAGTCGTAGCAGGCGATTTAAAAAAAAATCTGTGAATGCAGTTCCAGTTTTCCAGTTGTTATTAAAAATAAAATGATGTGTTCTTTCAGTAAAATATCCTATCTTCAATATTTAATATACTTTCCCTCCGTGTGAGGTAGCCGTGGGACACCCTGTATAGTATACTCTTCTGTGTTGCTCTATGATTTCTTAGTTTTAAGCTGGGGTAAAGCTAGCACGTTTCGTTCGTTACCGCCCGATTTGACGGTTCGTGACTAATTTCCATCAGACACACGGAGTCGGAGGTAATTATTTGGCCGTTGCTCCTTCGGCTCCATTAGCTTGGACGCTGAAAATCCAAACATCTGTCTTAAACTGTTTTTGTTCACTGTAAATATTAAGTGAGGTTAATCCTTTGTTCAGTACGGTACAATTCTGTTTAGGTTTTTTTTATCACTTACTGAAGAAACCTAAATGAATGACTTTATTAAACTTTCCTTTTTGAGTGTTTTGGCGGGATTTCATCGAGTGCGGTTGGCGTCTTATTTTAATTATTCTTAAATTCGTTCATAGTGGATATTGTGAAATAAAATTGGTGTGGTTTTGTGTAACAACTGTCTGCGTAACTGAAGAATTAGTGGAATCATTAAAATATACGCTATTCCGTTCAAGTGTACGTGAGAATTTTATTGTAGTGTTGACTACCTCACAGAAGCTTATCGAAAAAGCCAACTCGATACACTTCGTGCCAAACACTCCAAGAAACATTAGAATGCGTCACACCGACATTCTAATGTAAAAACAAAAAGAAGATAAATTTAATTAAAGACTAGGCTGTATGGGCATTGTTCCCTTTGCCTTCCCTAAAACGGGAGAACTTCAACAAAAAAAAAACTTTCTTTTGTTTTGTCCGTTGCAAGTGCCGAAACATCGAGAGACTCGCAATGAAATCAAACCACTATTCCCTTTAATGCTAGTGACCATGAAAATCTAAAACATGCTAGTTGACTCATGTCAAATTGCACTATACAAATGTTTTCTTATAATTTTTGATATGAGGAACCTAAATACATCGATTTCACTTCATAAAATTAGAAGATGGCTGTAGTAATTTAATTTGAAAAACAGTTTTTTAGTCTATGCTTTTTAAACACTAAAAACGCTGTCCACCATGATTGTGACGTCAACATCACAGCAAACAACTAAACGTCATTGTCGTGTAACTGTGGTCTTTTTCGTCCGACTAAAATATATCTAAAAACTCTTACATCTTGAAGAAAAGTTTATTGGTTTTCTTGACTAAATTAATGCTGGACGCCGGATTTGTGAAAGCAGAAACGACAAAACTCTTTGACTTAGCAGGTACATTCATAACCTTAAAAATTGAAACCACAACATTTCTGGAGTCTTTAACGATGTGTTTCTTTATTCTCGTATAATACAATCATGATAATTACTATATTTATCATGAAGTCTATTAGAAATCATGGTTTTGTAATGTAAATTCAGATAGGTTATATCCTACGTGCTTGCGAGTGTTTGTTTACTATTTCGTTCCCGTCATACCATAGATAATCTAAAGACTAAAATGGCCGACAGCGTTTTTGTATGTCCATGAAAAATCTATATTAAAATTAAAGTTTTGTAGCTTTCTAGGTAAAAAAAATACAATACATTTTTTTTCGGTCCAATTGAACAATAGGGATGATGACTAATTTTTTTTTCTTCCTGTATCAGGTTTATTATCAAAAAGTATTAGACACGTATTTTTTCTTTTTTCACATAATATAGACATTGCAGAGATATATTGATTTGAAAAGTCGCATGACGTCACGTTTGAGTACACTTATAAGTGAAAATTCACTCAAAAGTGACGTCACGAGCCCCTACTCCCAAACTTTGACGCGCTATAACTTTGTCATTTTTTGGTTGATTGCCCAAAGAAAAAATACGTGTCCATTATTTTTTGATCATCTAACTGACGGACTAAATAGAATTGCGTTTACTGTACCCCGTCATCATCCCTATTATTAACCATTTAAAACATATTTCCAAAAAGTGTCAACTAGCCTATTCTCCATTCTTTTTTCCCGTTACGATGTTTCAAGCAAACACGTTTTTGGGCTGCAACGATGTTGAATAATAACCATCAACAGGTAACAAGACAATACAATACGATTCATCATCAAAGGCACAGGCCTTCCCTATGGATGGAATAGGGAGATTGGGCCATGACCCACCACGCAGGCCCAGTGCGGATTGGTGGGAGCTAACGACTGCAGATGCAACCGGGACCAACGGCTTAACGTGCCTTCCGAAGCACGGAGGAGCTCGAGATAGTAAATTTTTGGTCACCCATCCAATGACCGACCACTGCGAAAGTTGCTTAAGTTCAACGATCGCAGCCGGACGCGTTAAAGTTGCGCCATTGAGCTCCTCCGAAATACGATTGCGAGAATTAAACTCGCTTCTTGGAACGGCAACTCCGAGTTTCCGACGGCTCCCGACCTAGCCCAACGGCGAACGAACAGGAGTAACACGTCTCAAGTTTTGGGCGTCATTAAGAATTCGTTTGCTGCACTCGCTAATTCAAATTGACACATCGGGCCAGACGGAAATATCGGAGGGGGGTTCCCAACCCCTTACCCCCTTTTTGCCAGGGTAGCCGAGAATACTCTGGGTTGTCATAATGCTTTTTGACAGTGCACTCGTACTGTTCACAAAAGTGATAAATTTTTAATGGCCTTTAAATTTTGCATTTTCGGAGCGCTAATGGCTAGTGGCTCTGTTTTACACAAATTAAAATCTGATGAGTTATTTTGTAATATTGAAATTAAGGCGGGATATTATTGGATTCCTTAGTACCCAAGTACATAAATAGGAAATACGAATTATTTTATTAAAAATATTACAATGCTCTAATATTCGGAATGAACATTTATAGAAAACGTTTTTTATGGTAGGTTTGAATTTTTATTATTGACTATTTGGAGCTTTAATATTAGAATTTTATTTTATCTTAAATATTTCGGTAGTTAGTACAAGGACTTATGTGAAACGTAACCTGTTTAATGTCGAAAATTTAAGAAAAATCTAAATGTATATACACATGGCCATCAGGACCGCGGTAGCATAATGGTGAGTGCATTGCGTTCGGGTTCGAGTCCCGCTTGCTGGCCCGCGTGGATTTTTTTCTAGAAATATTTTCTTTAAATTAAAACATAGAGCAATTACATGGTTAAAAAATAAAATAGGCACTATATTATAATATCAAGGAAATACCGGGAATACTTAAAACGTGTCTGTTGTATGGGAGCCCCCAACTACATATTAATTTTATTTTAATTATTTATAATATACTAAAACTAAATATTCTACGAAAAATAGTGTACCGGTTGAGGTTATAAATATAAAATTATATTATTAAGGTGTATTGGTAAATTTTGGTGATTAAAATAAAGAGAGAAAAATAGCTATGCTATAGCTTCGAATCTACTACCCTCAGTGAGCGATCACGCGCAGCCCCAGTACGCAGGCGCGCGAGCCACGATGCGCAGGAGTCGAATGCAAGCAAGCTCGCCGCGCGGATCCACGCGCCCCATGTATAAATAATCGTTTACCAATGCGTCCGAAAACACGCAAACCACCGGCCGTAGTACGATATTTCAGGAAGGTATTCCCCCGTCCGTCAGACGCAACTTCAGCACATCCTATTTATAAGCGTCTATGTATAAATTTACTAAAAGTTAACACCACAACACACGTAACGAATATAAACTCGGAAAAGCCTCTATTAATAATCGACCGACTGAGTTTGCTACCAAAAATAATGGTCTAATTGTGAAAAGTTTATGCGCGATGGGTCGTGGACCGGGGCTATCTTGGGGCGGCTAAACTTAGTGGTGCGTGCATGCCAGATGGTAAAATTAGTGCTGAGTTTCACGAGACAGCGTCTGCTGAGAGTTCCTCATGACGCCGCCGCCGCGTCCATTCAGCCCGCGGCCCGCGCCAGCAACGACACCGCAACGTAACTGCCAAACTTATGCCATTCCATTTTTGAATTACCCGCCATGATGCCAGGTGAGAATGACGCCGGCGGCCATTTTGTTGAGTTCTCACTCGTAGCTTCCGTAATGCGATTACCTAAGTACCTATATTGTTGTTCGTCTCAATTAATGTTTTTTGGAAGATGAAAACATCTTTCCGGTATTGTTTTCATGTGGTATCTTAAATTTTAGACGTATCTGAGATGGATCCCCAGGTATGGTTCAGCCAAAGGACACCCGGCATTTTGTGCCAAAGTTGTATACTTTTTTATTTTTTTTATCAGTGTTTCATAATTGGGTAACGTAGTCTGGCAATATTTGTCATCAGCAGCTAGCTGTCAATGTCAAATACGTAGGTTTGTCATCAAAAGGGTTTGCATATCAAAAAATATTAATCATTAAATAACTTCTTTCCACGATTCACTAAAAATAAGGCAAAAGTAGTTTTATGTAGCAAATAATTATGGCTTTATTTTGAGACCAAATTCAACTGTATACAAGTTTAGCATTTTTTCTATGAAAAGTGCCGGGTCTCCTTTAGTTCTGACGAGCTTCTTGGGCCCATTTATAAACTTCACTCTTTCCAAGCCAGGGTAAAATAAAGAACTTGTTTACAAACAGTAATAACTTGAAGTAGTGTTGAAGTTGAATTTACTTGAAGCAATGATTACAATTTAATATAACGCAAAAAACAACAACAAACATCGTCGTTTGTATTTTCCAACATGACATCATAGAGCTTAGGGGAGAGGGTGGCACATTAGAACATTTTTCATATTTGGACTCATAAAAATCAACTGTAAAGAGAGATTCTCCTCGCACATTTGAATCGACATGGGGCAGTTTTGAACAATGGTTTAAAAACCAGAAAAAAGAGTGGATAGAGTAATAATTTGTTTTTTATTATAATGATATTTATTGTTATAAAAACATAAAATAAAGTTATACGAAACTTCTAAAGTTACATTTTGCATTTCAAATCTGCCCCGTTTGTTTTGATCAAATCTGCCCCATGGTCACTTGGAAGATAAAATATTACAAAAAAAATATGTGAAATAACGGCAAGCAAAAACTACCCGGTGTATTGAAAACTAATAAGTACTGCACAATTTTGTGAAAGAATTAGTTGGAAACCTTTACTCACGTGATAGTAAATCCATTACAATATTTATTTTTATTTTTAACTTCACGGGTACAAATACGACGATAGGTTATAAATCTTTTTGAAAACGAAACGCGCTCGATTTGTAACTTGACGTTTGTTACAGCCCCTGCTGCTAATATTAAAATGTAGTTACGGAAGAAATTAACATAAAGTTACGTTTGGAAATCGACATGTTCAAATCTGCCCCTGTGCTAAGGTGCCTCCTTCTCCCCTACCAAAAATCAAAGTTCGGTGATAATACGTTTGTTTACGTAAATTATTTTTAAGTCGAGTATTAACTTAGCTTCCAATTATGGTATAATATATATTAACATACACACTTTCATAATCAATTTAATCGCGTATCATATAGCATTTCCTTACACGTTTGTCTCATCAGCTAAAAGATGCCCTCAGTGGGTGTTAGGAAAAAATATTGGACGATTCCAAAGAACTTTCAGTAAGTCAATTTGCATAAAGTGTAATTTAATTCATTCATGTAATCATAAATGACTTCTCAGAAGGCAGTTTTATGATCATGAATAAATTATAATGTACTACGTTATTTCGTACGCTTTGTTATTTGAACCTTTCTCGTGAGTTCTAATCATTCAAAGGATGTTATTTAGTTTCTTCAACGTTTACCTAAGTTTTACAGGAGTCTATTTCGTCGATTTATTTTTCCATTTATTATTTTTAATGGATACCTTTTTAGGTCATTTTCTTTTTTGTGTAAGTTTAATGATGACAGTTCAGGGTCCACCTTCATGTCTAGATCTACGGTTGCCACTTAAAAATCATGTAGGTAGGTACTGCCTTTAATTGTATTAAAGACTAATTCTTTAAACTATTTCATGTGCGAAATAAGTCCATATATGCGGCGATACATATTGAAAGAAATAAAATATATACTTATGTTTTTAAGTTTTAAGCATTTAACTGCTAGATCTTTATTCTAAAGAAAAGTTTAACCAGAAAAAAATCCACGCGGATCAGGCAGCAGAAGAGACTCGAACCCGCACCTTCGCTATCCGGGCGAATGTACTGACCATTAGGCTGCGTTTCCACCAGAGATGTGCGAGGATGCATAGCGAGGGATGTGTTTGTAAAGAACCAATAGAATCGCTTCATTTACCTCGCCTCGGTCAGCACAGCTCTGGTGGAAACGGCTCAGCGGAGCTAGATTTTTGCGCAGACAAAACAAGCGAGAGATGTGTACGAAGGATGTGTTGCGAGGAATGTATGTTGAGAAGGATGTGTTGCGAGGTTTGCGCATACTGTACCAGCCAGTCAATAGACGGAGTTTGTTGGAAGTAGAAGTGCACAAAATAGATACGGATAATTGGAAAAAGAAGATACTTTTATATTTAACAATTTGCGATGAAGAAATGGAAGCAGAAGATAAAGCAACGCATCCTCGCACCACACATTAATGCGCATTTACACAGCTCCGCTACACATCCTCGTAGGCACATTTTCATCGCACAGCTTTGGTGGAAATCCCCACACATTTTCACAGCACAGCTAGACATCCTCGCACGACACATTTCCATCGCACATCTCTGGTGGAAACGCAGCCTTATGCTACCGCAGCACTGATGGCCGTGTCGGCCATTTTATTTGTTTCAATATTTAGCTATTTTTCGAAAAAACTACAGGCAAAAAATTACAAGCGTTGTAAATCACAAATTACTAACTGCCGATAAAAATATGTGGTTGGTGAGGGAGAATCGAGTGAAATTTTCAGAGCTTATTTAATACGACTTTGAACCGCCGAAATGTGTTGGGGCGGCAACTCAAAGGGCTTTTCGAGCCTTTTAGCTTATGAATTATGGCCACGGTGGGGATAAGTGGATAATCTGTACGACCACTACCTGTCTAAACTGGTGGTTTTCCAATAACAGAGCATTATGCGACTCAGGGGCGCACAATGCCGAATTATGCTGATGCTTAGTTGGAACGTGAATTAGTTTTCAAATGCACCAGCAGAGTGCGCTAAGTTCAGTGTTGAAAAAAAAAGTCAATGTTTGTACCTTCATCCATATTTATATTTAATTTAATAACAGAGTTTGAATTAACTTTGATTATTTAAAAAAAACTATAATGAAACGAAAGTTTTTATAATTTTTCAACAATAAACAATATTACTAACGATAACATATAAATAAAACATTTCGATCAATGCCAACTTAAAGAAAAAACACTTGTTAATTTTCTGTCTCTGAGTTGGTACGATTGCACGCATCACACGAAAGCATTACTTTTGAGAGTGCTCGATTGTGCGAAGCATTGCTGTAGTTGAAACACTCAACGTTAAGCATTATGCTGCATAATGCGCTATAATGCTGTAAATGGAAAGCTACCACTGAAAGTAAAGGAACAATCCAGGTTGTACTTTCCCATGCAGATAGGACAACTCTAACAACGGACAGGAGCTGGAAGTTACTATTATTTATAGATAAGAAATAATAGATATATAAATTAATCGATGGCCGTCGAACAAGTTGAAGCAAACCACACCTCTGATCAAAATCAAAAATCATTTATTTAGTGTAGGCTGTTACAAGCACTTGTGAAAGTCAAGAAGCTACGCCATTGGTTCGCAAAACTACGGCGGGAGACCTTGTACCGAGAAGAACCGGCAAGAAACTCAGCAAGGGCTGTTTTTTTCTTCCTGTATCGTTATATGCAGAGTCATCAAGTTGAAAAATTACTTCAGGGATACTTCTGAAGTCACCTTCCATTACTTTAGAATATAGATATATAGTGAACAATAAACTTTATAGTTAACTTTATATTTAGTATATGGGAAGCGGCATAAGATAGGTAACATATTACTGTTATAAAAATGACTAATACCCATCAAATAACCAATTACAAGAAACACAATGTCCATGCATTACGATCGTTTAGATAATCATCAACTTTATAATAGCCCTTATTCATAAGAGTATTCTTGATCTGAGATTTAAATAAGATTATTTTAAGTATACGTGCAGTCGAGTGGCGTGCCAGTGTCAGTGGCAGAAAAGTGTGCCGCTATGGCCGGCCATCAGCAATTTGCCATCCCGAATCAAATCAGGCCTAACAGATAGGTAGGGCATAGCGGATATACCGCTCGCATTGGAGCGCCCGTGTGATCTTCACCTTACAGAAGATCACAGTAAAATAACATTACCTTTTGATGGTGTTGTGTTTCTGTCGGCGAGTAAGTGTCGCCACACACGGGCCACACGTACGGTTGCCAGATTGACTGGACTTGGCTGGATTGTCCAGCTATTTCACACGTTGTCCAGTGTCCCGGTTTTAGGCAAAATGTCCAGCTAAAATGAAGAGGAAAATTAAAAACCACCAGTATTAGTGGTTTTTCAACCGAGTTGGGAACACTGGCTCCGCTGCGGCCTCTTGCTATCTATGCCCGGGATTGAATTCAATAATTCGATTGCACTTTGACGAAAATTGTACTAAATTTAAATATTTTCTAAATACAGATAAAGGTTCTAAAATGATAAATGCGGCTAAAGGAAATGCTAAATATATGTGGCAGAAAAAGTGATTTCATATTAATTTTGTTTGATTAAGGTTCCTCTGTTTTGTAATAGTAATAAAAAATATGATAATGCTGATTAATGTATGTGGCAAAAAAGTTATTTCATATTAATTCTGTTTTGTAATAATAAGATTTTTTTATAGTCATGCTGTTTTTTTTTGTTCAGCCAAAAATCCTAATGTCCAGAAATTTTGATTTATCAATCTGGTAACCCTAGCCACACGCCACCTTTGCACGCCACAGCCACAAACGCCGCCACGAGAAGCTACAAGCGGCTACTTAAGTGACTGAAGCGCGCGACAGCGGCCGACTAAGGTAAGGGAGAGAGGGGTGGGGAATCGCGCGAGTGACGTGTGGCGGCGTTTTGTATCGGCACATTAAGTGGCCGGTGCGGGCCACAAGAAGCGAGCAACGACGATTTGTAGTGTGTGGCGGCCACCGACGTACCGTGTGTGGCGAGTCCATATAAAATGTATGAAAACTACAAGAAATATGCCGGTGGCGGCGTTTTGTGGCTGTGGCGTGTGGCCCGTGTCACTAAGGTAAGGGAGAGAGGGGTGGGGAATCACGCGAGTGACGTGTGGCGGCGTTTTGAATCGGTGCATTAAGTGGCCGGTGCGGGCCACATGAAGCGAGCAACGACGAGTTGTAGCGTGTGGCGGCCACCGGCGTACCGTGTGAGGCGAGTCCATATAAAATGTATGAAAACTACAAGAAATATGCCGGTGGCGGCGTTTTGTGGTTGTGGCGTGTGGCCCGTGTGCGGCGACACTAAGGTAAGGGAGAGAGGGGTGGGGAATCGCGCGAGTGACGTGTGGCGGCGTTTTATATCGGCGGCGGCGTATTAAGTGGCCGGTGCGGGCCACAAGAAGCGAGCAACGACGAGTTGTAGCGTGTGGCGGCCACCGGCGTCGTACCGTGTGTGGCGAGTCCATATAAAATGTATGAAAACTACAAGAAATATGCCGGTGGCGGCGTTTTGTGGCTGTGGCGTGTGGCCCGTGTCACTAAGGTAAGGGAGAGAGGGGTGGGGAATCACGCGAGTGACGTGTGGCGGTGTTTTGAATCGGCGCATTAAGTGGCCGGTGCGGGCCACATGAAGCGAGCAACGACGAGTTGTAGCGTGTGGCGGCCACCGGCGTACCGTGTGAGGCGAGTCCATATAAAATGTATGAAAACTACAAGAAATATGCCGGTGGCGGCGTTTTGTGGTTGTGGTCGGTGGCCCGTGTGCGGCGACACTAAGGTCCGCCCTGGACCTGTCCACGGGGTAGAGGATTGGTTCGGGGTAGGCAACGGTGCGAGTGATGTGCGGTATCGCAAACGTCTTTAGACTATGGTGTCCGCATACCATCAGGGGTATGGCAATATACCACCAGCAAAACTTAATTTATAGTGGTCTTCTATAAGGTGCAATAAATTTCCCAGATGACTCGACTTCATCATCAGCCTATTAATGTACCCACTGCTGGGGCACAGGCCTTCCCCATGGATGGAATAGGGAGTTTGGACCATGACCTACCACGCGGGCCCAGTGCGGATTGGCGGGTGCTAACGACTTCAGATGCAGCCGGGACCAACGGCTTAACGTACCTTCCGAAGCACGGAGGGGCTCGAGATAGTAATTTTTTTTGGTCACCCATCCAATGACCGACCATTGCGAAAGTTGCTTAACTTCAACGATCGCAGCGGAACGCGCAAACCAATTGCGCCATCGACCTCCTCACTTAAAAATTCTAATAATGCATATTTATACAACTCACTCATTATTTTCGTTCGATATTTAATTTGATTTTATACGTGCTCTATTTCTATTTATAAAAAATCACATTTTATTTTTTTTACAATTTATAGGTAATTTACAGATAGTTTCTCTTACTTGCAATTTCGCATAATATTTATGTTTAAGGCCAATTAATAGTTTCCGCAGATAATTACAGTGATAATTAACAAAGTCGGCATATTTTGCACAAGATGCTTAAATGCATTTTTAACTAGGTATATAAATATATAAATAAAAATTACCAACACTCACACCAATTAGCCTAGCCCCAAAGTAAGCACTATAAGGCTTGTATTATGGGATTCTAAGGTAACGGATGTTAATACATATATTGTACATATATAAGTATATTTATATAGAAAATACATATTAAACATCCATGACTGGAGTACAAATGCTCGTATTCATCACACAAACATCTGCCCCCACCGGGATTCGAACCCGGGACCTCTCGAGTCGGCAACACCATGAAACCCGGCGTACAAACCACTCGGCCACGGAGGTCGTCATATATATATATATAATATATATACAGGGTGTGACAAAAGTCCGAAATAAAACTTTAGGGTTTGGTTGTGTTCCTTGTATAGAATTACCTACGAAAGTTTGACGCCTTTCGGACCACTTTTATTTTCTAATTAAATTAATAAAAATATCGTTTTACACCTGCCTATGACAACCCTATAAATGCGTACGATTACTACTACCTAAACAGACCCCCTTCTCTCCCCCAGGCGCCCCTGCGCCCCGCTCAGATACCTACAATTTTTTATTTCGGAATACATACCTACAAATTTTATTTCGGAATTCTGTAACACCCTGTATATATACTTATAAGCAACTAAAAAACAGAAAGATACACAATACATACTTTAAGTACTCGGCTCAAAAAATAGTTTATTGATTATTTAAAAATGAATTCAAGAACATCGGCTATATACAATTATATTTGTATTGCAACAAAACAAAATTTAAATTCTTATAAAATATCCTTTCACCGCATCGTCTATTACCATCACTTCAAATAGTTTGCCCTATTTTTAGATGCGTAATTGTTGGTACAAACTACGCATTCACTGCCAAATCTTGAAATTATTCCAATAATGCAACTATGTGTTTGTTTACATCATAGTGTTGCGAAATGTGTAATAAGCCATTCACACTGCGGGGCAAACATCGCATTGAAATACAGTGAGCAATGATTTTGCACTACTATTTATTAGATAATTGTTTAATTCAATGAAACGAGTAAAATAACAGTTATCATCAGCAGCCTATTGAAGTCCTCACTGCTGGGGCACAGGCCTTCCCTGTGAATGGAATAGAGAGATTGAGCCATGTCCCATTACGCAGACCCAGTGCGAATTGCGGGGTGCTAACGAATGCAGATGCAGCCGGGACCAACGGCTTAACGTAAAGCACGAAGGAACTTAGATAGTAAAATTTTACCGAGATCTGATGTTTGATTGTCGATGTCGATGTCGATGGGTAACCCCATCCAATGACCGACCACTGTGAAAGCTGCTTAACTCCAACGATCGCGCCCGAACGAGCTAGCCAGTTCCGCCATCGATTTCTTATGATATATAAGTGATCTAAATCAGATTTGTACTCTTGTAATTTACAGTAATTATGCCTGTCAGTCTGTAGACTTAAATAGCTGAATTGATTTTATGAATTTATACCGTTTGTCGCCAAAATGCTATTTGTATGGGGTGAAATGGAATGATCTTATCTGCTCTCATCTTTGGGCGGGGGCACCCCAGTACCAGCTTCTCCCTTTAGATCGCATCCAGCGCGGAGCGGCTCGAATCGTCGACGACTAGGACCTCTCCGATCAGCTTGATCCTTTGGCTTTGCGTAGGGATGTAGCTTCGCTCTGCATCTTCTATCGCATTTATCACGGGGAGTGTTCTGAGGAATTGTTCGGATTAATTCCAGCTGCTGCTTTTCGCCATCGTACATCGCGACATAATTTCACCCCCATCATTTTGATGCATCCACAACCGTGCGTTTTTGTCGAATTTTTTTACCACGTACGACAAAACTGTGGAATATATAAGGATAAAATACCATCCATATGGAAATACCATCAGGTGAGCCGTCTGCTCGTATGCCGCCTGTAACATAAAAAAAAATAAATCGACATAACAACAGAACTTTTCGTAACTTAGTTTAATGGTTAATACTACAATACATTACTTCCTAAACGTTAAAGTTCGGCTGTGTCTTAAGATGATGATGTGCAAGATGAAAACTCAGCCAAATCAGTTTACTTTTTTAATATCACTAGGTTTAATTTGCCAAGGCATCACCAAATCACAGAACGCTATCTCAAGACAGTTACAGCAAATGACATATCATAAAGAGTAAATTATGGTTCAATGCGGTACCTTGACAGAATTAACTTCATAAAGTCACCATAGTGGTAGTTCAATTTATTAATATACAAATTGCGATAAAAAGCATATAACAAATAATGTTTGCTTTAACAAAGTAATACTAAATGAATCATTAGTCTTAATGTATGATTTAACAAAACAACAGTAAAGTGTATGGCTAACATTTTAAATTTCATTGCATCTAAGACTTGAAAATTTTCAACATTTTCAGTTATATAAAAATTACTTAAACCCGAGAGAGTACCAAGTGATCACAGATTCTGAAAGTCCGTTCAAATCAGTACAAAAGTAACCAATATTCTGAAACGGATAACCTTATCACTACTACGCCATAATTATTGTACGCAGCGGAAAGCGGTAGGCACAGAATACTTGTAAATGTGAAAGGGTAAGTTACGTTTATTACTGAACGACTGAACAGGTTTGGATAAACTTAGCAGTCGTACACACCCTAGCTATTATATATTGTTTATATAACCTGCAAGGCAGCATAACATTAAAGTGAAACAAATTTAATACATATAAATGAAACTTTAAACATTTTTAACAAAATCAGAAACAGACTTAAAACAAAAAACAATAATTTTTTTGAAGCCTTTTTTTCAATTCAATTCAATTCAATTTATTGCACTCATGTGGTTACATCGATGGTTACAAAATGTTTATAGTACCTAACATGAACCCTGTCAGGGTATCGCAATATACAGTACAGTTAAAGATAAAAATTACAAAAGCATCTAATTAATAAACAGTTATATAAAATTAAAAAAGCATCTAATTAATAAATAGTATATAAGGAACCTAATTTGTGTCTAAAATAAATATCATCTGATTCCATTTGTTTAACAATATAACTTACTCAATTGATCTTATTAACAGTAGAAATATAATAGAAATGGAAATTCATTTATAAAATTAAATTAAATTTGTCAATAATTAAAATTAATAAATATGTCAATAAAAATATGTTTTTACACTTGACAAATTAACAACATCCTTTTTTTCTCGCACTACTAGGTCGACGAAACTTTTTGAGTTTCAAACGATATATTATGTTGTGTTTCTGTTGGTGATAGGAGGCTCTTCAAAATCTTAACATAAAAGTGGTTCTCAATTAAAAAAATACTAGCAAACCAGTGAACCAAATGTTCACCAAAACCTGATTTCTCGAAAACCGGAAGTGCTACGTTACTCAAATCCGGTTTGTAGTCTTATCAGACTATTCTTAACTTATAACTTAAATATTCTCTTTATCTATCTCTTACGGTTTGGCCGCTGAAACAGCACCACAGACAGACAGACGGACTTGTCCAATAGATAAGAGATATCAAAAAGAATAAAAATAACACAGGTAATAAAGCTATTACTTTATACCTATTATTACCTACGACTACTTTTATTTATATAAAAGTACTAATCTATATCGTCAAAATTAATCGTAAGATTTTTTTATTTTCTTTCATAAAAAAACAAAACTAGCTATGTAATAAGCCGGAAGACAATTATGATTAATTTAAAGCTATAAATTCCCACTTGTACCAATTAATAATACATACATTATTTTTGTGAAAGATAATCCACAAGTGACTCTTAATAATTTCGCATATGACCTTGTATCATAAATCGCTTGGAAAGAAGCCAAAATGATGACACCTATGACTGTGTGCACTACGTACCTACTTTGAAGACGGTATCTTAGAAATACATCCGAGACCGACTAATTGAATCATAAAATCTCTGGAATATAGAGAAATTGAGGAGCTCGATGGCGCAAGTGGTTAGCGCGTTCCGCTGCGATCGTTGAATTTAAGCAACTTTCGCAGTGGTCGGTCATTGGATGGGTGACCGAAAATTTACTATCTCGAGCTCCTACGTGCTTCGGAAGGCACTTTAAGCCGTTGGTCCCGGCTGCGTCTGCAGTCGTTAGCACCCACCAACGTGCACTGGGCCCGCGTGGTGGGTCATGGCCCAATCTGCCTATTCCATCCATAGGGAAGGCCTGTGCCCCAGCAGTGGGGACATTAATAGGCTGATGATGATGATGATGATAGAGAAATGTGGAGCGCCGTACAGAATCTCCATCTTACAGAAGAAGATAACAGTATTTTTTTTGGTTTTATATTTATATTGTAAATACTATTAATACATTTTGAACTGTCAATCTATACTGACAATTGATCAGAATCAGTGTTTATTTATTTGTTACTTCAGTTTATGATAAGAATAACTTACTCAGTTTTTTTTTTTTGTAATTTTATGTTTCTAAGAAACTAATTTATGTTTTACTACCTTAATTATTCTAAAATGTCGTGAAACTATGTAATTGGCTTAGTTTTTTAAATAAGTTTACTTAAGCATGTAATTAATAAATAAAAGCTGTTGATTTCCTAATAAAAAAATAAATAAATAAATAACACTATCTTTTTTTTTTTTGCTAACACTCACATCAATTAGCCTAGCCCCAAAGTAAGCACTATTAAGGCTTGTGTTATGGGATACTAGGGTAACGGATAGAATACATATACTGTACATATATAAGTATATTTATATAGAATTACATATTAAACATCCATGACTGGAGTACAAATGCTTGTATTCATCACACAAACATCTGCCCCCACCGGGATTCGAACCCGGGACCTCTCGAGTCGGCGACACCATGAAACCCGGCGTACAAACCACTCGGCCACGGAGGTCGTCAATCTCTTGGTGGTCTTGTATTAATCTTGGTGTATATGTTTCCAGTACATCATTTGATTGTATTGTATTCTGGCTCGCAAGTTGAGTGCTGGAAGCACATTATTCTGCCGCATCAGAAACCTGCCGGATTGGTCTTTATTTCATTTATTTATCTCTCCTCTGTTTACAAATACATTTTAAACACTTATTGTGTAATTAATTTATGGTAGTTATTTAAATAGCTATGTAGAACTTAGTGAGAAACTGACGCCTAAACTAAGCACATTTTGTTTTTCAATGAAAGCTTTTACTCTACAATAACTTCATCTATGTCACTATTAATGTTTTCTTCTGAGGAATTTTTAATACGTAAGAAATTTTATTCAACCAAAGTTAAACGACTTTACTCTTAAACTAACATATCTATCTTAACTGTAGAATCTTAAAAGCATGGAAGTTTTCCAGGTTTTTCAAGCCAATAGTTTAGCTTTAAAGTTCAATATTTCGTTAACGAATCCCTAAATCGAAAAATAGTCTTAGGAAACCCTACATAATTTTAAAGAACCTATTTAACGGTACCCCTCACGATGGGGTAGACGATGAAAAATAATGAAAAACAATAAAATCACCATTTTGTCGGCGTGATTGATATACATATCTCCACAAACTTAAAGCTCTCTACTGCTAACAGTCTTCAAGCAAAACCGGGGAGGGACAGACGCACATGACGAAACTATTAGTGTCGCACACGGGCAACACGCCACAGCCACAAACGCCGCCACGAGAAGCTAGAAGCGGCTACTAAAGTGGCTGAAGCGCGCGACAGCGGCCGACTAAGGCAAGGGAGAGAGGGGTGGGGAATCGCGCGAGTGACGTGTGGCGGCGTTTTGTATCGGCGCATTAAGTGGCCGGTGCGGGCCACAAGAAGCGAGCAACGACGATTTGTAGCGTGTGGCGGCCACCGGCGTACCGTGTGTGGCGAGTCCATATAAAATGTATGAAAACTACAAGAAATATGCCGGTGGCGGCGTTTTGTGGTTGTGGTCGGTGGCCCGTGTGCGGCGACACTAAGGTTTCCTTGTCAGGACTACAGAACCCTAAAAAACGGTCGTTAAGATCAACAGTACTATTACCACTTACGCATGCCTTTTAAATTAGCACTTAAGTTTTTGATATATAAAAAGACATAAGATTCCCACCTCTTATAAGTGTTTCGTAACTCAGCGTCAATTCTTAGTAGCCCTCGTAGCTATACAGTACTTACAAGAAACCAGTAACATTTATCAGTTATTCATGCCGCTACGGCATCGCTCTTGCCGTTCTGCCACTTTACAACTCGGAGAACTTTATTTTAGAACTAAATCAGCAATTTCATGTTGTATAAACACTTAGTAGATAAGAAAAAGCTAAGCTTTCTTTTCTTTTACTTTCAAACTTATTTAAAATGTGTTCATGAGAGTTTGAAGATGGGATGCTGCCATCCCATCTTCAAAGGTTGTACGACTCCGTGTGACAAATAAACTGACGAGAGATTATGACGACCATAATATTCACCACTTTATCAATCATCACCAACAGCCTATCTTAGTCCACTGCTGGACATAGGCCTCTCCAAATGCACGCCACTCAGATCGATCTTGGGCTACTCGCATCCAGCTCCTGCCAGCCACCTTGCGCAAATCGTCACTCCATCGTGCCTGAGGACGTCCCACACTACGTTTGCCTAGACGCGGTCTCCACTCCAGAACTCGTCTACCCCAACGGTTATCGGTTCTTCGGCAAATATGGCTAGCCCACTGCTACTTCAACTTGCTAATCCGGTACGCTATGTCGATAACTCTTGTTCTCTGTCGGATTACGTAATTTCTGATGCGATCCTTCAGAGAAACGCCGAGTGTAGCCCTTTCCATAGGGCGCTGAGCGACTTTGAATATTCACCACTTATTCAATCCCTATTAATGTGGGACCATGGAATCTTACTCACCGACAAAAACACAGCACCACCAAAATGTAGTGTTATTTACGTGCGCTCCAATACGAGCGGAAAATCCGCTAAGTGCTATCTCTCTTAAAGAGATTGAGATTGTTTCCAGCTGAAAAGTTTCATCACAGGCCTTCCCTATGGATGGAATACGGAGACTGGGTCATGACACACTACGCGAGCCCAGTGTGGATCGGTGCGTGCTAACGACTGCAGATGCAGCCGGGACCAACGTCTTAACGTGCATTCCAAAGCACGGAGGAACTCGAGATAGAAGATTGTTTGTCACCCATCCAATGACCGTGTAACGTACCTAAGCAATCGTCCCATGGTTTTGACTATCATAGATTCCATTTCGCACATTTTATCATCTAACATCATCGATATTCATCAGGCATCAACATATATTTTATTATGTATTTCTGGAAACACACAATTACAAAAATATCAACGCTTTACAGCACCCTTTGGCTCACTAAACCTTACTCTGCTCTCTTCACTAAACTTTCTACCTCATCAGAGGCAGTGCCGCCTAGTCTCCAGCTTCATCGCCCGGCCTGACGACCAGCTGCGCCTGCCACCGGCCGATATTCGCCGGCCAACCTACCAGCAGCGCCTGCCAGCCTCCAGCAAGGCAGGCCAAGAATTGAGAGACGCCTCACCAGGAACGCTTCAATCTTCAAGAAGAGCCGTCCATCTGCCTGCAGCAGGGCCTCCCGTTCAAGCCGCCACTGAAGATCGCCGACGACCCACGGCTACTTCACACCCCACACTTCACACACTCACACCATACCCCTATTTTTTTTATATTGTTCTGTAAATACTTTATTCTTGTAAATATATATATTCTACTAGCAAACCCGGCGAACTCCGTTTCGCCACCAGATGGCTTCGTTTTATGTAACATTTCGTTTGGTGATTAAAAGAAGTTTTTTTTTTAATTTTTCCTGAATTTTCTTTGCTATAAACCTCACGGAGCCCGAGACCTTTCCAACGAATGCAAAATTGTGGAAATCGGTTCGTGCGTTCTGGAGTTATAGCGTCAGGAAGGAAAACCCGACTTATTTTTATATAGTAGATAACCTCTTTCTGTTTTCTTTTTTTTTATTTTGGCGCTACACGACAACCGACCATTGCGAAAGTTGCTTAAGTTCAACGAGCGCAGCAGAACGCGACAGCCACCTACGCCATCGAGCTCAACTAGAAAGGTTTATCGCCCAATAATAGCTTCCAACTAAGGGATTAATTACTATTCTAACTTTAACACATATCGCGATACTCTGATGATACAACATTAGAAAGTTCTTATTTGAGACAAAGTATAACTGTTTTATTTTTTTATTAATATTGTTTTGTCTTTTTCTGTTAATAAAATTATTTTTCTTTCTTATTCAAGAAACTCAATGTTACTTCCAAAAGTTCGATAGTGAATTTTTAAATACAGTTGGTTTTAGTGTCGCCGCACACGGGCCACAGGCCACAGCCACAAACGCCGCCACGAGAAGCTAGAAGCGGCTACTAAAGTGGCTGAAGCGCACGACAGCGGCCGACTAAGGTAAGGGAGAGAGGGGTGGGGAATCGCGCGAGTGACATGTGGCGGCGCATTAAGTGGCCGGTGCGGGCCACAAGAAGCGAGCAACGACGATTTGTAGCGTGTGGCGGCCGCCAGCGTACCGTGTGTGGCGAGTCCATATAAAATGTATGTAAACTGCAAGAAATATGCCGGTGGCGGCGTTTTGTGGTTGTGTTCGGTGGCCCGTGTGCGGCGACACTTAGTGTGCTTACTTATATTGTATCTCTCAAATTTCAAATAAAGAGTGTTAGGTGTTAAAGCAATGCATTCACCCATCAATTTCTAAAGCTAAATCTTTTCACATGACAGCAAGTGGTGACTCTCATGTTTTACTTTCACTCCCACACCAATATGGAAGATTTTATAGACTGACAAAATACACACACTACACGGCTTTTCATACAATCAGAGGCGTGCGATAATAAAACCATTTTTACAGCTCAAAAAGAGTTTTTTTACGGGTGTTTATGTTACAACACATATTAGTGTTATCCATGTCATAGTAAATGGGTCGTTAACGCGCGCCAGCAGATGCGAGCGTGCGGCTGCGCCCGCGCCGCTGGAGACGCCGACACGGACCATAGACTATATAATATGCAGGAACAGGAAGGCGACTTTCAACAGAGGTAGACTTATCGTATATTGAGAGAATAGTATAGAATAGATTTTTATTAACCCTCATATTACAGATATTTCACATTACAGATACAAATAAAAAAACCTCAGGGCTAACCAGGACCCTGCCTCAGCATTAGCTGATGCGACATTGTATCGCACCAGCGCTGTTATTCTGGCAGGACAAAAAAAGACATGTAAAAAAATTTTATTACTTGAAAGGATGTATGGACCTAACATCCTTTGCTTTCAAATAACAAAAAATTAAGATAAAAAAAAGTCAAATAAAAATACAAAATTATAAACAGCAAGCAAAGCAATGCAAAAACAAAGCGAAGCAATTCATTTCAGTCTAAAAAAATCATTTGAATTCAAAATATACATGATTGATAACGCAACCGCAACCGCCACCCAAAAATAGCAGTTACTCATAATAGCAATAAGCATAAGTAAAGTACTGTTATTCAGAAAACAGCACATACTAGTGTCAAAAGTATAAGGCCAAATCATGCTACGGACAATTTGCATCAATGCTGTGAAGCAGCTCCTCTCCGTTTTTATTCAGCAAAAGAAATCAAGGTACGTATTACTTACAAGTTACGCTATAATTATAGTTCTTTTTTTTATATTAAGGTAGGCAAATGACTCTACCCCACCTGATGTTAAGTGGTAATAAAGTCCAAACGCGAAGATAGCTGGTACAGCAGTTATAAACTGCTACACCAATCATCCTCACCTTGCCGGCCTGCAAAAATGCTTCTTCACGCCTCTTTAAAGGACCCCAGGTTATAGGAAGGAGGGAACACTTGCGCGGGTAAAGAATTCCACTTACGAATAGTACGACAAAGAAATGAGTCACCAAATTTCTTTGTTCGTCTAGGAATAGTGGCCACAGTAAGTCGGTGGCAACGAAGGCCAGCGCGCGTGGTCCTCTGAAGAAAAGGTGATGGAGGGATAAGGGAGAATAACTCCTCAGAACACTCGCCGTGGTATAGACGATAAAATGCGCTTAATGATGCCACATCGCGGCGTAATTGTAGAGACATTTAATAGTTGATTTTTGAGATGTTTTCTAAAAGTGTTAATATGTTTTAGAACTAGCGGGTCTCACGCAAACTCGGAGTCCTGAACAAGGTGCGGCGTTTTTCCAGGCCTGAGCAACTGTCCTTGTTGTACGAGACCCAATTGCGGTCCTGTGTGAAATAATTGACGACCTCCGAGTGGTTTGTACGCCGGGTTTCATGGTGTCGCCGACTCGAGAGGTCCCGGGTTCGAATCCCGGTGGGGGCAGATGTTTGTGTGATGAATACGAGCATTTGTACTCCAGTCATGGATGTTTAATATGTATTTATAAAAATATACTTATATATGTACAGTATATGTATTCTATCCGTTACCCTAGCATCTCATAACACAAGCCTTATAGTGCTTACTTTGGGGCTAGGCTAATTGGTGTGAGTGTCGGAAATATTTATTATTTATTATTATTTATTATTAATATGTATTTATATAAATATACTTATATATGTACAGTTTCTGTATTCTATCCGTTACCCTAGCATCTCATAACACAAGCCTTATAGTGCTTACTTTGGGGCTAGGCTAATTGGTGTGTGTGCGTTGGAAATATTTATTTCTATTTATTATTTATTTATATTGCTCGCACCTCTGCGATGGCTCCGCCGAGTACTTACTTACTTACTTGTACTCGATGCTTTGGATAGGTTACAGCAGCGCAACCCATATCATAGGCGATGAGGAGGTGACTAAACACCTCGAGCTTATACCACGGCGAGTATTCTGAGGAGCTATTCTCCCTTATCCCACCTTCTCCTTTCCTCAAGTGGACCACGCGCGCATTTCTACGTGGTCACTGACTTATTGTGGCCACTATTTCGATGCGTATAAAGAGGTGACTCATTTCTTTGTAGGTTTGAGTCGTTTTTATAACAGCAGAAATTTCCACCCGCCTTTTCAGCTCCTAAATGGATGATTTCTGGGATAAAAACTTGCCTATGTTCTTTCCTAAGACTCGAAAATACCAAATTCCATCTGATACGGAAAGACATACTAAAGACTTCACATGATAGGATATGGAATTTAAATAGGCAACTACAATAAAGATTGTTGACGAAGTTGCATCATTTTTACACCGCAATTCCACTATGAATCAATCAGCGAATATGTTTGGGGAATATGACGGCATCCGTATCGTGTTGATGAAATCGCGCCAAAAAACGCATTGAGTTTTCGATTGTAAGACAAAATCATAAAATAACAAAAAGTTTTACTAGAAAAAAATCCTCGCGGATCAGGCAGCGGACCGGACTCGAACCCGCACCCTTCGCAATCCGGGCGAATGCACTGACCAATTATGCTACCACGGCCCTGATGGCCGCGTCGAAATTTTTCTAGCCTTAAGCTGCAAGGCAGCGCCATCTCTTCGCAATGTAGGTAACTTACAATGTCAAATTAATACTTTTTCTTTTTTTTTCTAGTAAAACTTTTCTTTAAATTTAAACAAATAGCAGTTAAATGCTTAAAAAAACATAACTATAAAATAACATTTTCAAAAATGGAGATAACCTAAAAAAGTTGAATTTGTTGGATAAGACTAATGAGGAAAATTTGGCAAATGAAATACCCTAAGTGTTGTTACCAGGAGCTCAGGATACCCTACTGTGATGAATGGATACTAAAAAGATTTCTTTTTTTTCTGTAAAATATGTAATGTAGTGGATACCCATTAACCTCTCTTGATTTGGAGCTGCAACTCTACTGCATCTTGCATCAAAAAAAATAAAAAATATGTTCAAAATTGTATAGAAGAAGCCACACTATGCTGTGTAAACATTTTTATAACTTTTTAGATTTATAGATATACTAGCTGACCCAGCGAACTTCGTACCGCCCTAAAAAAATAGGGGTTGTCCAGCGGACAAAATTGTGAATCTAAACCATTCTCAGATCCCCTTGAACACACACAAAAAATTTCATCAAAATCGGTCCAGTCGTTTAAGAGAAGTTCAGTGACATACACACTCGCAGAAGAATTATATATATAAAGATATTACACCTAATTGGTCACAGTAATAATGCACATATAAGGGACCTGTTGCGTTGTAATACAGGTTATCCTACCACGGGCAAAAGTAACCGCCTTTTACAATATTTTAGCAAACATGTGCCTATTGTCACTAATTTTGTCACAACAGTTTAAAATGATTTTATATTCTAACTTGCTTGAAGTCAATAAACGTTTAATATTATTATTATTAAATCTTGCTTAAAGAGTATAATAAATAAATATATATTAGCTAAAAGTAAAAACATTACATATTCTAAGCTCTGTTAAATCACTACTAAAGACTCGTACTCGTACGCCGTACTGGTATTGCGACATTTTTCTACCTATCAAATAGTAAGGAATATTTTTCAAAAAATATAATTATCTATGTTAAACAAATAAATAAATCAATACGTGTTCAGCAATACATGACGTAGCTCGTAGTAGTGATATTTCCAATACGAATTCCAGTAAAATACACATTACTTACGTCATATGCTTTATCTATATAGGTAATAGGTACCTATCACAAAGACAATCTTTTTCATCCACAATCCGGTAGCTAAAGCAATGATTATTCATCAAAGAAAATCAATAACAACCACAAATACATCTCTATAAGGCACGGCAACAGCGACGGTTTCAAATTACAGTCCGACGATAAACCACCTCAGACTAGCCCCATCAGTATTTTACCCGTAAAATTCATACCATACACCGCATCAACAATTCGAGCGAGCGAGGCGGGGAAAGGCGGGCGGCGCGCCCAAAATAGTCCGCACGTGCCTCGCGGCGATGCCCACGCGCAACCAAGATGGCCGCCGGCCGCTCGAGTGTGCGTGCGATCATTGCAAGCGATATCACTACCCCACGCAACTTTCAACCTTACTCAATACAGCTTACTGACCAATCTTCCCTAACTCATAAGTCATGGACTGCATGATTCACTTGTTTGATTTTGTGCTTTCCTGTTTAGGAATAAGGATGAAATAACAACGTTTGTTTTTATATTGTACAGTACATAATGTTAAATGAACGACGGCAGCTGTCGTAGACTCGTAGGTATAGGTCGTGTTCACCCCAATATGGACAGGTAAGCTCAGTGTCGGTAAATGTTCCATTTAAATTTTTCATGTCATGAAAGTTGCCGCAGTACATGATTCTGAGTATTGACGTCAACGTTCAGCTGAAGATGGAACAGGGACAAAAAAGCACCCTTTGCTTTTCTTGCCGTTTCGCAGATTTGCGAATGGATGACAAAGTTAGCTTTTCGGCGAGTTTTTTAATAGCCCGCGTTGAACAAATGATTTTGAAATTGAAACATCTGCGAAGCTTCATTGCATTAGTCATTAAAAAGCTTTTTCTTCTCAAGTTCCAAGTTAAAAACTCACTTCCTTTGTCTTCTGAGAACGTGTAGCTGATATTTATGAATCATAAAGTCTATCCACATGGTAGGTATGCTCCGGATATCTTGACGATTCTTCTGCGCATATGAACAGCAGACACTTAAAAAAATCCGTGAGTCACAAAGTGTAAAAAGGTGCCGACCAGACGTATTATTGCGGAGGTATGATAAAGTTCGTTAATCATTTTGCGTTTCGCCATGTGTAAGTGGTTCCGTTCGAAAAAAACAAAAGTCGGTGTGAAGGCAAAAGGAAGACAATCTTTATATATATAATTCTTCTGTGAGTGTGTATGTCACTGAACTTCTCTTAAACGACTGGACCGATTTTGATGAAATTTTTTGTGTGTGTTCAAGGGGATCTGAGAATGGTTTAGATTCACAATTTTGTCCGCTGGACAACCCCTATTTTTTTAGGGCGGTACGAAGTTCGCTGGGTCAGCTAGTATATGTATAAAAAGATTGGCGCTTGTTTTGAGAACACGATTCGAAGCAAGCAAATTGTGCTTCAACGGCATATTTTGTTGTTCGCACTTATATCATTACTAGCAATCCAGTGAACCAAATGTTCACCAAAACCTGATATAAAAAAAAAATAAAAAAAAAATATTTAATTAATTGAGAACTTCGGAGATTTTGTGTGGTTTCGTTTGAAATTCGCGATTTCTCGAAAACCGGAAGTGCTACGTTACTCAAATCCGGTTTGTAGTCTTATCAGACTATTCTTAACTTATAACTTAATCATTCTCTTTATCTATCTCTTACGGTTTGGCTGCTGAAACAGCACCACAGACAGACTGACGGACGGACGGACTTGTCTAATAGATAAGAGATTATCGTCATCAACCTTTTTGTGTTCTGATGCAACCAGGACCGCTGATGAGACAGCTGCCAAGGCACTTTAGCCTTCTGAAGCAGAGCTCGAAATAATGTTTATTTTTTTGTCTACCACCAGTCAAACCATTGTGAATAATATTTTGCGAAACCTCCGATAAAAATTAAAGTGACATTTATAATTATAATATTGTTTTTTTAAGCATGTAACTGCTTGATGTTTAAATCTAAAGAAAAATCATAATTGGTCAGTGCATTCGCCCGGATAGCGAAGGGTGCGGGTTCGAGTCCCGTCTGCTGTCTGGTCTGCGTGGTTTTTTTTCTAGTTATTTTTTTTAAAGTAATTATTTCAGGTTATTTAATATATCTGAACCTACGTACTCACATTCTCTGCTCTGCTTAAAAAATCGTTCACATCATCAATTCCTAGTAATATGATACACAACACTTTTCCAACATCCAGATGCCTGTAAGGAATGCTACTTAATATGATGGATTACAATTTAATCACTGCATGGGTGGCATAAAAAGGTACTTGAAATAGTTTAATGGTATGTTGTTTTACCCTACTAATATATACGTGAAATTTTATACTGTCTGATACATCAAACATTTAGCACGCATATACCTACTTAATGAGATACAGGATACATCTATAATTATATCCCTAAGTATAAATGTATCTTTAAGGATTTATTTAATAGGGATGATGACTAATTTTTTTTCTTCGTTTATCAGGTAGATTATCAAAAAGTATTGTACACGTATTTTTTCTTTTTTCACATAATATAAACATTGCAGAGATATATTGATTTGAAAAGTCGCATGACGTCAAGTTTGAGTACACTTTTAAGTGAAAATTCACTCAAAAGTGACGTCACGAGCTCCTACTCCCAAACTTAAACGCGCTATAACATTGTCATTTTTTGGTTGATTGCCCAAAGAAAAAATATGTATCCATTATTTTTTGATCATCTAACTGACGGACTAAATAGAATTTCGTTTACTGTACCCCGTCATCACCCCTAATAGGGGTGATCAATTTCAAGAGGACGGATTCGCGAACAAATTCGTATGTTTTAAGAGGGTTCATACGGGCGTAAAAGTAACTTTTGCCATTGAAAATCCTATTATTGTTACGATTAGTTGGTAGGGTAATGACGGTGAACTGCTTGTTTTATATTGTTTGTATTGCATTATTATAAAAAAAAATGCGAGAAGGAGTTCATCTCTATATAAAAGAACTAGTGGCTCGCCCTCGCTTCGCTTCGGTGTAGAACTGTAGTATAGACTATAGTTTTTGTTCTCAGACTTGTATTATAAACAATGACTTTATTTATATAATTGTGAGTCAACTATAAAAGATAGACATATACTGTTGCGGGATATTTTTTAGACAATTTTATGTAGAATATTTCCGTCATACATGATTTCTATGTAACTTTAACCATTAAGGCTGCACACGCGACGGAAGCTTAAAAATTGGAGTAACTTCTCCCGTTCGCCCAACATTTCCCTTCACTACTCTGCTCCTATTGATAGTAGCGTGATGAAAAGTATACTATAACCTGCCCAGGAGTATGAAGAATAATTGTACCAAGTTTCGTTAAAATCCGTTGAGTAGTTTTTGTTTCTATAAGGAACATACATACAGACAGACAGACAAAAATTTTACTGATTGCATTTTTGGCATCAGTATCGATCACTAATCACCCCCTGATAGTTATTTTGTAAATATATTTCATGTACAGAATTGACCTCTCTACAGATTTATTATAAGTATAGATGGACAGGACCAACAGATTAGGCCTATCTTTCCGACGTGCAGCTGAGCTCGAGAAATAATATTTCAATCGCCTATCCTATGGCCGGTCATTGCGAGAGTTGCTTTACTTCTACGATCGTATTACAAAGCTCCTCGTAACTGTAAACTTAGATTAACAAAAAAATTGATGACTGATGGGAACTACTACGTCAATACCGCGGTCCGCCTTCCCGGTCACATTCACACTGCGTCGCGAAATGATTTATGATTGTAGCGCCGTCGTCGTAAGCTCTGCCAATACGTCCGTCACTATCTATACAAAAGCATGATATGAAATGCGGAAACACGTCTGTTTTGTGTATATGCTGCGCTTTCGCGTCTTAGGCCCGTATTACAGAATGACAAAGTGTTGATCTTTACTTGAGTACAGTTAGAAAGGGATGTCGCTATGTGCTATATAGCGACATCCCTTTTATTAATATCATATAATTTTTTATCAATCCAATAAAAAAAACATTATTCTGACGATGCAGACCTGAAAAGGCTGCGAAACGTCAATCAATAAATAAAGTTCGTGCATTTACCCGTTAAAACTAGTTTTATTTATAGGTAAATAGTTAAAAGTGGCAAACAGTTTTACTCAATTCAATCGTTATATATAATTCTTCTGTGAGTGTGTATGTCACTGAACTCCTCTTAAACGACTGGACCGATTTTTATGAAATTTTTTGTGTGTGTTCAAGGGGATCTGAGAATGGTTTAGATTCACAATTTTGTCCGCTGGACAACCCCTATTTTTTTAGGGCGGTACGAAGTTCGCTGGGTCAGCTAGTTTCCATATAAAACGGATCTGGGCATGACGATTTTTCACTTTACAGGCAATTCGAGTTCGAGGCTCTATGGAAGAGGGGATTTGCTGGTTGGAGCATTATAATATTTTCAGTCAATAATGGTTGCCTTATGCTTAAAAGAAGTAGGATACGTACCCGGAACACGGCATGCAGATAGATCATTATAATATATTTGGTGTTGTTTATTCAAATTTTGGATGCTATACGGCCAAAGGTGAAGCCAACAGCTATAAGGGCGAACTTCTTTAGAGCACTTAAATTGGCCCCGTAAGGCGCTTTGCAGGCGGCGGGGCGGAGCGGGCCGGTCAATTTCGCCGTGAACGATAGCAAAAAGTGAATCCTATATTACAAACGCACATAGAGGGCAAAAAGACCGCGCTGCAGGTGCCCGGCGGGCACTGGCGGCACTACATGTCCTCATACAAACCAGTTTATATGCAGTAACGCAGACGGCGTCGCGGTTCGGCTAGCTCAGACCGCGCCACGCGCTTTTTAGTGATGGACTATTCACTAGAACGAACGTCCTGAACTGACTGCCTCTGCCCGTCGTGTGCTTTGTGTACGCGGCGAGGGCAGCCGCAGACATCGACGGGCAGACGCGGTTTTTATTGCTTCGCGGACAAAAAGCCCGCCCCGCCCCGTCGTCTGCAAAACACCTAAAGGGTAATGGAGGGTACCGAAGTTTTTATACGGAAAACTATCTTCGTTATCAAACTTCATTATAATTCATATCAGGTGGAGTTAAGTAATTTTCTGAATGATGTATGTATAAATGATAAAACGACTTTTCATCTTACCGAATAAACAGAAAATAAACCTACCTAAATCCGAAACAAATATAACTAACGTCTGTTATATAAATGTCATCATCTAACAGGAACAAAGACATGAAAGACTAATGTAGTAATGTAATTATGTTACTCCCGTATCTATTATTCATAGTGAAGCAAATAAGTGAAAGTAAAGAACATAATCATAATCAATATCATTTATTCAGTTGAGGCTGTTACAAGCACTCATGAATGTCTAGAACCTGGGTTCCGAACTTGGGGGTAATTACCCCTCCGGGGGTAAATCAGCCATACTTCGGGGGTAAAAAAGAACCCAATTATATGGTCAAATCTAAATAATAAGAAAATACTAAATAGAGCATGCGCTCCTTTTTGCTAGCGAGCCCGCGGGGTGCTGAGTGTGGGAAGCGGGGAGTTTTTCTCCTGATGATGACATTATTACAGACGGAGATAACATTTTAAAGTCAGGGTAAAATCTGTTTTCTAATAGGTATTGGAAAGGTTAGGAAATACTGGTCTTAGAAGCTACGCCATCGGTTCGTAAATCTACGACGGGAGACCTTGTACTGAGAAGAACCGGCAAGAAACTCAGCAAGGGCCGTTTTTTTCTCCCTGTTTTATTATTTACAGAGTCGTCAAAAAAAAAAAAAAGTCATTGAAAAATGACTTCAGAGATGATTCATGAACAAGACCGATATGTCGCACCTGAACTACTTATTAGTACTGTGGTCAACGTAGAATAACGTTGTTCGGTTGGTAGCGGACTGTAGTTAGGTTGAATGGTAACACATACACTGGTTCATCGATCAAGGTATATATATTTATGCACATACAGACACAAAAGTAAATACACTGTAAATACAGACACTGAAAAACTGCTACTGGTACTACGGCTAGGACTTACTCAGAAGTAGTTTATTTTTTTATTTATTTATTTATTTGCTCACCAACATAATAAACATTGACACAACAATCTAGCAGGTAATGATAAAATACTTAAGCTTAATGTTATTACAATTATAGGTGAAGACCACATGCGTTATGGAAAAGAAGCAACAAATGCTGGTAAACTGTTGATGAAAAAGTCTTTAAAAGCTTTGTAAGATTTAAAAAAAAAAACATATATTCAACAATGTCCCGGTTAAAATCAATGCATTATAAGAAGAGTTATATCGAATAAAGTCAACTTATATTAAAAAAAAATGAATCGAAATTAATTAGTCACAATAAATTACAGATAAAATTAATTTATAGAAATAATAACACAACTAAAATCAAATTACAATAATTATAGTTAAATTAGATATAATAGGAAGCACGTCCGTACAATACGGTGGCCGGTAATGGAGAGAGAGTCAGCGAGAGACGTTGCTGGTCAACTAGTGATGTGCACCATATTTAGTGTTGGGAAACATTCCAACAAACGCACAGTCACAGCTTTCAGTTCGCACTATTATTTGTATCATCATCATCATCATCAATAACCTATCTTAGTCCACTGCTGGACATAGGCCTCTCTAATTGCACGTCACTGAGATAGATCTTGGGCTACTCGTATCCAGTTCCTGCCAGCCACCTTGCACAAATCATCACTCCAGCATGCCTGAATACGTTCTACACGACGTTTGCCTAGACACGGTCTCCATTCCAGAACTCGTCTACCCCAAAGGTTATAAGTTCTGCGGCAAATATGGCCAGCCCACTGCCACTTCAACTTGCTAATCCGGTGGGCTACGTCGATAACTCTGGTTCTTCGGATCACCTCATTTCTGATGCGATTCCTTCAGAGAAGTTATTATATTATATTAATTTGTATATTATATCTCGATTTTAAAGATAAGTGTAAATATCATTATAACTCTGTATCGTTTGTGTGTGTGTTATGCTTTCAGTAGTACAAAGTGAAAAGCTAAAGGAAGAATGGTTATTCGGATAAAACAATAAATCTATATTTGTAAAAATAAATACTGAGAAATCTCTCTCGTCTCGTGTCTCTCTCACTACGGGATATTGGCGAAATTTCTGTGTAAAACGGAAACAGAAAAAAAGAAGTGTCTTTAAGCTCCAGTTATCATCATCATCATATTTAGCCGATGGACGAAAACTGCTGAACATAGGCCTCTTCTTGGAATGTCCAAACACAATGATCCTGAGATTGATGTAGCTAGAATCGTTAGACCCCTTACCAGGTGGACTGATGACCTGGTATGGGGTATATATATTTGTACTCCAGTCATGGATGTTTAATATGTATTTCTATAAAAAAAAATCGTATATATGTACAGTATACGTATTTTATCCGTTACCCTAGCATCCCATAACACAAGCCTTATAGTGCTTACTTTGGGGCTAGGCTAATTGGTGTGAGTGTTGGAAATATTTATTTATTTATTATGTCGGTTACTCGAGATTCTTCTCCTACGGATTTCCTCATTTCTGTTTCTACCATGTAGAGAAACACGTATGTGTTTGTAAATATAAAAATATAGATTTCGTTAGCACAAGCTCTGTCACAAGTTTCGTAGGTATGTCTTAAGTAATAATGGGTCAGTATTCCATTAAGCCTGCTATATATTAAAGTTAATTTGAAAAGGTAAGCTCAGTAACACATAAAAGCAATTAAAAGCTTTTAGTCTCAAGTTCAGTGCTCGATGGGGGGGTACATGCGGATTACGAAAGTACCAGGCGGGCATAAGCCGCGCGGAGCTCACGCACACAACGGATGCGCGGGCGCAGTGCGCGCGTGCTGCGGCTAAATATAGCTCGCCTCCCGTCGAGTGCTCCGCTGGAGATTTCCAAGATTCTACGTTATTGTTTTGCTTTAAGGAACACCTGATGGTTTTGTCGTTGAAATATTGCCGTCTTACTGGTCAAACCAAATCTTTTGGATCTTTGAGCAAAATTAATCGATGCACCCTTTTCTTAATAGTCTCTGATATTGACGGCTAATTGGATGGATAATTTAATATAATGGTTTATAATATTTTTAGCATCTGAAAGTTATGAGCGCTTAAGATTTTTCAGCTAATGATGATTTTGTATTTGTATTTTTTAAACAATTATTTTAATGATTTAGACGTGTTTTAACTATTGATATAACTGACAGTTAAAACAAGTATAATAGATGCAAAAGAAGACCCATCAGTCTATCGAAGCCAACACGCGCTTGTCACTGATCGAGCAAAATTATAAATATGGTGTTTTTAATTAAGTATTATAATTAGCAGTAGTCAAATGACGTACTTTTTTGAAGCTTTTTTTCAGAATTTATTTAATTTAAAAAGTATTTTTTTTCAATTTGTCATCTCTACATGAAATGAAACAAAAAGATAAATCTATCCTTTCTGTGTTTCTTGCGGGTGATTCTCATGAAAATATCTGGTAACTTTTTTTTATATACGAGTATATAGCCAGGAAGGCAAATGACTCTACCCCAGCTAATGTTAAGTGGTGATAAAGTCCAAACGGGAAGATAGCTGATACAGCAGTTTTAAACTACCACACCAACAGACTGAATAAACTTAAAGTTTGCTAACCAAATATTTCTTATATATGTCACTGCCTCATCTACGAACTTACAGCTCAAACCACTAAAATAATTGAGGTGAAATTTGGCACACGTATAGCTATTAAGATGTAGGGGCACTTCAAGAAAGGATTTTCCCAAATTCACCCCCTAAAGGTCGCGGCGGTTCAAAGTTTGTTTAGGAAACTAATATTGCCACACAGACGAAGTCGTGGGTATAATACGTTAAATACCTTTTTTCAAACCTAGTCAATATACTCATCTAAGGCATTCTTCATCATCAGCCTATTAATGTCCCCACTGTTGGGGCACAGGCCTGCCCTGTGGATAGAATAAGGAGATTGGGCCATAACCCACCACGCGGGCCCAGTGCCGATTGGCGGGTGCTAACGACCGCAGATGCAGCCGGGACCAACGGCTTAACGTGCCTTCCGAAGCACGTAGGAACTCGAGATAGAAGATTTTTGGACAACTACGCAAATTGCTTAACTTCAAAGTTCGCAGCCGAACGCGCTAACCTACCGCGCTAACTAGCTCCTCTGGCATTGATGCAATACAAAGTGATGGCGCCTAGCCTTCGTCGAAGCGAGCTCGACTCTGACCTATAAACAAATCGATCTGTTTACGCGATGCATCGTAAAAACCACTCGCCAGGTCTCCCGCTATACCTCCTAAACAAATTCCCGCAGTTTGCACACCATTAGTCGGTCGCCTCTTGTTGTTTCGTTATATTGGCGATACATGACGTCGATGGTACTTCCCATTCCAACTATAAAGTTAACATAAGTTAAGTTGACATAAGTCAACGCGGGACACGGTAGGACGATTCTGTAAAATTAAATGTCAGTTCCGATTTTGGTGGCTGCCATTTTAAACATTAGTTTGATATGCATTACGACGTTACACGGCAAAATGTCGCTAATATGTCTGTAAAAGCAACCTTTATACAGATATTTGACATTTGTTAGAAATCCCAATAAATGAGATCGGAAGTGAGATTGCATCTTACAAAATACCTATACTGGTCATGTGACATATTAACCTTTAGTGTCGCCGCACACGGGCCACACGCCACAGCCACAAACGCCGCCACGAGAAGTTAGAAGCGGCTACTAAAGTGGCTGAAGCGCGTGACAGCGGTCGACTAAGGTAAGGTCGAGAGGGGTGAAGAATCGCGCGAGTGACGTGTGGCGGCGTTTTGTATCGGCGCATTAAGTGGCCGGTGCGGGCCACAAGAAGCGAGCAACGACGATTTGTAGCGTGTGGCGGCTACCGGCGTACCGTGCGTGGCGAGTCCATATAAAATGTATGAAAACTACAAGAAATATGCCGGTGGCGGCGTTTTGTGGTTGTGGTCGGTGGCCCGTGTGCGGCGACACTTAGGGCGCTTGTTGCCGAGACGGTTTTGCCGCCGGGTCTAGGTTCGGTTCTAAGCCGTGTCTAGGCACGGTCGTCAGTCAGATATAGGACAGTATGGAGGAAATCGGAGGGACCTACGATTGGAGGACGGGAGGGCGGACGTATAATAACTAATCGCTTTAACTACCAAGGGGTTAGAATGATGCGCGCCTCGCCCACAAGGCCCTGCAAACGTACAAACTGTGCTTAAGAGCTTAGCTGTCAACGAGGGCTCTTAAAGTTAACGACAAAAAGTTTATCACAGGCTAGAAAAGTGAAGGCTGTGGTTGTTGTGGCATATAGTATAAAATTGGCGATTTCCGCATTTAGAATAATCTGAAAATCTTTCGTTATAGAGACTTAATAAAAAACACTTAAAATATTCAAATAGAGAGATGTTCTGTCTGTTCTGAATATGAAGTAATACTAAATTTTATGAATTATAGCTTAACAAATAATGACAATTCGAAATTAAAGTTGATCAAAGTCAAAATATCTTTATGAAATTTAAAAGCAGAACAAATTTTGAATATTTATTAGTACTTGGCATTTTGTAACACCTAAAATTCACTGCCACTTTCTTTGCTCCCTCTTTTAATATAACATTACAAGATGTGACGATTTTAAATACTTATAATAGGGTATTTGATAAAATTAAAAAAAAGTGCCAATTGTTAGCATCTGTGTTTAGAATAAATATTGGTAGAGGTTTTTACTATTTTGCCCAAAAAAATATCCATAATTTTAGTAAAAACCCACGAAAAAGATAATAGTTTTCTTATCTATTGTCACGTGACCCAAAACGCTTGGGATTGGCGGAGCCTAAAATGACGTCGTTTTAATAACAGTCGTGTGACGTCACACACTAGTAAGACGCCATATTGTGCAGAGAAACGTTTCCGCAGCAACTTGAAAATGGAGTTTTCGATTTGGTTATTTTTACTGAAATACACAACAGAATGATGAATATCCATCCAGTCTTTTTACGGACTTCATAAACATTAGTCAATAACGTGAGATCGTTTTCTAAAACTTGTCAAATACCGTATTGAAATCTCTAGGAGTGGCCACTAATGTAATTTAAGGTAGACAGGTATTGATTGATATTTATTTACATGCCACAGCTGTGTTGAAGCGGGGAGAGTTCACTTACAGCTGGCGGCGTGTGGGAGCGCTTTCTCTCGCGGGGGCTCCAATGACTGCTTAATTAAACCCTCGGGTTTCCAGCAGAGGTGAACGCAATCAATGTCAAATGCACCCGCCACAAGTATTCAAAACAACGGAGTTACTTCCTGAGAGGAAGGTATTATTTATCGAAGTTACTTTTTTGCCATTTAATCTATCTATATATATATAAAACTCAAAGGTGACTGACTGACTGAGGTTGATAGATCACTGACTGACATAGTGATCTATCAACGCACAGCCCAAACCACTGGACGGATCGGGCTGAAATTTGCCATGCAGCTAGATGTTATGACGTAGGCATCCGCTAAGAAAGGATTTTGATCAATTCAACCCCCAAGGGGATAAAATAGGGAATGAAAGTTTGTATGAAACTTTGTCGATTTTAAACCGATCGGGCTGAGACTTTGCATGCAGGTATAAGAAGAATCATAGATGAATGTGATTGTGTATAATACAAGCCTGAGAACAAAAACTGTAGTCTACACTTCAGCTCTACACCGAAGCGAAGCGAGGGCAGGCCACTAGTTACTAATATTGCTAAGAAACGATTGAAAGATAATCAGCAGTACTATTATGTAGGAATAAAAGCACTTTTTACCCAGGAATTCGTTGGAGTGATTTGAAATTTATTTGAAATTCGTGTTTTCATTTTAAATCTCACCGTGGAGTCCGTGGTGAATAGTCAGTTTGTTCATACAGTATGGTAGCATTGCAGGTGACGTATATCACCCGGAGAGGATTTTTTAAAATAAAATCTCGCATCCGATTTTGGTAGCTTTTTTTTATGTTTTAGGGGGCATACGAGCAGACGGCTCACCTGATGGTCAGTGATCACCGTCGCCCATGGACACTTGCAACACCAGGAGTATCACAAATGCGATGCCGGCCTTTAAGGAAGGAGTACGCTCTTTTTTTGCAGGTTTTTGGGTCGTATTGGACCGGAAACACTGCTGGCGACAATATATTCCACAGTTTATGGTAGCTACCATTTTAGAGGCCGGCTACTGGCTTCACGCGTAGCCTTCGTCAAATACAGCAACATTTCTTGAGCCGGACACGCTTCGAATCGCAACCTGTCTACGGCTTGGGGCTCTGGTCTGCGCTCCCCATAAATGTCCCTGTGGCAGTGATGTCGACAAGCTAGGACATCATGGACTGTCATGCCAAAAAAGTGCAGGCCGCTTCTCGAGACATGCCGCACTTAACGATATTATCATATGCCGGTATTAAGTATCTTTCTGGCGAAAATCTTCAGTTCTGTGAGATATTATAACTTTCAGCATAGTTTCAGTACTGCCTATTATGCGCATACTACTAATCCAATAAATCACATTAGAATATGTAAAGTTTCAGGTCGTTATCAATGACCCTAAACATGACCTGAAATTATTTTGCGACCTTCGTAATATTCAGATTAAAATATTTCTTTTTTGAAAAAAAAATCTAAAACAATCTTTGTCAGTGTAAATCATCATCAACCTATTAATGTCCCCACTGCTGGTTCACAGGCCTTCCCTATGGATAGAATAGGGAGATTGAGCCATGACCCACCACGTGAGCCCAGTGCGGATTGGCGGGTGCTAACGACTGCACATGAAGCCGGGACCAACGGCTTAACGTGCCTTCCAAAGCACGGAGGTCCTCGAGATAGAAGATTTTTGGTCACCCATCCAATGCCTGACCACTGCGAAAGTTGCTTAACTTCAACGATCGCAGCAAAAACGTGCTAACCAACTACGCCATTGAGCTCTTCAATGTAAATAACAAACAGTATTATGTAATTTTGAATATTACAGAAGTTTACCATAACAATGCAGACACTCACTACACACTAACGGAAAACAATTGCATATATCGCCGTGGTGGGCGCTTGTTTTCAGTAGCTTACAACTAAATTTTTATTGTTAATAGAAAAACCACCCTTGCTCCTATATCCACAAGGGACATTTCATATTATTGTGTAAATAGGGACACGAAAAAAGTATAGATACTTTGTGGTATCGAGTACCTACGAGTATTTTCCTTTCGATACCGATACTTTTGTACTCGATACTTGGTTTTCGATACATCAACTAAATGAGTACTTTTTGGCAAGTATCGATACCTTTAAAATTTGGATAAGTGCCTTATATTGATGGCAACGCCATCTAGTGGAATCAAAGCAAACCTTCTAAAACATTCCATTCCATCCATTTTTTCACATAATATAAACATTGCAGAGATATATTGATTTGAAAAGTCACATGACGTCACGTTTGAGTACACATATAAGTGAAAATTCACTCAAGAGTGACGTCACGAGCCCCTACTCCCAAACTTTGACGCTATTTTTGGTTGATTGCCTAAAGAAAAAATACGTGTCCATTATTTTTTGATAATCTAACTGACGGACTAAATAGAATTTCGTTTACTGTAACCCGTCATCACCCCTATTGGAAGAAGCACATAAGGCCCTATGAAATGTACTCGATACTTCGAAGTATCGATAGTTTTGTTTCAATACTTTTACGAGTACGATACTTATTTTCCGATACTACTCATGAGTACAGTATCGATACTTTCTATTCGATATCGTGTCCCTATGTAAAGAGAGACGTTAGGTATACGTATATAGTGAACGTTTGACACGTGCGCCGTGTGCAATGTAAGACGAGATCCTTTGGCAGCTGCGCACGCGACGATACGCGACGCGTCGTGAGTCAGCGCCTGTGGCATATTCCGCAATGGGGTTGGGAGCAAATGTCTGCCAATACATAATATATGAGTAGATGGATAAATATCCAATTGTGAATTGATGAAATGAACTGGGAAAAATAAATTTTATTCAAGTTGAAGTAGGTATTTAGAGCTCATTTGAATCGTTGTTTAAAAAAACCTACTACCAATTGAATTTATCTAGTGATCAACTGTTTAATTAAAATTTGCCCTTTTAAGGCTTTCGTACTAGACAAGCAGTTTCGTCATGTCCATCTGTCTGTCCGTCCCCGGTTTTGTTAGGTTGAGGAGACTGTTAGCACTAGCGAGCTGTAATTTTGTGGAGATATATGTATATCAATGATGCCGACAAAATTGTAGAATTATTTTTGAAAAATATTTTTTTAGTGTTGCTTCCCTACATGTAACTTGGAGATGACTTTATTTTTTCATCGTGTAACCCATCGCGTGGGGTATCGTTGAATAGGTCCTTTAAAATTACTTGGAGTTTTCTAAGACTATTTTTCGATTTAGAAAATTATAATTATGTATTAGACGAGCTTTAAACTCATGACTCTAAGGTTTACGGGAGAATAGTAAGATCAACTCGTTAAATGATATTTTTATTGGCGCCGAGGTGGTCAATATTTATATTAATTCGGTCTGTGGTTGAAATTATTCTTTAGATTTTTTTTATCAGTCGGTTAAATTTATCTATACGGATTAATATTACTCTCTCGTTAAAATCAACATCAATTGAATGAATATTTTTATTCAATTTGGTTAAAAATATTTCGTAATTATATAAAAATATTTACCAAAAAATTTTTTTATTTGTTTCATTTAATGGTTGATAAATATATTCAACAACACTATTACCATAACCTACTAGACATGCACAAAATACTTCACTGAAGTGCAAAAAGTTATGTACTCCAGTTGGAGTAGATGAAGTATATCACTCATCTAGTTCATCTAGGTCACTTGGCTCAATACTTCAGTTCATTTGAGTCACCTTGTCATTAAGTTCAATCGCATCATTTTATTCGTTTAGTTTAAATCTGTCACATTGTTCTAATAATTAGGTATGAATCGACACGTCAATTTGTCTTTGTAACTATTTACCACCTTTGTAGATATGTATTATTTAAATTCTAATAACATATAGTTCATTATGATACAATAATTGAGATGTTTGTGTTATTTTACAGTTATTTCCAGCTTCTACATAAGAATTAACACAGGCTTACTTATTATTATTTGTTTGTAGAATTCCGTTAACTTTAGTTAAAGTACACTAGATGGGCGTATTTAAAAGTCAGAATAATATACAAAACGAATTTCAAAACGTAAAGAAATCACGCCTTCCATTAATATTCAAGCTAAACTAAGCCCAATGTTTGTGCTATAAGACGTAAAATTGAGTGCGGGTAGACCCCGACTCCGGAGCCGTGCAACTGCCTCGCTTCCGCACGCGGTGTTGATATATCCCAGTGATTCCCACAGTGGTCTATATCGACCCCTAGGGGTCTATGACAACCTGCAAGAGGTCTACGTCAGCGAAAAATAAACAATATCATGTAAGTAGGGGGTCTACCCAACACGGAAAAACATGGCAAGGGGTCTACGACACAAAAAAGTTTGGGGAACTCTGATCTATCCGTTCGCTTTACTCTCCTTCAGTGAAGCGTGAACTAGATGAAGTATTGAACTAATTGGGACCTGAAAGAACGGCTGAAGGAGATAAACTTGCTAAGTGGACTAGTCCAACGTCAATAAATAAATAAAGTTTGGTGCATTAACCCGTGAAAAACTAGTTTTATTTAATGAGTGATGTGCGTGAAAACCTAAGAAACAAATATGGACTAGTTCATTCACGAACGATTTAACTCTGCAGCCGACTAATATTATCAATGCGAAAGTTTGTATGTTTGTTACACCACACATCATGCAAAAACGTCTGAATGGATTTGGGTGAAATTTTGTACACATATAGTTTATAACCTGAAGGGAACTTTTTGTAGCTGTACACGTTCGGCCCTGCATAGAGGGCTCAGGTATGGTGGGAGTGCTTCACAATTACAATATTTTTTATTATATGATGTGACTAAAAATTTAAAGTTTCCGCAATTTTTCCTTTATCTGTACTATAAGACGATAATTCGTACCAAATTTCAAGATTCTAAGTTCACGGGAAGTACCCTGTAGGTTTTGATTCCCGTGCGAGTTTCGAAAATTTGTGGAAATTTTCGGTTTAAACGGCTGTATCTTTTGATTGCTTTGGCTTAGAAGTTTGATTTTCTCACAACTCCAAGGGACAGTAGACATGAGTAATAGATATGAATTTCAGTGTTGTTTTTTTTACACACACCACACCTAGCCTCAAAGTAAGCACTGTAAGGCTTGTGTTATGAGATGCTAGGGTAACGGATAGAATACATATACTTTACATATATAAGTATATTTATATAAAAATAAATATTTTACATCCATGACTGGAGTACAAATGCTCGTATTCATCACACAAACATTTGTCCCCACCGGGATTCGAACCCGGGACTTCTCGAGTCGGCGACACCATGAAACCCGGCGTACAAACCACTCGGCCAAGGAGGTCGTCGGAGTTTGATACCTGAGAAAAACGGTCTTGACAGACGGACGGACGGACGGACAGCAAAGTGATCCTATAAGGGTTCCGTTTTTTATTGAAGTTATACTTCTTTAGGCGCGTTATGAAAAAATGATGAGAGTGAAATTTTAAGATGCGCGCGCATCACTGTAACACAAAATTTTAACAGCATGAAGTTGGTCGCTTTAGCGACCGTTACTTTTGTGTTTACCGCACATTAAGAAAATCCGCCAACAAAATAGAAATAGAATCTCTATTTAGTGGGTGCTAACGACTGCATTGTGAAGGCCTATCAAAAGTATTTATTAATCTGGAACAACGGAACCAAAGCGCGATTCAGGAGACTACAGTGCCATCTCTTGACCATTGGTGTAGTAGAACCAAAAACCACATCTTTATTTTTTGTAATAAAGTAACAGTTATAGGTATTCATATTTATAATATTTATCCACATGTTTCTAGTTTGTATATTCGGAATACGTGTTTGAGTTTCATACAAGTGCAAATCACATTATGTTCTAATAAATTATATTCAGTAGCGATTTTAATTGAATATTTTGATTATTTATTTATTTTTTCAAATTAAAACTAAACTTTATTGACTGTGTTCTTTTCCAGACTTTTTATTAATTTATTGTAATTAATTACTTGCATGCAATTAAAAACTAATTTTAAACGATGCCAAAGAAGGATAACTTCTCACGCGCCTACATAAGTACACGCACCCATTTTTTTTTGATGTACAGAACCCTTAAAAAATGAAAGTGAGGAATAGTCATTTTGCCTTAGTTTTTTCAGGTCACTAGCCAGTTAATAGACTTCGTTGTGAATAAATCTTGGCCTCTTTTCGTTGGTTCGGCCTTCGCACAGATTTGCTTGTTTACATGCTTGCACGCAGAGTGCTTTGTTTTCTCTCGTTTCTATAAACCGACCATGGTATAGGTACAATGACAGACAGACAATGTAAAAGTTACGATTTTATTTATTTTTTAAACATTTAACTGCTTGATGTTTAAATCTAAAGAAAAGTATACTAGAAAAAAATCCACGCGGATCAGGCAGCGGACGGGACTCGAACCCGCATCCTTCGCTATCCGGGCGAATGCACTGACCATTATGCTACCACGGCCCTATTAGCCGCGTCGAAATTTTCCTAGCCTTAAGCTGCAAGGCAGCGCCATCTCTTCGTATTGTAGGTAACCCACAATGTAAAAGTTATGAATGATTCCTACATATTTTTGATCCTGCGAAGTGTGAGTTAGATTCGCTAAGAAAGGGTTTCGAATCATAGTACATCAGTTTCTACTAGATCCATCGAAACAATCGAAAAAAAAACGAAAGACTTCCTTTAATAACAATATTCTTTCTTGTTTGATCAGGATTTGTCCGATTCAGAAGCGATCTTACATACAATAATGGCCTAAGTCAAATTAATAATCTGTCCAACATACCTCATCATCATCATCAGCCTATTAATGTCCCCACTGCTGGGGCACAGGCCATCCCTATGGATGGAAAAGGGAGATTGGGCCATGAACCACGCGGGCTCAATGCGGATTGGTGGGTGCTAACGACTGCAAATGCAGCCGGGACCAACGGCTTAACGTGCCTTCCGAAGCAAGGAGGAGCTCGAGTTAGTCAATTTTTGGTCACCCATCCGATGACCGACCACTGCGAAAGTTGCTTAAGTTCAACGATCGCAGCCGAACACGCTAACCACTTGCGCTAACTCAGTATACTTACTTTCATGTAAGTTAATCTCGCCATCACTGCTGAGTTTGTAAAGAATCAAAGTTTCAGATATTTATAAAGTTATTACGCCATATTTGGCATTATTTGGGTCCAAAATGTTTAAGTTTAGGATAAGTGCTTGAGCTTACCTCTCATAATATTCTTCAACGGGGGATTGTGTTCGTATAAGCTACCTTCGTCTCGTGTTACGTGTTTGTTCCGACTGACAAGAGTTCTGGAGTCTAGGAATGCGTTTCAGCCGCGTCCTTAGTTCGTTGATCGCGCATATGAAGGAAATAGTGTTCACCGTTTACATATCGATATTTTTTCATCGAAAAATAATGTTTTTGTAACATTACAAGTTAAGATTTTAATTATTTTTTAAGCATTTAACTGCTAGATGTTTAAATCTAAAGAAAAGTTTACTAGAAAAAAAATCCACGCGGACCAGGCAGCGGACGGGACTCGAACCCGCATCCTTCGCTATCCGGGCGAATGCACTGACCATTATGCTACCACGGCCCTATTAGCCGCGTCGAAATTTTCCTAGCCTTAAGCTGCAAGGCAGCGCCATCTCTTCGCATTGCAAAAAACTTTACTTTTCGAAGTATGTTTGTCCCCTGAAGTTTTTTTTGCTTAAATGTAATTGGGATTTATTGAATGGATTTAATATTTAAGCCGTCGATTGGCCGATGTTCTGCATTTAACGATTAGGTATAATTAAAGAAATATTCTATTCCGTCGTGTCCTACTGTGTTGAGTTCAATACCTACCCTTAGGACGAACCATTATCGAGTTCGAACAGTTTGCGTAACTTGAACAGCAGCGCCATAACGGACGTAACGAGAACTAAAAATCAGTACATATTTGACAATGACAGTTCGTATTCGAAAACGTTACGAATTCGATATTGATTCGTGCTAAGGGTACAGTTTTAACGAACAATTAATTTGAACACCTGTAATACTTCAATTGTGATAGCGTGGTTGACACCATTAATGACTGTTTTTTAGATAGATATAAAATTCAAAATTCAATATCGTTTATACAGTCTAGGCTGTTACAGGCACTTGTGAATGTCGAAAAGCTACGCCATCGGTTCGCAAATCTACGGCGGGAGACCTTGTACTGAGAAGAACCGGCAAGAAACTCAGCAAGGGCTGCTTTTTTCTCCCTGTTTTATTTCATACAGTGTCGTCCAATTGAAAGTTGACATCAAACTTGCAAACATGTGTTGAGGTCAACTTCCATCACATAATGTCAAATATGTAACAATAGACAATCAACGAATTTACTAACAATAACTGCAAAGATAGGTCCCAAAATAGCAGGAAACAATTTTCAAAACAAAATGAACAAGTATATGAAAGGGAGTAAGTGCAAGGTTCTCTTCAAAACTCTTTCTAAGGCTGGGAGCCTTAGTTTTAATATAACTTTTGAAAAATTTCTGGTAAAATTACATTATATATTACGAATTATCGACAAAATCTATGCTCGGATCACAGCAAGTCTCCCGCCACGCCGAGCCCCAAGAGGGGGTGATATGGTGATTTGGCGGGTTGCCAGCTGGCGTCTCTGGCACGCCGCCAAACGGGAGCGTAGTGGAGAGAAGATGGCCGTCGCGCATCTACGATATGCGTCAGAGCGATCGGCGCGCGTGCACCCGCCAGCTACCAATGAGGTTTTGTTTCACGACCGACCTATTTCTTGTGTTACTAGAAACATTTACATACATTTTTATTGCATTATATCTGTTAAGAGGAGCTCGGTGGCGTAAGTGGTTGGCGCGTTCGGCTGCGATCGTTAAAGCTAAGCGACTTTCGCAGCGGTCGGTCATTGGATGGGTGACCAAAAATTTACTATCTCGAGCTCCTCCGTGCTTCGGGAGGCACGTTAAGCCGTTGCTCCTGGCTGCATTTGCAGTTTGTTTCACGACCGACCTATTTCTTGTGTTACTAGAAACTTTTACATACTTTTTCATTGCATTATATCTGTTAAGAGGTGCTCGGTGGCGTAAGTGGTTAGCGCGTTCGGCTGCGATCGTTGAAGCTAAGCGACTTTCGCAGCAGTCGGTCATTGGATGGGTGACCAAAAATTTACTATCTCGAGCTCCTCCGTACTTCGGGAGGCACGTTAAGCCGTTGCTCCTGGCTGCATTTGCAGTCGTTAGCACCCACCAATCCGCACTGGGCCCGTGTGGTGGGTCATAGCCCAATCTCCCTATTCCATCCATAGGGAAGGCCTGTGCCCCAGCAATGGGGACATTAAGAGGCTGATGATAATGACGATGTCTGTTACAGGGGGTTTGGTTGGAATAGGGATGATGACTATTTTTTTTTCTTCGTTTATCCGGTAGATTATGAAAAAGTATTGGACACGTATTTTTTCTTTTTTCACAAATTATAAACATTGCAGAGATATATTGATTTGAAAAGTCGCATGACGTCACGTTTGAGTACACTTACAAGTGAAAATTCACTCAAAAGTGACGTCACGAGCCCCTACTCCCAAACTTTGACGCGCTATAACTTTGTCATTTTTTGGTTGATTGCCCAAAAAAAAAATACGTGTCCATTATTTTTTGATCATCTAACTGACGGACTGAATAGAATTTCGTTTACTGTACCCCGTCATCACCCCTATTCTGTAACGAATTTTGTGTTGTCGCATTTGTTCACAAGTTTTGGTTACTTGCCACTTCAATATTAAATAATTAAAATACATTAGGGTAGAATTCGTAGTAATTAGTGAGAGACCAATCAATGTAAGTTTTGACCTTTTAAATAATTATATTATGTTCTATTCCCAGCTAATGTAGTTAGCCGGGTGGGTGTCTCCATCATCCAGGCCAGCGGTATTTAATGTTGTTGATCCAGACATTTCAAGTTCATATCTCATCTATGTACGCAGGAGGGCCTAGTTACCTTAATGCTAAAACTTTGCGTTAAGCACCAACTTATTAACAACAGTCCATAACATTATTACCAAAGCTATTTTGACGACCTCCGTGGCCGAGTGGTTTGTACGCCGGGTTTCATGGTGTCGCCGACTCGAGAGGTCCCGGGTTCAAATCCTGGTGGGGGCAGATGTTTGTGTGATGAATACGAGCATTTGTACTCCAGTCATGGATGTTTAATATGTATTTCTATATAAATATGCTTATAAATTTACAGTATAATATATGTATTCTATCCGTTACCCTAATATTCCATAACACAAGCCTTATACTGCTTACTTTGGGGCTAGGCCAATTGGTGTGAGTGTTGGAAATATTTATTTATTTTTGATTTATTTAAACAATATGATACGATGTTACGAAATAACATAATCTTCAGAACTTTTATAAGGGTGGCCTAACTGAAAATAATATTCCCAGCCACAAAATGATTTCTATGCAATAAGTGAAATAAAAAAAAAACGGGACTCTATTTAAATGAAGCGAAGCAAATTATCAAATTGTAGAAACATCTGATGTGGCAGAAAAAAGAGCCGTTTTTACCTCTGCCAGCATAAACCTTGAAGTTCCTATTGTTTATTTTATGCAAATCGGTTATGAATTAAAATTATTATGTCATTAGCACCCACCAATCGGCATTGGGCCCGCGTGGTGGGTCATGGCCCAATCTCCCTATTCCATCCATAGGGAAGGCCTGTGCCCCAGCAGTGGGGACATTAATAGACTGATGATGATGATTATGAATTACAGCATGTAAATTTTCCTAATCTATGATAATAGCTTTATTTATACACTAGCTGTGCCCCGCGGTCTTACGCGGTTTATTAGGGACATTTTCCCGCGGTAAACGATCATATGTTAATCCAGGGTGTCAGCTAACTCCATACCAAATTTTATTTAAATCGCTCCAGCCATTTAGATGTGAAGAAGTAACAAAGATACACACGCACACACTCACCAACTTTCGCTTTTATAATTTTAGTGTGATATTATGATAGAGTCTGTGCGGAAAGAGAATGGGATTTAGATTGAAGGGCGCTGTAGTGCTTTTCTACCGTATTTGTAAGGTTTTATCCCTGTCGACATGATTAAATACAAAAAACCGCAAGAAATCACAACAACAAACAAATCCGTATCAATACAAAACTTTGACGTTTTACAGATTGCTGGGTTTGACTGCCAAATAAAAATCTTAATGTTAGTTCCGTTTTTCGCCATGCTCATTCTCTTTCCGCACAGAAGCTTTATTTTTATACATATTTATACTTGATTCAGGGCGAACACAAGTGATTTTGACGACCTCCGTGGCCGAGTGGTTTGTACGCCGGGTTTCATGGCTGTCGCCGACTCGAGAGGTCCCGGGTTCGAATCACGGTGGGGGCAGATGTTTGTGTGATGAATACGAGCATTTGTACTCCAGTCATGGATGTTTAATATGTATTTATATAAATATACTTATATATGTACAGTATGTATTCTATCCGTTACCCTAGCATCCCATAACACAAGCCTTACAGTACTTACTTTGGGGCTAGGCTAATTGGTGTGAGTGTCGGAAATATTTATTTATTTTATAAAACAAGAAAAAAAAATTCCTCTACCATTCTTCTCGATCTTCCCATTTTTTGACGATTTCCCATCGCTTGGCTAAATTTTCAGATCCCTGTTTACAGTCTGTCCATATTTCTTCATTATACAAAATCAATAAACGTAAAATTACAAGTTTAAGGTATTTATTTACTTCCCTAAGGGATTATTGACACCTGCGTGCAATGCCCTTCTATGCTTAATAATTTCAGTATAATTTTCATTATCAAAACTGATTCAGTTCTCCAAACAGATTGACCGACATTTAGTCGCTTGGAGAGATGCCAGCAAGCAACAGGCTTCCCTCATCTACTGTGTGGTCGCGGTAACAGCGGAACGCTGATAGAGAGTCTGAAAAACCTGAAATATATATAATACTGGCAGACCCAGCAAACTTCGTACCGCCATAAAAAATAGGGGTTGATTGTAAATAGTTGAAAATTCAGGGTTATATGTATTTAATAAAGCTGTATCATAAAAAAAAGGAAAATTGAAAAAAAAATTAGGGGTGTATTACCCTTAACATTTAGGGGGATGAAAAATAGATGTTGTCCGATTCTCAGACCTACCCAATATGCACACAAAATTTCATGAGAATCGGGAAAGCCGTTTCGAAGGAGTTTAACCACAAACACTGCGACACGAGAATTTTATATATAAGATATTGTTTAAAACTTTCATGGTCACTAACATAATAGTAGTTCTCCATGATCATGACTTACAACAGTGCCGAAATATCTAAACTAAAAACTTGCTAAAAACAAGACACATTGAAACAATCCCGTAAATAGCAAAAATTACTGGAAAATATCATCATCAGCCTATTATTGCCCCCACTGCTGGGGCACAGGCCTCCCCTATGGATGGAAAAGGGTGGTTGGGCCATGACCTACCACGCGGGCCCAATGCGGATTGGTAGGTGCTAATGACTGCAAATGCAGCCGAGACCAACGGCTTAACGTGCCTTCCGAAGCACGGAAGAGCTTATCCGTGCGGTGACGGAGAAAGAATACAACTCACCGCCCCTTTTCTTCCCGTGGGTGTCGTAAGAAGTGACTAAGGGATGTCGGAGCTTCCATCCGCTCTTCTGGTGGTAGGGTGCCTAACACCCGCCTGGTTTGTTACCACCGTGCGCATGGTGAAAAACCCGTGAAGTGCTTCTCGCGCGTTTCGGGGTCAGCCAGCGTACAACCAGAGCTCGAGTGGAAGTTGTCGCGAAGGATTCGGTCCAGGGGAGGCATCCGTGGAACCGATGCCGGGAGGACTGCATCGACCCGTCGGCCAGGGAGACCCGTAGAAACGGCTGTCCCGCTGGCCGCCCGTGGCACAGTACAGGGGCCCAAGCGTTCCTAACCAGTTCACGAGGCTGCCCCATCATGTCACGCATAATCTCGGGGTGGACCGTCGTGCCGGTTGGTGACCGGGGCGTGGGGTCCCGGCGGCCACTCCCGGGGGGGTGCGGGGGCCCTTCCGTCCGGCGGGTCGGCGCATCTCCACTGCAGGCAGTCAATCGAGAAGACAAACCCCCCTTATTTGCCCGGACTCTTCGCGACGGCGTCCGCTCGTTTTCGCGTCTCTTTTTTTTTCACTTCCACCATGGCAGCCTCAATAACAAAGTTTGGACGTACAGCGGTGCACACCCCCACGCCTTCAACGCTGTTTGAGGTCGAGTTCTGCAACATACGCGGACTCCACTCTAACCTCAACGCTGTCCACCACCATCTCGAGACAGCACGGCCAGCATTGTTGTTCCTGACGGAGACACAAATACTTCCGCCTGCTGAAACAGGCTACCTTAATTATCCCGGCTACGTGTTTGAAGAGTCCTTCAAAGCGAAAGCCGGTGTATGCCTGTATGTTCGGGCGGATGTTTGTTGTCGCCGTCTCCGCTGCTTGGAAGATCCCTCCTTCTCCATGCTGGGGGTACACGTCGAGTCTAGTCGAGAGTCTACGTGTGCCTCTACAGATCCTACACCGGCGATGTTGAGACAACTCGACTTTTTGAACACTTTAGTCGGGCAGCAGATGACGCGCAGGAGCGATTTCCCAATGCAGAATTGGTGTTTTTGGGGGACTTTAATGCTCACCACAATTTGTGGTTAAGTTCTTCCAAAACTGACCATGCAGGGATCTCTGCTCACACATTCGCTCTCACGCATGACTTGAAGCAACTGGTTGATCAGCCCACCAGGATCCCAGATATTCCAAGTCAAGCGCCTTCTTTACTGGACCTTCTGCTCACGACCCATCCACAGGGCTATCAGGCTGTGGTAAGAGCCCCCCTGGGCTCGTCCGACCACTGCCTGATATCTGCCAAAGCACCACAGGCCAAGCCTCCGCGTCCAGCAGTAGTCAAGCGCCGTATCTGGCATTATGGGTCGGCAGATTGGGACGGTATGCGTGATTACTTTGCGTCCGTCCCTTGGAAGCAGCGCTGCTTCAGTGACAGGGACCTATCGGGCAGTGCCGTTGCCATTACTGAGGAGATTATAATGGGTATGGAATACTATATTCCTCATTCTGATCTCATCAGTAAGGGCACACGTAACCTCTGGTTCAATCACGACTGTGCTGAAGCTGCTTCGTGTAAGCAAGCGGCATATCGTGCTTGGATCAGAGGCCGCGCTCTCAAGGATCCCGGGGTCGATTCACTCAAAGCAGCCTACAATTCTGCTTCCAAGGCCTGTAAGAAGGCTTACATCAGAGCGGATGCCCAGCGTGTTGCACGTGTTGGCCAGGAACTTATAACGCATCCTGCGGGCTCCCGTAGCTACTGGCGTTTGGCCAAGGCCGTGCAAAAAAACTTCTGCCAGCCCTCGCTGCCACCTCTGAGATGCCCAGACGGAACACTAGCTCATAAGCCGCAGGAGAAAGCCGATTTACTGGTAAAACTCTTTGCGGCTAACTCCCGAATCGATGATTGCAATGCACTGCCACCATCATTACCTCACTGTGGCACAACGATGCCTGATATTAAAATCAGGCAGCGTGAGGTTCGTGCCGAATTGCAATCACTCGACGTCCGGAAAGCTAGTGGACCTGATGGCATCCCAGCAGTAGTACTTAAAAAATGTGCAGCGGAGTTGTCTCCCGTGCTCACGCGCTTGTACCTTTGCTCGTATTCTTTGGGGCGTGTGCCGGAGACTTGGAGAGATGCTAACGTGCAACCGGTGCCCAAAAAAGGGGATCGCTCAGACCCGGCAAACTATCGGCCAATAGCAGTCACCTCAGTTTTATGTAAAGTTCTAGAAAAGGTCCTTAATAACCATCTGACCCGCTACCTGGAGGATCACTCCCTGATTAATGATCGTCAATATGGATTTAGACCGAAACGATCGACGGGTGATCTTCTAGCGTACTTAACTCATATCTGGGGTGAGGCTATCGACAAGCGTGGCGAGTCGTTGGCTATCAGCCTTGACATTGCCAAGGCGTTCGACAGGGTCTGGCACAAAAGCCTTCTCTCTAAGCTTCCGGCATACGGTCTGCCAGCCCAGTTCTGTTCTTGGGTAGCTGACTTCCTGCATGAGCGTAGAATTCGTGTCCTTACGGATGGTAGCAGTTCGCGGTTCATGTCAGTGAATGCCGGCGTTCCCCAGGGCTCCGTCCTATCCCCCACTCTCTTTCTGCTGCATATCAATGACTTGATTCCTCTTGGGAATATTCATTGCTATGCAGACGATAGTACAGTGCATGCGGGGTATCTCGGACAAGCAGCGGCTGGGCAGGCAGTAACCAGGGAGAAACGGGAAAATCTTGTCATTGAACTCAATCAGGCTTTGGACCACATTTCCGAATGGGGTACCAGGAACTTGGTTGGGTTCAATGCCAAGAAAACTCAGGCTTGCGCTTTCACGGCAAAAACATCGCCATTCCTTCCCCTTCCATCTCTTCAGGGCACAACACTACCGCTGCAGAGCAACATTTCCACGCTCGGTATGGAAGTTCGCTCAGACCTGAATCCAAAGGACTACATCAAAACCGTGATCAAAACAGCTTCACGCAAACTCGGAGTCCTGAACAAGGTGCGGCGTTTTTTCACGCCCGATCAACTGTGCTTGTTGTACAAAACGCAAGTGCGGTCCTGCGTGGAATATTGCTCGCACCTCTGGGATGGCTCCGCCAAGTACTTGCTCGATGCTTTGGATAGGTTACAGCGGCGCGCAATCCGCATCATAGGCGATGAGGAGGTAACTAAACACCTTGAGCCTCTTCAATTACGCCGTGACGTGGCGTCACTAAGCGCGTTCTATCGTTTGTACCACGGCGAGTGTTCTGAGGAGTTATTCTCTCTTATCCCACCTTCCCCTTTCCTTCAGAGGACCACGCGCGCTGGCCTACGTTGTCACCGTCTTACTGTGGCCACAATTCCAACGCGTACAAAGAAATTTGGTGACTCATTTCTTTGTCGCACTATCCGTAAATGGAATGCTCTGCCCGCTCACGTGTTCCCTCCCTCTTACAACCTGGGATCCTTTAAAAGAGGCGTGAAGAAGCAACATGCAGGCCGGCAGGGTGAGGATGGCTGGTGTGGCAGGTAGAACTGCTGTATCAGCTATCTTCGCGTCTGGACTTCACCTCCACTTAACATCAGGTGGGGTGGAGTCATATGTCGGACATATCTATAAAAAAAAAAAAAAAAAAAAGATAGTAAATTTTTGGTCACTAATCCAATGACTGACCACTGCGAAAGTTGCTTAACTTCGACGATCCCAGCCGAATGCGCTAACCACTTGCGCCATCGAGCTCCTCATTGGAAAATAAACACAAAGTAATATCAAAGAGTAGACAAAATGAAGAGATCGGCTCTCTAACTAGCGGTTTTCTAAACCCAATTTTGGAAACGCTGGTAGTTTACGGTAGTTAGGGTCAAATAAAAAAACTCAAAATTATAAAAGCAAATTAAATAAAATTCTTTATTAGTTAAATTAGGTAATGAATTCATACATAGACAATAAAGTTTTTAAAATCTTCCAATGAAATATCCGAACGCTCAATAAAAGTGTTTCAAAGGTAGCTTGACAAAGTAAAAAAGAATCAATACTCCTAATAATAAATAAAATAATCTTTCCTCTCTCTGGGGCCCTAACCACCGGTAGCTAGGACCCTGTTCCCGGTGCCGGTTGGCTTCAATTTTTTATATTTTTAAATGTTTTCATTTTTATATCAATATTTAAAAATGTAATCAATATGGTATACAATAAATAAAGAGAATAATAAAATAATAATAATAAATAAATAAAATCAGTGCATCTAACCCGTTGAAACTTGTTTTAATTAAATGATGTTAAGTTTTAAATAAAACATATTTTAATTATTAGGGGTTTATGTTTAAACGAAAAGGATGGTATATTCACTATAGTTCAAAGACTAACTTGATCTTTTTTTGGTACCTACTCTATGAAACTGTGGCAAGCTTATTTGATCCAAAACAGGTTTTCCTCAGTACAAGGTCTCCCGCCGTAGTTTTGCGGACCGATGGCGTAGCTTCTTGACTTTCACAAGTGCTTGTAACAGCCTAGACTGAATAAAAAAGAAAAATTCATTTCATTTCATTTCAACAAATCGCTCCACCCACCCCGCTAATCGCTGCGCTTGCGGACGCTATTCTCATAATATTCCATTTGTACTTTACCTGCAGTAAACTTAGTCGATTTGCTTTCACTCGTTAATTAAACCTTTTTTCCTGTTTTTTTATAATTTCAAAATAAATTTCATCATCAATTTTAAATAAAAGATGTTTTCTACTCAAAAAAATAAAAATTAGTTATGAAATATGTAGGTAGGTAGTAGGTTTAACAAATTTTATTTAAATACTGACAGTTAACGTGTTGTTTGTCATTAAATTGTAAGCTTATTTCATTGAAACCTTATTATTTAATTTAAAATCAATAACGATTCAAAGCCCCTTTAAATAGGTACTTTAATTAATAAACTCACCTTTCGAAAACGCAAGCATTTACAATAACCTCTAACGAAATCTAATTTTAAATCAGCGTCCGTCACCTACAGTGTAACGGAAAGTCGGAAACTAGAATAAAAAAAAATTGTGTGTGTCAGCTCCGACGCACGACCGGAGTTTACACTCTAAAAACGATTGTCTTTGAACAGACACAAAACAAAATCAAGTCCGAAGAAGTCGGTTACAAGTAGAGATACCTCAGGAATCGTCCCATGGTTTCGACTATCATAGGTTCCATGTCACACATTTTATCATCTAACATCAGCGATATTCATCGTATATTTTATTATGTATTTCTGGAAACACACAATTTCAAAAATATCACACACTAGTCATCATTTTGTAAATATGTATTATAATTCCATCTGTACTGAAAATCACTATTCGAGAGTGCTGGACACTTACCGGCATTTCTCTATATTCTGTTATTTATTTGTTTTCATTAATTTTGCTCCGATTTTATCTATTTTTAGTTTATTTATTTTATTGACATTTGTGACAACTTAATGTTTTTTATCCGTTGCCATAGCTACAAGTGAAAGGTGCGCAGATGAGGTTGCGCACAAAAACGTAACGAGGTCATTAATGTCATTCATCGATAGATTTTACTCCTCACATTTTTCTCATACCGGGCCCCTTATATTATATGCAAAACGATTCTTAAGGAGTAAACTCCTAAAAAAAATATTCATTTACTTCTACGTGTTTTATTTTGTAGTGTTATTGAGTGAGAGTGGTTCGTTATTATTCTTATTGTCGATGAGCGAGGCGCGTAAGCAGCGGACACTGCTGGCATACAGCCAACGCTGAAAGTCGTCTCTGAAAATTTATCTGTGCGCATGTACTGGGAAAATGTACCATCACTCGGGTAATTGTTTGTGAGAAAAATTGCTAACGTTATTTCATAAAAAAAAAACAGCGTGTGCACGCATTACAGAAGTGAAACAAACTTCTTTCATAAGGGAGTTTTTGGCGGGATTTCATCGAGTGCGCTTGGCGTCTTATTTTAATTATTCTTTAATTTGTTCATAGTGAATATTGTGAAATAAAATTGGTGTGATTTTTTGTTACAACCGTCTGCGCAACTGAAGAATTAGTGGAATCTTTAAAATATTCAGGTCAAGTGGACGTGAGAATTTTATTGTAGTATTGACTACCTCACAGAAGCTTATCGAAAAAGCCAACTCGATATATTTCGTGCCAAACACTCCAAGAAGCATTAGAATCCGTCACACCCACATTCTAATGTAAAAAAAGGAAGATTAATACAAAAATAAGACGATGGCTGCATGGCTATGCCTTTGCCTTTCTCAATAGAGAAGAACAGAACTAAAAAAAACTTCTTTCATAATAATAATTATAAAATAAATATCAATAGAATTACATAATTTAAAAAACGTAAAAATTTAACTTAAGTAATATGATATTTCGTTAGAACAGGTACGTACATATACGTACATGGTGTATAAGTTTTTTCACAGATGGTTTAATTCATCTGAATATATTCGATTAATTTATTTCATTATTAATGATGTATTTTTAGTTAAATATTAAAGATTTAACTAAAAAGGTAGGTCTAGATATACCTATTAGTAATGAGGCAGTAACTATGGTAGCCCCAAATCTGATTCATAATTTCCCTCTGCCGAGTGACGTAAGAATGTTATGAGTCAGCTGACATTATCTTGCTGAGATCGCATGAAATGTTTTCTTCGAAAATATTGATTTATCGGCACACTCCATTTTCGCCTGTGCTACGGCTATGAATAAAGAAAGAAAGGGGTAATTATTTTCGTGCAAGTCTTCCAACGAAAATTTAAATATTATTTTAAAGCGTGCTTTTCAGTAATCAGGTATTGAACTTACTTTTTTGCATTTTGCGAAATCTTTGTATCTAATAAATAAAATTTATATAATACCGAAACTACTTTATTACATCTAAATAATCTTATATATAAAATTCTCGTGTCGCGGTGTTTGTGGTTAAACTCCTCCGAAACGGCTTTCCCGATTCTCATGAAATTTTGTGTGCATATTGGGTAGGTCTGAGAATCGGACAACATTTTCATCACTCTAAATGTTAAGGGTAATCCACCCCTAATTTTTTTTTTTCAATTTTAGATTTTTTTTTATTTTTTTATGATACATCATACAAAAATTCGTACATCCCCAAATTTTCACCCTTCTACCACCAACCCCTAATTTTTATGGCGCTACGATTTATTTTGGACAAGGATACATCCATAATATGGTTCGTTACATGATAACTTATTATCTAGTGTTGGTATCCAAATTTAATTACTTACATACTAAACTTGTGCCCGTTATACACTTTCGGATACAATAAGCTATTATAGGGGTATCATATCGACCTATAACTTGCAGAATGGAGTTGGAGCTGGCCCGCACCTTGCAAAGCCACGAAGTGGCTCTCTTCCGCATGAGGGCATAAAAATCATTCCATGTAAAGAAAATTTTACGTTAAAAAATTCACTTACCCGGGCAACAGACGTACATTGTACGTAATAACCTAGGCAGTCTTTTACAGGGAAAGCTCCCTTCATACGTCACGTTCGTAAATTATGCCTTTCTGACGTCACTTCGTCTAAAACGCGATCAATATCTTATTTTAAACAGAATGGCGTAGCGACGCGTCGATTTTTCGGTCTCTCGAGGGACGTTATTAAAATGGGAGTAAATATTGTTGCATTTTCGCTAGCGAGTGTACTGTGAGACGATGACCTCGAGTGTATGTCTAGCCAAGAGCCGGCGTGCCATCTCTCGGGCCACCAGATAAACACGATCCTACATCACCGCACGCTATCAGCTGGCTGGACTTCAACAGGTGAAATATTATCATGGTGTTATGATGTAGCAAACTACAGAGGAGTAGAAAAACATTGCTATTTTTTCTGTCAAATGTTTGATACTTGTAAAATGAGATACGCATTTGATAATGTGCCTGTCTGCGAAGAGGTTACTGCATTGCTTCGTCATCAGCCTATTAATGTCCCCATTGCTGGGGCACAGGCCTTCCCTATGGATGGAATAGGGAGATTGGGCCATTACCCACCTCGCGGACCCAGTGCCGTTAGGTGGGTGCTAACGACTGCAGATGCAGCCGGGACCAACGGCTTAACGTACCTTCCGAAGCACGGAGGAGCTCGAGATAGTAAATTTTTGGTCACCCATCCAATGACCGACCACTGCGAAAGTTGCTTAACTTCAACGATCGCAGCCGAACGTGCTAACCACTTGCGCCATCGAGCTCACTGTGCTACATTGCTTACTTGTGACGAAGTAACAATGCCAATTTATAGCTTGGTAAGATAAATTAGAAGGAATTCGACAAGTAGCTGAGTGGTCAGTGCATTCGCCCAGATAGTGAAAGGCGCCAGTTCCAATCCAATTACATAATTTGATCCCCCCTTCCCCTTTCCACCACCGGACGACCAGGCGCAGCGAGGGCTTCCACCCTTATGTTGTCGAAGTTCCTCCCATTCGCACGAAGCGATTTGCTTCGGCCTTCATTATGCGAACGGCTAGGGAGTAGAACTTCTTGCCGGGGTCTGTTTTCCCGGACCAATATAATCTGGACATCTTCAAGGCCAGAGTGAACAGGCATCTTCTAGGCAGGCGTGTACCATCCTAGGCCTCATCATCGCTTTCCATCAGGTGAGATTGTGGTCAAATGCATTGCCTATTTTGCATAAAAAAAAAGGTTCACACTTAGGTCAAACTCATTTATTCTCTACAAAAATTTTGTCTTTAGTTAAAAAAAGAGAAATGGGCATTGGTGCCATGCCTAATTCAATTATTCGCTATATTTATATTTATCCATTATAACTTTATTTTACTGCAAAAATTACTCATTATACTATACTGATGAAAGCACACAGCAAAATGTTAATAAGTGAGGTACTTATTTTTAAATTTCCATCTTACCAAGAAACCTTAGAAGTTTTTTAATTAAACGAGTTAAAGACCCAATACAATGTAACTTGCTCCATCTTCTAAATCCCTCTTAAACTGTCATTAAAGAGCTTTAGTATAAAGCTGGTTTTGTCCATTCCAAAAATGTATATTTTTCATTAATTAAAAAATATCCTTACAAAAGATATTTCTACAATAGAGAGGATGACGTGGTAAGTAAACGAAATTCGGTATAGTCCGTCAGTTAGATTAACAAAAAAAATGGGTGCGTGTACTTATGTAGGCGCGTGAGAAGTTATCCTTCTTTGGCATCGTTTAAAATTAGTTTTTAATTGCATGCAAATAATTAATTACAATAAATTAATAAAAAGTCTGGAAAAGGACACAGTCAATAAAGTTCAGTTTTAATTTGAAAAAATAAATAAATTAAGAAAAATATTCAATTAAAATCGCTACTGAATATAATTTATTAGAACATATGTGATTTGCACTTGTATGAAACTCAAACACGTATTCCGAATATACAAACTAGAAACATGTGGATAAATATTATAAATATGAATACCTATAACTGTTACTTTATTACAAAAAATAAAGATGTGGTTTTTGGTTCTACTACACCAATGGTCAAGAGATGGCGCTGTAGTCTCCTGAATCGCGCTTTGGTTCCGTTGTTCCAGATTAATAAGATAGGCCTTCACAATGAAGTCGTTAGCACCCACTAAATAGAGATTCTATTTCTATTTTGTTGGTAGATTTTCTTAATGTGCGGTAAACACAAAAGTAACAGCATGAAGTTGGACGCTAAAGCGACCAACTTCATGCTGTTAATTTTTTGTGTTACAGTGATGCGCACGCATCTTAAAATTTCACTCTCATCATTTTTTCATAACGCGCCTAAAGAAGTATAACTTCAAAAATAATGGACAATTATTTTGTCTTTTGTGAATTAACGGAGTTAAGTTTTTTTTTGTTGTAGACTTCAGGCACCAAACCATGCGTGAATATGATTAAGCTCATATTTTATATTCTCCTGAAATCTAATAACACCAATATAAAATCAAAGTTGTTTCAATAAATTGCGTCGCCCCCAGGATCTACCCCTTCAGGGTAGATCGCCGCATGGTGGAGGCGCCGGGTAGTCTATATGATGTGGAATCTTCAATCAAAAGACAGACGATTCCCAATTTCAAATATTTAAGAATCATGATATTACCTTTTTAATATAACTGCCAGCCGTAAGCACTAAATGAACAAAGAGTTTACCCAAACAAGGAGGCTGTAACGTAACGGATGTTTAAATACCGTACAACAGGCTGCCAGGTTATAATAATATAATAAATAAATAAATAAATCAGACTCCTACTGACTAAAACACACCCGTAGTTCATGCTTATGGCCGAAAGGGCCTTACAAGTTTCATTTGAAACGATCATCCCCTGAGAGAGGGATGATGCAGAGTGAATTAACCAAAATCTGAAAGATTAAGCGCGTCAAAGTTTTTTGGGATAATGACGTCACTTCTAAGTAAAATTAGTGCAAAGACGTGACGCTATGCCACATTTCAAATCAATATACACCAGATTTTTTTTATCATATTAATAAAAAAATACCTGTCCAATATTGTTTGATAGTCTACTTGATAGACGAAAAAGGGAAAGGTTAGCCATTATCTCTATTATCTCAAAAAATATACATCCAATTGACACTAACAAAAATGTAATTCAAAGTCCAATCCTGTCCCTCTACATGTTTCTATATGCAGATATTTATGTTCTGTCAAATTTTGCATAGCACCCCTCTAAATCTTTATGAGCAGCTACAAAAGAAAACAAAAAATGATAGTCGACAAACAACAATATATTTTTAAGACTGAAAATTTCGCGTAAATGGCAATACACTGCCGCACCTATGACTACAGCAAAATTTATGTTTCCTCTGCAAAGTCGCTGTTGTGGGCGGCCGTGTTACAGTCACCGTAAATTCACACTTTAATGGACATTCCTCTGTCTCGGTGTGCGTTATAAAAAAAAGTCACGCAATAAAATTTCAATTTGATTTGTGAAACAGATCATCGTTAAAAAAAGACACTATTAGGCATGAGTTGCATCAACTTACAACTATTCAGTTAAAGTTAACTTTACCAGTCAGATAAAAAATGGGTTGCACTATCAGACGATAGTGACAATGCGGTCACGATTTGACAGTGGCAATACCTGTCCAAGCGAGGTCTATTAAAGTTAAAGTAAAATTTAACTTTATTTTTTACTTGCTTCTTGATGCAAATCACACTTGAAATGTGATTTAGACAGCCAAAATTATAGATAATGTTTTCAAGATGAAAAAACATAGGGACGACTCTATTATTTTATCTTAAACCATAATTAAAATGTTCTTAAGATTCCCGCTGTTGCACCAGTTTAGGGTTAAACATATTTTTGAAATTCACTTGTACGTTTATTATTATATTAAATTAATTTACGAGTTACCTAACTAATGGACAGAGTAAACAGTAAGGTGAACCAGTGAAAATGGAAAAAAAATCCCTGGCCCTTATTCTCCCTAAATTATTGTCATCCTACACACATGACGATATGTAGCTTAGAACATGGCAATTAATGTGGCTATTGTGGAGAAACAGAAAATTTATTAAAAATGCTCCTGAACAAAAAGCAGCCGAGATGTCGACCCAAGGTGATGATAATTTGTCGTCTCTATTTTTAAAACCAACTTCATGCAATCTCCTTTAGTTCCAGACAGACAATGTCCTGAACTAAAAGACTTATGAAAATGTTAGTGACTGATTTCAGAATTTCCGGCATCTTTCTCTTTTTTATACGTGTCAATAATAATCGAATCTGTGGTTTTAATTAAATCTGGAAGATTATAATAATGTTGATGAAGACACTTTACATCCGTTAGGTACAAGCGTTCAGTAACTAAAACATAAGCAACAAATCTCTGTAGCAAAATTCAAGTCAATGTCACCTGACACTACATCTGAGGCATTGAGTAAATTTGTAGATCCGTGACCTGCGGTTTTCTGTTATTTTCAAGATAGTTACAGAGTCAAAAATATGGCACGCTATGGGCCTATGATATAAGTATGATAAAGTTCAATAGAATTGTACTTTTAAGCACATTAGAGACGATGATTACAACAACGTAAATCAATCAAGTGCAAATCTTTGCAAAAATTGTTTACCTCTTAAGCGCCCAAAGAAATTTGCACGTGATTTTAAAGCAACAGTACAGATAACTTCTACTTCCTCTTGTTGTTGTTGTTGGAAACTCAATAGCCGAGTAAGCGAAAACTTTTTCAATAACTTCCAAGTTATTGACCGTTTGGTGGTTACACCCCATTCGTTAGCCACGTTCCCCCAATCTACCTCTTTGCGTCCGTGCGCCGAGCCGTGTGCGTATCGCGTCTACACAAACAACATAATTCAACCGATCGTTACGTAAGTCCAAACTTTTGATCCGAATACTTGGCGTACGATGTAGTGTTGTACTCGTACGGTCATCTTGGAGAGTGGTCTGAACTCATTCAGTTCTTTAGTGAACTGTATCACTCCAATAATAGTACAGTTGAGTTCACGTTTGTGGATATTATATGTTGTAACGTACGCTATAAGAATAAACATAGCCTGCATTTTGAAGTGAAACTAAAATTTGTATATATATATATTTACAGATGTAGCTTAAGAAGTGAAACTTCAGTCGTGTACGGGTCATAAGCTCGATTTTTTTATAATTACCTTTTTCTGAGCAGAAAACTTATAAACTTTTTTTTATGCATAATAGGCATTGCGTTTGACCACAATCTCACCTGATGGAAAGCGATGATGAGGCCTAGGATGGTACACGCCTCCCTAGAAGATGCCTGTTCACTCTGGCCTTGAAGATGTCTAAAAAAATTTAAAAAATAAAATAAATAAAACTTCTAAAAATATCTGCTAGCAGTATGTATCACTTCGACAAGTTAACTGAAATCAAACTTTTCATTCCTCTGACCAACTGAGGTGAGGGTCGTACGCATTATTGATAAGACAAACTTTTTTATAAGTTGTAGCTTTTCCGGATATTATGAAAGTTTTTTTTTATTTGCAAAAATACAAATAAATAGGTACTATTTTAATATCTATATCGTAAAATGTACCTCAATTATCGGTGTTATACGTCATTAAATGGAACTGATTTGATATTGAAATTAATGTTCGTAAACCAGATACAATGGGTAACATCGACGTTGTAATTTTATGTTTGCTGAATTTGAAAGTAATAAGAAAAATGCCAAAATTTATGTTTCGACCGACGCCGTGCTCGATGCCGAGCTAATATCCACGTTAGGAGTTATTCTCTCTTATCCCACCTTCCCCTTTCCTTCAGAGGACCACGCGCGCTTTCCTACGTTGTCACCGTCTTACTGTGGCCACAATTCCAACGCGTACAAAAAAATTTGGTGACCCATTTCTTTGTCGCACTATCCGTAAATGGAATGCTCTGCCCGCTCACGTGTTCCCTCCCTCTTACAACCTGGGATCCTTTAAAAGAGGCGTGAAGAAGCAACATGCAGGCCGACAGGGTGAGGATGGCTGGTGTGGCAGGTAGAACTGCTGTATCAGCAATCTTCGCGTCTGGACTTCAGCTTCGCCTAACATCAGGTGGGGTGGAGTCATTTGTCGGACCTATCTATAAAAAAAAAACGTGGATGTCAAATGAAATAAGATTGAGGATAAAACGGGCGGAACTGATAGACCCAATGTCTTCTTAATCTTCCAGCGTACAGAAACATATCTCGGCCGCTCTTCTTTCGCGAACAACACTAAACTAGAGCGAACCGTAACCTTTGCCGGCAGCGTCGGTCGGTTGGCCACTCGGCGGCTGACTAACGCTGGCAGCCGGCCAGTGTCTCGACCCATATTCCACCGTCTTCCTATTACATGACGAGAATCTTTACTAAATAGGTTAATACGCGATATAGGTGGAGAAAATTTGCGATCGAGTGATGACAGTTCCTGTAAAACACAGTATTGCGTTCGAAAATGTCGTGACTATCTTATAGCGGTGACATATGACATTAATGATCTCCGAGTAATGCTAGGCACCATAACAGGGCACTGCCCACTTAACAAGCATTTACTAACCATACGCGTTACAGATAGCTAGCAGGGCTCTATGCAGAGGATGTCTGGAAGCAGATGAAACTGCCGCTCATGTGATCCTGGAATGCATGAGCGTTGCAGAACACCGGGCATCAATCCTCAGGAAGCCGAGGACGCTCCTAGAAGCCTGTGAGAGCCCCAGGAGGCTACTGCGCTTCTGGAAGGAGCTGGGCTGGCTGAGCTAGCTAGCCCAACATACCCTGCACGCACAATGGACCAAGTACGGAGTCTACGTGCGGAAACGGGGGCCCAAGTAACAAGTAACAAGTAAGCGGTGACATAGATATACAGAGTGTGACAAAAGTCCGAAATAAAACTTTAGGGTTTGGTTGTGTTCCTTGTATAGAATTACCTACGAAAGTTTGACGCCTTTCAGACCACTTTTATTTTCTAATTAAATTAATAAAAATATCGTTTTACACCTGCCTATGACAACCCTATAAATGCGTACGATTACTACTACCTAAACAGACCCCCCTCTCTCCCCCAGGCGCCCCTGCGCCCCGCTCAGATACCTACAAATTTTTATTTCGGAATACATACCTACAAATTTTATTTCGGAATTCTGTAACACCCTGTATATATTCCAATTTATGTCGGGCATGTATATCAATTAAGTTGATAATAATAATAATGTTTTCATTTGTATGAAAAGTTGAATGATGCTTAGCGCGATAGTAAAGCAACATTCGCAATGCACAATTCCCATTTCTAGTGCGGGTAGTGAAAACGTGTCATCTTTAATGCTTCGCAAGGTAAGCAGTTTTTGCCGGCGACATCTACAGTCAGTATCCACTAATACTGCGTGGTGGTGCATCTAGTACAGTCTAGGCATATTTGTTTCTTAGGTCTTAAAGCCTCTCTGAGTTTGTTTCGCCGGTTCTTCTCAGGAAGGTCTCGCAAATTTGGAACCGGTGGTAGTTTACGGTAGTTAGGGTCAAATAAATAAACTCAAAAATTACAAAAAAGAATTTTAAATAAAGTACTTTATTAACTAAATTAACTAATAAATTCATACATAGACAATAAAATTTTAAAAATCTTCCAATGAAATAACCGAAAGCTCAATAAAAGTCTTTCGACGGTAGCTCGACAAAATTAAATAAAAAATCAGTATTCTGACGATGCAGACCTGAAAAGGCAGCAAAACGTCAATAAATAAATAAAGTTTCGTGCATTAACCCGTTAAAAACTAGTTTTATTTACAGTCTAGGCAGCCAAATCTGTACTCCGTATTTCGTCCTTAACGAAGGAACGTGCCCCAGGACAATTCCCAGGTTCACCTCAAAACGAAAGAAATTCTTCGGAAACAAATATAATAGGCGACTCGAGGTGGCTATCTCTTGAGAGTGTGTCTGGATGACATATTTTAGTGCTAATGTATAATTAATATTTCTAGTTATAATTTCACTTTTTTAAGTATTCAACTAGCTAACTTGCTTTTACCTTAAAAATGCTAGAGAAAATTAGACACCGCCATCAGGTCCGCGGTAGCATAATGGTCAGTATCCGCATGGAATTTTTTCTAGCAAAATTTTCTTTAATATTTCTAGCCTAAATTTAATCTACATCAATTAAAGACAAATTGGTATAGATTCAAAGTTAAAATAATTCTTTATATCTAAAGAAAAGTTTACTAGAAAAAAATCCACGCGGACCAGGCAGCGGACGGGACTCGAACCCGCATCCTCCGCTATCCGGGCGAATGCACTGACCATTATGCTACCACGGCCCTATTAGCCGCGTCGAAATTTTCCTAGCCTTAAGCTGCAAGGCAGCGCCATCTCTTCGCATTGTAGGTAACCCACAATGTCAAATGAATACTTTTTCAAGTATTAAACATTTGAAAGAAGAAATAGCAATTATAGTTATGATTATATAATATTAATAGGGCCGTGGTAGCATAATGGTCAGTGCATTCGCCCGGATAGCGAAGGATGCGGGTTCGAGTCCCGTCCGCTGCCTGGTCCGCGTGGATTTTTTTCTAGTAAACTTTTCTTTAGATTTAAACATCTAGCAGTTAAATGCTTAAAAAATAAATAAAATCATAACTATAATTCTTTATTTTATTAAAATTATTACTTTTTAACACCACGCATTGACTGAAAACATGTTATTGTTAAACACAATATCAACCTAGTGTGTGTAGTTGTTGAGCGTGCCAAACATGGAACATGAGTGCGCTGCGCCGTCGCCGCCCGCCTTCACTGACGTTTGAATTTGGCTCACACGATTCGTCAAAGATTATACAATTGCGCAGTATGGGCAGTGTTCACAACTTGAAGCAAGGCAACTATCGTACCAGTAGCGTAGAATTATCGTACATGGAGCAAAATTATCGTATTTTTGAAGTTATACTTCTTTAGCCGCGTTATGAAAAAATTATGAGAGTGAAATTTTCATCACTGTAACACAAAATTTTAACATAATGAAGTTAGCCGCGGGCGCGTTATTTGTAATATTTTATTTTCCAAGTGACCGTGGGGCAGATTTGAACAAAGCAAACAGGACAGATTTGAACGGGATGAAATGAAATGAAATGAAATGAAATGAAGTAATTAATTATTTGCATGCAATTAAAAACTAATTTTAAACGATGCCAAAGAAGGATAACTTCTCACGCGCCTACATAAGTACACGCACCCATTTTTTTTAAATAATCACTATAATATTTGTTTCTTAGGTTTTCATGCAAATCACTCATTAAATAAAACTAGTTTTTACGGGTTAATGCACGAAACTTTATTTATTTATTGACGTTTCGTAGCCTTTACAGGCTTCGTCGTCAGAATAAATAACTTGGATTAAGCATGATATCAATATTTTTACGTATGCTTCACAATTAATTGTTTGTAAACTATTTACAATCTTTTTCAACTATATTTTTTACATATGAGACAGGCCTGCACTACTCGCCCCTTAACTTGAAAATCCATATTGGCGCCAATATTTAAAACTTAACTGTAAAAATTATACGTCTCTTACTGCAGATCTTCATCCTAATATTTATATTACAATTACAAAAAAAAATATTAAGGGATAGTAGGTCAGTGATGAATATAATCAGACTTTTTCATATTATCCTAATATATTCTATATTCAATACAATAAACAGAATAACTGCCAACATTTAAACAAAAAATAGTGAAGTCTAAGCCTAATTGAAATCGAACGACATATCGATATCATTTGCTCATTAAACAAACCCATAGATAGCGCTTCAAGCAAAAAGAAAAAATTACTCGTAAATAAAAAAAAAACTTTGTAGTATTGTTTAAGAGGGTACATAGGAATGCATCATAATGAAAATTATCGTAAAATGTGCGTACGATAATAATATGATATCGTACATTGTACGTAGGCATGAAATTATCGTATGTGTACCATAATTATTATCGTTCAGTTCCGATCTCTGAGTATAGGTACTAACCTAAACTCTAAAGTTGTTTGCCCTAACTTCATGATTATTAGAAAAAATCAGAATTTATAATTTTTGTTAGGTAAAATGTATTAAAGAAGACTGCCACCGAATCTTGTGCTCTTGTAGTAAGTAAAGTTGTCGGAGAGTCATGATGTACGACTTTTTTTGTTTGAACTTTGAATATATATACAAAATTCTACTACAAAAAGTGGTGTGGCGCGTGTAAATAGCCCACGCCTGGGGTGGATTACACCGAAATGATAAATTTACTTTACCTCCAGGACGATGGGTGGCGTGGTCTCCGACGGACGTAACGTAAGGTGGCTAGACCCTACTTTGCCGTTATCCCACAGGTGCACGTCACAATTATGGTTTTTTCGATTGTCCCGAATATTTTAATGATTTCATAGAGACCGACCGAGAGAAAAGTATTGACACACATCTTGACAGTTTTTGAAGGGAAGAGAGCAAGTCACTTTTTTACACGAAAGACACCGTAAACAATGTTTGTTCCGGTAACCAGCCAGTGCCCTCAACCTCGGCGACATCATCCCACAGATAAGTGGGCGCGAGGAGCTTTCCTGATATATCGCCACACATAACAGAATAGAAACATAATTTAACAAATTAAACTAAAACCATCCTTATGGCACTCGACCAGAAAGAATGGGAATTTATTAAAGTATTTAAATTTTAATATTATTGTCATATTAGGTACTATCGCTGAATTTTGCGCTCTGTCACTTGGCGAACAAAATGCTTTGAACGGTTTTCTACAGTAGTTTTTACTACGCCCCGCCTTCGCGTCGGACGCGCCAATCTGGGCCGCTGCACAAAAGTAAGACAGAGAGCATTTCATTGATTGAATAATGAATTGAATTGCATTTGTTTTAGTTGCAATTTGTCATTCGCATCGTGGTCGCGACAGCGCTATACGAAAAAGTAAGACAGCGATAATTACATGTCTATGAGTGAATTTTTACTACGCCGCTACCGCAAGCGATTATGGCATTATGGGTGACAGAGCGGGTCTTTCCGCGAGTGTAAATTAAAAAACGACAGTTCACCGTCAACAAGCCAGTCTCCAGCTTTAATGCTACTTTAGTACCTAACGTTATTTCTGCACTCTCCTCTAATCACATCTGCGCGTGTGTTTGTTTACTGCATAGTACGCAGCGTCAGTGGAGGTGCACTTGTTTTTTCTCAACACACTGCGTATAGCTTGGCTCACTGCTGATACTGAATGCAATAAGTATCTACATAATAAATAACACGTAGTTATGTTTTTATTTATTTTTAAGCATTTAACTGCTAGATGTTTAAATCTAGCAGTTAAATGGTCCGCGTGGATTTTTTTCTAGTAAACTTTTCTTTAGATTTAAACATCTAGCAGTTAAATGCTTAAAAATAAATCAAAACATAAACTGTAATTGCTATTTCTTCTTTCAAATGTTTAATACTTGAAAAAGTATTCATTTGACATTGTGGGTTACCTACAATGCGAAGAGATGGCGCTACCTTGCAGCTTAAGGCTAGGAAAATTTCGACGCGGTCCGTGAGGGCCGTGGTAGCATAATGGTCAGAGCATTCACCCGGATTGCGAAGGATGCGGGTTCAAGTCCCATCCGCTGCCTGGTCCGCGTGGATTTTTTTCTAGTAAACTTTTCTTTAGATTTAAATAACACGTAGGTTTTTTGGTTTGTATAGTTAATACTATGATAGGTCACTTTGAAAAATCATCATCATCATTCGCATATTAATGTCCCTACTGCTGGGGCACGGGCGTTCCCTATGGATGGAATAGAGATTGGGCCGTAGCCACCACGCGGGCCCAGTGCGTATTGGGCGCGGATGCGGGTGCTAACAACTGCAGATGCAGCCGGGATCAAAGGTTTAACGTGCCTTCCGAAGCACGGAGGAACTCCAGTTAAAAGATTTGTGGTCACCCATCCAATGACCGACCACTGCGAAAGTTGCTTAACTTCAACGATCGCAGCCGAACGCGCTAACCGCCTGCGCCATCGAGCTCCGCCTTAAAACAATCATCATAATCTGCCTATTAATGTCCCCACTGCTGGGGCACGGGCCTTCCCTATGGATGGAATAGGAGGATTGGGCCATGACCCACCAAGCGGGCCCAGTGCGAATTGGTGGGTGCTAACGCCTGCTGACGCAGCCGGGACCAACGGCTTAATGTGCCTTCCGAAGCACGGAGGAACTCCAGTTAAAAGATTTTTGGTCACCCATCCAATGACCGACCACTGCGAAAGTTGCTTAACTTCAACGATCGCAGCCGAACGCGCTAAACGCCTGCGCTATCGAGCTCCTCCTTAAAACAATACTTCGGCCGAATTCAGGTAATAGTTCAACTTTTGCATTTCTTATGTGTACTAATATAAAATTTCTTTCGCTCCTGCGATCTTGACATTCACATCCCTCGATTCCATACAATTCATGAATTACAATAAATGAAAATTCTGTAGACTCTACAGCTACAGTGAAGAGATTGTATTATGTATTGTAAATGATGGATTGAAATAGCATTAATGAACCTTTAAAAGAAGCATGACCAAAAATAATTAATCCTGAACTAAATTAAACTTGAAACAATGATTGTAGAGGTTATAGCGGGTTTTCACTCCGCACTCCCAACATTACGTCGATAAGATTATAAAGATGAACGATGAAAATATCTATATAAATAAAACTCAAAGGCGACTGACTGACGGACATAGTGATCTATCAACGCACAGCCCAAACCACTAGACGGATCGGGCTGAAATTTGACATGCAGGTAGATGTTATGACGTAGGCATCCGCTAAGAAAGGATTTTGATCAATTCTACCCCCAAAGGGATAAAATAGGGAACGAAAGTTTGTATGAAACTTTGTCAATTTTAAACCGATCGGGCTGAGACTTTGCATGCAGGTATAAGAAGAATCATAGATGAATGTCATTGTGTATAATACAAGCCTGAGAACAAAAACTGTAGTCTACACTTCAGCTCTACACCGAAGCGAAGCGAGGGCGGGCCACTAGTTACTAATATCGAATATCGTTGCTAATATCATAAAACTGGAGAGTTTGTTTGTTTGTGTTTTCGGTTAAACGCGCTAATCTCAGAAAATACTGGCCTGATTTCCATTATCGCGAACTTCTTTTTTAGACGTTGATGTCCTCTATAAAACTTTAGTACATCACTTTGCTCTATTGTCTATGACTTCTGCAGCATACGCGATATAAGGTAATATTTTGGTATATTTTAATTCATACGGATCCCTAACATTTTTGAAAGTACTCTATAGCCTATGTTCGTCAGGAATAATGAAGGACTCTAAACGAGAAAGAATTTTTCAAATCGGTCCATTATTTTCGGAGCCTATTCAATACGAACAAACAAACAATCAAATCTTTCCTCTTTATGTTATTAGTATAGATAAATCATAGGCCGATATTTATTAAACATATTTTTATTTCATGTACGGTTTTAATAAATCCAGATAAAACGATTTTATGCAGAAGTAAATACTATCGTTTTATACATCTTTTTATACTTAAAAAAGTGACCGCAAGAGACTTGTGTTAAAAATAGAAAAGTGCCTAGCATTCATATTTCTCTTAGCAGTAGAGGAAAAAATAGATATGAGGCATAATTTAAAAGATATTGAGCTATCCAATTAGTGTCATATAACTAACTACCACCGCTGAGTCCCACCCATATATTATTATGTCAGCGATGCCTTTTAATTCTTTAAATAAACGAAGAACGTGTACACAGTTTTAAAGTTTCAGTAAGATGTCGTTTTAAATGTGTTGGCTGTTGTACTCGATAATCGTACAAATATACCTATTATATGGGTTTCACTATGTAATATAAGAAATCGATTTTACATTGATTGACAGAAAATGATGTAAATCCTTTTACTATTTAAAGGTCAAGTAAACAGATCTCGATGGCGATGTTCGGCTGTGATCGTTGAAGTTAAGCAACTTTCGCAGTGGTCTGTCATTGGATGGGTGATCAAAAATCTTCTATCCCGAGTTCCTCCGTGCTTCGGAAGGCACATTAAGCTGTTAGTCCCGGCTGCATCTGCAGTCGTTAGCACCCGCCAATCCGCACTAGGCACGCGTGGTAGGTCATGGCCCAACCACCTTATTCCATCCATAGGGAAGGCCTGTGCCCCAGCAGTGGGGACATTAATAGGCTGATGATGATGATATAATGTAGGAAATCGATTTTACATTGATTGAAAGAAAATGATTCAAATCCTTTCACTATTGGTCACGTAGACAGATCTGGCCGCATATGGAGTACTGCTCTCACCTCTGGGCTGGAGCACCCCAATACCAGCTCCTTCTTCTTGGGCGGACACAAAGGCAGACGGTTCGACTTATCAATGATCCTGGTCTCACTGGCGTGTTGTAGCCCCTAAGCTTGCGCAGAGACGTTGCGCCTGTATGCGTGTTGAACCGCCATACAATGGCAGTGTTCCGAGGAATTACTAAATCTGGTGCTGGCGGCCGAGTACCTACGCCGCAGAGAGAAGTTTCACCCCCACCATCTGGACGCTTGCCGTTTAAGCACCATGCGTTAGCAGAAAGAAATAATGAAAGAATTAGCTGGGCTAGTTTAAATGAAGTCCAACTAGGCCAACTAGGTCAACTAGGCCTCAGAATAGTGCCAGAGCGACGCCAGGGCCGCTGCGGCGTTGGACAGGGCCTAAGGTTGACGAGACGAGATGTTACGCGCTTTGCTTTTTCGTGCGCACCACCAAGGTCTGGAGCGAACTTGGGGGGTCCCTCGCTGACCGGCATGGCGTTGGCTGTGCCGGCCACCGACGGACCTCGTGACGGCAGCCCCCCCTTGTAGTTCTGTCCTGCAAAGAGGGGGGCGGCGGAGGGAGCTACACGGGCACGCCCAAGTAGCCCTCCGCAGCGGACGGGGGGCGGTACGGTGGGCACTAGGCCGCGTACTCAACCCCCACGCGCGGGCCTACCTGCGCACGTCTGCGGGGTCCCCGTGATACCCCGGGAGACCCCTGCCGTGGAGCCCCGGCTAGGCCGGGAGGCTGCTAGGTGCAGAGACACGGAGGAATCCCTAAACGGGGATCCCGCAGCTTCGCGCTAAGCAGCTTAGAGGGTATTCGCAGGACTTTTTTAGCGGATATTATGCCGTAAAGCGCCCGTAAGAGTTGCGGGGTCCTCGGTGGACAGCCACTGGGGCGCCCGTAAGACTTGCGGAAGCCAGGTGTGAGGTCCGTTCGGCGGTGTGCCTCTTAAAGGCGCCGTCGTCTGTAAATAGCATTTTTACCTGCGTAATAAACACAAAAAAAAAGGTCTGGAGCGAACTTCCCTCAGCAGTTTTCCCTCTTAGCTATGATAAGACGGTCTTCAAAAGGCGGGCAAACCTCCTTCAGAGCCGACAACGCATGCGTGGTACTCTTGGTGCTGCAAGTGTCCTCTTACCATCAGGTAGACCGCCATCTCGTTTTTTTTTAATGTTATAGGGGGCATACTAGCAGACGGTTCACCTGATGGTAAGTGATCACCGTCGCCCATGGACACTTGCAACACCAGGAGTATCACAAATGCGATGCCGGCCTTTAAGGAAGGAGTACGCTCTTTTTTTGAAGGTTCTTGGGTCGTATTGGTCCGGAAACACTGCTGGCGACAATATATTCCACAGTTTTGTCGTACGTGGTAAAAAATTTCGACAAAAACGCACGGTTGTGGATAGCCACGCATCAAGATGATGGGGATGAAATTCGTTTGAATTTGGGGATGAAAACATGCAGAGGCTCCAACCACGAAAATGGCTTCAGAAATTGTGAAAATAATAAGATGCTTGCAATAATTCTCAAATTATTTGTTTACTTACCAACTTCAATTGCATTCTAAGTTACTGAAATAGCACGTGCTTAAATGCCTAAACAGAATGGCGCGCACGCAGAGAAACCTGATAGCGCGCGCGCATTCCATATACGGCTGTAATGGCGTCTCGACCAATCGCAGCTCGCGGGTTTCCCGCCCAGCTAGGGTTACCATATCTCAGGATTTGTCCTGAGATTTCAGGATTTTTGGACTCTTCTCAGGATTTCGGCTGGATTTTGCAAATCTCATGAAATTTCAGGATTTTTTGAAGTTCCAATAAAATACAGCTTACGTTTGAAAGTACACTTTAATAAAAAGTTAAACAAACAAAAATCTTCTATTGGTAATAATTGCACAATTAAATTCAGTACTTTATTATCCAAGTAGGTACTTATTCAGTTTTATCATACTTAATATGTGAAGATACATTTTTAAGTAAGGTTTTTTCTTTAATTATAGATTCATATAATGCCCCACATGTCAAGCTCTTCTAATTATATTGATTTAAAAGTATAAGCAGAGTATAAAGGATAATTTAACGACTTTTTAAAATTGTTAAGTACGTTTGAGAGAAAATTCTCAAACTGTAAAAAATCTCAGGATTTTTTAATGGAAATCAAGCCTTTTCTCCGGACTTTTGTTTTTATCATATGGTAACCCTACGCCCAGCACACGCCGTCATAATCATTACGGTTGCTTTATTACAATGATCATTAAATTGTTGTTCGCGTTTATGTACTCATAGCAAGCGATATGTAAGCATTAGAATACATAAATTGACATAGCAGCATTATGTACAGTCTTTCACAGGATTGGCAGTTGTAAGATAATCAAAATCAAAATCATTTATTCGGTTTAGGCTGTTACAAGCACTAGTGAATGTCGAAAAGCTACGCCATCGGTTCGTAAATCTACGGCGGGAGACCTTTTACTGAGAAGAACCGGCAAGAAACTCAGCAAGGGCTGCTTTTTTCTCCCTGTTTTATCATTTACGGAGTCATCAAGTTGAAAAATGACTTCAGAGATGATTCATGAAGTCACCTTTCATTGCGTAATGTGAAATTATACATTAATTGTTCACCTGCATTTTGATTGCTGTGTCACACAGTATAAATACAAACCGAGTTATTTAAAATAGTAAGGATGTAATAGATAGGATATGATCTAAATGCTATGCCTTAATACGAATGTCATCATCAACTTCTTAATGTCCCCACTGCTGGGGCACATGTCTCCCCTATGGATGGAATAGTAAGAGAGAGCCATGACCCACCACGCGGGCCCAGTGCGGATTGGCGGATGCTAACGACTGCAGATGCAGCCGGGGCCAACGGCTTAATGTGCCTTCTGAAGCACGGAGGAACTCGAGATAGAGATAGAAGATTTGCACTTGTAGAGGAACGATGACGTCTGATACAATCGTCTCAGCATAAATTTGAGCGTTGAGGTTGCCTCTGATCCAAATCAACTCAGTTCTTCCGCCGATCCAAATACCCGCCCATACCATGATGGTTCCACCACTATAAGGATGGACTTCCTGGCAGGATTTTAATCGCTGTTGGCGTCCAGGGGTTCTCCAGTGTCGTATACGTCTTGTATCCGGTCTCATACCAAAACGAGACTCATCAGAAAAGCACACGAAACGCCATTGTTCTTCTGCCCAATTTCTGTGTTCAAGAGCCCATTGATATCGAATCTAATCGATATACGATTGTGCATTGCTATAGGTGGTACCCGTAGCGGTCTTCGGGAATGAAGGTTCACTTCATGCAAGCGGTTTCTGACTGTTTGGTCGCTAATTAAGTTCCCTGAAGAGTGATGAAGCCTCACGGCTAAAATCATGGCGGTTATTGTTGGAGCTCTTCGAGATAAGATTTGAATGTATCGGTCTTGTCTCCGTGTGGTGCAGCGATACCGTCCTCCATGGCGCTCAGCCACGGTACCAGTGCTTCGGTATCGTGTCCAAAGTCGACTGATAACACTCTGACTTGTATTCAGAGCTAAAGCCACAGTACGTTGCCGGGAACCAGCTTCTATCATTCCCACGGCCCTGAGCATTTCTTCCCTGCTTAAATGACGTCGCCGCTCCATAATAACGTTGGTTTTAATCAGTAGTAGGGAAACAGTAGCACTAATAATGTCTTCAATGCGTTGTATGTTTTTATAGGGAAAATATTGACAGCTGATTTTCATCTTTTACTCGAATTTGATTCACAGTTCCTGATTCAAATTATGAAATGCACCAAAAAGGATCCATATAAATTTATAAAATCATAAATTTATTACAAAGCCACATCTCAATCTCAAGAAATCCGCATAAAAATGCTTGATCCCTAGACACTTTTGATGTGTGTATTTGAATTCGATGTTGGCTCGTACTAAGAGTATTGTTGTACATACTAGAAACGATTATTTTTCGAAAGATTTGATGGATCGTAGGGTCATATTGATGTTGAAGTTATTTTAAATTTATGTTTTTATTTATTTTTAAGCATTTGACTGCTAGATGTTTAAATCTAAAGAAAAGATTTACTAGAAAAAAATCCACGCGGACCAGGCAGCGGACGGGACTCGAACCCGCACCCTCCGCAATCCGGGCGAATGCACTGACCAATTATGCTACCACGGCCCTCATGACCGCGTCGAAATTTTCCTAGCCTTAAGCTGCAAGGCAGCGCCATCTCTTCGCAGTGTAGGTAACCCATAATGTCAAATGAATACTTTTTCAAGTATTAAACATTTTTTTTTCTAGTAAAACTTTTCTTTATTATAACTTCCTTATTTATTTATTTATTAACATGATATGTCGGCACTTGGCTATTCGTGTTCGCTGTTTGTCATTTTGACAGCAGGTTGGTTGTTGTTGTTTGCCAAGCTTACAAATAGCAAAAACAAAAATCTAACACAAATACGTATATGTTATAACCAATGATTGTGTTTTGTATATTTGTGGGAATAAACTCATAGCTACTGGACCAATTTCAAACTCAAACTCATTTATTCAGTCTAGGCTGGTACAAGCTCTTGTGAAAGTCAAACGCTACGCCATCGGTTCGTAAATCTATGGCGGGAGACCTTGTATTGAAAAGAACCGGCAAGAAACTCAGCAAGGGCTATTTTTTCTCCCTGTTTTGTTTCATACAGTGTCGTCAATTAAAAGATCCATCCATACAAATATTATAAATACGAAAGTGTATCTGTTTGACTCTGTCTGTTTTCTTCACGCTTACACCTTACAAGATTTGATTCCAGAAATCATCCTTCAAAGAGGTGAAAATTGGGGTAAAGGTTGTATGTGAAACTATATTTTCTACCCATACAAAATAGCGGCTACCTGGTGGGTACATAATGTACAGCACACAAGTGAAGATATTATAATGTTTGGTCTGTATGTATATGCAGAACAAAATGTTTACCGAGAAAACCATTTGTAAGACTTCTTGGAAATTTGGATACGATTCTCAATAACGAATGATTTTCCCGAGATATACATATAGATACGATGCTTATTTGGTTGTCCAAAAATTATAAATGAAAATGAATTTCCTTTTTCGCTGGAGTTGCCGACATACATGTTTATTATGTGAATAATAAAAAAAAACAATGAGAATAAAGAGGAACTCTATGACGCGGATGGAAAGCGCATTCGGCTGCGATTGTTGAAGTAAAGCAACTTTCGTAGTGGTCGGTCATTGGATGGGTGACCAAAAATCTTCTATCTTGAGTTCCTCCCGTTGGTCTCGGTTGCATCTGCAGTCGTTAGCACCCGCCAATCTGCACTGGACCCGCGTGGTGGGTCATGGCCCAATTTCCCTATTCCATCCATTGGGAAGGCCTGTGCCCCAGCAGTAAGGACATTAATAGGCTGATGATGACAAAGTAGTGTAGCAAATTTATTTTGTGAGTGGGTGTTAAATAGGAGAACATTTGTTACACGATTGCCCAAGAAAAAAAGAATTTGGATAGAGTTTTGCGAAATATAAGTGTCGCCGCACACGGGTCACGCGCCACAGCCACAAAAGCTAGAAGCGGCTACTAAAGTAGCTGAAGCGCGCGACAGCGGCCGACTAAAGCAAGGGAGAGAAGTAGGGATGTCGAAAGTTGAAAAAAATATCGATATATCGATACATCGATATTTTAAAAAATATAAATATCGGCTTCGATATATCGCGAAAAAAACATCGATATATCGATATATCGTACCAATTTTCCCAAAAATATATTTAGGTCAGCAATAATAACAATACAAATTATAATTAAAGAAAGAATTATCAAAGTACCAAATTGCCGCTACACTACATGACAGTACAATATCTCACAAAAGATGACACGCGGAATAATAATAGAACGAAAATTATCTCCCTAAAAATAGACCCTATTTTCGAATGATGAAAATTCTTGCAGGGCCTCCTTACGTGGCATCTTTCGTAAACAACACTAGACAGTCACACACTTCCACAGAATATACTGGAATTCAGCACAACCAATTCACCAGCGAAACAGATTTACAAATCATAGAAAATACTAAATACAGCACAAATCATAGATATGTTGAATATCATTAATCTGAGCTTCAGTTACGACTTTTCCAGATACGAATTTAGTTAGATCGTGGAATGCCGCTAATAATTAAAATAAATATCGTTTTTGATACTAATTTCGATATTGATTATTTTGTTTCGATGTATCGATATATCGAATCAAAATATATCGGCTAAAAATATCGATATATCGAACAAAAAATATCGATATATCGATATATTTTCAGCAAGCCTAGAGAGAAGGGTGGGGAATCGCGCGAGTGACGTGTGGCGGCGTTTTGTATCGGCGCATTAAGTGGCCGGTGCGGGCCACAAGAAGCGAGCAACGACGATTTGTAGCGTGTGGAGGCCACCGGCGTACCGTGTGTGACGAGTACATACATATAAAATGTATGAAAACTACAAGAAATATGCCGGTGGCGGCGTTTTGTGGTTGTGGTCGGTGGCCCGTGTGCGGCGACACTAAAAGCATTACTTTGGAAATGGTGACAACCAAAATAAAGAATACACGACTGCCTTTAAAAAAATCTACTTTATTGTATATATTAAATATGGTCTCATTGAGACCTTTTAGAATTACACTTTTTCATTGACACAAATAATTGTCATTTTGACATTACTGTTATTTCAATTTTAACAGTTTAGGTATTGCGGCGATCTACCCTGAAAGGATAGATCCTGGGAGCGTAACTTTATCAGATGGAAAACAACAAGAAATCAAGGCGAATATAATAATTTTATCTTAATATGTAACTTAACTTAAATTGTATCTTAATATATATGTTGTGGTGCCTGATTTTTACCTACAGGAATCTTCTATCAAACAACAGAAGATTCCCAATTTCAAACCATTAAAAAATCATGACATTACCTTTTTAATATAACTGCAAGCCGTAGGCATTACATGAACAAAGAGTTTACCAAGTTAAGTTAAGTTTACAGTTTGACAAGGAGGCTGCAACGCAACGGACGTTACAGTATCCTATGTTATCCGGAATGGTGAAAGGATCCTAACGCTACCACTTAGATCTAAATCGGTTTAGGCGAGTAGAACTTATGGTGAAATAAATGAATGTACATACATACATACTTGAACCCATTGATAAATAATTGGTCTCGCTTCACTCGACTAGATACCGCCGGCGTACTTGTCTAATACGGCAACTAATACTATGCCGAAATCGGCATACCCGAGCCTTCACCGTGTCAGTCACATTGACAGCTGCGCTTTAGGTGTTAGTCCCGAATATTTTAATCAATTTAAAGCACAATCCGCAGCAAAATGCCAGTTTGTGTTGTGAAATATTGTAAGAATAATAGTTCAAAAAATAAAAAGGACACTGGGATCACATACCATCAGTAAGTATCTTATAATTTCGAAATTTCGATGTAAAATTTCATGAAAAATAAACGTCATTTAGTGTTGCCAAGTACGCAATATAAAAGTCCCTAAGGTTGAGATTTTTATAATATGAATATACTGTTATATGACCCATTTCATTTGACCTCTTTATGAAATACAAACTATTCGTGTCAGTGAATCGAAAATATTTGAAAATAAATCGGAGAAGAAAACATCACAATTTTTGGAAAAATTGTTGAAATTAATTGAAACAAATTGAGCACAGAGGCCCAAGTACGAGTTTTTGACAGCTTCGTAAAGTATCGTAATGGTCAAATTTTGTATGGAAAAAGCTAGTTTATACATGGTGTCAGTGGCGCTGCTTAGTTTTTTTCATAGAAACTTTGACGGTGCGATACGTTAGCGTTAAGCAGCTGTCAAAAACTTGTGCTTGGCCCAAGGGATAGCTTATGGTGCGGATAATAATAAAGGAAACTTAATAATTTGAAGCAAACTATACCTTCATTATATTATTGCGAAATTCTAAATGACGTTTCGTTATTTTATTTGCTAAACGGAAGCCTTCTTTATCTTGCAAATTATTTAGTTTTTCTAGAACGTTCCGAAGAAGAAGATTCAGTATTGTTGAATGCACTAGAAAAAGTTGAGGATGATTTTTACGAGATCACAGAATTCTTGAATGTGCCATACATGTCGATTTTTAAAAACCACGTTGTTGAATACGTAGCCGGTTTTGTTGTCAAGTTTTTAACAAAAAAATTCAATGCTTTCATTGTATTGATAATTTAACTGCTAAAAATCATTTTTTCATAAATTTGTGACGTTAAAAGATAGAGGTGGATTATCATATGCCTCTGATGATGTATTTTTAATATGCTTGGTTTCAGAATCCATAATACAAAATATAGATAAAGTGTCGCACATAAAATCAAATTTAATATACAAAAATATTTTAATTGATGTCATGAAAAAATTCATCGGGGCGGGTTCTAAAAGATATTTTGATTTCGACTCAAGTCATTTTAATGGTGCCATACATCAAATTAATTTAATTCGACTAGTAGTGGAGAAGTTTATACAAATACGACTCCATTACATTTCGAAGAAAGAATTTTGCAAAAATCAGGAAATTTTGAAAGGCAAATTTATCGTAAACTTGTGCAAGTTAGTGGCATGTAATTTTTCATTTTTGATAATAAACTTTATTCTTGCGTTAACCTGCTCATTTTAATAGTTTTAATTATAAATATTGTTATTATAGTTTTATTTGAATTTCTAGTGTCTGCATGGTTAATAATAATTATAAATTTACTTAACACTGGTGTCCATTCTGGCATGATTCTCTAAACTTAAAACTAAATTTAACATCAGTCTCTCCTTTTCATTCTGTATAGAGAATGATAAGGATACACTGATGTCAAGTTTAGGTTTAGAGAATCAAGCCAGAATCGACATCAGTGACTTTAAAGAGTTATAAAGATACTAAATGTGAAGATATATCGAAAGTCTCACATCTATTAGCCTAGCTCCCGGGACCTATGACCTATGAAGGTCGACACCATCAAAACTGGCGTATATACCACTCAGACCACGGAGGCACTTATAAGAATCTGTAACCAAACTATTGACAGGTGGGATAAAAATAAAGAAAGTAACTATAATGCAAGCGCGATAAAATTATAGGATTCGCGCCTCCGTGCATCACGTATATTTGCAAAAAAAATAAAAATACTAAAAATGGTATATAAACATATATTCATATACGGATTTTGTAAGTGGATCGACAACAGCATAAAATATTTTCCCTATTACTGGGGTAGCAGCTGAGTAGCTGGCTACACTTTTTTTGACATACGACACCGTCCTTGCAAAGTGACATACACACACTACAATAATGAGTTGCCGCATAAACGGAGCTGTTGTTTTTAGATAGCGCGGTATCTAGTGAAGCGAAGCGAGACCAATCATTCATCTATGCTGAACCCTGATTACATTAAACTCATTTTTTTGGTACAGTTGTGTAAAAAAGGAATTGCTACGCTTTATTATTTTTCTTGACAAACATGCACATTATACTTTCAGAATCATAATAAAAGAAAGTACCTACATTACTGATATAGCTATAATAAATATTCTGACTATTTTATTTTATCTTCTAGTCTAAAAAAACTGTTAAATAACTCGCAAAACATAAATCACAATTACCAAGACAACTTTTGAAAAATCACTTAATTGAAAATCCAACAAAACAGCAGACAACAGCTGAGCCGAGTCGGACAAAATACCGGGGGCTTTATACGGGATGCAACCCCACCCTGACCCCCGTTTACCCCCTCCCAACCCCCTCTTACCCCCTCGATTTACCTCCCCCGGGACCTCCAGACAGGATGAAGCAACACCACTTGTTGATCCAGAACTCGGAAAATTGCCGTAAGACCAGATGTTGTTTTGTTAAGCGGAGAGAGGTTTTATGTAACTCGTAACTTGACGAAATTCAATACAAATTGTCGTGTAACTTTGTATCTATGTATATTAAATATAAGTAAATATTTTTTTGACGCTCACACCAATGGGGATGATGACTAATTTTTTTTTCTTCGTTTATCAGGTAGATTATCAAAAAGTATTGGACACGTATTTTTTCTTTTTTCACATTATTTAAACATTGCAGAGATATATTGATTTGAAAAGTCGCATGACGTCACGTTTGAGTACACTTATAAGTGAAAATTCACTCAAAAGTGACGTCACGAGCCCCTACTCCCAGACTTTGACGCGCTATAACTTGACATTTTTTGGTTGATTGCCCAAAGGAAAAATACGTGTCCATTATTTTTTGATCATCTAGCTGACGGACTAAATAGAATTTCGTTTACTGTACCCCGTCATCACCCCTATTGCCTAGGCCCAAAGTAAGCACTGAAAGGCTACACAAGCCTTTGGGATACTAGGGTAACGAATAGAATACATATACTGATACAATAGAATATATTACTATATTCTTATCTAGAAATACATATAGACATACATAAATGACTTAGGAACAAATGCTCGTATTTGTCATACTAACATTTACCCCACCGGGATTCGAACCCTTTCGAGTAGGCGATACCTTGAATAACACTCGGCCACTAAAACTATTCAATGATAACAGCGATAAATACATTATTATAATCTATATATATATAAAACTCAAAGGTGACTGACTGACATAGTGATCTATCAACGCACAGCCCAAACCACTGGACGGATCGGGCTGAAATTTGGCATGCAGGTAGATGTTATGACGTAGGCATCCGCTAAGAAAGGATTTTGCCCAATTCTCCCCCCAAGGGGATAAAATAGGGAATGAAAGTTTGTATGAAACTTTGTCAATTTTAAACCGATCGGGATGAGACTTTGCATGCAGGTATAAGAAGAATCATAGATGAATGTCATTGTGTATAATACAAGCCTGAGAACAAAAACTGTAGTCTACACTTCAGCTCTCAAGCGAGGGCGGGCCGCTAGTATTATTGGTAACTAATAAGGTCTGATTTTTTCAATGACAATTTAAAAAGGTAATAAAAGTTCCACTTTAATAAACACTAATAATACTATTGACATACACACACAAGGACGCTTAGCAGTATAACAGAAATCAAAAAACCAAGACAGTCTAGATACACTGCAATTAACTAAACCAACTAACATATGCACGTCTTTGTGGATACCAGTGATTAGAACTGCAGCAGTTGTAAATAATTAAGTTGGTAAATGAAATAACAGGTACTCCACCGTAGTACCTAGAGCGAGCGAACAGTACTGCTTCTCAACTGACAGTAATAGCCCCTAATCATCGTGCTTCATGCAAACTACAATGTTTACGGAAGTACTTAAGCATTTGTATACGTACCTTGATGTGCGGTTGTTTGATTGCATCGCAACGTTTTATGATTCAATTAAGACACGTATTCATTAGGCAACATTTGTTGGTAAACTGTTTATGAAGTTCATTAACTCGTTTAAAAACAAGTTGATCGTAAACAATGTTTCTGAAACGTGGCCGCTGACACTTGTCAGTTGTTGCTTGGATGTCGCCCGAGGAGGTAGTGTTGCTCTGCGTTGTAATTTATGACAGCGCGTTTGCGTTACCGAAAAACCTCTATGAGCATCAAAGTTTATTCGTCGGAACACACTTCTTCCATATATAAATAAGCTAAACAGCGCAACACACGTCAAATCTTGTTTTAAACTAAAGGTTTCGTCTTGTTCTCCACTCAGAATGGAGAACACAGCAACATGTATCTTACACAATGTTTCATCACTGTCAAGGACGACGCTCTGTATCTTCATCTCTGGCGTTAGCATTGGCGGGGAATCTTCTCTGGCGTTAGCCACTTAAGATGTGTCGGGCTCGCATCTTATCATCGGGACGAGACGGTCGTTGGGCTGTAACCCCCGCCTCCGCTTCTTCACACATCGCCCTCGACGCGGTCAAGCCCACCGGGTGAGACCCATGAGCGAGGCCCAGTGAGCGACCTGCGAGCGGGCGACGGACTTCAGCGGGCAGGGGTAGTGTCGTATTCGGGGGTAGATATGAAAGTTGGTTTCTCGATCTGCCCGAACTTTTTAACAAAGTCCGCGAGCAGGTCCGAGAGCTTGAACAGGAGGCGCGTCGTTTCGGCTTGCGTGGGCGTAGGCGGCGGCGTGTCTAGGACCGTGGTAATCGGCTGTTCGGGTGTCTGGGCGGCGATGGTCGTGTCCGTCGATGGCGGGTTACTCTCTCGACGGCTTTTCTTGCGGCGGTTTTTGGTGCGGGTGGTAAGTGAGGGAGGAGCGTTCGTGGGGGCCATTAGAGTGGCCGGCGCGTGCTCGCTCACCTCATTTCGCTGCGGTGGTGGTTCCATGTGGGGGCGGCCTGTGGTCGCCCATCTGTTTCGCGCCTCGCGGTGATGTGCGGGGCACGAACTGTGGTTCGCGGGATGCGGGCCCTTGCAGTTAACGTAAGTTGCGAAAGCGGGCGGGGGCAGTCGGCGGCGGCGTGCGGATCGCCACACCGCACGCAGGCAAGCGGGCGATGGCACCCGTGGCTGGAGTGGCGGAACCCCTGGCAGCGGTGGCACTGCGCGGGGGTCTTCCTTCCTCTCCAGGCTTCGACTGAGATTTCTGTCATGCTCATCAACTCACTTACTGCGAAGATGGCCGGGATGGTCCGTGTGTTTCCCTCCGCGCCCCGTCGCAGTTGCGTCGTCGGTTGCTCGCAGTTCGCGCTATGTTGGAACGGTGGTTGGCCAACCGCGTGAGCCTCTTCCGTGCTGTGGTTGCGTCGTCCTTCACAATCACCTATGTTTCTTTACGTGAAACACTGATATACGGTTATACAGTGTTTATACACTAATGTTGCCTAATGAATACGCCGCTGTAGTTATTAATATGAAACACTGTGACCCTTTTTATGCATTATTCAGTAGTTTTTATAATTAATTAACAAACAAATTTGTAATTTATTAAGTAGCCAGATCTCTCCTTACCAGTGGGCACTTGCCCAAAGTGGCCCCGCGATCGATAGGGCCCCCCCTCAGATCAAATACAAAGTCCTTAGTTCATCCTTAGTCCTAGGGTCATAGGGGTCCCATTATCCTAATATGCCCAGGGCCTCCAACAGGTCAAAGACGGTACTATTAAAGTCAAAATCAAAATTTCTTTATTCATTTAGGTACAATTTGCACACTTATGAAAGTCAAATTTGATGCCATCGGTTCAAGAGTCTACCAGAAGGCCTGTTAGTAGCACCGCAACTACACAAGAAATTTATTGACTCATTTCTTTGTCGTTCTATTCGCAAGTGGAATTCTATGCCCGCGCACGTGTCGGCCAACATAGCGCGAACTGCGAGCAACCGACGACGCAACTGCGACGGGGCGCGGAGGGAAACACACTCCCTCCGATTCCGTCGGCCTAGGCACGTCTTAGACTACCTAGACGACGAAATCACACGCGCCAACGCGCCTCCGACTCCTCCCACCCAGGCCACAAACACCAACACTACACAGCTAGCAAACGTGCACACTAGCTTAGCATTAGGCAGACACCGCACCCGTAGGATAAGAGTGCGAAGACCCGGTCTATACACGACACGCTATACCAGGTACCGGTACGTACCTGGGCGTTTTTCCCCGCCCCCCACGACAACGGCTAACTAGAGCCGAGGTCCGAGTCTCAGAGACGCCCTCTAGTTGAGCCGACCCCCTCAGGTTCGAGTGGTCTGGAGGCTCCAGACAATCTAGGGCCCTTTTAAACTGGCGTGAATAAGCATTTCTGCAGCGCGGCAAGGTTGGTGTGGCAGTTGGTAACTGCTGCGTTACCACCACTAAACAGTGGCGGACTAACAGGGGGGCGGAAGGAGCGGCCCATCCCGGGCCTCTGATCTTGGGGGGCAGAATTGAGTTAGTGCATTTTACGAGTATTTGGAAAAGGTAAGTAATTCTTCGTATAATTTAGCCTAGAAATTATAATTCTTACTTTCTAGTTATTATGCACCTACGTTTCTAGTCAATATGTACCATATTGTAGGTATGTATGTTTATTTAACCGAAATAATTTAATAGGAATTTATATTTCACTTGCCAAATTTTAACGAAACAAACAAAGAAACTACATTTTTTTTAAAGTTGGGGGGCCTCATTCAACTTTGCCGCCCCGGGCTTCTGACGCTTAGATTAAAACAAAAAAAATGGTTGCCTGTAAAGTCGGTTTTACGGGCGAAGATTTTACGTGACAACGTCTTTTTCTCGGTAGAATATTTATTGATATGAATATAATTAAATTGCACAATAGGAACAAGGAATTGAATGAAAATAAGAATTGCACAAATTTTAACTATAGAAATATATTTTGTTTACTAAAACATTGTACATGTAAACTTAAACTTAACACGAGAGACTCATCGTAACGTTACCGAGCGTTACACTTTTTCATAAGTGACTCCCAGCCGCAACCTAATTTAAGACGTTGTCACGTCAAAAAAAATGGTTGCCTGTAAAGTCGGTTTTACGGGCGAAGATTTTACGTGACAACGTCTTTTTCTCGGTAGAATATTTATTGATATGAATATAATTAAATTGCACAATAGGAACAAGGAATTGAATGAAAATAAGAATTGCACAAATTTTAACTATAGAAATATATTTTGTTTACTAAAACATTGTACATGTAAACTTAAACTTAACACGAGAGACTCATCGTAACGTTACCGAGCGTTACACTTTTTCATAAGTGACTCCCAGCCGCAACCTAATTTAAGACGTTGTCACGTCAAAAGGGTAGATACGGTACGCTCATACTTGCATCAAACAAAAACTGATCCCACGGCAGCGCGAACGGGACGGCGAGATCCGCGTCACTGCATTACCGACCCGAACGAAACAGCACGTTAAGTTTCAACGGCAGCGCGAACGAGACGGCGAGATCCGCGTCACTGCACTACCGACCAATCACGCGACCAGTACTCGACGTCACTACCGAATAAGATTCAAAACAAACAGCATTTTTTATGAAAATATATATTTTATAGTACTTACGAATGAAAAGTGATGCCGTGGGTTTTATTTTTAGTTCTTGAGCAATTTGAGCACTTTTTAAAAACATACTCAGGCATTGTTTTATCATATAAACACAAAATATTAGCAATATTTCTTTTTACGCGTTTACATGTACGTCGCTTGCATGTCAAGTTGTGACTAAAGCGATTAGGGTCGTGGACCACAATTGGTGCGGATCACTTTTGTGAGGCTAGTGCCGTATCTACCCTTTTTGTTTTAATCTAAGTTCTGACGAGCTTAGTCCGCCACTACCACTAAACATTAGAAATACATAAAGTGTGGAGATTTAATAAGCTTTTCAAAAAACATTGAGGCATAGTATAACTACTTATTATTCTTCGTGTAAAATTTGTTTTACATATATCTAATTTTCGAGTCGAGTCGAGAATCGCCTCAATATGCAATTTTCAGCGTCAAATACTGTTGTCCCTATCGCACTGTATTTGCCAATGCATGACAGCAATAGGTATTCTAAATACCTATTTATCAAATTTTCGTAGGCAAAGAGCTGAGGCCACACAGCCTCTTGCGTTATTTTTTTTTTTGTTTTTGTGCTGGACTGCTATGGGCGAGGGATACGAGGTCCAGATTGTTTTTTTGTTTTTGTTTTGTGTATTAAGTGATTGTGTTGTATTTCCGTCCGTCGATGTCCAAATTAGGTCCCTCCAGAATATCAGCGTTGCAGCGGCAATCCATTTTTGCCGTTGCAACATTATGTTGAGGTGGGGCCTAGTTGACGATGTACCTTTTGTTTTATGTTTGTTGTGTATTTATTGTAACTGTTAATGTATGTCGTCAATAAATGTTTTTCTTTCTTCCTTTAAAATGCCTCTCAGCTCACGTCCTCTCTTAAATGTTGGTTAAAATGTTTCGTCGAGTATGTGTAAGATACAAACATACGTTACTGTCAGTATGAGTATGAATTTTCTAGAACACTATTGATTTCGAATAAGTATTTATAGAAGTCAGTAAATAATAGATTTTTATTAAACTAGAACTTTTCTCTGACAAAATAACGCTGTTATTTTCTTATCATTTGTAAGAGAAAAAAAAAAGCTAAGTATGTAAGTAAGAACTCAGAAACAAGCCCGCGAATCGATAGTTAACTCAGTTGCGATCTGGGCTGCTTGAATATTTCATGCTCAACGGATCGCGACAACTTGACTATCCGGTGTAGTTTCTTTTTAACTGTAATCGCACGTTGGTGTCGATTCTGGCACGATTCTATAAACCTAAAACTAAAATTTAACGCTTTCTCCTTTTTAGGGTTCCGTAGTCCTTACAAGGAACTCTTATAGTTTCGTCATGTCCGTCTGTTGGCCGTCCCCGGTTTTGCAAGGAAACTGTTAGCACTAGACTACTTGTCAATTTTAATTTTGGCTTTAGAGAATCATGCCAAAATCGATATCATACCTGCCTGAAGAATCATGCCAGAGTCGACATCATACCTGCCTGAAGAATCATGCCAGAGTCGACATCATACCTGCCTGAAGAATCATGCCAGAGCCGACATCATACCTGCCTGAAGAATCATGGCAGAGTCGACATAATACCTGCCTGAAGAATCATGCCAGAGTCGACATCATACCTGCCTGAAGAATCATGGCAGAGTCGACATCATACCTGCCTGAAGAATCATGCCAGAGTCGACATCATACCTGCCTGAAGAATCATGCCAGAGCCGACATCATACCTGCCTGAAGAATCATGCCAGAGTCGACATCATACCTGCCTGAAGAATCATGCCAGAGTCGACATCATACCTGCCTGAAGAATCATGCCAGAGTCGACATAATACCTGCCTGAAGAATCATGCCAGAGCCGACATCATACCTGCCTGAAGAATCATGCCAGAGTCGACATCATACCTGCCTGAAGAATCATGCCAGAGTCGACATCATACCTGCCTGAACAATCATGTCAGAGTCGACATAATACCTGTCTGAAGAATCATGCCAGAGTCGACATCATTCCTGCCTGAACAATTATACCAGAGTCGACATCATACCTGCCTGAAGAATCATGCCAGAGTCGACATCATACCTGCCTGAAGAATCATGCCAGAGCCGACATCATACCTGCCTGAAGAATCATGGCAGAGTCGACATAATACCTGCCTGAAGAATCATGCCAGAGTCGACATCATACCTGCCTGAAGAATCATGGCAGAGTCGACATCATACCTGCCTGAAGAATCATGCCAGAGTCGACATCATACCTGCCTGAAGAATCATGCCAGAGCCGACATCATACCTGCCTGAAGAATCATGCCAGAGTCGACATCATACCTGCCTGAAGAATCATGCCAGAGCCGACATCATACCTGCCTGAAGAATCATGCCAGAGTCGACATCATACCTGCCTGAAGAATCATGCCAGAGTCGACATAATACCTGCCTGAAGAATCATGCCAGAGTCGACATCATACCTGCCTGAAGAATCATGCCAGAGTCGACATCATACCTGCCTGAAGAATCATGCCAGAATCGACATCATACCTGCCTGAAGAATCATGCCAGAGTCGACATCATACCTGCCTGAAGAATCATGCCAGAGTCGACATCATACCTGCCTGAAGAATCATGCCAGAGCCGACATCATACCTGCCTGAAGAATCATGGCAGAGTCGACATAATACCTGCCTGAAGAATCATGCCAGAGTCGACATCATACCTGCCTGAACAATCATGTCAGAGTCGACATAATACCTGTCTGAAGAATCATGCCAGAGTCGACATCATTCCTGCCTGAACAATTATACCAGAGTCGACATCATACCTGCCTGAAGAATCATGCCAGAGCCGACATCATACCTGCCTGAAGAATCATGGCAGAGTCGACATAATACCTGCCTGAAGAATCATGCCAGAGTCGACACCATACCTGCCTGAAGAATCATGCCAGAGTCGACATCATACCTGCCTGAAGAATCATGCCAGAGTCGACATCATACCTGCCTGAAGAATCATGCCAGAGTCGACATCATACCTGCCTGAAGAATCATGCCAGAGCCGACATCATACCTGCCTGAAGAATCATGGCAGAGTCGACATAATACCTGCCTGAAGAATCATGCCAGAGTCGACATCATACCTGCCTGAAGAATCATGCCAGAGTCGACATCATACCTGCCTGAACAATCATGTCAGAGTCGACATAATACCTGTCTGAAGAATCATGCCAGAGTCGACATCATACCTGCCTGAACAATCATGTCAGAGTCGACATAATACCTGTCTGAAGAATCATGCCAGAGTCGACATCATTCCTGCCTGAACAATTATACCAGAGTCGACATCATACCTGCCTGAAGAATCATGCCAGAATCGACATCATACCTGCCTGAAGAATCATGCCAGAGTCGACATCATACCTGCCTGAAGAATCATGCCAGAGTCGACATCATACCTGCCTGAAGAATCATGCCAGAGTCGACATCATTCCTGCCTGAACAATTATACCAGAGTCGACATCATACCTGCCTGAAGAATCATGCCAGAGTCGACATCATACCTGCCTGAAGAATCATGCCAGAGCCGACATCATACCTGCCTGAAGAATCATGGCAGAGTCGACATAATACCTGCCTGAAGAATCATGCCAGAGTCGACATCATACCTGCCTGAAGAATCATGCCAGAGTCGACATCATACCTGCCTGAAGAATCATGCCAGAGTCGACATCATACCTGCCTGAACAATCATGTCAGAGTCGACATAATACCTGTCTGAAGAATCATGCCAGAGTCGACATCATTCCTGCCTGAACAATTATACCAGAGTCGACATCATACCTGCCTGAAGAATCATGCCAGAGTCGACATCATACCTGCCTGAAGAATCATGCCAGAGCCGACATCATACCTGCCTGAAGAATCATGGCAGAGTCGACATAATACCTGCCTGAAGAATCATGCCAGAGTCGACACCATACCTGCCTGAAGAATCATGCCAGAGTCGACATCATACCTGCCTGAAGAATCATGCCAGAATCGACATCATACCTGCCTGAAGAATCATGCCAGAGTTGACATTATATCTGCCTGAAGAATCATGCCAGAGTCGACACCATACCTGCCTGAAGAATCATGCCAGAGTCGACACCATACCTGCCTGAAGAATCATGGCAGAGTCGACACCATACCTGCCTGAAGAATCATGCCAGAATCGACATCATACCTGCCTGAAGAATCATGCCAGAATCGACATCATACCTGCCTGAAGAATCATGCCAGAGTCGACACCATACCTGCCTGAAGAATCATGCCAGAGTCGACACCATACCTGCCTGAAGAATCATGGCAGAGTCGACACCATACCTGCCTGAAGAATCATGCCAGAATCGACATCATACCTGCCTGAAGAATCATGCCAGAATCGACATCATACCTGCCTGAAGAATCATGCCAGAGTCGACACCATACCTGCCTGAAGAATCATGCCAGAATCGACATCATACCTGCCTAAAGAATCATGCCAGAGTCGACACCATACCTGCCTGAAGAATCATGCCAGAATCGACATCATACCTGCCTGAAGAATCATGCCAGAGTCGACACCATACCTGCCTGAAGAATCATGCCAGAATCGACATCATACCTGCCTAAAGAATCATGCCAGAGTCGACACCATACCTGCCTAAAGAATCATGCCAGAATCGACATCATACCTGCCTGAAGAATCATGCCAGAGTCGACACCATACCTGCCTGAAGAATCATGCCAGAATCGACATCATACCTGCCTGAAGAATCATGCCAGAATCGACATCATACCTGCCTGAAGAATCATGCCAGAATCGACATCATACCTGCCTGAAGAATCATGCCAGAGTCGACACCATACCTGCCTGAAGAATCATGCCAGAGTCGACACCATACCTGCCTGAAGAATCATGGCAGAGTCGACACCATACCTGCCTGAAGAATCATGCCAGAATCGACATCATACCTGCCTGAAGAATCATGCCAGAATCGACATCATACCTGCCTGAAGAATCATGCCAGAGTCGACACCATACCTGCCTGAAGAATCATGCCAGAATCGACATCATACCTGCCTAAAGAATCATGCCAGAGTCGACACCATACCTGCCTGAAGAATCATGCCAGAATCGACATCATACCTGCCTGAAGAATCATGCCAGAGTCGACACCATACCTGCCTGAAGAATCATGCCAGAATCGACATCATACCTGCCTAAAGAATCATGCCAGAGTCGACACCATACCTGCCTAAAGAATCATGCCAGAATCGACATCATACCTGCCTGAAGAATCATGCCAGAGTCGACACCATACCTGCCTGAAGAATCATGCCAGAATCGACATCATACCTGCCTGAAGAATCATGCCAGAATCGACATCATACCTGCCTGAAGAATCATGCCAGAGTTGACATTATATCTGCCTGAAGAATCATGCCAGAGTCGACACCATACCTGCCTGAAGAATCATGCCAGAATCGACATCATACCTGCCTGAAGAATCATGCCAGAATCGACATCATACCTGCCTGAAGAATCATGCCAGAGTTGACATTATATCTGCCTGAAGAATCATGCCAGAGTCGACACCATACCTGCCTGAAGAATCATGCCAGAATCGACATCATACCTGCCTGAAGAATCATGCCAGAATCGACATCATACCTGCCTGAAGAATCATGCCAGAGTCGACACCATACCTGCCTGAAGAATCATGCCAGAATCGACATCATACCTGCCTAAAGAATCATGCCAGAGTCGACACCATACCTGCCTGAAGAATCATGCCAGAATCGACATCATACCTGCCTAAAGAATCATGCCAGAATCGACATCATACCTGCCTGAAGAATCATGCCAGAGTCGACACCATACCTGCCTGAAGAATCATGCCAGAATCGACATCATACCTGCCTGAAGAATCATGCCAGAATCGACATCATACCTGCCTGAAGAATCATGCCAGAGTTGACATTATATCTGCCTGAAGAATCATGCCAGAGTCGACACCATACCTGCCTGAAGAATCATGCCAGAATCGACATCATACCTGCCTGAAGAATCATGCCAGAGTTGACATTATATCTGCCTGAAGAATCATGCCAGAATCGACATCATACCTGCCTGAAGAATCATGCCAGAGTCGACATCATACCTGCCTGAAGAATCATGCCAGAGTCGACATCATACCTGCCTGAAGAATCATGCCAGAGTCGACATCATACCTGCCTGAACAATCATGTCAGAGTCGACATAATACCTGTCTGAAGAATCATGCCAGAGTCGACATCATTCCTGCCTGAACAATTATACCAGAGTCGACATCATACCTGCCTAAAGAATCATGCCAGAGTCGACATCATACCTGCCTGAAGAATCATGCCAGAGTCGACATAATACCTGTCTGAAGAATCATGCCAGAGTCGACATCATACCTGCCTGAAGAATCATGCCAGAGTCGACATCATACCTGCCTGAAGAATCATGCCAGAATCGACATCATACCTGCCTGAAGAATCATGCCAGAGTCGACATCATTCCTGCCTGAAGAATCATGCCAGAGTCGACATCATACCTGCCTGAAGAATCATGCCAGAGTCGACATCATACCTGCCTGAAGAATCATGCCAGAGTCGACATCATTCCTGCCTGAACAATTATACCAGAGTCGACATCATACCTGCCTGAAGAATCATGCCAGAGTCGACATCATACCTGCCTGAAGAATCATGGCAGAGTCGACATAATACCTGTCTGAAGAATCATGCCAGAGTCGACATCATACCTGCCTGAAGAATCATGCCAGAGTCGACATCATACCTGCCTGAAGAATCATGCCAGAATCGACATCATACCTGCCTGAAGAATCATGCCAGAGTCGACATCATTCCTGCCTGAAGAATCATGCCAGAGTCGACATCATACCTGCCTGAAGAATCATGCCAGAGTCGACATCATTCCTGCCTGAAGAATCATGCCAGAGTCGACATCATACCTGCCTGAAGAATCATGCCAGAGTCGACATCATACCTGCCTGAAGAATCATGCCAGAGCCGACATCATACCTGCCTGAAGAATCATACCAGAGTCGACATCATACCTGCCTGAAGAATCATGCCAGAGCCGACATCATACCTGCCTGAAGAATCATGCCAGAGCCGACATCATACCTGCCTGAAGAATCATGCCAGAGCCGACATCATACCTGCCTGAAGAATCATGCCAGAGTCGACATCATACCTGCCTGAAGAATCATGCCAGAGCCGACATCATACCTGCCTGAAGAATCAGACCAGAATCAAAATCATACCTAACTGAGCTGCATAACATGACCTTGACTAGTAATTCTTAAACTGTCGTCTTTAAAAACTATCCTATAATAAAGTCATGTTTCTACTTAACGTTTTATATTTCATAAATAATGATACACAGAGAAAAAGCAGCCCTTGCCGAGTTTCTTGCTGTTTTTTTCAGTACAAGGCCGTATATTTACTATTTATAACAGAAAGCGTAGTTATTTTAACTGTCATAAGTGCTTTGTAATGGCCCTAACTCCTTAGACAATACTAAAATAAGTCTACCCTGACACCTGAGCAGAGCTGATATTTTTCTAATAAATTCTTTTTTAGATTTAAATTAAATTAATAAAACAATATCATTTAAATTCCTGATAAGTAGTAATGGTGAATGCACTAAACATTATGATAGTGCGGCCTTGATGGACGTATCGAATTTTCTCTAACTTATTAGTATTTTTTATCTTTTATTAATCTTGATTTTCTATCAAACTCGAGAGCAGAGATGGATCTACGGTGTAGCTACGGTTATCAAGAAGGAGCCTAATGTACTCACTCTGGCTTAAAAAAGAGTCGGATTATATTTACTAGGAAACTCTTGGAAGCTGGTGTTGGAATAGCAACTAAGAAAAGAAGGTAACCTGCCATGCGTCTGGACGTCCGATGGTAGAAGGGGGAAGGCGGAATGAGTTCGTGTAACTCCTGAGCATACTGCTCAAAGTACAGCTTGTAAACAACAGAAAGGAAGGCAGCATTGCGGCAGTGACCCTTAAAGCTAAGCTTTAACCAATATATCATCATCATCATCCTCAGCCTCTTTATGTCCCCACTGCTGGGGCACAGGCTTTCCCTATGGATGGAATAGGGAGATTGGGCCATGACCCACCACGCGGGCCCATTGCGGATTGGCGGGTGCTAACGATTGCAGATGCAACCGGGACCAACGGCTTAACGTGCCTTCCGAAACACGGAGGAACTCGAGATAGAAATTTTTGGTCACCCATCCAATGACCGACCACTGCGAAAGTTGCTTAACTACAACGATCGCAGCCGAACGCGCTAACCACCCGCGCCATCGAGCTCCTCAACCAATATTACCAATATATCGTCGCCTATGATTATTCTGGCTCTGCGTCCCACGGAGTCCAGAGCAGCAAGTTGGTACGTTGGCCGAGCCATCCCAAAGGAGACTGCAATCATCATCATCAAAATTCAAAAAAAATTCAAAATTCAATATCGTTTATTCAGTCTAGGCTGTTACAAGCACTTGTGAATGTCGAAAAGCTACGCCATCGGTTCGCAAATCTACGGCGGGAGACCTTGTACTGAGAAGAACCGGCAAGAAACTCAGCAAGGGCTGTTTTTTTCTCCCTGTATTATATACAGAGTCGTCAAATTGAAAAATGACTTCAATATGAGGTAACTCATAAAGTCACTTTTCATTACAAACAAAAAAAAATGCAAATAATATAAAAATTATGACTATAAAATAAAAAATAAAAATATGTATAAAAAAATGGTTTAACAAAGTTTAGGAATGACGTGTCCTACCGTTTAGGCAAAAAAAAATAATAATAATAATGAACGATTAAAGTTTAGAACAACGATTAATAGTACCCAGTGAATTAAGAGCAGACTCATCTCCGCTGGCAGCACCCGTTCACGAGCATGACGCATGAACCAGCCATCGCTTCGCTCAACCATTTTTTAGGGAACGCAACGACCCGCCTCACACGACACCACCGAAGAGATTTTTAAGAGAGCATGACTACTCATAACCACACATGGATACTATGTTACTAAAATAAAAAAAAAACAATACATATATACCAGTGTACATTATTATATTATACCAGTGTACATTATCATCATCAACAGCCTATCCTAGTCCACTGCTGGACATAGGCCTCTCCAATTGCACGCCACTCAGTTCGATTTTGGGCTCACCGCATCCAGCTCCTGCCAGCCACCTTGCGCAAATCGTCACTCCACCGTGCCTGAGGACGTCCTACACTACGTTTGCCTAGACGCGGTCTCCACTCCAGAACTCGTCTACCCCAACGGTTATCGGTTCTTCGGAAAATATGACCAGCCCACTGCCACTTCAGCTTCCTAATCCGGTGGGCTATGTCGATAACTCTGGTTCTCTGTCGGATTACCTCAATTAGACTGCAATACTACACGCATTATCGGACATGAGCTTTCTCAAGGGTCAAAAATTGTCCAGATGTGAAGTATCGCTTCACCCAATTTAGGACGCCCAGCTTTCTAGATGCAGTTTGCGACTTGGATTCGATGGTTGCGCCGAAATTGAGTTCATTTAGACAATTTCATGACAAGGTGCACCAATTATGTTATTACTAGTGGCCCGCCCTCGCTTCGCTTCAGTCTATTTTATCCCTTTGGGGGTAGAATTGATCAAAATCCTTTCTTAGCGGATGCCTACGTCATAACATCTACCTGCATGCCAAATTTTAGCCCGATCTGTCCAGTGGTTTGGGCTGTGCGTTGATAGATCACTATGCCAGTCAGTTACCTTTGAGTTTTATATACATATATTAAATATTGCCTTCCAAAGCAATTTAAGTTTTTTTTTTCGTTTCTCATCCTATTACTTACCTTTACGAACATTGGTAAGCTTCTCCAAACGCAGACCGAATAAGGACAAACGACGGCAATCAAAGTTTATCAGTTTACAATTTATTTTTCCAATTCAATGGAAAGAGAGAAAGCCGTGCGCCGTTAAATGTAAATCAATATGTCCGTTGTTCTAGTGTGGCTTACTCCGTAGTTCATAGGTGGACTCTGAATATTTCACTAGGCTACTCGCATGACCGGCACTAAATTAAGGCATCCTTGTTTCTAAGCTTCGAAAGTTAAGCAACATTCGCAATGGCCGGTCAGAGCAGGTGTAAAAGTTTACCTTTTCGATTTCCTTCTTTGCTTCAAATGAGGCCCATTTTGGTATTGGCCCCTGCTGTAGTAAAAACAAGTATGAAAGGTATCTGTACACTTCCGTTGAGGTTCAGGAGCTCTATTTTTGATTCACTCGTATGACATAGTATCGTCGAATGCGACATAAGTCACGTTCGACATTCAAGTCGTATGATACTGATTTTCCATATTTTTGAATCGTTCGTCACCGGTGTTACTAGTTGAATACGAACTATAAAATTTTACTCATTTCACGCACAAAAATCTAGTAATTACCGCAATGAAAACCGAACGGAAAATTCTCAGTACATGATTTTATAATACAATTGTATTTTGTCGTTTATTATGCCGGCACTTTACTTAGCTATTCGTGTTTGTCGTTTGTAAACTTGACATGCATTAGCCGTCATGCCTTATTAAAAGAAGAAGAAACTTGACATCAGTCTGCCCTTGTCGTTTTATATAAAGCATGACAAGGATAGATTATCGTCATCTAATAGCACAAAAAAATTGACAATTATTCTATCATTCGCCTCCACCATTCGCCAAGCAACGAGTGGTCTCACCCATTCATTGCACTCGAGCTATTCAAAAATACGGGATTAATTATGTCGATATTTGTTTCTTAGGTTTTCACGCACATCACTCATTAAATAAAACTAGTTTTTACGGGTTAATGCACGAAATTTTATTTATTTATTGACGTTTCGTAGCCTTTACAGTCTACGTCGTCAGAATCAAACTTTTATTTAATTTGTCGAGCTACCTTCGAAAGATAAATAAATAAAGTTTCGTGCATTAACCCGTAAAAACTAGTTTTATTTAATTATGTTGAATGAAATTTAGTAGATCGACAAATCGAGCGTTCGACGCAAGGCGATTTCGTTTTTTTTTTGATTTGATTCAAAAATAGAGCTCCTGGTAGCGTTTAATAGTCAGTAAATATCCTCCGATATAGCAAAAGGCTCGGATTCGATGACTGGGACTGGTTAAAGCTTGTTTTTTTTTAATAATTGGGAACTAGCAGTTTAATTATTCAGTATAAAGTGCCTTCCTCACCAGGTCGCTGTTGGCTCATTTCGTTTTCGTTTCTGTACAGAATCAATGATTCAAAGGCACCTACAAGTATGTTCACTTAATTAATCGCACAACACCAGCGTGTGTCTTTTCAAATCTTGTGCACTGATAGTTTGTTCCAAACATTGGGTTATTATATTTTTTTTTATCTTAGAAAAACAACAGCGTTTTTCCGATACAAAAGTTACAGAAGATACATTTCTTAAAGTATGGCCAATGACAGGTTTTCCTTAACTAAACTAACCATCGCATCTGTCACTTATTTGTCGGTCCATTTCTAGTTTAGTTTTTTTTTGTAATTTGATGAGTTACGAGATTTTGTCAGATAAATTTAAACATGATATTATGATGAATTATTTCATCTTAGGTAACATGTTGGAGCATAAACTAAGTAAAATAAACAGACTTCTAATAATTCTGCTAGACGTCTAAATTTTACTGGAAAACATCTCTTAACATTCTATGGTTACTTGTGCCATTGGTCTATAATTTGATTTACTAATTCTAATACTTGATGCAAATCGTGTACGAGATTTCTTAAGCCAGTTTACGAGATTTTTAGCTATACGGTTGGCACTGGAATTGCAACGAAACATAAGAAGTACATAAACCCCCTTATTAATAAAAGAAGGATACGCTTGGATTAATTACTCTGTAGGAAAGCCAAAGGGGAAGAGCTGGATGATGGTAGCTCGGGGGCCGTGGCCCGACTGATGTTCGCTCTTTCTTCGTCTCGCGCGTCGCCGGCGCCGAAGGCGCCGCGGCGTGCGGGGAGTCATCTGGCGTCTTGCCATTGTAGATGCGGCGGGTGCGCATCCCGTTTACAAACGGGACGGTCATTAGGGTCATCCTCCCTCCCTGCGACTTCACCATCGCCCTCGGCGCGGTCCAGCCCACCGGGTGGGACCCATTGGGGAGGCCCAGTGAGCGACCAGCGAGCGAGCGATGGACTTAGGCGAGAGGGGGGAGCGCCTCTAGGTGGTGGATAGATAAAAATTTTCGGTTACCCGAAATTTTTGAAGACCTCCAGTATCCGGCTGGCGAGATCCGCGCTGAACGCCTGGAGGTCAATTTGCGTGAGGTCGAACGGTGGGGCCACTGCTGGAACTGTAGCGGTGGCTGCGTCGGGTTGGGTAGTGGCTGCGTCGAGTGGGTTGGTAGCGGGTGGCGCCTCTTCTTTTTGTTTGGAGGTGGGGCGGCTTCGTCTGTTGCGTCGGCGGCGGGGCTTCGATGAGTGCTGGGCGGGCGGGGCGTTCGCCGGTGCCATGAGTGTGGCCGGCGCGTGCTCACTCACCTCTTGTGGTTTCGGTGGCGGTTGGTTGGGTGTGCGGCCTGATCGGGTCACAGTGGAGGCCTTCCGGTTGCGCGCCTCGCGGAGTTTCGCGGGGCACGTACTGTGGTTCGCTGGGTGCGGGCCCTTGCAATTCGCACACGTAGCAGGCTGCGAACGCGGGCGAGGGCAGTCGGCGGCGGCGTGCGGGTCTCCGCAGCGCACGCAGGCAAGCGCGCGGTGACAGCCCTTGGAGGAGTGTCGAAAGCCCTGGCAGCGGTGGCACTGCGCAGGGCCCTTCTTGCCCCTCCATGCTTCGATGGTGATCCCGGCCCTACACAGGAGCTCACTCACTGCGTATATGGCCGGGATGGTGCCTGGTGTTCGTTTCAGGGCAGCGTAGTAAATACATCCGGGGCGGCCTGCTCGCGCCCGGATCTGCTTGGCGTATTCACATTGGAAGCCCTTGGCGGATAGGGCCTCGACAATGTGATGCGGCTCGGTGCTGTAAGGCAGCCCTCGTATGGCCACCTTAAGGCTGCAGTCCTCGGGGCTGGCGTATGTGAACCAGCTCAAACCCGTTTGGCCCTCCAGCTTGGAGAGGTAGGCCCGGATGAGCCGGTTTTCCTCGTCGTCCGTTGGGATGAAGCGCAGGCCCGTTCCGAACGGGCGCGCATTCGGTGCGCGGCCAAGGGCGTCGTGGAGAAGGCGCATATGCGCGGACCAGTCCGGCAGGTGCTCAACCACTAGCGGCGGGTATTTCTGTACCCGTTGGGCCGTGGGAGCGGTGCCGCGGACTGGTTGCGCGGGCTGTGCGTCGATGTGTGAAGCGGCGGCGGTCGGAGATTTTTTGGCGGCGTTGGGGGTAGTCGCGAAATTTTTCGCGACTGCCGAGTATGTTACCGACGACTGTGTCGGTACTGCAGTCTGCTGGTCTGGAGTGGCGGCTGGGTGGTCCCGGGGTGGAGCTGGGGTCTGTGCCTGGCTTGGTGAGGTGGGCACAGGTGATGGCAGCTGGGGCACAGGGCGGTCGCCGCTGCTGAGCGACCGGCGAATGCGCGGGTCGCGCGGATGTCCCGTGCGGGGGCGCTTTTCGCTCTCTGGTTTCGGCGGCGTGGTGGAGAGGCGACGTTTGCGAGGGAGAGGCGTACTGGGAGGCGGAAGCACAAGCGGTGATCCGCTCAGTGCCTGCAACGCCTCCATGGCCATCTCGTCGGCTGGGCAGAGGGCAGGGATTTCGCCCGCCTCGAACTCCAACAAACGGACGTAGGAGCTCAGCCAACGGTTCAGCCTGTCCGACAGTAAGCCGGACCCGACGAGCCGAGACACCATCGTGGCGTCAAATGCATATTTGACGCCGGGCGATGTTATCTCGATCAATCGAGCTAAAACGTTGGCGAGCTCCTCGTCCGAAATCGGAGTGAGGCACTGCGAGGTAGACGGCTGCGGGGACGGCTGGTCGTCCATGCTGCGAGTCGGGGGCTACGCCTGCGCGATTCTGGCCGAGCTGCGCCTTGCGGCGCGCTCAAGGCCTGCGGCTAAGTGCGCGGCAGTCTCCGCTGGCTCGTAGTGGCGCCAGGCAGTCTCGGGAAGGCAAAAAACTTACAATTTTTTGTTCCGACAACTGAGGGTAGGTGCGAATCCGTGCAGTGACGTAGTGCGGTCCCCGACTGATGTTGATCGGGCATCGTATATATGAAGAGTTAGCTTCCGAATTTCATTTGCGCGATGTAGGCTTCCATATTAATGTGATCGCAGCGCAGGTAGCACCATCTCTTGAGGACCGAGTGATTATTTCCTCCATGTTAGTTATATGTGGGGCACATAGATGTTGCAGCCACATCACTCCCCTCCGAGACCGGAGGTCGATAGTCTGTGTTTTTTCAGCAGTCTGTGCGTCAGAGCTAGCAAGTGCCAGTGTGCTGCAGGATGCCCCAGTCTACGGTGAGTCGAGACGGGTGGGGTGAAGGCGCGTCGCCAGTGCTGCAGAGTTGCTCCAGTCTATGGTGAGTCGAGACAGGTGGAGTGTGACGGTGGGTCCAAGCTGCTGGTGTGCAGGGCTGCCACGCCGGAGTGCTAAAGCACTCCGGCGTGGCAGCTTAGATTAAAACAAAAAGGGTAGATACGGTACGCTCATACTTGCATCAAACAAAAACTGATGCCACGGCAGCGCGAACGGGACGGCGAGATCCGCGTCACTGCATTACCGACCAATCACGCGACCAGTACTCGACGTCACTACCGAATAAGATTCAAAACAAACAGCAATTTTTATGAAAAAATATATTTTATAGTACTTACGAATGAAAAGTGATGCCGTGGGTTTTATTTTTAGTTCTTGAGCAATTTGAGCACTTTTTAAAAACACACTTAGGCATTGTTTTATCATATAAACACAAAATATTAGCAATATTTCTTTTTGGCGTTCACATGTACGTCGTTTGCATGTCAAGTTGTGACTAAAGCGATTAGGGTCGTGGACCACAATTGGTGCGGTTCACTTTTGTGAGGCTAGTGCCGTATCTACCCTTTTTGTTTTAATCTAAGGCTTTAAGTGAGGTACCGGTCGAAGGCTGCGAAGACCAGGTCGGGATGATGCCGTCGAGTGCTGCCGAAGGTCCAGGAAGCGTCGTTGAGAGCTGCTATTATGTAACCATTCATCACATGACTGAATGAATTAAAACTGTTAACTTGTTTAATACAGAAAATGATTAAGTTATGTTCCTGTTTTATGAACCTTACCCTTCTAAATTTTGATTACCACAATAATTCAAATACATAGAATCCTCCATTTTTCTAATTCAGAAGATGATTATGGACCAATGACTACTTAAATGATTATATGACAGAAATGAAAATATGGATTCATTTTACCAATTATTTCTCTATGACAAAATATATTATTTAAGTATTCGGTATTCGGCCGAATAATATGTAGATATTCGGTATTCGGCCGAATATAATAAAAGCAGCCGAATAGGCCGAATACCGAATAGTAACCGAATATTCGTTGCAAGTCTAATTTTCATCCTTCTATCATCAACCCCTAATTTTATGGCGGTACGAAGTTCGCTGGGTCAGCTAGTCTTCTACTATATAAAAATAAGTCGGGTTTTCCTTCCTGACGCTATAACTCCAGAACGCACGAACCGATTTCCACGGTTTTGCATTCGTTGGAAAGGTCTCGGGCTCCGTGAGGTTTATAGCGAAGAAAATTTAGGAAAAATTAAAAAAAAAAACTTTTAATCACCAAACGAAATGTTACATAAAACGATGCCATCTGGTGGCGAAACGGAGTTCGCAGGGTTTGCTAGCTACTTTATAATAATAGGCAATGTTTCTCAATCTCAAGTAAACAAATGAACGTCAATTAGCTTCAATAAATGTTGAGTAAAATTATTCGCTTTCAAAGCACAACACAGGGAATACAGAATGAGCAGTGATTGTAATGGCTCTTTGATTATAATTTGACATCTGACGTGGTTATTAGTAAAAAAACCTTTCTTTTTTACTTTAACACAAAGTGAACGATTGACTTTATTATCGGGTGGAATTATTAAACAGACCCCACTCCACACTTAATGTAAGTTCAATGCGGAGTGCTGTTTAGGCTTGTTGAAAATATATCGATGTATCGATATATCGATATTTTTTGTTCGATATATCGATATTTTTTGCTGATATATTTTGATTCGATATATCGATACATCGATACAAAATAACCAATATCGAAATTCGTATCAAAAACGATATTTTTTTAATTATTAGCGGCATATCACGATCTGACTAAATTCGTTTCTGGAAAAATCGATCGATCGGAATGATCTGTGCTGTAATTAGTATTGTCTATTATTTGTAAATCTGTTTCGCTGGTGAATTGTTTGTGCTGATTTCCATAATTTATTCTGTGGAAGTGTGTGACTGTCTAGTCAGTTTACCAAAGATGGCACCTGAGAGGCCCTGCAATCATTTTCATCATTCAAAAATAGGGTCTATTTTTAGGGAGATAATTTTCGTATCATTATTATTCCGCGTGTCATAAATATATTTTTGGAAAAATTGGTCCGATATATCGATATATCTATGTTTTTTTCGCGATATATCGAATCCGATATTGATATTTTTTAAAATATCGATGTATCGATATATCGATATTTTTTTCAACTTTCGACATCCCTAGTGCTGTTTCGATATGCAAATTGTGTGTCATTAAGTGGTATATCGAAAGGTACCATGTTTTAAAGTGACACTTATTACTGCATCGCCTCAAATTTAATCGTTAATCTTTTGCATGTCGTATAACAGTTTTGATTGTAAAAAAAAATCAGACCATAACTACAAGCATCAATGGTTCAGTGGTGGAGAGCCCGGGTTCGATTCTCAGTCGAGGAAAGACTATTTATTTTATTGATGAAGGGTATATATCTTGAAGGTCCAATGGGCACCAAAAAGAGGTCCAATGGGCACATTGAATATAAAAATTTTAAGAAGGTCCAATGGACACCAAAAAAGAGGTCCAATGGGCACTTTTTGCTTTTGGGTAAAACGGGTACTAGACCGATTTGAGAAGTTTCACTTGCATCGTCGGGACGCCTCGCTTGTTGCGGAAGTGAGATGGCTCGAGAGGGCTCTGATCGCAGAGGGGGTTTCATGAGAAGAGGTTATGTGGTCGGTGTGGTAAAATAAAATGGTATAGCACTGGAGTGTTGTAAAATATGAAATAAATATATGTATATAAAACTCAAAGGACTGACTGACATAGTAATCTATCAACGCACGCAGCCCAAACCACTGGACGGATCGGGCTGAAATTTGGCATGCAGGTAGATGTTATGACGTAGGCATCCGCTAAGAAAGGAATTTGATCAATTCTACCCCCAAGGGGATAAAATAGGGAATGAAACTTTGTATGAAACTTTGTCAATTTTAAACCGATCGGGCTGAGACTTTGCATGCAGGTATAAGAAGAATCATAGATGAATGTCATTGTGTATAATACAAGCCTGAGAACAAAAACTGTAGTCTACACCGAAGCGAAGCGAGGGCGGGCCACTAGTATGAAATAAAAGTTAAAAATATACATGTAAATAGGAAGGTATATTGTTATGAAGTACTTCAAAATTTTACATCAAATATTTACAAAGTGTCAACGTGAACTTTAAGTTTAATATTAAGATTTTGGCAACCAGTATTGCAACAGTCGGGAATGGAATTGAGTGCGGAGCTGGTGGAAGGTTCAAGTAATTTCTGGATCCTCATCCAGTTCGTAGTTCTTACGGACAGTGGTAAGGATGGGAGGTCAGGAGGAGGGTCCAATAGGGTATTTGACAGTATTAAAAATAAAGTTGAGGAGATCGATGGCGCAAGTGGTTAGCGCGTTCAGCTGCGATCGTTGAAGTTAAGCAACTTTCGCAGTGGTCGGTCATTGGATGGGTGACCGAAAATTTACTATCTCGAGCTCCTAAGTGCTTCGGAAGGCACGTTAAGCCGTTGGTCCCGGCTGCATCTGCAGTCGTTAGCACCCGCCAATCCGCATTGGGCCCGCGTGGTGGATCATGGCCCAATCTCCCTATTCCATCCATAGGGAAGGCCTGTGCCCCAGCAGTGGGGACATTAATAGGCTGATGATGGCCGACACTCTCCCGCTGTTAAGGCGAAGTGGTTATTTCATAGGAATAGGGTATTTCACAGTATTAAAAATAAAGTGCCAATTCTTAGCATCTGTGTTTAGAATGAATATTGGCAGATGTTTTTACTATCTTTACAAAAAAAAAATATTCATAATTTTACTAAAAACCCACGAAAAAGATAATAGTTTTCATGTCTATTGTCACGTGACCCAAAACGCTTGGGATTGGCGGAGCCTAAAATGACGTCACACGCAAGTAAACTTCCGGTTAAAGTGACATTACATTGTATCGTTTGACGTCTTAGTAACAGTCGTGTGACGTCACACACTAGTAAGACGCCATATTGTCCAGAAAAACGTTTTCGCGGCAACTTGAAAATGGAGTTCTTGATTTGGTTATTTTTACTGAAATAGATGAATGAGAGAATGATGAATATCCACATTTTACGGACTCCATAAACATTAGTCAATAACGTGAGATCGTTTTCTAAAACTTGTCAAATACCTACCCTATTGTAAAACAACTGGGTGGTGGTCGGATGAGAGTTCATTGACCGTTTCTATCGAACGCAGCCTAAGAGCTACGTTCTTAAGTAAGGCCATGTCTAGTTAATAGTAAATTATTTCGCCCCGGGCTTAAAATCTTCCCTATAAATAGTGTACCATAGACAATCAAATAATGAACAGGGACACGAAAAAAGTATCGATACTTTGTGGTATCGAGTACTTTTCCTTTCGATACCGATACTTTTGTACTCGATACTTGGTTTTCGATACATCAACTAAATGAGTACTTTTTGGCAAGTATCGATACCTTTAAAAATTTGGATAAGCGCCTTATATAGATGGCAACGCCATCTAGTGGAATCAAACCAAACCTTCTAAAACATTCCATAGCGTTGATATAATTGGAAGCACATAAGGCCCTATGAAATGTACTCGATACTTCGAAGTATCGATACTTTTGTTTTTTTTTTATGTTATAGGGGGCATACGAGCAGACGGCTCACCTGATAGTAAGTGATCACCGTCGCCCATGGACACTTGCAACACCAGGAGTATCACAAATGCGATGCCGGCCTTTAAGGAAGGAGTACGCTCTTTTTTGAAGGTTTTTTTTGTTTCAATACTTTTACGAGTACGATATTTATATTCCGATACTACTCACGAGTACAGTATCGATACTTTCTATTCGATATCGTGTCCCTAATAATGAATGCCTTAACGGTTTATCAATTGCGTGGGGGTGTCGTAGGTTCATTCATCGATTCCCCAGATTCCCCGCGTTTTGTTCAGTTCCCGAGGGACCATTCACAACTGTTTCTGTGATGAGAATACAGATAGATATTGTTTCCTGATCTTAGGTAATGAGTTTTCGGTTAACAATGATATAACCTGTTGATGCTACGAATTCACCGTTTCAATGTTCCGAATATAACCTTAAAAGGTCTTGACGTAAATAGATACGTCTTTACGCTGTTATATCCTTTGGAGTTTGGATAGAGCACCGTCAAAGATGCAGCCTGAGAGAAAAAAACCCAGTCGACTGCAAGTCGGACTCACGCACTTAGGGTGCCGTAGTCAGGCAATATTTTTTTTTCGATGTCGCTTGCTAATTTGCCAAGTAAATTGAAGCGCCAATGTGTAAAGACATTATTTGGAGTCGTATGTCGGCCCTCGCTTTTGCTAGCCAACATTTGTATCATCATCATCATCATCATCATCACCTTCCCTATGGATGGAATAGGGACCATGGGGCCATGACCCACCACGCGGGCCCAGTGCGGATTGGCGGGTTATAACGATTGCAGATGCAACCGGGACCAACGGCTTAACGTGCCTTCCGAAGCACGGAGGAACTCGAGATAGAAATTTTTGGTCACCCATCTAATTACCGACCACTGCGAAAGTTGCTTAACTACAACGATCGCAGCCGAACGCGCTTACCACCTGCGCCATCGAGCTCCTGTCTCATGAATGTCTAAAGGTGAAGGCTCATTCAAGTGGTCAATATAGACAAGCTTTGGAGTTTACGAAAAGACCGGCGCGAGCGGAATGACACTTCAGTCGGATGAGTTCATATCAACTCGGCAATTCGAACGAGACTGCCACCATGCCATAGACAATTGGCGCCAATTTTGAACAAAAACATATATATTCGCATTCGCGAATGTCGATACCAGATATTCTCATCCGCATTCGGAGCTGCCACACGTTGTCCCCATTAACAATCAGTTTGCTTAGCTCACGTTAGGTTAAGCCACGAGCTCTGTCAACATGCAGTGGTGGCTGGACATACTCGTAAATCATCATCATCGACCCATGCTCGTCCACTGCTGGACATAGGTCTCTCCTAATGCACGCCACTGCTCCCGATTTTCTGCCACTCTCATCCAGCCCACTCCAGCCAGCCTACGAATGCCATCATCCCATCTTGTCTCAGGGCGTCCCAGTTATGACAAACTCGTAAATCAATTCAATATAATTAATGATTTCATAAAACGCATCATGGCACATAATACACACATCAAAAGTGTCTAGGGATCAACATATATTTTTGCAATAACTTTTCTCCTGATTGATATTAATTAAAATTTTCTTTAAGGATTCATCAAATAAAGTGTTTTCGTTTGTCACAGTAACGATAAACCAAGTCACCTTTGCATTAATAAAGAAATTTGCCATTTTCCTAATAAATGGATTTTTGACATTTGAACCACTAACACAAAAGTTCGAAAAAAAGACTGAAATAACAGTTTTCTCTAAAATTTTATTGGGTAACTTAAACAATTAATAATCCGTATTTCTACCGCGAACACTAACAACACAAGAACATCGGTTTGGCATACTCAAAATGAGTTCATCCAAATCACGCTGTGGAATGGCCGCCCATGTTCGTTGCAACAACAAAAAAAGGTCTTCTTGCGACTGGATACCCTCCATATTCGGCAGAGCTCTTCTCTGTAGCATATCCCATGCATGCTCAATCGGGTTCAAGTCTGGCGACTGAGCAGGCCAGGGCAGGACATTGATGTTAGCTGCGGCGAGAGTCTGTCTTACAACTCTTGCGGTGTGCGGTCGTGCATTATCATGCATTAACTGAAATAAGGGACCGATTTGCACTTGTAGAGGAACGATGACGTCTGATACAATCGTCTCAGCATAAATTTGAGCGTTGAGGTTGCCTCTGATCCAAATCAACTCAGTTCTTCCGCCGATCCAAATACCCGCCCATACCATGATGGTTCCACCACTATAAGGATGGACTTCCTGGCAGGATTTTAATCGCTGTTGGCGTCCAGGGGTTCTCCAGTGTCGTATACGTCTTGTATCCGGTCTCATACCAAAACGAGACTCATCAGAAAAGCACACGAAACGCCATTGTTCTTCTGCCCAATTTCTGTGTTCAAGAGCCCATTGATATCGAATCCTACGATTGTGCATTGCTATAGGTGGTACCCGTAGCGGTCTTCGGGAATGAAGGTTCACTTCATGCAAGCGGTTTCTGACTGTTTGGTCGCTAATTAAGTTGCCTGAAGAGTGATGAAGCCTCACGGCTAACATCATGGCGGTTATTGTTGGAGCTCTTCGAGTTAAGATTCGAATGTATCGGTCTTGTCTCCGTGTGGTGCAGCGATACCGTCCTCCATGGCGCTCAGCCACGGTACCAGTGCTTCGGTATCGTGTCCAAAGTCGACTGATAACACTCTGACTTGTATTCAGAGCTAAAGCCACAGTACGTTGCCGGGAACCAGCTTCTATCATTCCCACGGCTCTGAGCATTTCTTCCCTGCTTAAATGACGTCGCCGCTCCATAATAACGTTGGTTTTAATCAGTAGTAGGGAAACAGTAGCACTAATAATGTCTTCAATGCGTTGTATGTTTTTATAGGGAAAATATTGACAGCTGATTTTCATCTTTTACTCGAATTTGATTCACAGTTCCTGATTCAAATTATGAAATGCACCAAAAAGGATCCATATAAATTTATAAAATCATAAATTTATTACAAAGCCACATCTCAATCTCAAGAAATCCGCATAAAAATGCTTGATCCCTAGACACTTTTGATGTGTGTATATTCGTTGTAAGCCTGTGCCTGGCGATAGGGTTCGGGAATGCAACAGATACCTACTTACTTGTAACTAATTATTTTGTGACTTAATTTGGTATTACATAGATTCTCATCTAAAGCCGCATAATTATGTAATATAGACAGCATTTTTGTCTTGTCTTGTCTATCGCTCGGCATCGCTTAATTTGCCGAGTAAAGGGAATATCAACGTGCATAGAACTCATTTGGCGTCGCTTGTTGGTACTCGCTCTCGCTTGCCAACATTTGTCATTTTGACGACCTCCGTGGCCGACTGATTTGTAAGCTGGGTTTCAAGTCGCCAGCTCGAGGGTCCCGTGTTCGAATACCGGTGGGGGCAGATGTTTGTGTAATGAAAACGAGCAAATTTGTACTCCAGTCATGGATATTTAATATGTCTAATATATAAAATTCTCGTGTCGCGGTGTTTGTGGTTAAACTCCTCCGAAACGGCTTTCCCGATTCTCATGAAATTTTGTGTGCATATTGGGTAGATCTGAGAATCGGACAACATCTATTTTTCATCCCCCTAAATGTTAAGGGTAATCCACCCCTAATTTTTTTTTTAATTTTAGATTTTTTTTTTATGATACATCATACAAAAATACATACAACCCTAAATTTTCACCCTTCTACCACTAACCCCTATTTTTTTTATGGCGGTACGAAGTTCGCTGGGACAGCTAGTATTTCTATATAAATATACTTATATATGCATCAATATAAAAATGAATTCAAGTAATGAATTGAATTGAAAACGCTCTTAAAACTGAAATTTCTCCTTCCGCCAACAGCGACACCGCACCCTAATTCCGTATTAGGATCGCCCACACAGAACCAGGCGCTCTCCAAAACATCTTAATGATACCCGTATTATGAAATAATTGAGAACCATTTTATTGAAACAAACAAGCACTCTCGTGTAGTAATCCAATTGATTTGTCTACCTTGTTATTATATGACGGGTACATTCTATTAAAAGTAGAATTTATATTATATAAACAATATAAATATTTCCAACACTCACACCAATTAGCCTAGCCCCAAAGTAAGCACTGTAATGCTTGTGTTATGGGATGCTAGGGTAACGGATAGAATACATATACTAATACATATATATAAGTATATTTATATAGAAAAATATAATAAACATCCATGACTGGAGTACAAATGCTCGTATTCTTCACACAAACATCTTCCCTCACCGGGATTCGAACCCGGGGGACCGCTCGAGTCGGCGACATCATGAAACCCGGCGTACAAACCACTCGGCCACGGAGGTCGTCAAATAAATATTAAATTAAAAGTAAATATGTTTGTATTTTTATTTTTACGTATATCTACTTGCAGCATATTTCTGAATCTCAATTTAACTAATCTTGGGACACAGCAGTGCCCCCGCCAAGTAGAGCAAAAAATCATCATGGCCGTACCATCCTTTTTTCGAAACAGTTCCTATCATTTTCGACCCCCTTTAACTTCGTTGTGGATAAAACTGGAAGCCAGAATTTTCACTATCCAAGCTGGCATTGTATAAACACAGTATGTTTCAAATTTAATTCAATTTGAACAAATAGTTTAAGAATTATAAGTAGTCAAAGTTCTTAATGTTGTTACTCATTGACTGACCGAACTACTTATCTGTAACGTAATTTCTATCTGTTATAGTGTTTTAGCATTTAGTGTAACAATCAAGGAAAAACTTAAATATTTTGCAATTTCTTCATTTTAATGGCGTAATCTTAATATATATAAATCTCGTGTCACAATGTTTGTCCTCAATGGACTCCTAAACCAGTGAACCGATTATAATAAAATTCGCACACCATGTGCAGTTCGATCCAACTTGAGAGATAGGATAGTTTAAATCTCAAATTATAGTCGCAATTTTAATTTATTGCAAATTATTACTTTTGGGCGGTACGAAGTTCGCCGAGTCAGCTAGTAATAAAATAAAATCTTGAGGTTTTTGCCACTTAATATATTTTGGTTCAAATATTGATTTTAATTTATTGAGATAAATAATCTACACTGAATTTTCAATTGTAGCGTAAATATATGGTACACTTATGAATCGAGGAACTTGATGGCGCAGGTGGTTAGCGCATTCGGCTGCGATCTTTGAAGTAAATCAACTTTCGGTCATTGGATGGGTGACCAAAAATATTCTATCTCGAGTTCCTCCGTGCTTCGGAAGGCACATTAAGCCGTTGGTCTCGGCTGCATCTGCAGTTGTTAGCATCCGCCAATCCGCACTGGGCCCACGTGGTGGGTCACGGCCCAATCTCCCTATTCCATCCATGGCGAAGGCCTTTGCCCCAGCAGTGGGGACATTAATAGGCTGCTGATGATTGTGACACTTATTTCCGTTTCTTGTCCGTTCAATACGATCTTCATATACAAGAAATTCCAAAATATTAAACCGTTTTCGAGGCTATATATAAGAGATATTTTTTCTCTTCTACTATCTACCGTCCTTAGGTTTGTAGCTTTCTACGAATGGTAATGATGGCTACCGTTGTCTGCCTCACCAGATGGCGCCACTGTTGAGTGAGGTCCTAAATTGTGACTTTTAAAGTTTATTAATAAGCACATGAAATCAAAGGTTACATTTAGATCGTATTTTAACACAAAAGAACCATATCCTAAACATAATAGGCCATGCCACAGTGACGCGCAGTTCCGTTTTATTCGGAAAAAATGGGAACATAATCATTTTTCTAAGCTCAAATTTTTAATAACTGACATTCATTGCCACATAACTCATATTTGCCATAATTAAGCCGAATTGTTACCAATTATTCACAACATTATTTTAATTAGAAATAAACCCGCGTAGTCAACCAACAAGCAATAACATTTGACATTTCGGAGACCTCACGCTACACTAGCGCCTCTAGCGGCGGATTCATACGCGATAGCCCCCCTCATTGAATACAACGAATGGCGGTGCACAGGGCCAGAGGTACTGAGAAGTGCTTCCAATAGATACATCTTATTGATGCCACAAAGAGACCGCAGGCATCCACCTGCCACTTGACTGTACTCAAACCAAGTTATTGAGCTTTATCGGCTTCCTGTATTAAGTAAGTACTCATGGGAAACTGACACGTCCACTTGTGTGTTACTTTCGAATTTGAATATTATTATTGGAGTTTACTCCTTAAGAATCGATTTGCATATATAAGGGGCCCGGTATGAGAAAAATGTGAGGAGTGAAATCTATCGATGAATGACCTCGTTACGTTTTTGGTGCGCATCCTATGTCGCGCAACTTTGACAAACAAAGATGACGGATTGACATTAATATTTTTTTTATATATATTTTCGATGTTTAAATCTAAGAAAAAAAAAATCTAGAAAAAAAATCCACGTGGACCAGGCAGCAGACGGGACTCGAACCCGCGCCCTTCGCTGTCCTGGCAAAGGCACTGACTAATTTTGCTACCGCGGCCATGACGGCAGTGTCGAATTATTTCTAGCCTTTCTTATTATTTTTTCTAAGTACACACATTGATTACATGTTGAAATACATGCTAAATTATGATTAATAGTTTTTCTGCAAAGTAGACAATGATTGCCTGCAAATTATTTTAGCTCATTATACAGAAGCTCAGCAGCTACAAGAAATTGCACACACGCAAAGCCTCTTTGAAGACCTAACGGCATCTCGCCGTAGATTTGCGAACCGATGGCGTAGCTTTTCGACATTCACAAGTGCTTGTAACAGCCTAGACTGAATAAACGATATTGATTTTTAATTGAGAATGTGTTATTTATATTAAATACTTTACCATGTTTAGACAAAATAGCCCGGGAGCCACCAATCCTGAAAGCTCCGTGATCACGGATTCTAATATTTTTGATAAAAAATATAAGTTAACGTTTAGACGAACAAGATTTGCTTGGTCAGCGTGGATTTGATTAGCCGGAAATATTTTAATTAAATTATTTATTATTAAATTTTCATATTTTTTTCCGTCATCACGGATTTTGATCAATGTTATATAGAATTTTGTGTGAAATATTATATTCAACAAGAAAAAATCCGGCCGACCAATGATTTTTAGCCGGAAAGGTCACGCATACCTATTTCAATGGTGTGATAAGGGGTAAAATTTATCCATTATCACGGAAACCCTTTTTTTTTTAATTCACGCGTTTTAATGTCATATTTATAACTAGTGGCCCGCCCTCGCTTCGCTTCGGTGTAGAGCTGTAGTGTAAACTATAGTTTTTGTTCTCAGGCTTCTGCTATAAACAATGACTTTATTTATATAATTACACGTGTTATTGTGAGTCAACCATAAAAGATAGGCATATGCTGTTGCGGGATATTTTTTAGACAATTTTATGTAGAATATTTCCGTCATACATGATTTCTATGTAACTTTAACCATTAAGGCTGCACACGCGACGGAAGCTTAAAAAATGGAGTAACTTCTCCCGTTTTACCAACATTTCCCTTCACTACTCTGCTGCTATTGATTGTAGCGTGATGAAAAGTATACTATAACCTGCCCAGGAGTATGAAGAATAATTGTACCAAGTTTCATTAAAATCCGTCGAGTACTTTTTGTTTCTATATGGAACATACACACAGACAGACAGACAGACAGACAGACAGACAGACAGACAAAAATTTTACTGATTGCATTTTTGGCATCAGTATCGATCACTAATCACCCCCTGATTGTTATTTTGAAAATATATTTCATGTACAGAATTGGCCTCACTACAGATTTATTATAAGTATAGATTATCTTGGCATGCGTGCTTACAAACTGCCGAAAGTATCGCGATGATCGCGAAGAAAAATCACTAGATGAAGGTATTTGATATTTGAATAAAGAAGATAATAGAGGAATAATTGTAGTATTATATATATAATATATAATTATATATGTATATATATATATATCATTTAATTATTAATATATATATATATATATAAACTGAAACGGGTTGGGATGAAATTAAGCATATTTATATATTTTACATATAGAGGATGCTTTTTATCCCGGAAAAAAATGGATGCGTGTAACTTATGTACGCGCGTGAGAAGTTATACTTCTTTAGCATCATTAAAATATTTGTTAATTGCATGCAAATAATAAATAATTACAATAAAATAATAAGAGGACTGGAAAAGGATAGTTAACACAGTTAATGAAGTTCAGTTTTAATTTGAAAAATTAAATAAATATTCAAAATATTCAATTAAAATCACTACTGAATTTAAGATATTAGTCCATATGTAATTAGCACTTGTAAGTCACTAAAACACGTTGTGTTCTTGACCTTCACAAGTGCTTGTAACAGCCTAGACTGATTAAATTTCATTTCATTTCATTTCATTCCATTTCATTCCATTTCATTCCATTTCATTCCATTTCATTCCATTTCATTCCATTTCATTCCATTTCATTCCATTTCATTCCATTTCATTCCATTCCATTCCATTCCATTCCATTCCATTCCATTCCATTCCATTCCATTCCATTCCATTCCATTCCATTCCATTCCATTCCATTCCATTCCATTCCATTCCATTCCATTCCATTCCATTCCATTTCATTTCATTTCATTTCAATGACCCGTTCAAATCTGCCCTGTTTGCTTTGTTCAAATGTGCCCCACGGTCACTTGGAAAATAAAATATTACAATTAACGCGCCCGCGGCTAACTTCATTATGTTAAAATTTTGTGTTACAGTGATGAAAATTTCACTCTCATAATTTTTTCATAACGCGGCTAAAGAAGTATAACTTCAAAAATGTTAGGCTCCCGTGAGATTATCAAAAACTAGAACTAGTAGACGAAGTCACGCGCACCCGCTAGTAATTCGATCTTACCTCTGATAAAAATATTGACCTTTTTAAAAGATAAACCTAGGTTTTGTAGCGGTTCAACCAGACACGTTAATTTTTAGTACCATGTCTTGTATGGCCCGATGATATACAAATTTTTTAATAAAGATCAACTTTCTTTTTTCTTTAAATATGAGGTTGTCAAAATTTACATTCAGAGACATTAGCTCGGAAAATTTTACGTGGAGTCTGTTGTAAATATTAAATAATTATATGTAATTATAAATAAATATTTCCAACACTCACACCAATTAGCCCAGCCCCAAAGTAAGCACTATAAAGCTTGTGTTATGGGATACTAGGGTAACGGATAGAATACATATACTGTACATATATAAGTATATTTATATAGAAAAAACCATATTAAACAGCCATGACTGGAATACAAATGCTCGTATTCATCACACAAACATCAACCCCCACCGGGATTTGAACCCGGGACTCTCTCGAGTCGGCGACACTATGAAGCCCGGCGTACAAACCACTCGGCCACGGAGGTTGTCTAAATTTGTAAATAATAAGTAATAAAATGATTATTACACAAATTTGATGAAGATTTAAATTGACCCACCAGGGGGCCAATCGCCTAACTGGATTGCTTTGGAAAACGCTATCGCTTACGATTTCATTTTGTTATTTCTAGCCCCCTGAGGTTTTCAAATGCCTCGCGCTCTTTTTTTTTCTTTTGCATTGGTAATAACAATGTTAAAGAAAATGAGCGTGAGGTATTTCGGCGGTTAGAAATAACAGAATGAAATCGTAAGCGATAGCGTTTTCCAAAGCAATCCAGTTAGGCGATTGGCCCCCAGTTCAACATAATTGTTCCTAGATCGTCGCGCTTTAGTTTCATGCAATTATTACCAAATACACCTAGTAGCAAACATTTGTGAAGATAGCAGAAATGTGACGCTACAACAACACCCACAGTTCTGCATTATTTACGATCAAAGAGTTTAATAAATAAATTATAGGTGTGAGTTAAATAAGGAACTGAATATATAATAAAACTAGCTGCCCGCCCTCGCTTCGCTTCGGTGTAGAGCTGAAGTGTAGACTACAGTTTTTGTTCTCAGGCTTGTATTATACACAATGACATTCATCTATGATTCTTCTTATACTTGCTTGCAAAGTCTCAGCCCGATCGGTTTAAAATTGACAAAGTTTCATACAAACTTTCATTCCCTATTTTATCCCCTTGGGGATAGAATTAATCAAAATCCTTTCTTAGCGGATGCCTACGTCATAACATCTACCTGCATGCCAAATTTCAGCCTGATCCGTCTAGTGGTTTGGGCTGTGCGTTGATAGATCACTATGTCAGTCAGACACCTTTGAGTTTTATATATATAGAAGATTATACGGTTTATTATCTCCTTGAAAATAAGTGTTTAAGATATAGGGCTTATAATTCTTTTAATGAGATATATTTATTTATTGAAGAGAAACTTCTTTTCGGACTGGGTGTAAACTGAAAAATCCTAGTGAAAAGATGGAAAGGAAATGTGTCGCATCACACGACTTTATATATATGAGTGTGTATGTGGGATGCGTGCGCAACTCTTCCTGACAAGCATGAAAGTTTCAAGTTTACCCTCTAGAGTAAACTCGGCGAAGGCTGAAACGCTACGAGCGTCACACGCTATAATATAAATATAGATATTTATGAGAGATACGTGCGCTGCTCCATTCCCCTTTGCCTTATGCACCGCCTAATGTTAGATTATTTAAAAAAAATGCTACTTCATACTTAGATTAAAACAAAAAGGGTAGATACGGTACGCTCATACTTGCATCAAACAAAAATTGATCCCACGGCAGCGCGAACGGGACGGCGAGATCCGCGTCACTGCACTACCGACCAATCACGCAACCAGTACTCGACGTCACTACCGAATAAGATTCAAAACAAACAGCAATTTTTATGAAAAAATATATTTTATAGTACTTACGAATGAAAAGTGATGCCGTGGGTTTTATTTTTAGTTCTTGAGCAATTTGAGCACTTTTTAAAGACATACTTAGGCATTGTTTTATCAAATAAACAAAAAATATTATTAATATTTCTTTTTGACGTTTACATGTACTCGTACGTCGTTTGCATGTCAAGTTGTGACTAAAGCGAATTAGGGTCGTGGACCACAATTTGTGCGGATCACTTTTGTGAGGCTAGTGCCGTATCTACCCTTTTTGTTTTAATCTAAGACTTCATATGTGTGATTTGCACTTTTTATTTATTCATTTAATAGGTACACAAACAAAGTGAAGTTATTACATGGGTAAACAACATACATCTAGGAAAAATCAAAACTGCCATCCACAACAGAGTACACAACATAAGATAAAATAATGGCAAAAATAATAACATACACATAATGCCTAGTTCCCAGCCTGTTCATAACAGATTTGTTACCGAAGGGCGTCTTCGTTAGAACCGTATAGAGGTAGTCGGAGACACCCACGCATCTGTAATATTCCTCGAATCCCGCAGACAACACCGCTGTGTTTGTTCCTCGGGACGTTATTTTCTTCTGTAAACAAGTCTTGCCAATATTCAGGCTTAAATACGAAATGAAACAGAGTTAGGTGTATTTGTTTGTGAAATATTCCAGTTCCACGCCCGAAATTGGAAATTGTAGTGACGAGTCAAAATCAAATCGGGGTTTGTGGTAATTAAGCAACTTACGCAATCGAGTTTTATTGAACGGGTCACCAAGACCTGTTCTACTCTATTCTTTAAAAGGCACGGTAAGTGATTAAGTACTCACTTTAAAAAGTGATTTAGTATTCACGTTGGTCTAGTGCCCATTGGACCCTCTAGATTCGACCCAAAAGCAAAAATTGCCCATTGGACCTCTTTTTTGGTGCCCATTGGACCTTCTTAAAAATTTTATATTCAATGCGCACATTGGACCTCTTTTTTGGTGCCCATTGGACCTCCTTAAAAATTTTATATTCAATGCGCCCATCGGACCTCTTATTAAGTGCCCATTGAACCTTCAAGGTTATACCCTACTGCCAGTTGGACCTTATTAACAGATTTGTTAAGCACAGTACAGTCATGTAGAAAATTGCAGACAAAAATAAAATTAATAGTAGGTATTATAAAGGCACTAACTAAATATCATCAATTAATTCATTCAGTTCTTTTTGAGTGATAAAGGAAAGGCCTGTTTTTTTTTTTTTTTTTTTTTTTTTTTTGTTTCCTCCCAGGCGGGGGAGAGGGTGAGAAATCCTCATGGATACCCTACAGCCGGCTGTAAGGTTATGTCAGACTCCTACTGACTAAAAAACACCCTTTATTCATGCTTATGGCCAGAAGGGCCTTACAAGCTTCATCTGAAGCGATCACCCCCCGAGAGGGGGATGATGCGGCGCTGCGTTAGTTTAAACTAGTGCATAGTTTAAAATAACGCAAAATGCGCTTAGAGGACAAGTGCACTCAGATGTGCACTTGAAACGGGAGGGGACTGAGAGGAATCGAACCTCTCTGTGTCGGGGGGGCGGGGGGGACTCATCGCGGGTGTTGGATCCTCAGCGGCCAAGAGGGCCGCGAGATCGCGCGTGAGTTTATTGTGTGTGGCTGTGAGTGCGTGTTTGGGCCTGCGGGGCCTGAATCGAGATGGAGTGTGTGGAGCGTATCCCGACGCCGATCTAATGAGTGTGTTAGAGTGCTCTTCTGCAGCTTTGAAGAACCGTTCCGAGCACTCTGTGAGGTGTGTTTGAATTGTGTCGAGTTGAAGGTCCCTGTGGAGGTCCGCGTTGCGGACGTACCACGGGGCCCCTGTGGCTATGCGGCAGAAGCGATTTTGAAGCACTTGAAGTTTGTTCAAAATCGCTTCGTCCGCGTGTGCGAACACTGGTGACGCGTAAGTGAGGACCGGGCGTATGCAAACTTTGTAAAGCGTTCGCTTGTTACGAAGTGACATTTTGCTGTATTTACCGAGCATCGGGTGGAGGCGGCTCATATAAAAGCGCGCGTTCGCGACTACGCGTGTGATGTGTGCACGGAAGGTGAGTTTTTTGTCTAGTGTGATCCCTAGGTATTTGACTGTGCGGTGCCACGGTATTGCTATGCCTTGCATTCGCAGAGACCGCGCACCGTGTTGTATGGTTTTGGTGCGGCGCTTGGGATCGAAGCAAATGGCCGAACTTTTGTCCGGATTTACGTCGATTCTCCAATCGCGGAACCAATTCCCAAGTGTTGTGATTGCCGGTTGGAGCTTGGCTATGATTTGATTGGTACTGGCTCCCCTAGAGTAGAGGGCCGTGTCGTCCGCGAAGAGAGCGAGCTCGACACCCTTGGTCTGAGGGATGTCATTGGTGTACGCTGTGTATAGCAGGGGGGGAGAGAGCGGACCCCTGCGGTACACCGGCTCGTAGTGGGCGGGGCGTTGATAGTGAACCTTCGTATCTATAGCGGAAGGTGCGGTTTGATAGAAAAGAGGCTACTAACCTAACTAGGCGGTCAGGTAACTCTAATTGATATAATTTAAAGATTAATCCGTCGTGCCAAACCTTGTCGAAGGCTTTGGCGACGTCGAAGAAGACTGCAATAGTTTTATATTTATTAAGTTGGAAGCCGCTTAGGGCGTGCTCCACTATGCGATGGATCTGTTGGGGGCAGGAGTGTTTGGCTCTGAAGCCGAATTGGTGGTCAATGATAATAGGATCGGATGGTGATAGGAGGTGCTCTCTTAGTCTGGTCAGTATGGTTTTTTCGAAAAGTTTCGCCATTGCCTTGAGGAGGCTAATAGGGCGATGGCTACTGGGGAGGTGCGCGGGCTTTCCGGGTTTGGGGATGCCTATCACTATTGCTTCTTTCCAGGCGGCTGGGAAGTAGCACAGATCAAAACATGCGTTAAAGAGAATTGCAAGCAAGATTAGCATTTGGATGGGAAAATGCTTGAGCGCCTTGTTAGAGATGCCGTCGGCGCCCGGGGCCTTGCGTTGCTTAAAGTTTCTAATGGTCTGTCTGAGTTCGTCTGTCGTGACGGGGTCTAGGGGGTTGTCAATGAGTGGAAGGGCGGCCCGCCGGCGGACCTCCTCCTCCACTCCGCGAATATGTTGCGGGTTAGTTTCCTGCGTACTAGGCGTGCATTGCGCCGCTATGCTGTCTGCAAAACACTCAGATTTTTCGTCGTCTTCGAAGGCGACGGTGCCGTCGGGGCGAGTGAGCGGGGGGGTGTGAGTGGTGACGTCGCTACGGAGCGCTTTCGCGATTCTATAGTACGCAAGATGGGATGGGGTAATGTCCGCCATGAGTTCCTCCCAACGGGAGTGTCTCAGAGCGGCTAATTGGGACCTAACTTGTCGCTGAAGGCGATTAGCTGTAGCCCTATACTCGGGGGTGGGGTATAATTTGGCTCTCCGGAGAGCGGCGTTTTTGGCTTGGATTAGGTTCCGGATGGCCAGCGGGAGCTTGGGCTTTGGCAGCTCAACCTCCCGCGAGTTCTCCTTCGCCTTCTCGGTCACCAATAAAGTTAAAGACTCTATAGTTTCGTCAATCTTGTCGGTGCTGTCGAGACTGTCCGGTGAGTTAGGGAACGGGGACTCGGGGGAGTCTAAAGCGGTCTCGAGAGCGGAGCGGTATCCGTCCCAGTTGGTGAATAGCCTCTTAGGGGGCGCGGGGGCGTCTAGTGGGTCTTGGGGACCTAGAACTAGGGACACCGGTCTGTGATCTGACCCCAGGTCGTCGAGTGTTTCGATCGAGCTGAGGCGAAGCGACACGTTTTTAAGGATCGCGAAGTCCAGGACGTCGGGTCGGTTTTGTACATTGTCTGGGTAGTGGGTGGGCGCGTAGGGACATATGACATCATAGCCAAGCTCCTCGGTGATGTGTAGTAATCTGCGGCCAGAGGTGGTGGTGGTCTCGCATGTCCAGTCGGTGTGTTTGGAGTTAAAGTCACCGAACATTATGACTGATGTACCTAGTGAAGTGAGTGTTTCGAAGTCTGCGCGGTGAGGGTGTGTACCTGATCTAATGTAGACTGAGGCGATGATTAAGGACTGGTGTCCTGTCATCGCCAGCCTACAGATGGTGGCTTCCATGTTTGTGAGCGCGGGAGTGGGTATAGGTGTGCAGTGTAAATTGCGTCTATAGTAAATTGCGGTGCCGCCGCGCGCGTTGGCACCGTCGTTCCGGATTAATTTATACTTAGGGATCGACAGCCCCTTCATTTGAGTTGGTTTGAGCCAAGTCTCCTGGAGGAGCAGAAAGTCGGGTTCCCTATCTTGCAAAAATAATTTAATTTCGTTAAGGTTGGACTTTAAGCTGCGCGTATTAAATGACACAAGCGAAGCGCCTTTCGGCTTGGTACGCCCGGGGTTTAGTTGAGTGATTGTTATGTTAGTGTTTTGCGCGGTCATAATTTAAACAACAGTGGTGTTTGTTTGAGTTATCACCGCGTGTTTTGTGTATAGTGTTTTTGTTTGTGTTCGGAGTCTGGTTATTTTCCAGTGTTATAATGATTGAAAATTAATCGAACGCGGCAACGAGTTCGGGGTGTTCGGCTATAGCTATAGCCTTTTCAAGGGGTGTCTTTGCTAGCCGGAGCTTCGCGGCGAGAGTGTGGATCTCGGCGATATTCACCCTCTTGAGCGAGGAGCGAATAAGCGCCATGTCCTCGGCCAGAGAGACGTCTTGGGCTGGCTTAGCTTGTGTTGTTGGTGTGGTGTGTTGTGGTGGGTGTGGTTTTGGGCGGGCCCTGGCTGGTCCCCAGGCTGTCGGGGGCGCCGGGCTGCGAGGGGCGGCCGCCTTGGGTAGCCCCGGGAAGTTTGTGGTGGTGTTAGGTGGTGGTGGGTGTATTTTTGTCGCCGTGGTTGGCTTTGTGTGTGTGTGAGTGTGAGTGTTGGGCTTGGGGCGTGGGGCCCGCGGGCAACCCCTGTAATTGGCCGGGTGGCCTTCTTGGCCACAGAGCACGCATGCGGGTGCCCCGGGTGCGTCACGAGTGCGGGTGCACTCCTTGGTGAGGTGAGGTACGAGGCACTTGACGCACCTCGGGGCCGCCGAGCAGTTGGCTGCTGCGTGGCCATATAATTGGCACCTGTGGCATTGCCCAGGGGTGCCTCGCCGGTGTGGGGCCTCGACTTTGATATTGTCGAGGCCACAGACTGTAATGGGACCTTTGAAAATATCCCTAGCTGCCGGGACCGAGGTCAAAATGACAAGAGCCAACGGGTATTGCTTCCCAGTCCGGCTGTGCAACTTGTGCACTGCCTCGGCTGGGAAGCCTTGATCGGTTAGGTCGTTCAGAATGAGCTCGTTGGAGAGCTCGAAGGGGACTCCTCTGAGTACCGCGCGGACTTTGCGCTCCTCGGGGAGGGCGTATGTGTGGTAAGGGATTGTGTGAGTGGTTAGTAGCCTTGTGAGGCTCCTAAATGTGTCGATTGTGGGTGTGGTGATTTTAATGGCGTGACCAGTGTTCGACGCCTGTGTGTAATTTATGTTCTGAGCTTTGCAAAGGTCCGCGACCTTTGCCCATTGCGCCTTATCGCGCAGGAAGACGGGCGGCGGCGGCTTTGCCTTGATAGGTGCGGCGGTGCACCTATTGTGTGGTTTTGTAGTGTTGTGTGATGTTGTGTGGGTTTGTGTGGTCGGTTGGGCGACCGCGAGAGGGGTGAGAGGGCTGAGAGGGACAGAGAGAGAAGGCGCCGTTGGAGACGCGGTGTCTGCGCGGCGCTTGGAGCGCCGCTTCTTCTTGCTCACCACAGTGGTGAACACGGAGTCGTCTGACGCCGACACAATGGTCGAGTCAGAGTCGCAGGTCGAGACCGGGCTCGAGGCGGGGCGCTTGCCCGCGCTCGAGGGCCCGGGGAGGCAGGGGGTGTCGGGGCGGGGGGGTTCGGGGGAGGGGCTGGCGGGCGAGTCGCGCATGGGGCGCGCTCTCGCGACGAGCTCCCTGATGGCGGCCTCATCCAGGGTGAGGCCGAGGGCGGAGAAGAGGGACAGTACTTGTTGTGTGATGTCCATTGTGATGTGTTTGTGTGTAGGTATGTGTAGGTTGTGTAGGTTGTGTAGGTTGTAGTGTGTAGGTGTGCCCTGACTGTGGCGTGAAGCCACAGGTCCTAACACCCTATGCGACACCGATGGACTCCCCTGCCCGCGGCAGGGGGTCGGTTGAAGCTGTAAGAGATGTGTTCCGATATTCCTAGCGAATATGGGAACAACCGTCACCCTTGGGAAGGCCCAAGTGCAAATGGGATCGGGTCTTCCGGTTTCCGAGCTCAGGAGAGCTCGAGACGTACCGGGGCTACGCCGACCAGTTTCGTTAACACCGCTAGGTATCCACTGGTCCAATCTTGGATCTCACGTATGAGCGCAGGCGCGTCGAGTCGACTCGGAGCAGGCAGCTGTGCGGCGGGGCGCACGGAGCAGGGAGGCGGCGGTGCGACGTGGCGCACGGTCCGCGGTCGGAGCGAGAATCCGCCGGAAAGGCCTGGAACCCAGTAGTGTTATATACTACTGTGGCGGCGACATCTACATGCCCCACATATAATATAACATAGAGGAAATAGTCACTCGCCTCCTTAAGAGATGGCGCTACCGGCGCTGCATTTACAACGTATGGAAGCCTACAACGCGCAAGAGAAATTCGGAGCCTAACACTACATATATACGATGCCTGACCAATATCAGTTGAGCCGCGGCCCCCAAGCTAACATCACCCAGCTCGGAGGAAGATCTTCCCCTATGGCCTTTCTTCACTACCTACATACACCAACCCGAAATAAACGGAAATAGGAGTCATCATCAGTCCATTAATCCCCGCCGCAAGGACACAGGTCTTCCCTGTGGATGGAATGGGGAGACTGGGCCTTGACTCACCATGCTGGCCCAGGAAGGTGTTAACGACAGTTGATGCAGCCAGGATCAAAGGCTTAACGTGCCTCCCGAAGCACGGAGGAGCTTGAGATAATAAGTTTTTAGACACCCATCCAATGGCCGACCTTTGCAAAAGTTGCTTAACTTTCAAGATCGTAGGGTAGAATTAGAGGCACTAGTAATATACGTGCATAAAAGTTGGACTAAAAAGTCTAAAAATTGCAGAAAAACAGTTTGAGAAGTCTATAAATGAATTAAAAAAGAAAATAAAATGACTGCAAGCCACTGCCTAAAAATCATATGCGTACATATGATTTGCTATATATATATATATATATATATATACTATATATTTTTGTTTCTTCAAACTAATTATTTAAAAACGATTCCTGATGCGTCTCACATATTTTTATTTAATTACAATTTCTATTTTAGTTATTAAATATCATTTAACATAATTTAAAATATAAATTATTCTGAAATTTTGATGTTTATTATTGTTTACTCATACATTGTAGACATATCCAGTTTGTGGTTAAAATATGGTTACATTTTTCTGGATCAATATCAAGGCATAAGAGATGGAAAATTGCTTCACACTTGGTAAGTTCCATATAATCATCCTTAACTTGGCGGCTTGGAGGAGCTCGATGGCGCAAGTGGCTAGCGCGTTCAGCTGCGATCGTTGAAGTTAAGCAACTTTCGCAGTGGTCGGTCATTGGATGGGTGACCAAAAATTTCTATCTCAAGCTCCTCCGTGCTTCGGGAGGCACGTTAAGCCGTTGGTCCCGGCTGCATCTGCAGTCGTTAGCGCCCACCAATCCGCACTGGGCCCGCGTGGTGGGTCATGGCCCAATCTCCCTATTCCATCCATAGGGAAGGCCTGTGCCCCAGCAGTGGGGACATTAATAGGCTGATGATGATGATGATGATCCTTAACTTCGTGGGTACACGCAGAACAATTCTTCATGTTTATGGGTCTAAACAGTTTTCTTCGGTCACCGCAATTAACTGCTGTCGTACTGTTCGAAAGAGATAGCTTATGAGATAGATGTCTCAGGTCGCTGCGTTGTGGTAAAGGGAATCCCCGCTCGGTTGTATCTTCCGCGAACTGTCACTGGCGCCTACTTCCAAGATAAGTTTATAGGAAAATTACTGCAGTTACGATTAAGCGATTTTGATCTTAGTTGACACCAAGTAACCCTATCAAAATACACAATATCGAATAACACGAAAATAGAATTTTGAGAATACACCTTTAACGCGCCTGCTTTGAATCGGCTTGTTGAGTTTCTTGCCGGTTCCTCTCAGTACAAGGTCTCCCATCGTAGTTTTTCAAACCGATGGCGTAGTTCTCGATGTGCTTGTAAAAGCCTTAACTGAATTATTTTTGAATTGAATCGAATTGAAATATAATTATAATAACCAGAGATGCTATTGAAAAAGGGCGCATTTACCGTTTATTTTCGCCTGGCAAAAATTCGCTTTACAGTAGGTATATCGTGAAAGTGTAAAGTTGAATTATGTCAGCTTGCATCTTTTGTATCTACACGCAGAATATAAATAGCCATACCCCTGCAAATAATGGAGCCATGGAGCGTGCTCTCATGGGTCAGTGGGTGAGGCCAGTGCTCAGCGCGCGTGATGTGCGAGCAGGCAGGGCATCTACCCAAGTTATTTATCTGAAAAGCCTTTAAACGCTCTCATTATGCTTCAAGATCTCATATTGTGAGGCATGAGTAAACTTCTTCTGGGGTCATCCGTTATGGTTGAAAGAGCATCGGACAGTAAATATAATAATAATAATAACGTTTTTTTTTAATCTAGATCTATAGAAATGTTAGTAGCAATCAAACCTTAAAAACTATTTGTTTCTTAGGTTTTCACGCACATCACTCATTAAATAAAACTACTTTTTACGGGTTAATGCACGAAACTTTATTTATTTATTGACGTTTCGCAGCCTTTTCAGGTCTGCATCGTCAGAATAATGATTTTTTATTTAAAATTGTTGAGCTACCTTCGAAAGACTTATATTGAGCGTTCGGTTATTTCATTGGAAGATTTTTAAAATTTTATTGTCTATGTATGAATTTATTATTTAATTTACTTAATAAAGTATTTTATTTAAAATTCTTGTTTGTAATTTTGAGTTTATTTATTTGACCCTAACTAACAATTTTAAATAAAAAATCATTATTCTGACGATGCAGACCTGAAAAGACTGCGAAACGTCAATAAATAAATAAAGTTTCGTGCATTAACCCGTAAAAAGTAGTTTTACTTAAAAACTATGTTATAATAGTACATTTCGGAACATATAGTCTATATATATATAACTCAAAGGTGACTGACTGACATAGTGATCTATCAACGCACAGCCCAAACCACTGGATGGATCGGGCTGAAATTTGGCATGCAGGTAGATGTTATGACGTAGGTATCCGCTAAGAAAGGATTTTGATCAATTCTACCCTCAAGGGGATAAAATAGTGAATGAAAGTTTGTATGAAACTTTGTCAATTTTAAACCGATCTAGCTGAGACTTTGCATGCAGGTATAAGAAGAATCATATATGAATATCATTGTGTATAATACAAGCCTGCGAACAAAAACTGAAGTCTACACTTCAGCTCTACACCGAAGCGAAGCGAGGGCGGGCCGCTAGTTAATTCATATACATATTTACTCTCTGAGGCACCGGTCACACGGACGTGTATATGTACCTAGTGTCTCAGAATGGCACACTGGTTTTTTACCTATAACATCAAGAATTTGATGCTCCTACGAACCCTGTGCATCAGCGATGCATTTCTCTTGCGCATCACTGAAGGGAAGTCGTCAATTAAAGGCTTAGTTTTGTCCATTCCGATTTTTTTATTTTATCGATCTTTACAAAAAAGATTTGTTTTGATGTTAAGTAAACAACTTCGATCAGTCTGGCTGAATGTTACTACACCCATAGCCATTAAAAATGACTCGTATGTTTTCCAAACCGGTAAAATTAAAAGTCCTTTTTAAAATAAATATATTATACAGAGATGTCTGTAAAATAAAGTATAAATTACGCCAAGAATTACCGTATATGTCAATATTTTTTGTTCATTTGGGCTAATTTGAGCAATCTCCTTTCAACGCTAATATATTTTATGATATAGACAAGCTTCAGTTTCTGCTGGCTCACTACAGTAGACTAGCTGGCGTCACCAATGATAACAAAAAAAATCTAGGTCGGTCATGTTTGCGTCTCTAGATTTTATTTCAGATCAGATAATTGTTCGAGTAATAATTGGTTAAGAATTGACCCTCCCGGGTTTCGTCAACATGTTGTAATGCGAACCATTTAGTGAAATTGCAATATTAGGTCTTTGCGTTACGAGCTCAGCTCAGAGCGAAAACCACTGTATAATTGTCAGCTAAGTGAAAATATTGTGTTGGTGAATAAAATTATTTTTGATTTTTTCTTAAAGGGATGATGACCTACTCTTATTCATCGTCTCATAGGTAGATTATCAAAAAAGTATTGAACACATATGTTGTCTTTATTCACATAATCAAAACATTACGGATATTATATAGACGACCTCCGTGGCCGAGTGGTTTGTACGCCGGGTTTCATGGTGTCGCCGACTCGAGAGGTCCCGGGTTCGATTCCCGGTGGGGGCAGATGTTAGTGTGATGAATACGAGCATTTATACTCCAGTCATGGATGTTTAATATGTATTTCTATGTAAATATACTTATACTAGCAAACCAGTGAACCAAATGTTCACCAAAAAAAAAATGTAATTAATTAAAATGTATTTAATTAATTGAGAACTTCGAAGATTTTGTGTGGTTTCGTTTGAAATAGAAATCACGTGATTGCTCGAAAACCGGAAGTGCTACGTTACTCACATCTGGTTTGTAGTCTTATCAGACTATTCTCAACTTATAACTTAAACATTCTCTTTATCTATCTCTTACGGTTTGGCCGCTGAAACAGCACCACGGACGGACGGACGGACGGACTTGTCTAATAGATAAGAGATGTGTGTTACAGTATATGTATTCTATCCGTTACCCTAGTATTCCATAACACAAGCCTTACAGTGCTTACTTTGGGGCTAGGCTAATTGGTGTGAGTGTTGGAAATATTTATTATTATTATTATATTGATTTGAAATGACGCATGACGTCACGTCTTGGTACATTTTTTACTTAGAAGTGACGTCACGAACCCCATCCCCAAACTTTGCCGCGTTTTATCCTTGTATTTTTTTGGTTGATTGACAAAAGACAAAATATAGTGGTCAAGGTATTTTCTTTGACAGTTTACCCTGTAATGCGACGAGATGGCGCTGCCTTACAGCCTAAGAAATACTAGAAAAATTTCAACACGGCCATTAAGATCACGTTAGCATGATTGGTCAATGCATCCGCCTAGATAGCGAAGGGTACGGGTTCGAGTCCAGTCAAGCCGTCTGTTACTTAACAAGCCGTTACTTAGGTGAAGATTTTAATTGTCTTTTGCTTATGGTTAAGAGCCCTTTTACATTTTTTTGCAAAAAATCGTAATTTTTGAGCGCCTTGTTTACCCTTTTAGAAATTTTTTTGACTATTTCCAGTAGAAGTAAACAGTAGATTTATTTTTTCTATTGTAAGTTAATGTAGAATATTTACAAATACTATTTTCCTTTCTTGTACTGATCGTTTTACCGCAGCTAGTTTACGAAAAAACGTTAATATGCACAACTTCAAACGCCAAATCTCTAAATAATGTTCAATAAATTAGATCAAATTACTTACTACGACATCATAAATATGTTTTTGTTGTAACATAATGCATTAGAGTTTTGATTTTCTCTCTCATTAATTATCAAAAAAGACATCTAACCTCCGTGAGTTTTCCCAAAAAATAATGCAGGTTTACCTCGTATTTTGATTCAATTAAATAGAATTACTATCAAAAACTTTCATAAAACTAATCTACCATCATTGAAATACTGAAATATGTATATATTTGTATAATTAGGTCACTTATAATTATTTTATAAGACTCGAAACATCACCCGTAAAATGCAATATTACTAGTGCAAATCTACATACGCGCCGATCAGTACGGCACCGGCGCATTTTGTAAAAGGGCTCTTAATGAGCTGCACCCCTATTACTGACAGACGGACGGGCAGAGAGACTGGAAAATGCCAGACCACAACCTTAGCTCACCCGAGAGAAAACTGAACAGGAAAAATATCCAGCTCGTGGGCTCTATGAAGAGCCTAGGAGCTCTATTTTTGAATCACTCGTATGACATAGTATCGTCGAATGCGACATAAGTCACGTTCGACATTCAAGTCGCATGATACTGATTTTCCGTATTTTTGAATCGTTCGTCACCGGTGTTACTAGTTTAATAAGAAATATAAAATTTTACTCATTTCAAACAGCAAAAAAAATGGTAATTACCGCAATGAAAACCGAACGTAAAATTCTCAGTACGTGACTTTATAATACAATTGTATTTTGTGTTTGTCGTTTGTAAACTTGACATGCATTAGCCGTCATGCCTTATTAAAAGAAGAAGAAACTTGACATGAGTCTGCCCTTGTCGTTTTATATAAAGCATGACAAGTATAGATTATCGTCATCTAATAGCACAAAAAATTGACAATTATTCTATCATTCGCCTCCACCATTCGCCATGCAACGAGTGGTTTCACCCATTCGTTGCACTCGAGCGATTCAAAAATACGGGATTAATTATGTCGAATGAAATTTAGTAGAAATCGAGCGTTCGACGCAAGGCAAGTGATTAAAAAATAGAGCTCTAGAGTTGTTAAACCCAGACAAAGTTCTTGAACCGATCATCCGGCACTCACTCTAAGTACTGTAGGGCTTATCCTGAGGGGAAGCCCTGGGGACGTAATAATGCCTACAATAATTATAAATGATAATACTTGAGATGCTTTTTTACTTTGTTTATTTGAACTCAGAGAAAATCTATACTTATAATAAATCTGTAGAGAGGTCAATTCTGTACATGAAATATATTTTCAGAATAACTATCAGGGGGTGATTAGTGATCGATACTGGCGCCAAAAATGCAATCAGTAAAATTTTTGTCTGTCTGTCTGTCTGTATGTATGTTCCTTATTGAAACAAAAACTACTCGACGGATTTTAACGAAACTTGGTACAATTATTCCTCATACTCCTGGGCAGGTTATAGTATACTTTTCATCACGCTGCAATCAATAGAAGCAGAGTAGTGAAGGGAAATGTTGGGAAAACGGGAGAAGTTACTCCATTTTTTAAGCTTCCGTCGCGTGTGCTGCCTTAATGGTTAAAGTTACATAGAAATCATGCACCACGAAAATATTGTACATAAAATTGTCTAAAAAATAACCCCCAACAGTATATGTCTATCTTTTATGGTTGACTCACAATAACACGTGTAATTATATAAATAAAGTCATTGTTTATAGCACAAGCCTGAGAACAAAAACTACAGTTTACACTACAGCTCTACACCGAAGCGAAGCGAGGGCGGGCCACTAGTACAATAATATTTCTATCAACCGATCGAGTCTGTATCTGAATTCTATCTCCCAGAATATTCGATATGAGACAAAAGGTTTAGAATAATAATATGTATTTACTTTTTAATACAACCGCCAGCCGTAGGCATTACATAAGCAAAGAGTTTATACAAGCAGGGACGTTACAGTACCGTTTTGGTTCCCCAAATACGTGTCTAGAGTATGGGCATAGTTGTGGCACCCCGATACCACTAGCCACATACCCGCCGGCAACTCCTCGGGAGCCTGTGCAATTAGAGCCTGACTTGAGTAGGAAACCTTAAAAAAATATTATATAAATCTTTTTCGCCGTTCCTTTTGCAGAGGATTGGTTTTCGTTGTCCAAATAGAACTAGGTCATACAATACGTTTGTAATACAATTCAGCAGGACCAAGTTTGCTGCAAATAGTTTCATTTCTAGAGCATGTCACAGCTATAATAAATACTTCAGGGGATTGGATATATTTTGCCTTTCTTACAATCAATTTAGAAATGAATGCTATAAGGTCGTTTTACCCTAACACTTAGTATTTTATTTTATTTACATAACCCTAAATATTGTACGTAATCTTAAGTAAATTATGTAAGTAATTGAATGTTTCAGTCTGTGGAAACTTAACTGGTTTATGAAAAAGTAATAAGTGTTACTTAATTGAATTGTGTAAAACTGTATGTTTCCCAAATGAAAATAAATAAATAAAATAAAAAAATGTGTGCGTGTACTAGTGTACACACGTAAGAAGTGAAACTTCTTTATGGCCTTATTTTTCGAAAAATGATCTACATGCAACTTTCCAGAAATTGGTTAAATAAAGTTAAATTAGATAAAGTTTAAACAAAAGGATTTTATTATCATAGACATGAATACAAATTACTGCCTATGAAACTGTTATGATTACACGGCTCAGTAATCTAAGGCACATGTTCCACCTCCGACGATGAACGATAAGCGAGTAGAAACTAGAAACGAATTGGCAGTCCTGAGTTAAAATGCACGCGCACGGCTTTTGACAGCCAAGCCAGCTTAACCGAGCGAGTATAGCTGAGCGAGTATCGCTGAGCTACTATCGCTGAGCGAGTATCACTGAGCGAGTATCGCTGGGCGAGTATCGCTGAGCGAGAATCGCTGAGCGAGTATCGCTGAGCGAGTATCGCTATGCGAGTTTGGCTGAGCGAGTCTTATCTTTAATAACTATTGTCACTCAGCTACAAACGAGTAGAGAGAGTTCTCGCCGGCGACAGTGTGATCATTCAGCTATCAACTATTAATATAAAAAAAGATGGCGCGTAATGGAAAAAAATGTGACGCGTAACCGAAAAATGTGACGGTAAATTTTTTTCCAACGCCGATAAAGAAGTTTCACTTCAAAAATTGCTGGGTCACTGATACACGCCAGATAAATGTACCTACATACTATTATAATGTGAGTCATCAGTTTCCCAGCATAATAAATGTATGGCCAGAACAACGAGTGAAGAAACACAGGTTCGGACGTACGTATTCCGACACGCGCGTTATCATCTGCAGGTCAAGGTTCCCCGGGTCAATGCTGCCCGGGTGTGAGGCAGGGCGGGCGGCGCAGGGCGGCAGGCACGGAGGGGGGGGGGGGGGGCTGCAAGCGTGGGCGTCGCCATGGCAACCGGCCCACGCCGCCTACGGACCAGGTACTCAATCAATTACCAGGCGGCGCGAATACATTAAAAAAGCTTCATATCTAATATTCCTTTATAAGGAAGGATAGTACCTATATTAGATTGTCTCCGCCAGTCGAGCGTAAATGCTTCATTCGTCATTTTGCTTTCCGATTGTGCAATTGTGATTTTTTTCGCCTGATTATAGACTACTAGATTGCTTGAATTGAATTGTGATTCAGCTACACGACGACCTCCGTGGCCGAGTGGTTTGTACGCCGGGTTTCATGGCTGTCGCCGACTCGAGAGGTCCCGGGTTCGAATCCCGCTGGGGGCAGATGTTTGTGTGATGAATACGAGCATTTGTACTCCAGTCATGGATGTTTAATATGTATTTATATAAATATACTTATATATGTACAGTATATGTATTCTATCCGTTACCCTAGCATCCCATAACACAAGCCTTATAGTGCTTACTTTGGGGCTAGGCTAATTGGTGTGAGTGTCGGAAATATTTATTTATTATTATTTATTTATTTACGACAGCCGTCCTTTCTAAATAACGCTTGCAAATGCATTTATTGGAAATGCTACTTATCTTATGTTTATTTAAAGAGGTGTAACCTTTTGTTATTTTTACAGTTTTTAATAGAGTTGTGCTTGATTATTTTGGAAAATACGAAGCTTCTCCAAACGGCGAATATAATTATTGATGTTTATATTACTTGTGTTCAGGCAATGAAGATCCTTAGAAAAATACCATACTAGTATAGTTAATATTATGAATATAAAACATTAATTAAAGAAAATATAACTAGAAAAAAATCCACGCGGACCAGGCAGCAGACGGGACTCGAACGCGCACCCTTCGCAATCCGGGCGAATGCACTGACCAATTATACTACCGTGGCCCTCATGGACCGCGTCGAAATTCTTCTAGCCATTCTTAAGCCGCAAGGAAGCGCCATCTCTTCGCATTGTAGGTAGCCTACAATGTCAAATGAATACTTTTACAAGTATTAAACATTTGAAAGAAGAAATAGCAATTATAGTTATAATTTTTATTATTTTTAAAGCATGTAAGTGCATTCGCCCGTATTGAGAAGGGTGCGGGTTCGAGTCCCGTCTGCTGCCTGGTCCGCGTGGATTTTTTTTCTAGTTATTCTTTAGATTTAAACATCAAGCAGTTACATGCTTTAAAAATAATAAAAATTATAACATTAAATAAACTTGAAACCGATGCTAGTAACATTCTTATTAACATGATTCTATCCATTTTTTAAGCATTTTTTTCTGGTAAACTTTTCTTTAGATTTAAACATCTAGCAGTTAAATGCTTAAAAAATGGATAGAACCATAACTATAATTGCTATTTCTTCTTTCAAATGTTTAATACTTGAAAAAGTATTCATTTCACATTGTGGGTTACCTACAATGCGAAGAGATGGCGCTGCCTTGCAGCTTAAGGCTGGGAAAATTTCGACGCGGCTAATAGGGCCGTGGTAGCATAATGGTCAGTGCATTCGCCCGGATAGCGAAGGATGCGGGTTCGAGTCCCGTCCGCTGCCTGGTCCGCGTGGATTTTTTTCTAGTAAACTTTTCTTATTAACACTTTGAGTTAGCGACGTGTGACGTGAAGTGGTGTCAGGTAGCCGGCTTCTGAATCGCTAGAACACAACACCATTTTGCCATTTGATACTCCCTCATTAAAGAGTACTTTGTGTACCTATTAAATAAATTAGATTAAATTAAAGCAGGTGATCGGGTGGCTTTTTCACCACAAATGAATTTTAATTCATTTCGTGACGGAACTCCCACTGCCCAGAGGGAATTTGGTCTTAGTCCACAAGTACTCAGCGATTTCCTTATACTTGGTGGAGTTATTCAGGAGGTGCACGATTATGCGTAAGGTCTGCGATAGGGATGATGACTATTTTTTTTTTCTTCTTTTATCATGTAGATTATCAAAAAGTATTGGACACGTATTTTTTTCTTTTTACACATAATATAAACATTGCAGAGATATATTGATTTGAAAAGTCGCATGACGTCACGTTTGAGTACACTTATAAGTGAAAATTTACTCAAAAGTGATGTCACGAGCCCCTACTCCCAAACTTTGACGCGCTATATATAACTTTGTAATTTTTTGATTGATTGCCCAAAGACAAAATACGTGTCCATTTTTTGATCATCTAACTGACGGACTAAATAGAATTTCGTTTACTGTACCCCGTCATCACCCCTATTGCGGAGGTTAAGCAACTTTCTATAACTTTCAAAATTTTACTATCACGAGCTCTTCTGGAAATTCTTTCGCAGTCGTAAGTACCAAGCAATTTATACGCGTGGTAGGTCGTGGCCCATTCTCCTATGCCACCCATAGGGAAGGTCTTTGCCCCAGCAATGATGCTGTACCGCCAAACGTGTACCGCTGGCTGAAGCGATCTTGAGATTTATAAATCTTGCAGTTTTATGAAAATAAAAATATACTAACCTTGGAACTCATCATCATCATCATCATCAGCCCATTAATGTCCCCACTGCTGGGGCACAGGCCTTCCCTATGGATGGAATAGGGAGATTGGGCCATGATCCACCACGCGGGCCCAGTGCGGATTGGCGGGTGCTAACGACTGCAGATGCAGCCGGGACCAATGGCTTAACGTGCCTTCCGAAGCACGGAGGAACTCGAGATAGAAGATTTTTGACCACCCATCCAATGACTGACCACTGCGAAAGTTGCTTAACTTCAACGATCGCAGTCGAACACGCTAACCACCTGCGCCATCGAGCTCCTCATTATACATATAAAAATCTTAAATAAATATAAAAGTTGTCCTAATATTATAAAAATTTGAAGTACAAACTGTCAAATTTCTTCAACTTACTTTGAATTTTAATATGCTCGACTTAGAATTCGTAATCGGCTGATAATATTGACACTGCGATTACTTCATAGGTTACCTACAATGCGAAGAGATGGCGCTGCCGTACAGCTTAAAGCCAGAAACATATTAACGTGTCGTGTCGTGTCGTGGCGCTCCAGAAGCACATCGGTTTCATACATTTACTATGGTTAGAGACATATTTACGTATCGTGTCGTGTCGACGCTTTAACCTCTCTATCTCTCTCTAACCCATAATAAATGTATGAAACCGATGCGCCACGTCACGCCACGACACGTTAATATGTTTCTGGCTTAAGAAAGGCTAGAAATCCATCATGGCCGCGATAGCATAATTGGTCAGTGCATTCGCCCGGATAGCAAAGGGTGCGTATTCGGGTCGCGTCTGCTGCCTGTTCCGCGTGGAATTTTTTCTAGTAATATTTTCTTTAGATGGAAACATCGAGCTGTTGTTTGTTTAAAAAAATTATAAACATGAAGAGATTAAATAAAACTAGTTTTTACGGGTTAATGCACGAAACTTTATTTATTGATTGACGTTTCGTAGCCTTTACAGGCTACGTCGTCAGAATAAAACTTTAATTTAATTTGTCGAGCTACCTTCGAAAGACTTTTATTGAGAGTTCGGTTAATTCATTGTTCGATTTTTAAAGTTTTATTGTCTATGTATGAATTTATTATTTAATTTACTTAATAAAGTATTTTATTTAAAATTTTAAAAATCTTCCAATGAAATAACCGAACGCTCAATATAAGTCTTTCGAAGGTAGCTCGACAATTTTAAATAAAAAATCATTATTCTGACGATGCAGACCTGAAAAGGCTGCGAAACGTCAATAAATAAATAAAGTTTCGTGCATTAACCCGTCAAAACTAGTTTTATATATCATGAAGAGATATTATTTATTAGTCGTTTATCAGTGAGAATCGGGTACTTCACAATGTTTTTGATATATAATCACATGTTAGGCCTATGGAATGGATCTATGCATGCTTTGCACGAGACTCGACACGTTTTCCTGTTAGACACATGTCTACACACCTCTGAACACGACAGATAAATAAGAAAATATTTCCTATTCATTATTTTAAAATTACCTACTATTTACTTAGACAAAACTTTGTTTATTTATCTGTCACACCAAACATAGACGTTGTTGAATGTATTTACCCACTGCTGGGGCACAGGTCTTCCCTTTAGATGGAACAGGGAGATTGGACCATGATCCACCACGCGGGCCCGGTGCGGATTGGCGAGTTCCGAAGCACGTAGGAGCTCGAGATAGTAAATTTTTGGTCACCCATCCAATGAACGACCACTGCGAAAGTTGCTTAACTTCAACGATCGCAGCCGAATGCGCTAACTACCTGCGCCATCGAGCTCCTCCAATTGCTCAATGGATCAACCCTATGGATGTAATAGGGAGATTGGGCCATTACCCACCACGCGGGCCCGGTGCAAATTGGCGGGTGCTAACGACTGCAGATGCAGCCGGGACCAACGGCTTAACGTGCCTTCCGAAGCACGGAGGAGCTCGAGATAGTAAATTTTTGGTCACCCATCCAATGACCGACCACTGCGAAAGTTGCTTAACTTCAACGATCGCAGCCGAACGCGCTAACCAGTTGCGCCATCGAGCTCCTCAGTCAAAATCAAATATACATGATATTCTTTCTACACAAAATTATGTGTACGGACTAAGAAATGCTACGACAGCTAGATACGATAAAATTTTCGCGCCATCAAATTCAAATTTAGAACACAGGTGGCCAGAGATACGAATTTACAAATGACATTTATATATATATTTTTTTTAATTTTAACCTTTTAAATAAGGCTGTATGGACTTGTCCAAAGCCGTTAAATTTCTAAATAAAAAAAAAACTTTTAAATAGCAGAAGCTAGTTACTTATCATCCCGCCCTCGGACATGATGTTATTTCCACACGAAATTATGTGTACGGACTACGAAATGCTACGACGTAGCTACGGTTAACGAGCCTCCAAAATTTCGTAGCAATTGACAAGGTTACGGCACTCAATTTTTCATAGAAAATGCTGTGATATCATTAAGATACTATACTTTTAGCTGTTCTCAAATATAAAAAGAATAACTAAATTTTCAGGTTGTAATATAAATAGAATAACTAAATTTTCAGGCTGAAATGAAACGAATTGCTTCACTTTGTTTTGCATTGCTTTGCTTGCTTTTATGCTGTTGTATGTTTTTGCTTTTAACTGACTTTCATTTAATTTTTTTATTTATTGTTACTTGAAAACAAAGGGTGCTAGGCCCATACATCCTTTCAAGTAAAGAAATTTTTTTACGTCTTTTTTTGTGTCACCTGCAATGCATTCGCCCGGATTGCAAAGGGTGCGGGTTCGAGTCCCGTCTGCTGCCTGGTCCGCGTGGAATTTTTCTAGTTATATTTTCTTTAGAAATAGCTATTTGTTTTTTTAGGTTTTCACGCACACAGCTCATTAAATAAAACAAAATTATCATAATCGTCGTCATAATTTTGACGACGCAGCCTGAAAAGAATGCGAAACATCATAAATAAATAAATCAGTTCATCTATACCGATGAACCTTGTAGTTCCTTTTGCATTTTTTATAACGATTGGAAAATAAGCATTTGCTGAATATTTATAAGATAAGTAGTGCTTAGCGGATTAACTCTTCGAATTAAAGCATCCGTCTGTATGGGGAATTTCCCTCTGTGATCCATCTACAGAAGAACGTTTCTGTAATTGGTAGGAGATTAGGTTTAGGCCGGAAACTTGAGGATGGTCTCTTGGCTATGTTTACGACTGGACAATGGCATTCATCTATGATTCTTCTTATATCTGCATGCAAAGTCTCAGCCCGATCGGTTTAAAATTGACAAAGTTTCATACAAACTTTCATTCCCTATTTTATCCCCTTGGGGGTAGAATTGATCAAAATCCTTTCTTAGCGGATGTCTACGTTATAACATCTACCTGCATGCCAAATTTCAGCCCGATCCGTCCAGTGGTTTGGGCTGTGCATTGATAGATCACTATGTCAGTCAGTCACCTTTGAGTTTTATATATATAGATATACATTATATATAGCGCGCGCTTCCTCGACTTACTGTGTCACACTTCCGTCCCAATTCACAAAATCACTCCCACAAAATGCAAGATATACAGATTTCGATTTCAATATCTATGCTATTTCGATTGCAATAATGTCAGTAAGTAAACTAATATTATAAAGGTGAAAGTTTGTGAGTATGTATGTTTGTTACTTCTTTACGTCTAAGCGGCTGGAGCGATTTTAATAAAATTTGGTATGGACTTAGCTGACACCCTGGATTAACACAAAGGCTACGCTTTACTGCGGAAAAAAATTGTGTGTGTCAGCTCCGACGCACGACTGGAGTTTACTCCTTAAATTCGATAGTCTAACCAGACGCAAAAAAAGTTTATTTAACATAAAAAAGATTGATACTGTATGAAAGGGTAAATTAATAAATTAATGAAAATAATATACATATATAAATATATATTTATTCATTTCATATACATTTGTTATAACTAATCGACGAAATATTTTACATTAAACTTTTTACAATAGTCAATTTCAGATGTGCATAAATATATCATTAGGAATGTTGATAAATTATGTGATGTTTTTATTTGTTTTGTTACCTTAAGTCATGGTGGGCGATAACAGAGTCATGTTGTTAAGTTAAATATTTGTAAGGACAAATCTCAGTTTGTCCTTGGTGGGCGATTATGTAAACGCCATTTGTGCATTTAAAATTTAAGTTCATATGTATCAAAATAGATGGCGCTGTAGTTCGTTGCGTCACGCTTGTAAATATGTTTGGAGCTACATATAGGCAAAACGTCACCTACCTAATAAAGAAATCTATGATCTAACAAAATACACTGTAGTTTCAATTTAATTCTTTTGCACCTAAGCTCTCGGATAGTGTGGGGTAGGACACGAATTGAAAAAGAGTTTGTAAGAGTCGCCTCTTTTTTGTACTGAACCAGTACAATGTCCCACTTCAAATGAGGCGAGGCGTACTGAAGCTCGGCAATACATTTGAAGTGACGAGTACAAATATGACATTGAGGCGTACAGAAGCTCGACATTACGTTTGTGTGCACGAGTAGCACCTCCTCTACGCACTATCAATATTGCTGGATCCAGCATGCAGGACAGCGCTATACACGAAAAACAGATAAAGATACAGATGGATAGTGCGTAGAGGACTAAAATGAAATGTCATGCCTCGCTCTCTCTCTCAGACTTACGAAGAGTGAGTGAGTAACGAGACGCAACTATCGCGACATTTAATGTGAAGTAGTATATTTTAAAATTTTGAGCCGCTCTTACAATTTGGCGTCATGTCCGGGACAAATGTACCGCCTCTTGTAAGTCCTACTCAACACTACTCTCGGATTTAAGAGTCATTTTGGCTTGAACAGGATGCGCACCAAAAACGTAACGAGGTCATTCATCGATTGATTTTATTCTTCACATTTTTCTCATACCGTGCCCCTTATATATGCAAATCGATTCTTAAGGAGTAAACTCCAAAATATCCCTAATAACACACAGCTAGTAGAAAACAATTCAACGTTACTCCAAAAGCAGCACTTTGAAATTAATCAGCTACTTTAGCACGTGGCTCAAAAGCTATTTTCGTTGTGTGTGCGCTTACGTAGACGGATGATTATCGCTGTACGCAATTCCTCCCCGTCCCCTCTCCACTGCCTGGGGGTGTGCGGGCCGTGTGACGTCAGACGTCATGTGAATGGACACGAGCACCCGTCGCTTGCAACTGCCCCATTATTACATTGAACGTTACTGCTAGTACCTAGTAATACCTGAAATTATAGAATCAGAATCACAATTCTAATTGTGAAACGTAGGTTTGTGTTAGTAACTACATTTGCACTTTAAATAAATAAATATTTCCAACACTCACACCAATTAGACGAGCCCCAAAGTAAGCAGTATTAGGCTTGTGTTATGCGATACTAGGGTAACGGATAGAATACATATACTTTACATATAATATTAAACATCAAGGACTGGAATACAAATGCTCGTGTTCATCACACGAACATCTGCCCCCACCGGGATTCGAAAACTGGAGCTCTCGAGTCGGCGACACCATGAAACCCGGCGTACAACCACTCGGCCACGGAGGTCGTCAGAATAAGGTATATAATAATAATAATAATAATCTTTATTATTTCTTAAGATACATGCATAACCAGTAAATCTACAATACAGCATTATAAGAAAAGAGAGAAATACCTTACTAAGTACTATGTTTTAAAACAAAACCATATTTAATCGTTGCACATACTTAAAGACAACTACTTAAAGATATCATAGCACTTTAACATAATAAAATAAAAGTAACTTGAAGCATCTTAATATGCTATTAACTTTAAAATAACCTACACTTTTTATTTGGTCTGAGCTTACGCGGTACAAAGTATGAAGTTTTGAGATGATGTATTTACGAATTTGGGTTTCTGGTTTATACTTCACTCACTGTATATGGCACTAGGTATTTACCAAACAGCATTTTTATAACTATTAAACATTGTTAAATTGCAGTCATTAAATTCCTAAAATATGATTTTTTTTTCTGTTATGCAATTTTTTTAGTATTTACCTCCCGTGCTAGTTAAAAACTGTGTTACGGAGAAGCAATTATTCAGAATTAATTCGGCCAAAACGTATTTATACAATCTTTAATATAATTTAAGCACTTTAAATACTAGAATTTTGTGTTTATGTACACTAAATTTCTTACTTTTTTTTTGTTACGGGTAGACAGTTAAGCTTTGCTACACAATAAAATGGGTACTATTCTAATAGTTACCACAGTATATTTTAAAAAGACAGATACTTTTTCACTTCGTAATAGTGGCAAACTAAAAAAGGCTAGATACTATTAATAATCCTAAATATACACATTGAAGTCTATATATATATTTTTTTTTATAATAATATAAATTAAATAATGATATTAATTACTACATAAATATAATAATAAAGATACAACATTAAATATATATAAATGAATAGTTTAATTTACATAAATATATTATATTTGCATATTTTCCCTCTTTATGTGGATATAGTATATAGATTTCAGTTTCTTATATAGATTTATGCTCGCTCGAATAATAACGGTATCTATTCTATTCCAATACCTAAATGGATACATTAAGTTAATAACTCCAATACTATCTCACAAATACCAATTTAAAACACTCTTCAACTATCTTACAATATCTGTGAGTGCTTCAGTTGCAATATAATCTAGTTTTAAAAGAAATTCTGTTAGCTTTTTCCCGCAATTATATCTAGTTAGGTCAAACAATTTAACTTCTTTGTTAATTCTATTATAGAGTAATGGTCCATGATAGTAATAAAAATGTTTGCCAAAATCTGTTCTGCTCATAGGCACCTTATACAGAGTATCATGTCTTCTTTTTGTCATGTCAATAATAGAAGGCTGACTATGTTGTTTTACTAGAATATATTTAATATATAGTTGTCGTACTGTAAGAACCAAACATTCTTTGTAAATTTTTATCGTAGGGAATCGAAAAGGTTTGAAGTTAAGAACTTTTAGTATGCACCTCTGTGCCCTTTCAATCCCTATCATAATAGTTTTCCTAGCACCCCCCCAAGCACTTATCCCATATGTTAATATTGACTGGCAAAGGGTTAAGTAAACCATTCTACTGGTGTTTGCATCTTTGAGGTTCCTAATTTTTTTAAATATCGGTATCAATTTACGAATACGGCTTTTCAGAGTATCGATTTGAGGTTTCCAATTTAGATTGCTATCAATTGTTATACCTAGATATTTGGTGTTATTTGTATGCGATATTGTAAAGCAATTGCAATTTTTCGTTCCACAGTTTTGATTAGAATGGGCCTTTAATTTAAAATCATGAAACGGTTGATTATTATTGTAAATAGAAAATGTCAAATACTTGGTTTTATGTAAATTTAAGGTGAGCAAATTATTTTTAAGCCAATTTGCTACAACTATCATTCCATTTTCAGCAGTGAGGTGTACATCATCCCAACTCGATCCAGAAAATATCACAACGGTGTCGTCTGCAAAAGATATGATTTTCGTATTTGGTAACTGTATATTGCTGAAGCTATTGATATAAATCAAAAACAAAGTTGGCCCCAACACTGAACCTTGGGGAACTCCATACTTGACAGGCAGCTTTCCACTGGTCCATGGTCCCAGACTTACGGATTGAGATCTGTCACTAAGATAATTTCTGAACATTTCCAGTGCGATACCTCTAATACCCGCATCCTCCAGCTTGCATAACAGCAAAGAGATAGAAATAAGGTATACAAATATATATGGAGCTATGAAACAAGTCTGTTTTTTGGTTACATTGAAATCACAATTTATGAATATAATTAGAAATTGTCTATTATTACATACATGTCAAAATAGATTATAAATCTTTATATATATAATTCTTCTGTGAGTGTGTATGTCACTGAACTTCTCTTAAACGACTGGACCGATTTTGATGAAATTTTTTGTGTGTGTTCAAGGGGATCTGAGAATGGTTTAGATTCACAATTTTGACCGCTGGACAATGTTTTTTTAATTAATTTTTTTTATGGCGGTACGAAGTTCGCTGGGTCAGCTAGTTATTTATAAATTTGATAAGCCCTAAACTTGTCATACCACTAATAGTCAAAATTTAAATATTTAAATGGAAAGCAAAATGGACTGGATTGTTAATTTTAATATGTCTTACTTATTTAATTATTTAATAAAGAACTGCTTTTAAAAAGACAAGTACGATATTTTAATTACAAGATTTTGTCATTTAAAAATTCCTCAACTGTATAGTAGGCTTTTTCAACTAATAATGCCAACAGACGCTTCTTAAAAATCTTTATCGGTAGTGATTTAAGACAACTCGGAACCTTTTACATACTATCTTTAAGTTTTTATACTTTTATAAGTTCAATCCTAGCCCCAAAGTAAGCACTGTAAATACTTGTGTTATGGAATGCTAAGGTAACGGATACAATACATATACTGTACATATATAAGTATATTTATATAGAAATACATATTAAACATCCATGACTGTAGTACAAATGCTCGTATTCATCACACAAACATCTGCCCCCACCGGGATTCGAAACCGGGACCTCTCGAGTCGGCAATGGCTAGTAATGTTAATCTAAACCTACCTACTTTTATATACTTATAATAAATCTGTAGAGATGTCAATTCTGTACATGAAATATATTTTTAAAATAACTATCAGGGGGTGATTAGTGATCGATACTGATGCCAAAAATGCAATCAGTAAGATTTTTGTCTGTCTGTCTGTCTGTGTGTATATTCCTTATAGAAACAAAAACTACTCGACGGATTTTAACGAAACTTGGTACAATTATTCTTCATACTCCTGGGCAGGTTATAGTATACTTTTCATCACGCTGCAATCAATAGAAGCAGAGTAGTGAAGGGAAATGTTGGGAAAACGGGAGAAGTTACTCCATTTTTTAAGCTTCAGTCGCGTGTGCAGCCTTAATGGTTAAAGTTACATAGAAATCATGTACGACGGAAATATTCTACATAAAATTGTGTAAAAAATATCCTGCAACAGCATATGTTTATCTTTTATGGTTGACTCACAATAACACGTGTAATTATAACACAAGCCTGAGAACAAAAACTATAGTTTACACTACAGCTCTACACCGAAGCGAAGCGAAGGCCGGCCAATAGTATATTATAAAGCTTTTGGTTGAACGAAGTTTATCTCAGAAACTACTGACCCGATTTGAAAAATTCTTTTTGGAGTGAAAACTTCTTTAGCGGCGTTGTACACTTTTTTTTGTATGGGTAAAAAATGTTAAACTCGCGTCAGAACACGTGAGCTGATCGCGTCATGACACGTGACCTAATCGGGGATCTGACGAAAACAATAAAATTGGAAAGGTCGTTGACTCTCAATATTTATATTACTAAGTCTCTATCTAGGACGTCCAGGTGACAGCTTTATTGCGAAGAAAATGCATTTTTTTACAATAGATGTCGCTAGGTGCGCTTAAGTGTGATTCATGTAAGTTGATTTTTTTACAATAGATGTCGCTAAGTGCGCTTAAACGTGATTCATGCAAGTTGATTTTTCTGAGAGATAAACTTTTTTAATGTAATATAAGTTATCATGTTTATGTACGATAGACGATAGCGCAATAAATAAATATTGTATTCTACCACATACATGATAGTACTTTCATACTGATAATTAAAGCAATTCGTGCAAAATTATTCCCTAACCGTTCCAAAATATCAAAAATGCACAACGTTAATATTCAAGTCTTCACTTCTGCCGGCACTACCGGCGTACAACCCGTGGTTTAGTGGTGGTTTTTTTTAAATACTGCTTCCCCACTCTAACAAAAAAACAAAAATATGATATGGAAAAGAAAAACAAAAACAAAAAGCACTTGTAGTGCCTGCCACAGAGTGGGGCTCTGTTTTTGTTTTTGATTTGAGAGATTTTCTTTTCCCTAACATCACATTCTTGTTTTCGATTTTCGTCTCTTTCCGTTCTCTTTTTCTTCATTATACGAGTATATTATTCATTTCTTTTTCTCAAATTATTATTATTCTTACATATTGATTTTCTATTTATACATGTATTTATGTTTACATCTTTGTATATGTCTCTAGCACTCTTTAAGTCGTTATTTGACGACATCCGTGGTCGAGTAGTTCGTGCGCCGGGTTTCATGGTGTCGCCGACTCGAGAGGTCCCGGTTTCGAATCCCGGTGGGGGCAGATGTTTGTGTGATGAATACGAGCATTTGTACTCCAATCCTGGATGTTTAATATGTATTTCTATATAAATATACTTATATATGTACAGTATATGTATTCTATCCGTTACCTTAGCATTCCATAACACAAGCCTTTACAGTGCTTACTTTGGGGCTAGGCTAATTGGTGTTGGAAATATTTATTTATATATTTAATTATTTTATTAATTTTTTATTTTAAACATTTGATTTATCTTTCTTTAATCACATTGATTTTTTACATTCCTTCTTCACTTTTTCTTAATTTGATTACTTTGTTTTACAGTTTATTCTTATTATATGTACACTATTCGTCATATTTTATTCTGAATACATTTATTAATAATTGTACTATTTTCATTATATCGTGCTTACATTTTTGTTGTTATATACCTTATATTCTATTCTTAACCTATTATTTTTTTTCTATTTCATTTTTTAATCTTTCCTACGATTAAAATTTCTCTCCCTGTTCACTGGTGTTGAAAGCCACATCCTTTCCTCGCTCACCTTTATGCCCCGGTATAGAATGATTCCATGCGTGTATCAGGTTGGCCTCTGCAAGGATAGGTTTCAAAATTTTCATTTTGCTGCCTCTACTTGATTAAGCCGCAGCTGATAGCAGCTGATAGCAGCTGATAGCAGCTTCCGCCATATTGCAGGGGTCCCTCTCACGACCACGTGGGTGACGTGTGGGTTCCTTGTGCCTTTCACAAATATTGCCTCAATATCACCCTGCTTAATATACACTGTCCCCATGACCGTTCTTTGTAACTTTCTTCTGATGGCATCTGTCACTTCCTCTTTCTTTCTTCCTCCTCTAACATACTACACTATCACAAGTGGGTTTTTATTAGTTGCTTTCTCCACTTTCAATTCTTTATTCCTTTCAATTTTCTCTTTCAAGTTTTCGGCGTCACTGTCTCTCGCACTTTAAGGGTTTAAATAACTTTCTACCCTTCGCCGTTCTCACTCTTGTTACTTCGCTCCACTCCACATTTTCATCGACCTAATTCTTAACTGCTTCGAAGACTTGGTCACTTGTTAGCGTTTCATCGGTCCATGACACTATGATTGAGTGTAGTGTATTGACTGGGGGTGGAACGCTTTTCACTTTCACTGTATATGTCTCTTCCTTCCTCTCTACTATTACTTCCCTCATTACTTATTTTGGTTTCTCTTCCATTTTCTTTTGCACGTTTTCCTGTATACTTTTAATTTCCTCCATTTTTCCATTTCCTTTCTCTATTTCTTTATTATTTTTCATTAATATTTTCTTTACTTTACTTTGTTCTTCTTTCATGTTTTTTCTTCATACTCCTCTGTAAGTCTCTTATTTTTTTCATATCATCTACAAAACCCAGCAATGTTTTTAAAATTGATGCGAGGGTTTTGTCATTCTCTAATATTCTTTATTTGTTATCTATCATTGTTTCATTCATTATCCGTAACATACTTTTCGTCTCCCCTCTTTCACTATCTTTCGCTTCCTCGTCTCTCCTACATACCTCTTTTCTTTGACTTTCTATTCCTCCCCTCTCATTTTCACTCTCTTTCATTCTTATTCTTTCAAGTAATTCCTTTATTATGTTTAGCATTTCATTTATTCCCTCATTTATTTTCATCTTACCCGCGACCGACTTAATCGGCCCCTAAGGTTCCATTTGCTCTGATCTTCAATTTCGCGTCTTTCGCTCTTCTTTCTAAATCACTTTGGGTCGACTTTTGGCTATTTCTACTTCTCGTGTGCGTTGGGGGTTCAAATGTATTTGATTTCCGTGAAAAAATTAAGTGTATATACCGTATATAATTCATATGCATATAGTAAAAAGCGGTTATTTCAATCATCAATTTATTTTTAATGATAAATAGAACTACATTCGCATATTATTTTTGAAATCGCCTGCCAACCTAAATTTAATCAATCCGGTGTACTAATCAAAAGCAGTTTCTTTTATTGGCTCCCACTAGCTGTACTTGCGTGCTACTTGCATACAAGATTTCACTAAGACGACGCCCTTTAGCCGCTTATTGTACTTTCAGAAATTTCTTGTCTTGGTTACATTTAGTGACATTTATGGGCGTTACTATAGTCGCAGCGTCCCTGTACAATGAGGAATGTTGCAAATGATATACAAACCAACAATTACTTTACTCATCACAATGTAACTTAAGCTGCCAATATCAAGATTAGCCATTTTATATTTCATATCATTATTATTTCGAGTATTAACGCAGTTTAAAACTAAACAATACTAACCGCGATAATTAATATTAGGAAAGCCTATAGCACAGCGTTTAGTATTTATTTTATATATGTACTTACTTGATTTGTGATTCACAAATCTTTGCCAAATATTGTCGCTTTATGTTAACCACAGGGAGAGAGAGAGCTCTGCACCTTACTACGTGATGACCAAAAGTGAACTAAGACAGTGAGCTCTGGTGAAATCGCCTTAAATAGTCTCAAGTGGGGTTAAACTTCAAAATGGCGCCCAACGTCCGAGTTTACCAACTTTTGAACTACCCTCTTTAATAATTAAGAAACTAATAATGTTATTGTTATCGCAGGTGTTGAGGAATTACATTTATCTCAATCATTAAGACAAAGGCAATGTTTGATCGATTCATTGCCGGATTTAGGGGAGGGCAACCGGGGCGAAAGCCCCCACAAACGGGGGGCCCCCACAATAGAGACTTCGGAAAATAAATCTTTCAAATTCCAACTAGTAAACACTAGTAAACATGTTTTCGGTTCCGTTCGTTAACTCTAAGATTTAATTTCAGATAATTCTTGTTTCCGTTTATATTTATATGTGTTTGTTCAATACTAAGGCAATCTACTTGGTTCACAATAAATTATTTATTGAAAAACTCGACTGAAAAAAAATTGTTCACTTTATTTGGAAAATAATTTGGGGTGAGGGGGCCTCCGCTCCTCTGTTGCCCCGAGGCCTCTGGACCTCTAAATCCGGCCCTGGATCGATTATAGCTAACATTATGCGTGGGCTAAGAGTCCCTCCGGCCACCCACGTCCTAGCGCTGAAAGAGGCCTCGTGGATAACTTAACTGATTAAAATCGTAAGATAAATCAATGAATCTTGACAACAAGTAGATACTGAAAAAAGAGAGGCCTCTCCCATTAGATTAGTTTACGCTACGCCATTGCTGAGGAACTCGATGGCTCCAGTGGTTAGCGCGTTCGGCTGCGGTCGTTGAAGTTGAGCAACTTTCTCAGTGGTCGGTCATTGGATGGGTGACCAAAAATTTACTATCTCGAGCTCCTCCGTGCTTCAGAAGGCACGTTAAGCCGTTGGTCCCGGCTGCATCTGCAGTCGTTAGCACCCACCAATCCGCATTGGGCCCGCGTGGTGGGTCATGGCCCAATCTCCCTAATCCATCCATAGGGAACGCCTGTGCCTCAGCAGTGGGGACATTAATAGGCTGATGATGATGATGATGACACCATTGCTGTTTAATACAGGCACTCCAGTTGGCTCTGCCTGACCTCACCTCGGCTGAAAGATTACACAGATAAATGATTTTTTGTTTCCAGACTGACAGACAGATTTGATGCGGAGTAGAGTTCTTAGTTAAACTTCAGGTCAGGGCTATAGGAACAAATCTATTCATGCATTTTAGCGAGTTAAAAAAACAGAAAATCCTTTTGGTTTTTTTTAACAGGCAGATGCTCAGTTTTTCAATTGTTTTGTTGATTTTTTTTATGAAAATTTTTATATCAAAATTAAATGAACTAGGTACCTAATTTTACTACATAAATATTGTACGGGATAGCAAGGTAAAACCAAATACAATCGCGAGCCCCAATGACAAAAAAAATGAAACTGTTATTAATTAATACCTGTTATAAAATAAATTAAGAAGCGTAGCTGTTATAATTATCGTGATTTATCAGAAGTTAATTATAGTTTCCGTTAAACACATAAGTAGGTACATCGTATAATAATGCTCAATATTGTACTTACCTTGTTTCTTTTAATTTTGTCGTAATTAATTTCCGTTGTCACCGAATCGCCTAATTGGGTACTAGCGTGTCAACTAACAGCCATTTTTCGTTCTCGGAAAACAAATTAATATTTATTCATATGATATTCGTACCCTATCTAGGTAGGTAGTGTTTGAGTATCAGGTTCATTGTATAAAATGTATTTCGGACGTTTAAGTTCAAAGGTTGACGTTGGCAGCCTTAATGGTGCTAATCAAATCAACTCGCTGAGAGCCAGCCCGTGTCCGGCCGAATATGCGCCTGAATAATGAAGGCAGCGTTTGATGAACAACGACGCTAAAAAGCCTTCGGATTTCCCGAACATATTATATTAAGTCGCACATTCATACATTAGTAATTTATATTGTTTTAAACTTTCATGGTCACTAATGCTTTCATGGTCACTAAAGACGACGTCAGAGGGTAGACCGATATGTCTGCCAATAACATCTACCCGCAATTACTTCAGTTACTCCGTGATCATGGTGCTTGCAACAGTGCCGAAATATCGGAGACTGATAAAAAATTACATAGTAAAAATCCCGTTAATATCTATGATATTTGTAATTTATGTTATTTAAGGGTTACCGTCGATCTCCAAAGAGTAGTAGCACTGTTCCAAGCGCCATGATCACGGAGTAACTGATTACCGGTTACTCCGTGATCATGACGCTTTCAATAGTGCTGAAATAACGGAAAATCGCTAAAACAAGGTACATGGTAACAATCCCGCAAATAACATAAATTACTACAATGTTAGTGACCATGAAAGATTTAAACCATATTCAATTCAATTCAATTCATTTCAATTCAATTCAAACTCATTTATTCAGTCTAGGCTGTTACAAGCTCTTGTGAAAGTCAAACGCTACGCCATCGGTTCGTAAATCTACGGCGGGAGACCTTGTACTGAGAAGAACCGGCAAGAAACTCAGCAAGGGCTATTTTTTTCTCCCTGTTTTGTTACACACAGTGTCGTCAATTGAAAGATGACATCAAAAATTGAATACATGTGTTGATGTCAACTTCCATCACATTAATATAATTAATTAACAAAAGTTAAGTATACATATAACACTTACATACATGTTATAATGAGATATATGAAATGAAATGAAAGTTTATTTTCATGAAACATACACAGTCAGGTCATAAGTATTGTCACACAGTAAAAACTTTTCTTTTAGAATGCTGGCCACAAAAAAGTTTATTGAATTCGAATTTCGAATTGTTCATGAAAATAAAAATGTATACTTTTAAGAATTTTACTCGTTTTTAAATATGGAGTGGACGCTTAAAGAAGACCGTATTGCATTTATTGCGTTGCATCGTTGCGGTTACGCGCCAATTCAAATTTAAAGGAAATTGCTCAAATTGGCCCAAATGCACAAAAAATATTGACATACACAGTAATCCTTGGCGTAATTTATAATTTAATTTACAATCATTAGATTTTAACGGACACCTTTGTATAATATATTCATTTTAAAAAGGACTTTTAATTTTACCGGTTTAGAAAACATACGAATCATTTTTAATGGCTATGGGTGTAGTAACATTCAGCCAAAGACTGATCGAAGTTGTTTATATAACATAATGAAGCTACTGATTGAAGATATGACTGTATAACCTAAATCTCTTAGCTTTCTTTGGTTAACGAGAGTTTGAAAATTCTCTCTAATCTGTGGCTCATTCACAATCATTACACAGTTTCTGTCACAGAGTACCTTATTATAACCGGAAATGCATAGGTGATACCTGATTTTAAGTTACTTTAAGAACAGGCAACTATCTGTTAATCTACATGCTCTATATACCTGAATCTAATACATAATTTCGGTACTTGGCTTGATTTCTCTAGTTTACTATATAACTTATTTTTTATTGTTTTAATACCCATGTACCTATTTGCAAACATAACCACAAAATCGTTCAGTGTATATGGTTTTTAGAAGTTCTCAGGGGTGTCCGTCAATAATATTTGTTTCTACAGTAATTTATACATAGTTTCGAATCTAGGAAACAATTTTTCATGATTATTGGTCTTTAGGCCAAACATGTATAGAAGCTGAGCAATCTTCTTTACTTTTTTTAATTGGACGTATAAACAGGAAGTTAACCATTGTTAAAATAAAAGACACAGCCATAAAATATAACGTATATATTTATTTTTGCACATTCCATTACATTAGTTGTAAGTCAGACATGAGGTTATAAGAAGATCACATTGTCTTGTCAGCGATTAAAGACAGAGTCACAATTCACAAACGAGTAAATTCATTGCATTTAAGTTAATTTCATTCAAACTTATTCAACAGGAATACGTAATCTCGCCTAATTAATGAATACGCGGTCACATGGCTGTAGTCGAATTTGAGGTAGGGCGGAAGTAAAAAAATATCATAAAATCTGCCCTCAGAGCACTGGCTCCTAAATCAGTCACCATGTATATCAATGTACATTCAATAGCTATTGCAGCATTAATCTAAGTGTCGCCGCACACGGGCCACCGACCACAACCACAAAACGCCGCCACCGGCATATTTCTTGTAGTTTTCATACATTTTATATGGACTCTCCACACACGGCACGCCGCGCCGGTGGCCGCCACACGCTACAAATCGTCGCTGTTCGCTTCTTGTGGCCCGCACCTGCCACGTAATGCGCAGATACAAAACGCCGCCACACGTCACTCGCGCAATTCCCCACTCTCCCCCTTACCTTAGTCGGCCGCTGTCGCGCGCTTCAGCCACTTTGTGGCTGTGGCGTGTGGCCCGTGTGCGGCGACACTTAGATTAATGCTCATGCTCTGTCACAGAAATTATTTGTCTACGAATAGCTATTGAATGTACATTGATATACAATATAATATACATAATCCTCAATGATGAAGAACAAGGGAACAAGATGGTTGAACTTCAAGATTTAGATGTAGATATTCACGTCTAGGGAAGGCCTGTGCCCCAGCAGTGGGGACATTAATAGGCTGATGATGATGATGATTCACGTCTGAGTGAGAGTGAGGTAATAATTTATTGTTGGGTGGGGTGATATGAGTAAATAGATACAACCAAAACTACTATTTAGACAGTGGCGGCGCTAGATGTGGACGTCGGCGACATCAAGTTCGCGAGGCCTATTTTACTTCGCAGTAAAAAACCGATAAATTAAGTGAGCCAAATTATAAAATAACGTATGAGTAAGCTAAGCTAAGTAGCTCGATGGCGCAAGTGGTTAGTGCATTCGGCTGTGATCGTTGAAGTTAAGCAACTTTCGCAGTGGTCGGTCATTGGATGGGTGACCAAAAATTTACTATCTTGAGTTACTCCGTGCTTCGGAAGGCATGTTAAGCCGTTGGTCTAGGTTGCATCTGCAGTCGTTAGCACCCGCCAATCCGCACTGGGCCCGCGTGGTGGGTCATGGCCCAAGCTCCCTATTCCATCCGTAGGGAAGGCCTGTGCCCCAGCAGTGGGGACATTAATAGGCTGATGATGATGTATGAGTAAACGAGTTTTATTGTTGATAATCAAATGATGACAAAAAATAATTACGAATATACAAAATTTAATTACAAAAATAGTGTTGCCAGACAGACGATTCTGAATACCCGTAAAGTACTACTCGCTTCCATCACGCACGTGTTCCAAATTAATAAAAGTCATTATCATCTGCTTAGCTTTTTCCCCGAATTGTTCGGGGTCGGCTACCTAAGCCAGGCCAGGAAAAACGAAAATAAATAGGTAACTTGTAAAAATTTTTTCGCCGACGCCTAGCGCCGCCACTGTATTTAGATCATATTGTTTTTGAAAACTTATTATAAAAATTAATATATTAATAAAAAAATATTTAAAACAGCTGAATTCTACAATTCGCCATATTATTAAAAATGCGAAGAACTTCGTTTAGATCAACTGATTTTGTTTTTTTTTTCAAAGGTCGAAAATATCATATCAGCCATTCTCTCGTGACCCATTAAAGTTGAAAACGTATTGATAGAAATAACAATTGTATTGATTTTTGAGTAAAACACTCTTTACCGTACACTTCACTTAACCAAACTACAAACAATCATAATCAATCTTTAGTTAATGTTTATTATGTACGGGATTACCCGTACGAAAGATTTGCAATAGTATGGGGAATTCCCTCTGCATCACAAATAGACCCATCGCTTCATGTGACGCTGCAAATGCCATCTATACACAGAACAAAGAATTATTATAATATGAAATGAATGTCACAAAACGGTGCTATGTTCGGAAAACTTTAAATAGGTACTCATGGCTACAATTGTTTTATCACAAACTATGAACAAACAATTTAATTATAAAAAAATCTTAGTTTTTGGTATTTTTAAAGTAGGGCATTGCCCCACAATGCCCCCTCCCCCCCCCCCCTTAGCTACGGCCGAGCGCGGTCAACCATAATGAAACTATGTACTTAAACATAATACGAAAATCTGCATTTTCATTTCAGCGACATCTATCCAGTACCGAACAGGTTGCTTTTTCATAGTCAACGTTTCTCTGTTCTGTCACTAGATGGCGTTATCTTAGTTCATAATGCCATTCGGCATTTCACTAGAGTCTGTGCGGAAAGAGAATGGGATTTAGATTGGAGGGCGCTGTAGTGCTTTTCTACCGTATTTGTAAGATTTTACCCCTTTTAGACATGATTAAATACAAAAAACCGCAAGAAATCACAACAACAAACAAATCCGTATCAATACAAAACTTTGACGTTTTACAAATTGCTGGGGTTGATTGCCAAATAAAAATCTTAATGTTAGTTCCGTTTTTCGCCACGCCCATTCTCTTTCCGCACAGACTCTATCACCTTTATTTATTTCAAGTTTTATTTTCACATTATATGATCTCGAGGCCACTGTTTTCTTTTTATTAATATTAAAACACTTTATTGAAAACTGCTTGTAGTAATAATCTCATTCTGAACTCTACGAATAAAACCTATACGCACTGATATTTACGTTGCTTGTGAATTGACACTAAAAATACTATTAATGTAAGTTTTTTTAACTGTTAAACTTTGTATCCTACCGAATAACAAATGAACCAGTCCCTTAACACAAACCAATGTCTCTGCTTAGCCCGATGGTTGACTGGTAGAGAATGCCATGTGGCATTAAGTCCGCCATTTGTAACAAAACAATAAAGAGTAAATAAATAAATAAATAAAATATCGAATTCGAATAGTTTGCGAGTGCGAACTGTCATGGCCAAATGTGTATTGATTTTTAGTTCTCGTTACGTCCATCGTGGCGCTGCTCCTCAAGTTTCCATACAAAATTTAGAATTCGATTTATTGGTTCGTGCTAAGGGTACTGTTAATTAAAGTACTTTGTATTCTATCGAATAACACAAATGAACCAGTTGAGCGAAATCGAATATTGCATTTGCGTTGCTTTTTACATTAAACCATCTATAATGGATAAGAAATTGTATACAAGCGAGGGAAATATGAACGCCCGTTTTCGTTTAAAATTTAATGTATGATCTGCATTCAAGCATGCGCATCTCAGAACAAGATCTAAGGCACAGAAAGAGTAAAGCGGGATTTCATGCAGTGCGGTTGGCGTCTTATTTTTATTATTCTTAAATCCATTCTAGTGGATATTGTGAAATAAAATTGGTGTGATTTTGTGTTACAACTGTCTGCGCGACTGAAGAATTAGAGGAATCTTTAAAATATACCCTATTCCGGTCAAGAGGACTTGAGAACTTTATTGTACTTGACTACCTCACAGAAGCTTATCGAAAGAGCCAAGTCGATACATTTCGTGGCAAACACTCCTAGAAACATTAGAATGCCTCACACCGACATTATAATGTAAAAAAGGGATAATAAAACTTAAGACTAGGCTGTATGGGCATTGTTCCCTTTGCCTTCCCTGAAAAGGGAGAATCTAAAAAAATCTAACGTCATAGTATTACTTCTATGCTTTAGTGTTCCGAGATGCGCAAGGAGAAAATGTCTCCATCTAATGTCACACATAAAGATAATCTTTCATTCGGTGGCATCAAAAAGTGCGCTTTTTAAATTTTTTTGGCAATGATTTCTAAAACATTCCGCTCATCAATAAAAATTGATTCTTCGATTTTAAATCCGTATTTGATTGTTTAATGCAATAAGCAACACTGAACTGTGGAGCACATGAAAGAATCAAATATTAGTGTCCTGAATTATAGCATACTCACAGCTTGCTCTCCGATATATTTAAAGTAACATTCATAACAACTATAATATTATTATGTCTAAAATATAATTCATTTCCATCTAAATACATCGATATGATTTTGCAACACCTATAACTCAAAGGGAAGGAAGAAGAATTTAATTCCCTTGGTTTTTTATTACTATTTCTTCAAAATGACAAATCTTGTGTGATTATTTAAAATATATTTTTTCAGCTAAGTCTAGGAACAATCCTGGAACTTCCCGAATAGACAACATTTATTTATTTATTTCATTCCGGCACTTAATTTGGCTATTCGTGCTTGTATTTTTTTATATCTTTTTTCCCCATCTTGGGAAAGGCAAAGGCAGAGCCATGCAGCCATAGTCTTCATTTAAAGGATTTTTTTTGTTTCTTTTTTCTATAAGGCCGAAGCCACTTCTTCAATCATAAGATATTTGTCCTGAATAGTCTTTCTAATCCATTTTCAGTTTAGGTACTTATTGTTTCCTCCCAAATTTTCATTATTCATACTTGTTATTTATAAACTTGACAACAGTTTGTCCTCATCATATTGTATAAGGAATGAAAAGGATAGGCTAATGTCAAGTTCACAAATAGCGAACACGAATAGCCAAGTGAAGCGCCGGCGTCAAACAAACATACAGATTTGCTTGTAAGCGAATAGTTTGAAGTTAAAAAAAAATAAAAACACAGACATTAGACATAAATAGACCATTCAATATAATATAATATAATGAAATATAGAAGTGTTTTACACTCAATAACTATTTATTATTCTAATATATTCTATCTATTCTGAACCAACCAAATAGATTTAACACAACAACTGATAGATATAAAAGCAAGCTGTCTCTTTTTCTCATAAGCAGTATGAAAAAGACAACCTACATTTTAATGTTTAGTCGTTAATCCAGAATAGATAAAATTACTTCTATTCAACACCCTTGTACAGTGCGATTGGCTTATTTGCATCCATATAATCAAAATGTACCCATGGGTATACAATTACGACCTCAATAGGGATGACTATTTTTTTTTTCTTCGTTTATCAGGTAGATTATCAAAAAGTATTGGACACGTATTTTTTCTTTTTTCACATAATATAAACATTTTGAGATATATTGATTTGAAAAGTCGCATGACGTCACGTTTGAGTACACTTATAAGTGAAAATTCACTCAAAAGTGACGTCACGAGCCCCTACTCCCAAACTTTGACGCGCTATAACTTTGTCATTTTTTGGTGGATTGCCCAAAGAAAAAATATGTGCCCATTATTTTTTGATCATCTAACTGACGGACTAAATAGAATTTCGTTTACTGTGCCCCGTCATCACCCCTATTCTTTATAACCCGTAATACAGTCGAAATTTATGTAGCTAAAGTACAAAGATATTTTTAACAAACGAGTGTTTTATGTTAGACATAGTATTTGATCTGTAATTTCATAGCCATAAGGTACACTTTGCTATGTACGGATACAATAATTAGAGCTTAAGACGATAAAACGGACCTTCAAAAGGTCTCACAGATAAAAATATATATATTTCGAAATACAATTAAAGCCTTATAGGAATTGTAGCAGTTGAGATCTGCAGATATTTCACGATTTCTATATTAACCTGAACCCATTATTTTGTGGTACAAATCAGATATTACTTTAAAGTAAGCTAAGTACCAACATTCGGCTGTTTGTTTGTTTTCATTATGCAAGTCAGATCTTTATAACTAACGTCATGAATATAATTTTTATATTTTTAAGCATGTTCTGCTCGATGTTGAAATCTGACAAAAAAAATCAACCTTTTTTTACTACAAAAAAATTCAAAAAATTTTTTACTACAAAAAAATTCAAAAATTTTTTTACTACAAAAAAATTCAAAAATTGTTTTTACTACAAAAAAATTCAACAATTTTTTTACTACAAAAAAAAACAAGTTTTTTCTAGTAATATTTTCTTTAGGTTTATAAAGTTGAATTTTGCTTGTACCAACCTCGCGCATCTTGCAAAAAGTAAGTGCGAGAGGAACAGAATTATCGCTTTAATTCATTTATTATTATTGGCACGGGTTATAGCTTATAGCCATTTATATATTATTATGTGAAAACATATGGATTATTTACTTATATATGGGTAGCTCTAATTAACTCAAAATGTTCTAACTGCTTTGAGTTTTATAAAACTTCGTTAAGATTTACATTCTGTTGAGAAAAGAATACAGTTTGTAGTTACATGATGTGTGGTAGTATATACAAACATACATAAATTGATATTGCATTAAAAAGGGACAGGTTGGATTGTCAGCATTCTTATAACTATACATTTACTTAGAATCTTAAATATGCATATTCCATTTTCTATTTTGGTAAAAATTTAAGCGAAAGAAAATAATAAATAAAAATATACTTCATTTTTATTTGACTGATGATGTAATGTATATTTTATGATAGTCATTTACGTTCCAATTATAATAAACCCCAATTTTTTTCAAAATTATTATTGTTTCAATTATATATTATATTATATTATAAAATGAATAAATTTAACAATTAAATATATAGTTATCGATCGAAAACCAAATAGTAAAATAATATATTCAACAAAAACGCCTTTTGTCATACATAATTTTTAGTCATAACATAAATATTTTATCACTTTCTAAAAATAGTCATCTTACGTACCTATCATTGCAAGAACTGTTAAACAATTAATGTTTCAAACAATTAAGTACAAACAAGATAATTTGCAATTATAATCGCCTTTTGTACAAGCGTCGAGATTCGTACACACAGCTTTTCACGTTGAACAAATCTTTCAAGAATTATCCAATGAATTTTCAACCTTAGCTGTTGGGTTTAAAGTTCAAAATCTTGGGGTCACCCGACGTGCTCAGAATCTAGAAGATTATAAAATAACATATGCAAACAGATTAACTGCGTATGATAAAATAAGCAATTATTAAATATCTACCTAGTAATTTATTACATAGCTTTTATTGAAATAAGTTCATAATATTTTATCAAATATAGACACTATTATATACACACATCCAAGTCCGAATTTCAAGCCCGAGTCGTTAATATTATAATATGTTTTTATAGCTTAAGATATATTTACCTTACACATAGTATGTAGGCCTAATTACCAAAGAACATCGAAGATCATCTTTTTAGGTAATAGGGATGATGACTATTTTTTTTTTACTTCGTTTATCAGGTAGATTATCAAAAAGTATTGGACACGTATTTTTTCTGTTTTGACATAATATAAACATTGCAGGGATATATTGAATTGAAAAGTCGCATGACGTCACGTTTGAATACACTTTTAAGTGAAAATTCACTCAAAAGTGACGTCACGAGCCGCGCTTTGCTTGCCGAACTTTGACGCGCTATAACTTTGTCATTTTTTGGTTGATTGACCTAAAAAAAATACGTGTCCATTATTTTTTGATCATCTAACTGACGGACTAAATAGAATTACGTTTACTGTACCCCGTCATCACCCCTATTTATAGTGATTATTGAAAAAAAAAAGTATTGCGTTGTAAAATGAAAAACAGTGGCCGGTCGAGCGTGGCAATAAACCTGCTGGTGGCTTTTTTTTCTTTGAAAATGGAAATCATGCATCAATAACAAATGACAAATATTCTTTTTTGTATTAGGTTATAGGTAGCTACCAACTTCTTAAGCAAAACCACAGACAAATACACTTGCGTAGACGCTTTTGTATGTCAAATTGCTACTGCGCAGGCTTCCAGTAGAAATACCAACCATACGATGTTTTGCTGTAATTTTAAAATAACCACGTATTTATTTAGAACGCTGCCACCACTGTTCTCCAATTTTCCGCCTTAAAATCAAATTAATAGATTTCATTCTCTTTTGTAAGGAGACAATAAGTCATGTCTTCATTTTTAATCGACAGTTACATAAAAGGTTACTATTTAAATAAATAAAAATCATCCAAAATAAAAATTCTGTACGAAATTATATTTATTAATTTCAGTTAGAATAGGTTTCCATCTTATGCTAAATGTTTTTTATTAGTTTATAACAACAAGTCTTCTGTTATTATGATTTTGACTAGAAGTATGAATACTTGATAAATATATGTTTTATAAGTACATACCTATATATTTTATATTTTGGAATGTAAAGTTACATAAACAGTCTACAAAAAGAAAGATTTTTTTTAAATACATAATTATAAAACAAAAACAGTGTCAACATTCAAAATACGATTTTCATGTGTTTTAAGAGTTTTCGTAATATCAATCCACAGTCCGAAAACAAGGAATTACTTATTTCGTCGAAACCAGACATTTACGAATATTAGTTTTTCATAAATAGCCTTATGACCTTATTGTGATCGTATAAGGTATTTTTTCCGTAGTTAAAATATAGGGATAGTTTTTTTTTTCATCATTACTTAATTAATTATCTATAACATCAGATCTGTAAAATTTCTAAGTAAGATCTGAAGACAAAGTTCATGACCAATATTGGCAGTATTTTTTTTTTAATTTATTAGATTTATTAATTGAGAGATGTAGCAACGCGCCCGTTTTATATTGATAAAAAATAAAATAATTTTTATTTCAAAATAAAATAAACTTTTTTTTTAAGCATTTTAACTACTGGATGTTTAAAACTAAAGAAAATTTTACTAGAAAAAATTCCACGCGGACCAGGCAGCAGACGGGACTCGAACCCGCACCTTAAGATATCCGGGCATAATGGTCAGTGCTATCGCCCGGCGGGTCCCTAGGCCGCGAGGATTTTTTTCTAAAAATAAATTCTTTACTTTTATAATAAACATGTTAAAACTTAAACAATGAAATATATGAATAGATAAGTCTCAGTTGGTAGCAGCTGCTGTAGTCTTATTAAGTTCATACTTAATAATCTTTCTTCTGGAACAATACATAATATAAAAAGTTAATAATACATAGTCTCACTTAATCTCAATAGCCGTATTTATTATCATGGTAAATATTTGTACTACGCGATTCAAATAAGAATAGGAAAGCCAATGACCTCCATCTGTCAAATGTCACTTTAAAAGTACAGTTTGCAAAAAAAACTTGGAACAGTTTTTTTAGCACTGATCTTATCTTCTAAGAAGAAATTCCAAAAATTTGTAACTAAAGAAGGAAATAAATCAAATGAAACGTATAGAAAATGAGTACTGGAAAAGGGAAATATAAAAACTTTAGTTTTATTATAAAAACAGGTAATAAAAAGACCATAAGGTAGTTATAATTTTTATTTTTTAAAGAATGTAACTGCTTTATTAAATCTAAAGAAAATATAACTAGAAAAAATTATAACTATAATTGCTATTTCTTCTTTCAAATGTTTAATACTTGCAAAAGTATTCATTTGACATTGTGGGTTACTTATAATGCGAAGAAATGGCGCTGCCTTGCAGCTTAAGAATGGCTAGAGGAATTTCGACGCGGTCCGTGAGGGCCGCGGTAGCATAATAGGGATGATGACTAATTTTTTTTTCTTCGTTTATCAGGTAGATTATCAAAAAGTATTGGACACGTATTTTTTCTTTTTTCACATAATATAAACGTTGCAGAGATATATTGATTTGAAAAGTCGCATGACGTCACGTTTGAGTACACTTATAAGTGAAAATTCACTCAAACGTGACGTCACGAGCCCCTACTCCCAAACTTTGACGCGCTATAACTTTGTCATTTTTTGGTTGATTGCCCAAAGAAAAAATACGTGTCCATTATTTTTTGATCATCTAACTGACGGACTAAATAGAATTTCGTTTACTGTACCCCGTCATCACCCCTATTGGTCAGTGCATTCGCCCGGATTGCGAAGGGTGCGGGTTCGAGTCCCGTTTGCTGCCCGGTCCGCGTGAAATTTTTTCTAGTTATATTTTCTTTAGACATAAGGTTGTTTTTATGTTGTTATATTGTATTTCTATATATCGTAATTCTGTAATAAAGTATTTATTTATCTGTAAAAAAGACAATTTTTATCACATAGTATAAAGCAAAGTCGCTTCCCGTCTGTCTGTCCCTATGTATGCTTAGATCTTTAAAACTACGCAACGGATTTTGATGCGGTTTTTTAATAGATAGAGTGATTCAAGAGGAAGATTTATATGTATAATATATGCATAATATAGTACAAAAACACTGGTAATTTTAAAGTTTTAATGTAAGGTCATAAATAAACACATTTTTTGCGCTTACATTGCAAACGCTGACTGTGCACGGACCACACATCTGAAGTGAAACTTCTTTTCTTAAATAACGTATCATTAGGTAGTGCATAAGGCATAAGGGAAAGAGAGAGGAAAGTATATATTATTTTTATAATATAGAACAGATATATATATAACAGATAGCCATATAGGCGCGTAGTGTGGTGTTGTTTTACCGACATCGTTCCTGTATCAAGTTGTCATTGTAACGCGGGATTTTTTGTAACTGAAATAGTTCGCAAGTTCATGCGCAAACTTTCACAAAACTGTGGTTTTCGGTAAGTTTACAATTTTTTACTTTAACTTAATTATTTTTGGGTAAAAACATCCATTTGCGTATTCAGTATGCTAATGGTGATCTGTTATAAGGGTTACTTAACCCCAACATGGCTTAAAATGAGTTTTTTTTTTCACAGAGAAAACTCAACGAGCTAAAGTAACACTCTTTAAAGCCAACTTTGGCCCAAAATTAAAAAAATATATATGAACCATTAATATTTTTTTTCCTATTTTGGTATGATAACTTTGTAACTTATACTTTAAAGTTCACAATGGCAAGATATAAACGTGACATATTCATCACAAAGAGAAGCTACAATTTTATTTGAAAAAAAAAGTGCACATTTTAGGTCAAAGTAACCCGCAGTTACTCGGTATCTAATATATAAAATTCTCGTGTCGCGGTGTTTGTGGTTAAACTCCTCCGAAACGGCTCGACCGATTTTCGTGAAATTTTATATGCATATTCAGTAGGTCTGAGAATCGAATGTAATCTATTTTTCATCCCCCTAAATGTTAAGGGTACCCCCCCCCCCCATTTTTTTTTATATTAGATTTTTTTTTTTAATTTTTTTATGATACATCATACAAAAATACATACAACCCTAAATTTTCACCCTTCTACCACCAACCCCATTTTTTTATGGCGGTACGAAGTTCGCTGGGACAGCTAGTATATATATATATCCGTGACATTTTTTCCATAGGATTTTCCATTAAAACCCTGTCAGAATAGACCAGGGTCGATAATTTTTGAGACCAAAAAAAAATTATAGTAGGATGAAACCCATTAGAAAAGGTAGAGAATATAACAAAAATGAAAGGAAAAATAAATTACGGGCGATCTGAGGTCGGGAAGGGGGAGGGGGTGAGTTTTTAAGGGTAAAAAAATTGATTTGAATCATTATGTATAATTTTGAACTATTTATTAAAATTTACACTTTAATTACTCGAAAAACGTAAGATTTCATGTTATATTGATAAACAGAAAAATTACAAATCCATAAAACATGCAAAAATAGTTGTTGTAAGTAGGTATTAAAAATAGGATTTTCAGATTCGAGTTTTTTTCATTATTAATTTGCATTTTCTGAGAACATTTATCATAGTAGTGTATATTTTTTTTTATACCATCAGAAAGTAGAGATTTCAACAAACAAAAAACACCCCAAATTTTTTAAAAAAGCAGATATTTTGACGTGACAATTTTCGATTGAAAATAAGGGTGCTTTTTGGATATTAAGTCAAAATAAGGTGAAAAAATGAATATTTTAAATCAAAAAAATTACTGTATGTTTGGGACATACAAAGGTAAGTTTTCACCAAATTTCGTGAAAAAATATTTTTTTTTGCAAAAAATAAAAATCAAATACCAAAAACTTGGTTATTCGCATTTTTCACATAAATTTTGAGGTTATGTGAAAAAAGTGTCGATACAAAAGTTGTAGATCTTTTTATTACCTACAACTTTGCCATTTAACTTTTTTTCATAGAACTTGCAGTTTTACCGGAAATCGAGATTAACCATTTTTACCCTTAAAAACTCACCCCCTCCCCCTTCCCGACCTCAGATCGCCCGTAATTTATTTTTCCTTTCATTTTTGTTATATTCTCTACCTTTTCTAATGGGTTTCATCCTACTATATTTTTTTTCACTTTTCACCATTTCTAAAATTATCGACCCTGGTCTAGAAAAGAAGTTTCAATTTAAAAAAACATTGCCCGCGTCCCCTCTTAAAGTTTCTTACCTACATATTTTAGAGAGTGCTAGCTTCCAGATCGGGTATACGGTTGAATCCCTCGGGGGCTCGACTCCAGTAGTAGTATGGCGGTCCGGCCGAGAAGCAATACTTCTGTTGTAAAGGGGATCCCCCTTCAACCCAATACATTAGGTAGAAGTTGCACATCTCGTCTTTGTTTGTGGCCCTGCAATGATTAATAATAATAATAAAATAAATAAAAAGTATTTTTATTAACATGTATATATAGTAGAAAATATAACTAGAAAAAATTCCACGCGGACCAGGCAGCAGACGGGACTCGAACCCGCACCCTTCGCAATCCGGGCGAATGCACTGACCAATTATGCTACCGCGACCCTCACGGACCGCGTCGAAATTTCTCTAGCCATTCTTAAGCTGCAAGGCAGCGCCATCTCTTCGCATTATAGGTAACCCACTATAATGCGAAATAAAATAAAAATTATAACTATAATTGCTATTTCTTCTTTCAAATGTTTAATACTTGAAAAAGTATTAATTTGACATTGTGGGTTACCTACAATGCGAAGAGATGGCGCTGCCTTGCAGCTTAAGGCTAGGAAAATTTCGACACGCCCATCAGGGCCGTGGTAGCATAATTGGTCAGTGCATTCGCCCGGATTGCGAAGGGTGCGTGGAATTTTTTCTAGTAAAACTTTTATTTAGATTTAAACATCTAGTAGTTAAAAGCTTAAATAAGAAATAAAAACATAAATATGTATAATGTAGTAATAAGAACTTAATTAATTTCTTTAAAATAAGCAATTAACTGGCACACGCGCAAAGGACGAAATATAAACTTGACACTGCTTCCATCTAGTGAAGAATTGGAGAACTTATTGGTACACCTCAAGACTTACTCTGGTCACTTTTGTTGGGCTGTGTGGTGTCGTAGCAGTATTGCGGTAGCAAGCGAAAGCAAGAATTCGTTTTATAAGTACTCCCTTTCAAGTAGGCATACAAATAGGGTATTTGACAAGTTTTAGAAAACGATCTCACGTTATTATTATTATTATTACGTTTATTGAGTCAGTAAAAAGTGGATACTCATCATTCTGTTGAGTATTTCAGTAAAAATAACCAAATCAAAAACTCAATTTTCAAGTTGCTGCGAAAACGTTTCTCTGGACAATATGGCGTCTTACTAGTGTGTGACGTCACACGACTGATATTAAAACGTCAAACGATACAATGTAATGTCACTTTAACCGGAAGTTTACTTGCGTGTGACGTCATTTTAGGCTCCGCCAATGCCAAGCGTTTTGGGTCACGTGACAATAGATGAGAAAACTGTTATTTTTTTCGTTAGTTTTTAGTAAAATTATGAATATTTTTTTGTGACAATAGTAAAAACCCCTGTTAATATTCATTCTGAACTAACTAAACACTGTCAAATACCCTATTGTAATACTCATGCTGATTTCGATAAAATATTTTATTATTCGATAGAGGAACTCGATGGCGCAGGTGGTAAGCGCGTTCGGCTGCGATCGTTGAAGTTAAGCAACTTTCGCAGTGGTCGGTCTTTGGATGGGTGGACCAAAAAGTTTCTATCTCGAGTTCCTCGGGGCTTCACGTGACCGTAAATGCCTAGGATTGGCGAAAACTAAAATGACGTCACACGCTAGTAAACTTCCAGTCAAAGTGACATTACATTGTATTGTTTTACGTTTTACTGATAGTCGTGTGACGTCACACACCAGTGAGACGCCATAATGTCCAAAGAAACATTTTCGCGGCAACTTGGAAATAGAATTTTTGACAATTTTTTACTGATATACTCAACAGAATGATAATACCCATTTTTATGGACAAGCATTAGTAAATAACGTGAGATCGTTATCTAAAACTTGACAAATATCCTATTACAATCGAATCGAAGCTGTGAAGTTAGCGCAAGTCGCGACGCAGTAAACTAAATCTAGTGTGACGTCATTGAATTGAAACCTACGCATACTTGCACTCGCTGCTAACTTCACAACAGCAAGAAAGTTTCAATTACCAATTTTATAAAATGAAAAATAATTAAATAATCATATTAGTGCCATCTTACCCGATGCTGACTGGATACGAGTGAGTGTTGTTCATAGTGCATCTGGCGGCGAGTACGTCGCCCCGTTGGATGGGAGTGGGATGGGTGACCGGATAGAACATTTGCGGTAACTGCGGGTCCTTCTTGCCGAGCAGATGCCATTCATCACCGCTTTCCTTCTGACGGACCACGTAGCCGGATACCACTTTACCTGTAAAGTGAGTACGAATTAAATCATAAATTATGTGTTTAATAAATGATATCTAAACATATTTATTTATTTATAGGTACATCAACAGCATAACATACAAGACATTCGTAATATATAGAGGATGAATTTACTGTTTACATATGTTTGCCAATTATAGATATACACAACATTTATACCATATCGTTTAACAAATGTATGTATATATATCTTTATATGTATAATTCTTCTGTGAGTGTGTGTCACTGAACTTCTCTTTAACGACTGGACCGATTTTGATGAAATTTTTTGTGTGTGTTCAAGGGGATCTGAGAATGGTTTAGATTCACAATTTTGTCCGCTGGACAACCCCTATTTTTTTAGGGCGGTACGAAGTTCGCTGGGTCAGCTAGTCTATATATAAAATTCTCGTGTCGCGGTGTTTGTGGTTAAACTCCTCCGAAACGGTTCGATCGATTTTCGTGAAATTTTGTGTGCATATTGGGTAGGTCTGAGAATCGAATAGTAATCTATTTTTCATCCCCCTAAATGTTAAGGGTACCCCCCCCCCCATTTTTTTTTAATTTTAGTTAATTTTTTTTTATTTTTTTATGATACATCGTACAAAAATACATACAACCCTAAATTTTCACCCTTCTACCACCAACCCCTATTTTTTTATGGCGGTACGAAGTTCGCTGGATCAGCTAGTATACATATAATAAAATGGTAGGAAAGTCAAAACTATACATAGAATATTCTTTTAAAAGAATACTTGGGGTGTGATCTACAATCGATATCGAAGTCAAAAATACAGTTTTTAGAATTTTTGTCTGTTTGACTGTATGTATGTCCAGGATAAATTCAAAAAGTACTGCACGGATTTATTTCAAATTTGGCACGAATATTATTAAGAGAGGCGTGAAGAAGCATTTTTGCAGGCCGGCAAATTGAGGATAGTTGGTGTGGCTGACAAACTGATGTACCAGCTATCTTCGCGTTTGGACTTTATCACCACTTAACATCAGGTGGGGTAGAGTCATTTGCCTACCTCACTATAAAAAAAAAATATGGGTGCGTGTACTTAAGTACGCGCGTGAGAAGTTATACTTATTTTTGGAATTATTAAAAAATAGTTTTTAATTGCATGCAGATAATTAATTACAATAAGATAATAAAAGGATTGGAAAGGGATAGTCAACGCAGTCAATAAAGTTCAGTTTTAATTTGAAAAATTTAATAAATAATCAAAATATTCAATTTAAATCACTACTGAATAAAATTTATTAGCACATATAAATTTCGCATTTGTATAACATTATAACACGTGTTAAGAATATAGAAACTAGAAACATGTGGATAAATATTATAAATATGAAAACAGTGATCAGAGGCGACGAGCGTCCCAACATGTGCGACTAAGAGATCCTATTACTATTTTGTTGGAAGCTTTTTTTCGAGACTTACGAGTAATGTGCGGTTTAGCGGCCGACTTCATGGTGTTACTTTTCTGTTACAGTGTTGCGCGCGCATCTTAAAATTTCACTCTCATCATTTTTTCATAACGCGCCCGCGGCTAACTTCATTATGTTACTTTAGTGTTACAGTGTTGCGCGCGCATCTTAAAATTTCACTCTCATATTTTTTTCATAACGCGGCTAAAGAAGTATAACTTCAAAAACGAGCGAGCCTTACAGTAGTCGCGTATGATGTGTAACATTTGAAACCTCACCTTATATTAGTAAAAAAAGAAAAAAAAAACCTACTACAAAAGGAAAAAGCCATTTGAACATTATGTTCTAAAATCAAATCAAATAGCGCGCGCTTCCCAAACTTCCTGTTACACACTTCCGTCCCAATTCACGTAATCACTCCTTACAAATTGTACGAAAGCGAGAGGAAAGAAGTTACACATAAAACAAAACGACGGGTTGCACTCCGGGAGTGCCGGCAAAAGTGAAAACTTGAATATTAACGTTGTGCATTTTTGATATTTTGGAATGGTTAGGGAATAATTTTGCACGAATTGCTTTAATTATCAGTATAAAAGTACTATCATGTATGTGGAAGAATACAATATTTATTTATTGCGTTATCGTACACAAACATGACAATTTATATTACATTAAAAAGTTTATCTCTCAGAGAAATCAACTTACATGAATGACGTTTAAGCGCACTTAGTGACATCTATTGTAAAGAAATCAATTTACATGAATCACATTGAAGCACACCTAGCGACATCTATTGTAAAAAAAATGCATTTTCTTCGCAATAAAGCTGCCAGGTGGACGTCCTAGATAGAGACTTATTATTATAATACGGTAAAACAAAATATTACTATGTTTCGTCCAATACGTTGAAAGTCAACAACCTTTCGAATTTTATTGTGCGTCATCATGAGATCAGCCCACGTGTTTAACCTGACGCGAGTTAACATTTAGAAGCTCGATGGCGCAACTGGTTAGCGCGTTCGGTTGCGATCGTTGAAGTTAAGCAACTTTCGCAGTGGTCGGTCATTGGATGGGTGACCAAAAACTACTATCTCGAGTTCCTCGGTGCTTCGGAAGGCACGTTAAGCCGTTGGTCCCGGCTGCATCTGCAGTCGTTAGCACCCGCCAATCCGCACTGGGCCCGCGTGGTGGGTCATGGCCCAATCTCCCTATTCCATCCAGAGGGAAGGCCTGTGCCCCAGCAGTGGGGACATTAATAGGCTGATGATGATGACTATGATGATGATTTTATTATTAAATGATTTTTTTTGTCCTGATCACGTGACCGTAAACGCCTAGGAATGGCGAAGACTAAAATGACGTCACACGCTAGTAAACTTCCGGTCAAAGTGACATTACATTGTAATGTCTGACGTTCTACTGATAGTCGTGTGACGTCACACACCAGTGAGACGCCATAATGTCAAAAGAAACATTATCGCGGCAACTTGGAAATATATTTTTTTACTGATATACTCAACAGAATGATAAATACCCATTTTTATGGACAAACATTAGTAAATAACGTGAGATCGTTATCTAAAACTTGACAAATATCCTATTACAATAGCCCCAGCAGTGGGGACATTAATATAGGCTGATGATGATGATGATGATGAGTTTACATTTTATACCCATACAAAAAAAGTTTACAACGCTGCTATAAAGAAGTTTTTTAAGAAATAAACGTACCAAGCGCGTGCGTGTGCGTCCTGAAGGCGAAAGGATGTATAGTTTTTTCCTCCCGCATAGTGCACGCCGTCTCCATGTGTTCGAGGCGGCGAGCTCCTACCACTCCTCCTGTTCCTAGTAGAATGACGCCTGCCTCGCGACGCATCCTGCCAATTATAATACGGTAATATTATCTATACAGTATTGTGACTCCGCCCTGTCCTTGAAATAAATGCCTACGGCCGAGCGCTGCGTTAGCACGCTGTAGGGCCGCCCGCCTACAGTATTTTATGTAGTTTTGTTTTAAACGCGAGTGTAGGTAGATTACTCGTTTGTCTCTTTTTTCATCCTAACCACTTATTTATATATTATTCCAGATATTTTGCCCGATGGAAAAACCGAAATACCTAAATATTAGAAACAAATAACGTACTAGTAGATAGTAGTATAAAAATATTCTATAAAGGTAAGACACCTTTCCAATATTTCAGGTAATTTAAAAAATGATATGTCTGGGTGTGTTATTGAAGAGTTCAAGCAACCAAAAACAGCAATTGTGCTGTTGTACGATATTGATCGTCGTTTGTTCTTTTCCATACTAAATTATGTAGGTATCTACTTAATTAAATCAAATATTTACAATACAAAACGCACGTTTAAGCACGACTAACTGCATAAAAAACAATTCAGACCGTTCGGTCGTCGTTGCGGCGCGGCGCCGCATTCGCGACTGGGTGCCCGCCGAGAGCCCATCGAACTCGAGTGGCGTAGGTATGACTCGCTTTCCGACCGTTTGTATGAAGATAGAATACTGTATGATATTATTACCGTGATTATACGATACGCATTAAGTATCAAGTAAGTAACGAACAATATCCATACAAATTTATAGGTACGCAAATTATACAACCGTATCTCTTCTGTAAGTTAAGAACCCTTTTACAAAATTGCGCCGCTGCCGTACTGATCGGCACATAGGTAGATTTGCACTAGTAATATTGCATTTAACGGGTGATGTTTCGAGTCTTATAAAATAATTATTAATGAACTAATTATAAAAACATATAAATATTTTAGTAGTTCAATAATGGTAGATTAGTTTTATGAAAGTTTTTGATAGTAATTCTATATAATTCAATATCAAAATACGGGTAAACCGGCATTATTTTTTTGGAAAACTCACGGAGGTTAGATTTTTTTTTTAAATTAATGAGATGGAAAATCTAAATTCTAATACATTATGTTACAACAAAAACACATTTCTGATGTCGTATTATTTAATTTGATCTAATTTACTGAACATTATTTAGAGATTCAGGCGCTTGAAGTTGTGCATATTATCGTTTTTTCCGTAAACTAGCTGCGATAGAACGATCAGTACAAAAAAAAAGGAAAATAGTATTTGCAAATATTCTACATTAACTTACAATAGGAAGAATAAATCTACTGTTTACTTTTATTGGAAATGCTCAAAATCTTTTCTAAGGGGGTAAAGGAGTCGCTCAAAAATTACGATATTTTGCAAAAAAAGTGAAAGGGCTCTCTTAACTTAGAAGGTTTTTTTATCACAGCTTCAAAAGACTGTAGACCTGAGTATTATAGTAAATCTCATCTCATCATTTATTTATTGACGTGACAACGTCTTAAATTAGGTTGCGGCTGGGAGTCACTTATGAAAAAGTGTAACGCTCGGTAACGTTACGATGAGTCTCTCGTGTTAAGTTTAAGTTTACATGTACAATGTTTTAGTAAACAAAATATATTTCTATAGTTAAAATTTGTGCAATTCTTATTTTCATTCAATTCCTTGTTCCTATTGTGCAATTTAATTATATTCATATCAATAAATATTCTACCGAGAAAAAGACGTTGTCACGTAAAATCTTCGCCCGTAAAACCGACTTTACAGGCAACCATTTATTTATTCTTTATTGCATGCCACAGATAGTACAAAAAACAACATTATCATAACCTGTACAAACATGTGACACCCTGCAAGGGCGTTGCAATTTTACTTAAATTATTATTATTATTTAAACAAACAATCAAATATATTGTAAGAAAAAATCAATTCAATTATTAAACATGCATCTTACCAAAATTAAAATTAAAAAATACATATATTTTACAATTTAAAAACTATAGATATTAATATACAATTTTCACACTCAGAATTTTTAATATAATATAGAGGAACGCACAATCTCATCATCTCGATACCTCCAGGCGTTCCCAAGATAAGGGTTTAACAAAATGAACCTTATGTCATTCTCTAAGGTCCCATTTATATCCATACCAAAATTTAAAATCGGTTCAGCGGTTAATGTACCCAATTAGCACACAGGGGCCCAATTCTCGCGGCATAGATATTATATCACCTTCGATATATATCGAATGATCTGGCTTTTATCGAAGGAAAACCTTTTTGCCCTATTCTCACCATGTCGCAATAGATATTTATCTACGGATGATCAGTAGACATACATCGACTGGTAAAGAGCCTTCGATATATAAATATCTATGGATCTTGGCATGTCAATCTTGTTATTTCCACTTTTTTTACCTATTATTTATTGTGTTGTCGTGTGTCTTTGCCAGTTATTGTTACCTCAAGATGTTGTTAACTGCCTTCATAAATAATTAGTAAATAAAGAAGTAGGTAAACAATGGTGTCGATTCTGGCGTGATTCTCTAAACTTAAAACTAAATTTATTATCAGTCTCTCTTTTTCATTCTGTATAGAGAATGACAAGGAAACACTGTTGTCAAGTTTAAGTTTAGAGAATCACGCCAGAATCGACACCATTTTCTTATTGACGATACGGAGTTTTGGCGGGATTTCTGCGAGTGCGGTTGGCATCTTATTTTAATTATTCTAAAATTCGTTCATAGTGGATATTGTGAAAAAAAAATTGGTGTGATTTGGTGTTACAACCGTCTGCGCAACTAAAGAATTAGTGGAATCTTTAAAATATACGCTATTTCGGTCAAGTGGACGCGAGAACTTTATTGTAGTGTTGACTACCTCACAGAAGCTTAGAGAAAAAGCTGACTCCATAAATTTCGTGCCAAACACTCCAAGAAACATTAGAATGCGTCACACCGACATTCGAATGTAATAAAAAGAAGATTAATATAACTAAAGACTAGGCTTTATGGGCATTGTTCCCTTTGCCTTCCCTGAAAAGGGAGAATTTTAAATAATATTGACGTTTCATTATACATAACGTTGAAATTATATACGCATACAATTTAGGTAAAGTTGAGATTTCTTATACTCAAAAAATGTTTTAAAAAATTTAATATGAATGGAATTCATAAAATATCATTTTGTTGCTTGTAAAATTCTGCTCTAATTTATTATTTATTTATATAGACTATGATGTTAACTTAATCGAGAAAAACGGAACGCATTCGGCAGTGAAAGAATATCTACGATAGATATAATATCATTGGAATATCGAAAATCCACGAGAATAGCATTTTTTACCATCAGTAGATATTTTCAATAGATATCCCTACTTTCGATATTATCTCGAAGCCGATATAATATCTACGCCGCGAGAATTGGGCCCCAGGTCTTATGTATTGTCATTTTTATACAAATTAAAGGAAAAATCATACTTACGGTGTTTTGGTATACTTGAGGAATACACCGGAGTTATCCAATTTATTCTCTGTAATAGAAAAGGATGCAATTTAATAGGCTTTCAGATTTATATTGAAAAACTCTTCAAAGATATACAGGATGTCCCAAAAAGTAGTGTCAAGTGTCAAAAGTAGCAAAAGTAGCGCTTTAAGTACTACTTTTTTTAAATGATTATGAAAGCTGAGAGTCTGGCGCAGTTTTTAAACTTACTTAGGAGCCATGAAACTACCTATTAAGATTTTAAATTTAAAGATGAAATCTTAAGACATAATTCACTGATCATAATTTTTTCACTTTGCACCATAATTTTTTAAACTTCCATCATAGTTGCAAAGACAAAGGTATTAGTCATTTAAGTACAATTCATGTAAATTGAGTTGCAAAAAAAATATCTCGGAAAAGACTTATCCAATTTTTTTTATTAAATTTTTAAGTTGTTTAGGTCATTAATTCTCAAAATTTTAGTAAAAAATTCATAACTCGCAAACTATAAAAAATCGCGGAACATACATGGGAGTGTTTCGGATTCCCCAAGGGGTGTTCTATCTCGGGACTACCGCTTGACACTACTTTTTGGGACATCCTGTATATGACGTAATGGCAGGCGACTTCAGAAGTATCTCTGAAGTCATTGTTCAACTTGACGACTCTGTTTATAACAATACAGGGAGAAAAAAACAGCCCTTACTGAGTTTCTTGCCGGTTCTTCTCAGTACAAGGTCTCCCGCCGTAGTTTTGCGAACCGATGACGTAGCTTTTTGACCTTCACAAGTGCTTGTAACAACCTAGACTGAATAAATGATTTTTGATTTTGATATGACAACCTAAGGGACACGGATGTTCGCAAATATTGCAAGCAGGAGTCTAAAACTTTTATGTGGGCCCCTTTTCCATAAACAAAGTATTCATCAAGGACGAGATTGTACTTGTAAGATAATTAGGTGATTTTTTTTATTTTTTTTTATGAACACACACCAATTAGCCTAGCCCCAAAGTAAGCACTATAAGGCTTGTGTTATGGGATACTAGGGTAACGGATAGAATACATATATTGTACATAAATAAGTATATTTATATAGAAATACATATAAAACATCCATGACTGGAGTACAAATACTCTTATTCATCACACAAACATCTGCCCCCACCGGGATTTGAACCCGGAATCTCTCGAGTAGGAGTAGGCGACACCATGAAACCCGGCGTATAAACCACTCGGCCACGGAGGTCGGATAATCGTCGTCAACCTATAATGTTGCTACTGGGGCACAGACCTTCCCTATGGATAGAATACGAAGATTGGGTCATGACCCACCGCGCGGGTCCAGTGCAGATTGGTGGGTGCTAACGACTTCAGATGCAACCGGGACCAACGGCTTAACGTGCCTTCCGAAGCACGGAGGAACTCGATATAGAAGATTTTTGGTCACCCATCCAATGACCGACCACTGCGAAAGTTGCTTAACTTTAACGATTGCAACTGAACGCGCTAACCACCCGCGCCATCGAGCTCCTAATACATGCATTTAACAAATTTTATACAAATCTTCATTTTTCGTTCACACTCAAATACATGTATAAAACATGTAGCACTTGTATCAAACTTGTTGGAGAAACAAAATATCTCAAGTAAATGAGTGATTAATAATTGTCAAGACTTCTAGTTGTCTATGCAGTGTAAACGAAGAAAAAATATTTAAACAACAACAAATATTTTACAAGTTTTGTACACACCTAGTTTATGATTTGTTTCTTGGTGAAAACGAACGAACTTGGTGGTTTAGGGTAGGCAATTCCGTCGGTTCCGGAGGAGCTCGATGGCGCAGGTGGCTAGCGCGTTCGGCTGCGATCGTTGAAGTTAAGCAACTTTCGCAGTGGTCGGTCATTGGATGGGTGACCAAAAATTTACTATCTCGAGCTCCTCCGTGCTTCGGAAGGCACGTTAAGCCGTTGGTCCCGGCTGCATTTGCAGTCGTTAGTACCCACCAATCCGCACTGGGCCCGCGTGGTGGGTCATGGCCCAATCTCCCTATTCCATCCATAGGGAAGGCCTGTGCCCCAGCAGTGGGGACATTAATAGGCTGATGATGAATTCCGTCGGTAAGTTTCTGGGGCTCCATTGGGTAGGAAATTGGTTTAGGGTCTTAGATTAAAACAAAAAGGGTAGATACGGCACTAGCCTCACATAAGTGATCCGCATAAATTGTGGTCCGCGACCCTAATCGCTTTAGTCACAACTTGACATGCAAACGACGTACATGTGAACGCCAAAAAGAAATATTGCTAATATTTTGTGTTTATATGATGAAACAATGCCTAAGTGTGTTTTTAAAAAGTGCTCAAATTGCTCAAGAACTAAAAATAAAACCCACGGCATCACTTTTCATTCGTAAGTACTATACAATATATTTTTTCATAAAAATTGTTGTTTGTTTTGAATCTCATTCGGTAGTGACGTCGAGTACTGGTCGCGTGATTGGTCGGTAGTGCAGTGACGCGGATCTCGCCGTCTCGTTCGCGCTGCCGTTGAAACTTAAATTGCTGTTTCGTTCGTTCGATTGTATCTTTACAAACAGGTGGATGTGTGAGTGTTGCATATGTAGAACAGTAAAGTAGAGACTCGAGTTTCTAAAGTTTTAGAAACTCGAGTCTCTACAATTACGCCGTGATGTGGCATCATTAAGCGCATTCTACCGACTAATACCACGGCGAGTGTTCTGAGGAGCTATTCTCGCTTATCCCTCCATCACCTTTTCTTCAGAGGACCATTTTTGTCGTATTATTCGTAAGTGGAATTCTATGCCCGCGCACGTGTTAACTCCTTCCTATAATCTGGGGTCCTTTAAGAGAGGCGTGAAGAAGCATTTTTGCAGGCCGGCAAGGTGAGGATGATCGGTGTAGCAGTTTATAACTGCTGTACCAGCTAACTTCGCGTTTGGACTTTATCACCACTTAACATCAGGTGGGGTAGAGTCATTTGCCTACCTAATCATATAAAAAAAAAGTGGGATCAGTTTTTGTTTGATGCAAGTATGAGCGTACCGTATCTACACTTTTTGTTTTAATCTAAGTTTAGGGTAGGCAATTCCATCGGTAAGGTTCTGGGGCTTCATTGGGTAGGAAATTGGATTAGGGTAGGCAATGGGGCAGCCGATATTTTTAGCATATAGTGAATAACCCTCAGGCGAGTCATATGCTTATTTACCACTCTTTCAACATAAGAATTGAATATAATACTTTTTATTTGCATTAAATAGGGTTGACACATAGTGTTTGCATATAAAACATATGTTAAGCTAAGCAACTTAAACCTATTTAGCCATATTAATAGCATGCAAAAAATTCTAACATATTAAAACATAACAGTCAATTTGCAGTGTTCTCATTTTACTTTTTTTTTGTCTGAAAAATGCCTTACGCATCCTTCAACCACTGGGGGAGCGAGAATAAGGTATGTGGGACTCCTCCCTGTCCTCTTCAGCCAGCCCCGGAGCTCGCTGATGTGAACAGGGCCCTACCTACGCCCTGAACAGGGCCACTAAAAACCAGACAATAGGGGTGATGACGGGGTACACTAAACGAAATTCTATTTAGTCCGTCAGCTAGATGATCAAAAAATAATGGACACGTATTTTTTCTTTGGGCAATCAACTAAAAAATGACAAAGTTATAGCGCGTCAAAGTTTGGGAGTAGGGGCTCGTGACGTCACTTCTGAGTGAATTTTCCCTTATAAGTGTACTCAAACGTGACGTCATGCGACTTTTCAAATCAATATATCTCTGCAATGTTTGTATTATGTGAAAAAAGAAAAAATACGTGTCCAATACTTTTTCATTATCTACCTGATAAACGAAGAAAAAAAAATTGTCATCATCCCTATACTCGTGCACCGTCACCCGACACGCAGTATGAGGACCGCGGTCCCCCTAGTGTGGTGTGGTCGCGGAACCGGTCTCCGAATGGCCGCGCACCCGCCAGGTAATTTCTCGTTTTACCTAAACAAAATAAAGAGAAACTTTAAAACTAGTCTTACCCGGAAAGTGATGCATGTAATGTATTTGCAGCACTAAGTACTTGATGGCGGAGTCCTGGCCGATGAGGAAGCCCACGCCTTCGGGCAGCTGCAGGCTGGGCGCATCCCGGGCCCATGCGTACACTATCTAATATAAACAAAATTGAAAACTTTCAGTTTTTTTTTCTTTTTATTAAAAACTGCACCAAAGACAACCTCTGTGGCCGAGTGGTTTGTACGCCGGGTTTCATGGTGTCGCCGACTCGAGAGGTCCCGAGTTCAAATCCCGGTGGGGGTAGATGTTTGTGTGATGAATACGAGAATTTGTACTCCAGCCATGGATGTTTAATATATATATATATAAATATGCTTATATATGTACAGTATATGTATTCTAACCGTTACCCTAGTATCCCATAACACAAGCCTTATAGTGCTTACTTTGCGGCTAGGGTAGTTGGTGTTTTAAAAAACAAAAAAAAACCCAAAGAAAGCACTGTAGGCTTGTGTTATGGTATACTAGGGCAACGGATAGAATACACATACATATAAGTATATTTATATAGAGATACATATTAAACATCAATGACTGGAGTACAAATGCTCGTATTCATCACACAAACATCTGCCCCCGCCGGGATTCGAACCCGGGACCTCTCGAGTAGGCGACACGTTGAAACCCGGCGTACAAACCACTCGGCCACGGAGGTCGTCGATTAGAAAATGTTTAGATAATACTAGATAAAGCCAGTTTTTCGTCACGTGTAATGTTCGGAAGATTCCTTTTAAGAGCCCGCACGTTTAGAGTCATCAAACTTTTTACACTGCACATATTATTATCTTTTCGATCAAGGACGATTTCGAGTGAACGGGTCGATAGATGCCTACGATTTCAAGTTGTACGAGTGCGTCACACACACTTGTATAAAGTCAACATCGCAACTTATTATTTATTTATTATGAACTTCTCGTAATATATTAAAAATGCCTTGATTAGATATCGCAACAGTGCTGATATTAAAAGAATTTTTACTAGACTTGCAACGAATATTCGGTCACTATTCGGTATTCGGACTATTCGGCTGCTTTTATTATATTCGGCCGAATACCGAATATCTACATATTATTCGGCCGAATACCGAATACTTAAATAATATATTTTGTCATACAGAAATAATTGGTAAAATTAAAAATAAAAATCGATTGATTACGTACCTATATATTCAAATTTTCATTTCTGTTATATAATCATTTAAGTAGTCATTGGTACATAATTTAATAATTATCTGTATTAAACAAGTTAACAGATTTTAATTCATTCAGTCATGTAATGAATGGTTACTAATTTAATAATTTAAAGTTTACGTGTCGTTTTTGGCCATATCTCAAAAGTTGGTTTTGTCATTTAGCCGCATTTTAGCTTGAGGACGGCAGATTAGAACAAAACAAAGGAGCGCGAAACAATCACGTCTGTACAAGTTTTTGGCGCTAAAATCCAGCCGAATACTTTTGCCTAATATTCGGCTATTCGGTCAGGGGCCTCGCCGAATATTCGGTATACTGCCGAATATACTATTCGTTGTAAGTCTAATTTTTTCCATTGACTTTCACCGTCTGACTCTGTCGTGAAATCTCCAACTTTCCGATCGAAAACTTAAATGGTGCCATCCCATTGTATCTGAACAGGTCATGGTTTCCCAATATGCTATACTTTTCACCCCGCCTGATATGGGCAAATGCCGTTGTTTCTTTTCGTTCGAATTCGGCTGCGATCGTTGAAGTTAAGCAGCTTTCGCAAAGTCGGTCATTAGATGAGTGACCAAAAGTTCCTCCGGCAGGCACGTTAAGCCGTTGGTCCCGGCTGCATCTGCAGTCGTTAGCACCCGCCAATCCGCACTGGGCCCGCGTGGGTTATGACCCAAACTCCCTATTCTATCCATAGGGAAGGCCTGTGCCCCAGCAGTTACATTAATAGACTGATGATGATGATAATGCTGGCTTAAAAGTTACGAGCAACATAGAATAGGGTATCAGAATAGGGATGATGACTATTTTTTTTCTTCGTTTATCAGGTAGATTATCAAAAAGTATTGGACACGTATTTTTTCTTTTTTCACATTATACAAACATTGCAGAGATATATTGATTTGAAAAGTTGCATGACGTCACGTTTGAGTACACTTATTAGTGAAAATTCACTCAAAAGTGACGTCACGAGTCCCTACTCCCAAACTTTAAGCTATAACTTTGTCATTTTTTGGTTGATTGCCCAAAGAAAAAATACTTGTCCATTATTTTTTGATCATCTAACTGACGGACTAAATAGAATTTCGTTTACTGTACCCCGTCATCACCCCTATTTCGATTTACCGTATACGCGAGTTCACTACGGATTGGTGGGCTAACAACTACAGATGCAGCCGGGACAAACAGCCTTCCTAAGGCCGAAGGTGCTTTAGATATTAAGTTTTCGGTCACCCATCTTATTGATGGGTCATCGCGATAGTTGCTTAACTTCCACAAAACCGCAGATAAAATGCGCTTATACATGTTTATACTGCTATGATCAGGGCCGTGCCTGACGGGCGTTCATTGCGTGCACCGCACGCAGGCGGCCGAAATTAAGAGGCGGCCAAATCGTTACAAGTTGTTTACTGGGCAAAAATACAATCGGTTTGTTTTCACCTTCTAAACGCCGTAAGCATCATATGATGCGCGCGCTTACATACCGCCAACGACCGCTAGCATCATATGATGCTCCCAGCGAGTGTCAAATGATTCTGGGGGTCGGTGACGGATATTTTTCCTTATAACTTCGGTCGTAAGATGTATTTTTGAATACGGTTTTCGGCATAACACAGATAAGTTTTTTTCCAAAGTATTAGAAATGATGAAAATTTCGAAAAGTATTTGAAAATTGCTGATGAATTATGTGAATCACTTGAAATACAACCGGAATTTCCTGTTGAAATTAATCTACGTCGACGCCATAAGCGAAAACAATTTGACTATGAAGGAGATGAGGATATTCAGTTAACTGCTAAAGAAAATTTCAAAATTAATTTTTTCTATGTAATATTGGATACAGCCATTTCATCTGTTACTACCCGATTTGAAACATTATCCAATTTCGAACAGTCTTTCGGATTTTTATATAAATTTGTTGAAATAGGAGAGGACGACATAAAAAAAAGTTGCTTCGACTTGCATAATAAATTCAAGGATGGCGAATCGTGCGACATAAACGGAGCAGAATTATACGAAGAGTTAATTTCATTGAAAATAATTATAAAAGATAGGAAACAACCCGAAGAACTCCTAAAGTATTTGTACAAACACAATTTACAAAATTCATTTCCAAATGTATCTACAAGCTTAAAACTATTATTGACCATGCCTGTATCAGTTGCGTCTGGAGAACGTAGTTTTTCTAAATTGAAAATCATAAAAAATTACCTACGTACTTCCATGACGCAAGAACGTATGAGCAATCTTTCAATTATCGCGATTGAAAGTGAAATTGCTGAATCTTTAAATATTCACGAAGCAATTGACGATTTTGTCAGTAAAAAATCCCGTAGGATTAACTTTTAATATGTACTTTATTTAATAATTGCTTCGTGAAGATTCAGCAATTTCACTTTCAATCGCGATAATTGAAAGATTGAAAGATTTCCCTAATTAACCGGTAACCTAACCGAAATAATTTTATGAAACCGGTTAATTAACCAAAAACCTTTACTATTTTCAATATCAATAAATAATACGTAAGATTTGATTTTTTAAAATCAAATAATTTTAAATTGTCACTGAGCGACACCTAGGATTTTAAATTATCGTATTCCTATGTTCTTTATGTTTGATAATTTTGTCTGTGATTATAATACCAATACCATAATTACTTTTTTTCATGTTATTATTAAAGTAAGTAAATTAATTCTATTTTGTATACCTCCCAAGTTGCAAGTCAGCCCAGATCTGCCATTGGCCACTGAGCTTTGTTATCCTAATATGTTAGTATAGATTTAAGGGTTATTCCTTGTTCTTTATGTTTGATAATTTTGTCTGTGATTATAAAACCAATACCATAATTTTTTTCATGTTATTATTTTTGTTTAAATTTTAAATAAAAAAATGTGCATTTTTTTTTCTTAAATTTCATCCAAACATATAAATCTCATAAAACCGGTTTTTAGCCGGTTTTTCTTTTCAGAAACCGGTTTTGGGAACAAAACCAATATTTTTTTTCGTTCTCGATTTCGGTTAACCAAAAACTGATTTTTTTCCCGGTTTGATGCCCTGTGTATAATAATAAACATTAAAAATTAAAGTAGTTTTTTTTAATGTTATCCTGGGGGCGGCCATACAGACTGGCACGCAGGCGGCCATATACCCAGGCACGGCCCTGGCTATGATTATAACACATCATAGAAAAACAGACTTCAAATTGGTTTGAAATTTGTTTCATTATCGTGTGTATGTGTAACAATATGGTAAACTTTTTTACAATGGAAAATGACATCATGCCGTCATGGTGTATAAACTGTTTTTGCCTTGACATCTGCGTATAAGTTCATATTACTTCGTGAAAAAAACCGCTTTGACGTGTTTTTTACCAAAACAAAAGTCTTTATTTGACAATCCCAAAATTTCCTTAGATTTACGAAACAGTGGTATATAAGCTACACGATTTTCAAAAACTTTCCTATTATACAGAACATCTCATAGCTTGCCTTGCAGTTTAAGGCTAGGAAAAATTCGACGCGGCCATCAGGGCCGTGGTAGCATAATTGGTCAGTGCATTCGCCCGGATTGCGAAGGGTGCGGTTTCGAGTCCCGTCCACTGCCTCGTCCGCGTAATTTTTTTCTAGTGAAACTTTTCTTTAGATTTAAATGATATTACTTCTAGAAGTTAAATGCTTAAATCTCATAGCTCTATTAAAAGTTTTCCTGTTAGCCTGCCAACGTAATTTAATAAATATGTTGACTGATTACAATTAGATAAACACACAACAAGACTCAAGAACAATGCTCATGATGTTACAGTATCATTTGACATCTATTTTAGGAGAGCGAGTATTAACCATGCTAATGCGGTTGTCATGCCTCTGGGAAAGTACTAGCATCGTCGCTGAAACGTATGTTTTGTTCTCAGTAAGGTTTTTTTTTTAAACAGGTCCGGCAAATGACTGATGATGGCCGGGGGCCGCCTGATGTTAAGTGATGGTGAAGTCCAGACGTGAAGATAGCTGGTACAGCAATTCTACCTGCCACACCAGCCATCCTCACCCTGCCGTCCTGCATGTTGCTTCTTCACGCCTCTTTTAAAGGATCCCAAGTTGTAAGAAGGAGGGTACACGTGAGCAGGCATTCCATTCCATTTTCGGATAGTGCGACAAAGAGATGAGTCAACAAATTTCTTAATTTCACCAGTTTTGACGACCACCGTGGCCGAGTGGTTTGTACGCCGGGTTTCATGGTGTCACCAAATCGAGAGGTCCCGGGTTCGAATCCCGGTGGGGGCAGATGTTTGTGTGATGAATATGAACATTTGTACTCCAGTCATAGATGTTTAATATGTATATCTATGTAAATATACTTACATATGTACTGTATATGTATTCTATCCGTTACCCTAGTATCCCATAACACAAGCTTTACAGTGCTTACTTTGGGGCTAGGCTAATTGGTGTGAGTGTTTGAAATATTTATTATTATTTATTACCAGTAAGTTATTCTACATTAAATAACTCCTGAACATTAAAACGGTCTATTTTGCTACGAAAAAGTTGAATTAGTGAGTAAAAAACACATTAGTTCACGCATTGCAAATTTGTTCACAGATCAGTCAATCAATGAATGCGTGTGTAATATTGACGTGAGACGTGGGTGTTTTATCATCGCTGTACGTCATAAAAAAAGTTCCGACAAATGAATTGAAGTACCCAACGCGTACCTAACCATCTGGGATGTATTCTTCACACAGAACTAGGGTTGCCGGATGGCCGGGATTTCCGGGATTGTCCCGGAATTTTACGTGTTCACCAGTGTCCAATAATAGGGGTGATGACGGGATACAGTAAACGAAATTCTATTTAGTCCGTCAGTTAGATGATCAAAAAATAATGGACACGTATTTTTTCTTTGGGCAATCAACCAAAAAATGACAAAGTTATAGCGCGTCAAAGTTTGGGAGTAGGGGCTCGTGACGTCACTTCTTAGTGAATTTTCACTTAAAAGTGTACTCAAACGTGACGTCATGCGACTTTTCAAATCAATATATCTCTGCAATGTTTATATTATGTGAAAAAAGAAAAAATACGTGTCCAATAAATACTTTTTGATAATCTACCTGATAAACGAAGAAAAAAAATAGTCATCATCCCTATTAGACCTTATTGTCCCGAATTCCGAAAATGTGCTAGTTTCGTAACAATATAAACTAATAACGAATGACACCTGCTTAATGTTTTAATTCTGGGGGGTGATCGGGGGTTTGATTTGATGCTTTATTTTTTCGGAGGGGGGGGGGGGGGGGGCAAATATCCCGGAATTGATAAGCCAGCATCTGGCAAACACCTGCTTGATATTTTAATTCGGAAGGGGAATTTGATGCTTCATTTTTTCAAGGGTGGGGGATGCAATAGGGGTGATGACGGGGTACAATAAATGAAATTCTATTTAGTCCGTCAGTTAGATGACCAAAAATAATGGACACATATTTTTCCTTTGGGCAAACAACCAAAAAATGACAAAGTTATAGCGCGTCAAAGTTTGGGAGTAGGGGCTCGTGACGTCACTTTTTAGTGAATTTTCACTTAAAAGTGTACTCAAACGTGACGTCATGCGACTTTTCAAATCAATATATCTCTGCAATGTTTATATTACTTGTGTTTGTTTACCTTACTAGCAAACCAGTGAACCAAATGTTCACCAAAACCTGACTTAAAAAAAAAAACAATGTATTTAATTATTAAAACCGTAAGAGATAGATAAAGAGAATATTTAAGTTATAAGTTAAGAATAGTCTGATAAGACTACAAACCGGATTTGAGTAACGTAGCACTTCCGGTTTTCGAGAAATCACGAATTTCAAACGAAACCACACAAAATCTCCGAAGTTCTCTATTTTTTTTTTAATCAGGTTTTGGTGAACATTTGGTTCACTGGTTTGCTAGTACCTCATAATTTCAGTTTTCTTGACAACATAGTGACATAGTTTCTCAGGTTTTCACGCACATCACTTATTAAATAAAACTAGTTTTAACGGGTTAATGCACGCTCAATAAAAGTCTTTCGAAGTTACCTCGACAAAGTAAATAAAAAATCATTATTTTGACGATGCAGACCTGAAAAGGTTGCGAAGCATCAATAAATAAATAAAGTTCGTGCATTAACCTGTTAAAACTAGTTTTATTTAATAGTGGCATAGACTAAAAATCTTTAGCAATAATAATAATAACATCAGTAAATGACTTTTGGGATTTAAAACCTAAAGGTAGGTTATCTGAGCGTAGAATAGTTTTAAAGATTAAATACCTGTGAACCGGTGCGGCAAGGGCTGGCTGTGTTGTATCGGTTATCTATCTCGTTCGATTGCATTTCACCACAGGACCTAGAAAACAGAATGCTTAAAATAGTGTTCACTGTTTGTTACAAAAATAAAATTACTCAATATATATAATTTTGTTTTCCACAGAAATCAGAAATCAATATATCTTTATTCAAATTGGATGTATAGTACAACTCTTTTGAATCGTCCAAATTATTTTTTTTCCCTAGCACTCGTTATGGACATATTTTTTAGCTGCGGAGAAAAACGAGCAAATAAAACTCCACAACATTAAAAGTCTAATGTAACAACATTTACAAATCATTATGTTGTTACAACGTCAATACAATTATGATTTATTTAATATAGAAAACCTGTTGGAATGATTGGAACAGTTCAAGCCCAAGCATTTTTGTCTGTAATGTAATATAATCAGACACTTTGTAATAAGCTTTTTTAATAAGTGCTTTTTTTATACTATCTTTTCTTCACATTCTTAACATCTTTAATGTTGCAATTAATTTCTAAAAATAAATGAAATTGAGACAGAAGGGACAGTTTCCAAAATTTGTGTATGTAACTCTATAACATTACCAAAGACTCTTGCAAATTGAGTTTGTATATCTATGAGTAAGCATAAAGTGTATCTTCATAAATATTTATTGTTACACATAAACAAGTTTCCTTTGTTATTTGTAAACAAATCTAAGGAATTGCTTACTGTGTACTGTGTGTTCATGATGAATATTTTTGTAATGAGATGGAAATATAAAGTATTTTTATATATTCTGTTAAAACATTTTACTGTTTAATTTTTAATTTAAAGAATTTGTAATCTTGTAAAAATGTTGAAATGTGAGACGTTAAATATGATTATTATTAAACAACCAGTTTAACTGCTCCTTAATCATATTGCATAACCAAAGTTTCTATGAAAACTAAGCAGCGCCCCAGACTTTTTTTTCTTTTTTTTGGCAACAAACAATCATGTATTTTACAAAAGTAGCTTATGTTTAATATTTTCTATGAAATAGACCTAACAGTGCCTAAACACAATATGAAAACAGACCTGAAGTTAGGGCATGGTGACTTAAGAACGAACCGGCTCCTTTCACATAAAATTCAACAATGATGTTGCATTTAAAATTCTGTCAGAGTTAGGCCTGTATTATAGAAAGATTCTCAGTGATTTTTATTTTACTTTATTTTATTTTATAGAAAGATTTAGTGATTGATCTGGTCTTGAGCATAGTTAGAAAGGGATGTCGCTATATATAGCACATAGCGATCATCATCATCATCATCAGCCTTTAATGTCCCCACTGCTGGGGCACAGGCCTTCCCCATGGATGGATTAGGGACATTGGGCCATGACCCACCACGTGCGCCCAGTGCGGGTTGGTGGGTGCTAACGACTGCAGATGCAGCCGGGACCAACGGCTTAATGTGCCTTCCAAAGCATGGAGGAGCTGGAGATAGTAAATTTTTGGTCACCCATCCAATGACCGACCACTGTGAAAGTTGCTCAGCTTCAACAACCGCAGCCGAAAGCGCTAACCACTGGCGCCATCGAGCTCCTCATAGCGATATCCCTTTCTAACTGTACTCAAGTAAAGACCAACACTTTGTCGTCATTCTGTATTACAGGCCTTAGTGTCTCAGGTCATGAAACTGAGTTGATTGAATTATATCAAGTCACAAAAAAAATCTGATCATACCATACGGAATCATTGGATCCTGGTTCCGAACATCCATAAAGCAGCATATGGTGAGCCGTGTGCATAGTGGCATTTGGTTCAAATCCAACTGAAAATACAATGTTAATTTTTTTCTTATGTTTTCATGCACATCACTTATTAAATAAAATAAGTTTCAACGGTGCATGATTCATGCACTGGTTTAATAAGTCTATCGAAGGTAGCGCGACAAAGGAAATAAAATCATAATGCAGCCTGAAAAAGATGCGAAACGACATAAATAAATAAATCAGTGCATCTATACTGTAGAAACTTGTTTTGGCTAAACTGTCCTTCCAGGGCCCCGGTGGTGATACTTCGCACTAGGTTAGGTTAGGTTAGTGTTGCGACCATAACGTGCGAACCGAGTGAGCAAAGCAAGCGTGCCACGGCAGCAGCCAGCTAAGTACCAGAAAAAAAATCTGTTAAAAATTTTTTCACAGTATCGCCTTTTGGGCCCTAGAAGTACAGTTTTACTCTTGTTTTATACAATGTTAACTTATTATGTATCTACAAACATTACATATTATTGGTAAAGCCCATAACGTTATCGTTAAAACAATCTTACCTATGTAATAGTTGTGTTTTGGAGATATACGTATGGGTGTGCACAGATAAAGTTCATCCTGCGAAAGGAAATTGCTTTTTATAACTTTCACAAGTTCAAAGGAGATTTTATTTAATAATATTTGCCAAATAATAATTACTATTAATCATATGGTAATAAAATATAGTGGAATGTATTAATTAGATACGATATATAATGGTTAAGTGTTTAAAGATTTATGTAGATAAAATAAAACAAATTTAAGATTTTCATGTAAAAATCAAGTTTATAATTTATTTTGGTTTTATTAACTTTGTTACTAAAATCGATTAATACACACAATTTTGAATATCTACTAAAGTTTATCCTGTTTGCGTCAGGTCGTCTTTGAATTGAAACGTAGCGGTACATTAACTATGCTAAATATAAAGTATTTACCTTATGTGGCCAAACATTGGGCATTAGAAAATCGTAGGTGTCCACCTCCAAGGACAACACAGAAAAGGAACACGATATTGTCACAAGAAAATGAACGAATAACTTATACATTTTCATTTAAAAGATTCGTAAAATTCAGATCTTAAATTTATCACAAACGACAAGACGCGGTACTTTCCCCCTTAACACGCGCGTATTAATTTGTAAGCGATAATTGAGTTTGCAGCGCTGGGTATTCAAATACGTAACACATTAATACATCGATAAGAAATAAAAAAACGGCACGGCTATGTTTGTGTTTAATTCAGCGCCAACAACCAAGTTAAAGTCGTCCAGACGAGAAATCGATAATGTTTACTAACGTCATAGGAAAGGTTGCCATATCATGAAAACTTACACTAATCTTGTCAAAAAAGTGGTATGCAATGAATAATTATAAAATACATCTAATTTAACAATGTTATTGTAGGTGATAGAAAATCTACAGAAAATTTAGTTGTTGAATAATTAATTTGTTCTGTCTCTTTCTTTGCTCTCGGTTAAATTCTCTAAATACCTACTTCGATACCAACCTGTTTTATAGTTATTTTTCCGTTATTTATATATTTAAAATAGGTAGTAATAATAATGTAAAAGTGCTGTTAAGGAAGATGTTTAATTTATAGTATAAGGATGTAGTTTAATAATGATATTTAAGAATATTAATAATAACATTTACTTCTTATTGTTTTTTATCTACATTAATTTTCAGTGACTAGTCCTCTGTTAATCTTAAAGACATGTGTCAGGTCAGGGGAGACCGCTCTTCCATTAGCATGACTATGTAGTTTATTTTCTAAGTACAAAAAATCATCGTGAATTTTAAGTTACCTGAAAAACTTTACTAGCTAATCCAGACAACGATTTAGGTTACATTTGCTCAAAAAAAACTTATATTATTTTTTTCGTAAACGATACGATTGCAAACGATATAAATCAATATTTTTGTATACGGGTGTTGTACGGATTGTAACTATTCGGGCTATCTTTATTTACATGATTTTTAAGTCACTCGAATAACTGATGATTTGATGATTGATGTAACTTTCATTATAAGGAAGAAATAAAATTAAGTATTTCAAAATAAAACCGTAGCGAACATGGATCTTTTTCATTTCTGATAGATAATACGTGTGTGTTTCAATATTGGAACCACCTGACTTCCAAATCATGAACCAAATACATATTTCCTTTTTTTAGTTTCATTTTCGATTTTCAAGTCGGTTTTATTTTTTGTTTAAAGATAATTTTTGTATCACAATTTTTTATAAGAATTTTACCTGCACCTGCCCCACTAGCATGACCACCGAAACGGGATATGATAAAGCGATATATCGACATTAACTGTCAAACTACTGTCAAACTCCATAGTAGTCTGACAGTTAATGCCGATATATCGCGTTAACATATCTCGTTTCGGTGGTCATGCTAGAGGGGCTGCACTCCTGTGAGAATAAATAATTTGATTGATAATTATAATCATCTTTCAGTGAGAAACGGGACAAATAATTTGATTTATGATGATAATCTTCTTTTTACTACCTTTACTGTAGCTCTACTAAGTATATTTTTCTCTTATAATAATGCTACTACTTATTCATATCCCAAAGAACAACTAAATAAAATAGAACAACAAAAAACTAAAACAAACTTATAAGCTCTTAAAATACTGGGGTAATATAATTTCAGATCATGGTATTATTATCCGTTCAGAAACAGTTTTTATCAAAATATAGCTGTCATAACTGTCAAATAATTTTGGATTTTTGAACTGTGTATCGTGTTTGGGTGGTTTACGATGTTTCTGATAGAGGTCTCTGTTATTGTAAACACTATTGCGAACTTATTTTATAGATGGCGGGCTTTTGAATTTTTAAAAAGTTGCTTGTTGTTATTTTTTGGGATCATTACCCCAAGCACGATCCAATATCTGACAGTCCGAAATGTCACTCTTAAATGTGTACCTACTGATTTTAAGTACAAGTTACGTCTGTTGTGGCGCTGATGTTCAAGTTTCCATACAAAATTAGACAATAACATTTCGCACTCGTAAACTTTTCGAATTCGATAATGGTTCGTGCTAAGGGTACTGTACCTTAATCGGTTCTGTTGTCTGTATGTCCGTCACAGTCGATTTTCTCGGAATCTGCTAGACCGATCAAGTTGAAAAGTACCAACGATCAGTTGTTTAGTACATAGGTACCTACTACCTACATGTAACTATGTCTATATCTGAACATGGACAAATAAAGTAATGAGGGCTACCGCGTATGAATCCGCCGCTAGAGGCGCTAGTGTAGCGTGAGGTCTCCGAAATGTCAAATGTTATTGCTTGTTGGTTGACTACGCGGGTTTATTTCTAATTAAAATAATGTTGTGGATAATTGGTAACAATTCGGCTTAATTATGGCAAATATGAGTTATGTGGCAATGAATGTCAGTTATTAAAAGTTTGAGCTTAGAAAAATGATTATGTTCCCATTTTTTCCGAATAAAACGGAACTGCGCGTCACTGTGGCATGGCCTATTATGTTTAGGATATGGTTCTTTTGTGTTAAAATATGATCTAAATGTAACCTTTGATTTCATGTGCGTATTATAAACTTTAAAAGTTACAATTTAGGACCTCACTCAACAGTGGCGCCATCTGGTGAGGCAGAAAACGGTAGCCCTCATTAAACAAATTCCGAAATTATGAGGATTACTTTTGAGGCGTGAATGGGAAGGAGTATTAAAAATTAGCTAACTATACCTGGACAATAAAATTGGTAGAGCTACACTCTTTTTGTTTTGAGGAGATCTTGTTCGGCTGCGATCGTTGAAGTTAAGCAACTTTGGCAGTGGTCGGTCATTGGATGGGTGACCAAAACTCGAGCTCCTCCGAGCTTCGGAAGGCACGTTAAGCCGCTGGTCACGGCTGCATCTGCAGTCGTTAGCACCCACCAATCCGCACTTGGCCGGCGTGGTGGATCATGGCCCAATCTCCTTATTCCATCCATATGGAAGGCCTGTACCCCAGTAGTGGAGACATTAATAGGCTGGTGATATGATGATGATCTATACCTATATCAAATAAGAGGGCTTAATGTCGCACATATTGTTTTAACAAATGATAAATGAATAGTTAACAAAATATTTAAGAAAATTGACCTGTCTACATCACGTATCGCCGAAAGTACTACGTCTAAAAATTAGAAAAAAAAGTGTTTGATTGATATTAATATACCAAATATTTAAAGAAAATGTAACTAGAAAAAAATCCAAGCGGACCAATGCGAACCTATAATGCGAAGATGGCGCTGCCTTGCAGCTTAAGAATGGCTAGAGGAATTGGACGTGGATTTTTTTCTAGTTATATTTTCTTTAGATTTAAACATCAAGCAGTTACATGCTTTAAAAAAAAATATACCTAATATTTGTTTGTGTAAAATTTGGACTTTATTGACAAAACGAACTACTAATCTGATGTAAAGAAAAGTTTACGGAACGGGATCGTCTGCTGCCAGGTCCGCGTGGATTTTTTTCTAGTGAACTTTTCTTTAGATTTAAAATTCTAGCAGTTAAATGCTTAAAAATAAAAAAAATACTAATCTGATGCTTGTTGAAGTTAAACATGAACGTATTTAAACCAATGTTCTGTTATACAAAAAGAAAAACAATATTATTACAGTTCATGAATAACTCAATTTCCAAATCTTTACCCATCATTTGATTGTACATACCTAACTCTTTGCTGTATTTCAATGACAAAATTGTAGGTAATTAAAAGATCTACAACTTTTGGTATTTACAATTTTTAGTAACTTCTTATAAAAACATCAGAAAGTTGGTTATTTTTTTGGTTAAATAAATATATCTGTATATATTTATATATGACTAGTGGCCCGCCCTCGCTTTGCTTCGGTGTAGAGCTGTAGTGTAGACTATAGTTTTTGTTCAAAGGCTTGTATTACACACAATGACTTTCTTCATAATAATTATAAACCTTCCATTCCAAGTAAAAAATTCGTTGTTTACTTTATGACCCGTTGTCCCGTTGTACCGAACGCAATATTTCTTTGCTGATTGGATTAAAAAAAAATCGTTTTTGTATTGGACAGTGCATTTATAGAGGAATCCTATATATTACCAGGCTACGACCAGTAGCAGCGGAACATCAAAGAAAAATGTTGCAAAAACGGTTAAAAAAATCCATTTGTGACATTCCGTTGCGTGCTGGGCAAACGGTTATAGTTACACAAAAATCATGTATATCGGAATTCTTCCCCTTTGAAAGTTCTGTTAAAAAGTCCGCGACTACCTATGCCCATATTTTAAGTTTGACTCACTATAAACCTTTTTCTTCAAATTAATGCGGGTGAAACCGCAGGGAACCTCTAGTTGTGACATAACTGCAATAGTTGGACATATGGTATTGCAGACTTTTTTGTAGATATTGATATCCTCGTGCCGTGTAGTGCCGGCCTAGATAGTGCCGTGTAGTGCCGGCCTAGAATAGGATAGCACTACCCCCTCTCATCCCGTGGGTGTCGTAAGAGGCGACTAAGGGAAACTTCACCTAAGGAGATGGGCAGCAGCATCTCCTTATGCGAACCGGTATACTGCGATCGCCAACCCGCCTGCCAAGCGTGGCGATTATGGCAAAACCCCCCCCATATGAATCGAAACAACACAAAACGGCCCCTAGTCCCCGGCGGTCCCGCTATTCCTGGCTACGGTAGCGGCCACGGTAACGGCGGGGCAGGGGGTGCGAAGAATCCCCGGGTAGGACACGGCTACCACAACAACCGATTACTGGCCCTGGCAACCTACAACACGCGCACACTGAGGACCGATGCCAAGATGATAGAGCTGGAAGAAGCTATCAGCAAGTTACACTGGGACGTCATCGGGTTATCTGAAGTCCGAAGAGAGGGAGAGGACACGATAACTCTGGACTCCGGTAACTTGCTGTACTTCCGGGAGGGCGACCAACAGTCCGTAGGTGGTGTCGGGTTTATCGTCCACAAGTCCCTCGTCAACAACGTGCTGACCATCGGTAGTGTTTCGAGTAGAGTAGCGTACTTGGTACTCAGAATATCATCACGATATTCGATGACTGTCATCCAAGTCTACGCTCCAACCTCAAAACACACCGATGACGAAGTGGAGACTTTGTATGAGGAGATCTCTCGGGCCATGCATAGCCACAAAACCCACTACACGATTGTGATGGGGGATTTCAATGCAAAGTTGGGGAAACGTTGCGGCGACGAGCTGAGAGTGGGGCAATTTGGATTTGGGGAACGGAACCATAGGGGCCAGATGCTGGCGGACTTTATGGAGAGGGAGAACCTCTATGTGATGAACTCCTTCTTCAGAAAGCCCGTCACCCGCAAATGGACCTGGATAAGTCCCGACGGCAAGGTCAAAAATGAGATTGATTTTATCATGTCGACGAAGAAGCAAATATTCAATGATGTCTCAGTGATCAACGTTGTTAAGACAGGAAGCGATCACCGCATGGTAAGAGGCACATTGAATATCAACGTTAAGCTTGAAAGATCGCGACTGATAAAATCAACGCTCCGACCGGTGCCAGCCCAAATTCAAAACCCCGAGCGCTTTCAGCTCGAGCTCCAGAACCGCTTCGAGTACCTTGAGAACAGCATAGACGTGGACGATCTGAACGACCTGGTGGTGGATACTGTCCGTACGGTAGGGTCTAAATATTTTAAAACCCGCCGTACCAAATTAAAGAAACTCTCCGCATACACACTCGAACTCATGGATAGGAGACATGAAATGAGGCTACAGTACTCAGCGGATGCCCTTCGTTATAGACAGCTTAATAGACAGATCTCGAAGTCGTTGACGAGCGACCTTCGCCACTTTAATACCGAGCGTATTAAAGAGGCCATAGAGCGGAACAAAGGTTCTAAAGTGTTCGCTAGAGATCTGTCTATTGGACAAAGTCAACTAACGAGGCTGAAAACTGAGGACGGTAGTATCATTTCATCGACTCCTGAAATCCTGAGGGAGATTGAGAGTTTCTATAGGCAGTTATATTCCAGCAGAACACCAGGCGAAAGCAGAGCTCGAGATCCTAGAGCCAAGCTTACCCGACATTATACAGAGGATATCCCGGACGTCAGCCTGTACGAGATTAGAATTGCCCTCAAACAGCTTAAAAACAACAAGGCGGCGGGAGATGACGGAATCACAACAGAGCTTCTGAGAGCGGGCGGTACGCCGATACTTAAAGTCCTCCAGAAGCTCTTCAACTCCATCATCCACCAGGGCAAAACGCCGAAGGCATGGAGCAGAAGCGAGGTGATTTTGTTCTTCAAAAAGGGCGATAAGACCCTACTGAAGAACTACAGACCCATCTCGCTTCTGAGCCATATCTACAAGCTGTTTTCGAGGGTCATTACGAATCGTCTCGCTCGCAGGCTCGACGACTGCCAGCCTCCCGAACAAGCCGGTTTCCGAAAAGGCTTGAGTACCATAGACCACATCCATACGCTGCGGCAGATTATACAGAAGACCGAAGAGTATAATCGGCCACTTTGCTTAGCGTTTGTGGACTATGAGAAGGCCTTCGATTCGATCGAGACCTGGGCGGTACTGCAGTCTCTCCAGAGGTGCCAAGTGGACTACAGGTATATCGAAGTGTTAAAGTACCTATACCAAAACGCCACTATGTCGGTCCGAGTACAGAATCAGAGCTCTAATCCTATCCAACTACAGCGAGGGGTGAGACAGGGAGACGTTATATCTCCGAAACTGTTCACTGCTGCGATGGAGGATATTTTCAAGCTTCTGGACTGGAAAGGACTCGGCATTAACATCAACGGCGAGTACCTGACACACCTTCGATTTGCCGATGACGTAGTCCTAATGGCAGAGACCTTGGAAGACCTGAACACCATGCTCGAGCATCTCAGTGACGCATCCCAGCGAGTGGGTCTTAAGATGAACATGGACAAGACGAAAATCATGTCCAACGCCCATGTTGCACCCGCTCCAGTTAATGATGGGAACGTTACACTTGAAGTTGTTGACCACTACGTTTACCTAGGACACACAATCCAGTTAGGTAAGTCCAACTTCGAGAAAGAGATCTCTCGTCGAATCCAACTCGGATGGGCAGCGTTCGGGAAGCTGCAGAACATCTTCGCGTCCAAAATACCTCAGTGCCTTAAGACGAAAGTCTTTAACCAATGTGTGTTGCCAGTGATGACCTATGGCAGTGAGGCGTGGTCGTTTACTATGGGTCTCATAGGACGGCTCAAGGTCGCCCAGCGGGCAATGGAGAGAGCTATGCTTGGTATTTCCCTGCATGATCGAGTCAGAAATGACGAGATCCGTAGGAGAACTAAAGTCACCGACATAGCTCAAAGAATAGCAAAGCTGAAGTGGCAGTGGGCGGGACACATAGCAAGGAGAACCGATGGCCGTTGGGGCGGAAAGGTTCTCGAATGGCGACCGCGTGCCGGACGACGCTCAGTGGGAAGACCCGCTACAAGGTGGACCGACGATCTGGTGAAGGTCGCGGGGAAAACGCTGGATGCGGGCAGCGCAGGACCGATCGTTGTGGAGATCCTTGGGGGAGGCCTATGTCCAGCAGTGGGCGTCGTACGGCTGATATGATGATGATGATGATGATTGATATCCTCTATAAAACTTTAGTACATCACTTTGCTCTATTGTCAATGTCTTCGGCAGCGTACGCGATATAAGGCTATTTTTGGTATTTTATACACACGTTGGGTTACATTATTGAAGTTTTCATACGGAACCCTAACTTTTTTGAAAATACACTATAGCCTATATTAATCAGTGGTAATGTAACTATTGTAACAGATAAACAATTCTGTTCCAGTTTCCAAAGCTCCATACACATGGTTAAAGTAATCTCTGGTATCTATGGTGACTATGTTGGTAGCCAACCATAAGATAAACCATAGAACTTTTTAACATAAATAAAGATATACATACCTAGAAGATAGGTGTATGTTTACACCAAAATCGTCATTGAAAGCAAACAAGGTATTTATTGGAAGTTGAATTGAATGGGACATAAAATGTTCGGTGTTTCCCTCGGGCTATAAAAGGCACCCTTCTCTGTGGTACAAGACATGAAAGACGCGTAATTCGCGTTATTAGAACCTGTAAATGTGGAATTTTGTTTAATAATGTAACTCGCTAAGAAGGAGCTTGTTGATGCAAGTGGTTAGCGCGTTCGATCTGTATTCGTGGAAGTTAAGCATCAGCAGCCAGTCATCAGATGGGTGATCAAAAATGTATTATGTCGAGCTCCTCTGTGCTTCGGAAGGCACGTTAAACCGTTTTTCCCGGCTGCACACAGCACCTTCGATTAAAACAAAAAGGGTAGATACGGTACGCTCATACTAGCATCAAATAAAATATGATCCGACTCAACTACATAAGCAACTCTCGGCACGCACACGTCTGTATGAATGTTTCAATGAAACTTCGTGAGATTGTTGGGTTACGTGTATAGAGTATCCCTGATTTTTTTCGGATTTTTTTATAATTATTTTTTTTGTTTTTTATTTTTTTTAACTGTGCATTTTTGTGTCATTTCCTCTTTTGAGTAATAATTATTTTTAAACACGTATTCATAGTATGTGAGTGTGTAACAAATAAATAAGCACTATTAAAATAAACGAATAAAATAGTGGATGCGGCCAGGCGAGGTCGACGGACGCCGGCCGCCTGTGTAGGTACCTACCGCGCACAGCTGACGCGGCGCGTATCTACTGTACAGTACAGTAAAATCGTCAAAGGCAATTAATACGGAATAGATCGCTCTCAATTCTGAGACTACGACCTTGAGATACTATGTTCATACAAAACAGCATCTCAAGATCGCTCTCAGAGTTGAGAGCGTTCTATTCATACGGGCCTTAGATGCCATATTACAATAACAGATTTATTTAAATAAAGAACAAGTGTTATCTTCTCATTAGCAGAGAAAAATACCTAAAAAGTTAATAATAATTTATAACTAGGTATTAGACAGTACTTACGAGAGCGGCGATGTAGGTAGGTACAAAGAGGAACGAGGAACATATTCATTTTTTTCACTAGAACTTTTTATCAAATCAATCACACTGGTAGTACACTAAACATACAGTAATAAACTAATTAACACAGAATATAAGCGTTATAATGAGTGTACATGCAGCGTGTTTGAATGTCAAATTGTGACTAAAGCGAATAATGGTCGTGGACCACAATTTAAGTCCTGGGTTCCGAACCTGGGGGTAATTACCCCTCCGAGGGTAACAAAGAACCTAATTATATGGTCAAATCTAAATAATAAGAAAATACTATATAGTATATATATATATATATATATTATATAATAATACTACTAAATAGAGCATGCGCTCCTTCTTGCTAGCGAGCCCGCGGGGTACTGAGTGTGGGAAGCAGGGCTAGATTTACTCCTGATGATGACATTATTAGAGACACATCTTCGTCTCGCAGCCAAATTGATATTTCCTGGACTGATGATAACATTTTAAAGTCGGGGTAAAATCTGTTTTACTAATAGGTTACAGGGGTAGCAGTATTGGAAAGGTTAGGAAACACTGATTTAAGCCGATCACTTTTGAGCCGCGAATGCCGTATCTTCCCTATTTGTTTTAATCTAAGCACAGCACTCACCGTCCTGAGCGGGCGTGGTGCTTTATAGTGTATTCTTCCTTCTTCCATTTTTCCATTCATAGGAAAGTCCTCTTCCCCAGTAGTGGGGGACACAAGAAGTTTCATGATGACGACTTGCAGAATGAATTTAAATGTTTTGTACGTCACTTAACTTCTTATCTTTACATAAAAATGAAGATCTTGTGACTTGCACCCCAGGCGCCCCAGTCCAAGTCAGTCGGAAAAACTCGAATCACCCAACGATGCGGTAGGCAATATTGTGTATCTTAGAGTTGCAATCGCTGCACCGGCCGGACCCCACTGAATGTACGCACCGATAAGCAAGCAATTCCGCTTTTTATCAATCGCACTGGACTGCCCGGAATGTTCCGAGGGTAGGTTAGTAGAGATATGAATGTATGACGTCATGACGTGACGCCCACTGGTATTGTCACGCATTCCCGGAATGCGTCGGTATATAAGATTTGTGGGTAGTATGTGTGACGGAATAGAGGTTGCCTGCGACTTTGTAGGTATGCTTAGAATGATTTTTAGTTTGCTAGTAAAATTTTCATGCCCTATTTCTACGCCAACAAGTTTTATTTTCGCGACAAAAAGTGTTCAGTCCATAGCGTATGGCCGATGAAACTGCGTCATTCTAAGCTTCAATTTGTAAGTGTTATAGCCATTATACCGATGCAGGCGTCAGTTTATTAAACTCCTTCGAGTCATAAGGAAACGGTACAGTGGACAGTCCTCGAAGTAAGGTTTGGTCGTCTGGTGAGTCTTTTAGGAACATAACTACCTCCACAAATGGGTTCCTTGCTTCAAGAAAGGATAAAAGTTAATGTGCTACCTCGATCTGAATGCAGATCTACTCAATAAACTTGATCGACTTCAGAATAACTGCATTCGATTTGTTTTCAATCTTAGAAAATATAACCATGTGTCCGCATACCGATCTCTTCTAAAATGGATGCCTATTATGCAGCGCAGAAGTACGCGGGCTCTGACCACTCTGTTCTCCTTGTTGGAATCTCCAAATGCCCCTTTCTATCTCACTTCCCAATTTCAGTACTTATGTACCTCTCATGCTTAAAATCGTCGATTTTCTTCTAATCGCTTACTTATTGTTCCATCTCATCGCTCTGATATAATTCACTCGTCCTTCTTCGTCAAAACTATACTTCTGTGGACGAACTCCCCCTAGATATTAGAATGTCCACCAACAAAATTAACTTCAAAACCAAGCTACGAAGCTTTTTACAGGAACAAGCAGTCTAGCTTAAACGTTAGTCGTCATTGTTATGTATATTTATATATGTATGTATATATATGTATATGTAAGTAATTATTTATGTATGTGTGATTATATATATATGACTGCTTCATCTTTATATATGTTCGTCTTTCTGTAATTTCCATGTAAGTTGTGCACCCTACCACTATTTATCCACAACACCCTATGGTTGACTGGTAGAGAATGCCATGGCATTAAGTCCGCCTTTGTACACTTGTGCATTAAGTATAAATAAATAAATAGTTATTCGTGTAGACTACGCAACTTCCATCCATGGAGCTCTTGAAACTCCTCCCTATTTTGCTGTGTCTGACTCATACCATCATATTCCTCTCTGTTTGTATGAGCAAGTCCAATATGGCCATCACAAAAATACTTCAATAACGTAAAGTGAAGGCTTGTAAAAACAACGGTTATTAACGAAGCCAACCGCCCTTTATCACCTCTCGTTAAATTATTAAGCCACGTCTATGTCAGTGGATACGGCGGGTGAAGCTACCACACCCGCGTCGGTAGCTGAAATGTTTGGTCAGGAACGAGAAGGGTCGCTAACTACGCACGCATGGCCCTAGGGCGCAACTCAAATTGACATTTCATTGATGGCTGATCAATATTCCATGACAATTTGGAAGGGCAAACTGTCCAAAAGTAACAAGGTGATATTATTAGAATAATATATCAGACGTGATTTGATTTTGCTATTTTGTGTCTTTCACAGACAAGAATAAGGTCAGCCTGATGGTAATCGTGAGAAATGTGAAGTTCGTATAGTCCGACAAGATGAATATGGCTGGTGTGGTACTTCAAATTGCTGCACCAACTCTTCGCGTCTAGAGCTCTACTCTCTTTAACCGAAACGAAATTTCGGTACCGAACGAATTTTAAACGAAACAGGCACATTAAGTTCGGAATCACAAACCATTTTCGTGAACGAATGCAATGAGTCATGTTTTTGAGTTCTTTTTATGGTCAATTTTTTAAATTACATTTTTACTTGGAAACCTTTTTTGACAGTGTTAGACGACTAATTTGTATAGTTGAAACAATGGATTGCATGGCAACCTAAATTTGTCATTTAATACTTTGAAGTATTGGAAATACAATAATTAATAAAAATTTATTAAAGTTTATTTGTTAATTTTACATGCTATAAAATGTTCCTTGAGCTAAGCAGCCTTGACGAAAATTACACTAGGAAGCATTTTAGATTTAATTAAAATAAAAATTCCAAAACGAAAAAGAAATGGTAACACTTTTCATTTCGTTTTAAAATTTCGAACAACTATCTGTCAAATTCAACTTTTCGTTCGAAACTATTGTGAATTAGAGTAGGCTTGGAGAATTTAAGTGTCAAACTATTTTCGGACGAACGAATTTTCGAAATGGAAAAGAAACAGTAAGAAACGTGTGAAATTTCGTTTTTCGTCGAAATAGAGTAGGCCTCCTGGACCCTACCACCACTTAATATCAGGTGGAGCTTATAGCCCCTTAATTGCTATACCAGAGCATCAATCGCGGGTTGCCTAATCAACAAACCTTACCTCACTAACAATAACAAATACTTACATCAAAAACTCAGTGTTGTTTCCGGTCTAACAAACAGAAAATTGCAAAGAAAACACGTATGTTTAAGTTGCTTTGCCCCATCTATTCTATACTTATAATAAATCTGTAGAGAGGTCAATTCTGTACATGAAATATATTTTCAAAATAACTATCAGGGGGTGATTAGTGATCGATACTGATGCCAAAAATGCAATCAGTAAAATTTTTGTCTGTCTGTCTGTGTGTATGTTCCTTATAGAAACAAAAACTACTCAACGGATTTTAACGAAACTTGGTACAATTATTCTTCATACTCCTGGGCAGGTTATAGTATACTTTTCATCACGCTACAGTCAATAGTAGCAGAGTAGTGAAGGGAAATGTTGGGAAAACGGGAGAAGTTACTCCATTTTTTTAGCTTCCGTTGCGTGTGCAGCCTTAATGGTTAAAGTTACATAGAAATCATGTATGACGGAAATATTTTACATAAAATTGTCTAAAAAACATCCCGCAACAGCATATGTCTTTTATGGTTGACTCATAATAACACTCCTGATAGCTTAGCAGTTCGGAGCATTCTGATTATATTTGTTTACTCTTACGTTTATAATACTCTCACTCATCCCTAATTTAAAAAAGTTAACATTATTACCTATTCAATAAAAAAAGAATCATAGAAATCGGTATAGAAACACCAAACTTATACATGAAATAAGTCATCGCGCCGTCGCACGTGAATACTGAATCATGCTATAAGGATTATTTTTGTGTAACGGTTGCCGCGCTCGACACGGGTCGCGGCGGCGGTAGGTATAAGAAGAATGCCATTGTGTATAATACAGGCCTGAGAACAATAACTATAGTCTACACTTCAGCTCTACACCGGAGCGAAGCGAGGACGGGCCACTAGTTTATAAATATAAAACGTTGGTCAAGAAGATACGACATCACAATATTTGCTCCTAATAAAAGGTAACAAACACTACGTCGTAAATAGGCCTTTCCGTTCGTTAATGGTTTTCTTTGTCAAAGCAAAGAACAATGACTTGGAACAGTTACGTTAGTAAATACAGCGAACAACCAGTCTAACTGTCCAAATTCTCCGACTGACCTCTATTCAGCAAGATATAAGTACCACAATCGACCGAGAAAGCTTGATGGTACCTCATGGCTACCTGATATGTTGTCAATTGTACATAGATGCGTACGACCTAATAATTAATGACCACTCACGGTCAGGCCGTGCCAAAATCAATTTTTCGTCCAGCTCCGAGGAGAAATATGGCGCGGCATTATTTTACGACATCTCCGGGAATATCCTTCCGAGCCAGGAACTAGACGAATCGAAAACAAATAACGCAGTTGTGTACCTAACCCTTATTTCTTGTTATTCGGTAATGGCGGAGATGTTTTCGCGTGTGATGCGCGAGCGAGGAAACTCACAACTAACATCACATGAACGATGAATGGTGTACACTAAAAATATATGTTTACTTTTGAGAAATATGTAAAGAAATGCAGGTTACAGAAATCAGATTTTCCCATTTTTAAGTACTAATATTTTGCAAGTTTCTTCTGTTCATCTTATCACACCACAGTTCTCAATTATCCAATATACCCCTTTCTATCAAGACACCATTCCCAAATGAACAACGAGGATTGGCGACTCTTTCCTTTGTCATAGGTACTATCTGTAGGTGTAGGTGATTTGCTTGTACACATTTTGTGTGTAACTATCCGGGACCTCATGAAAGAGTCGTAAAGAAGCATAAATGAAATGAAGAGGCAGTGGGTAGGACACACAATGAGGGGAACCACAGACTGTTGGAGCGGAAAGGTTCTAGAATGAAGACGCGACCGCAGACCGTAATACTAGAACTTACCACTAGTTGAACCTGGCATATACGTACACCACTATACGGAAAGCATTGGCCTGATCATTGCGCAGACCTTTCGGGGTGTATAGAATTAGTTTGATGAGTCATTAGTCTTAATCTTGTTACTCTAACCTGTATTTTCTGCCTTCATTGGCAATCGGGCCAAGTAGGTAATTTGTTATTTGACAATAATAAAAGTTTATTCATTAAAACGCTCATAAAAGCCAGATCACTCATCATTTAGCTGGACAAGAAAATTAAAACAGATGAAGACACTCCAAGTCTCATTTCCATTTAGCTGACAATAATTAAATTAATTACGCAACAACCCAGAAGTTTGACTCGAACAGCTTCTCGAGTGGCACTAAAAACTCTTTCCTCGAAAACGGTTTAGGTAAAAAATACGAGTGTCAACCAAATATCGGACATTTCCCAAAGTAGGGATTCTTCGGGGCGTATCATCGGTATTCGGTACACAAATCACGCGGACTTGTATCGGAAGCACGTACGACCTACGACCTTGGTGGGCCTACGTGGGTCAACATGAGTAAATGGGGATGAACAAATTTATATGTTTACCTTACGGATGTATCGGGTCGGCTAGATGGAAAAATCAGAGCGAGATACATTCGTAATCGTTAGTGATCGATCATGTTGCGTCCGTTTTTGAACAATGATAGCTATATTATAGTAATATAAGTTATTTACGGGATTGTTACCATGTACCTTGTTTTTAGCAAGTTTTCGATATTTCGTTCGTTAACAATCCCGTAAATAACTTATATTACTATAATGTTAGTGACCATGAAAGTTTAAAACAATATAATGATAGCTATAGTTAGAAGATGGTGGAATATAATTTATTGGGTTGTAGAAGAAATGGAATTTTTATATGATAATCATAAGCAAACTCATTTATTCAGTTTAGGCTGTTGCAAGCACTCATGAATGTCTAGAAGCGACGCCATCGGTTCGTAAATCTACGGCGGGGGACCTTGTACTGAGAAGAGCCGGCAAGAAACTCAGGAAGGGCTGTTTTATTCTCCCTGTTTTATTATTTACAGAGTCGTCAAGTTGTAAAATGACTTCAGATATGATTCATGAAGTCAGCTTCCAAAACATAATGTGAAATATACATTAATTGTTCACCTGCATTTTTATTGCTGTGTCATACAGTATAAATACAAATAGTGTTATTTAAAGGAAGACGCAGTTATAATGTCATTTTTGGGTTATAAAAGAAATGGAATTTCCAGTTTCTAGTAAATAGGCAATCGGTTGATCTCGATAATGGTAGGATAGTCTATAAAGTATTGAGAATTTAGATAGAACGCCTAGATCTACATATAAATTCACCATAAAGCCAGCCAAGTCTCAACGACAGCGCATTTCGAGTTAAACCTAGGATTTCTTCTCTAAACCGTTGACAGACTAAGTTTGGGTAATACTTTAAAAGGTCCCAACTATTTGAAAGATATTAAGTTTAAAGAAAATATAACTAGAAAAAATTCCACGCGGACCAGGTAGCAGACGGGACGCATTGAAACATCAAGCAGTTACATGCTTTAAAATAATAAAAATTATGATATTAAGTTCTATTTTCCAATCAGCCTGGAAAGTAATAAAAGAAAAAACAAAATTAAAAAAAAATCTTTCACTCCATCTATTTGTGTATATTTATATATTATATATATATGTATACGCAAACGTTACGAATTCGATTTTGATTCGTGCTAGGGGTACTGTACTCAAGGGAAGGAAAAACCCTTTACTAACGCAAATAAGGCAAACGGTAGGTGGGTAAAATAATTTCTTGTGCCTTACATAAAAACCCCTTAAATAATAAAGATTATTTTGTGTGTGAAAAGAATTAATGTGTTCCAGACATAAAGAATGCCAATATAATTAACACGGTCCTCAACATAAATGGCACTTCATAAACATCGCTGACTTTTAGGATATGGGAAGTAATGTGATACGTACTCGTTCTGATAGAGTTATTCAGTTAATACGCTTTGACACGCAAGGTCACTTCTGAAAATAGCACCACAGACTAATTTAAGCTTCTGAATTGAGAATGGTGAACTGGCCTTTTCCCTGTTTGGCTAGCAGTGTGCGTATAGGATGTAGTTTAGGGGACATTTTTTACGCTCTGCAGAGAATTTATGGGGAATTGGCGTGGATCGCGTGTTTTGGGGTAATTTTTGCCGCGAAAACATATGTCATCGCGGATTAGCTGACAGTTGGATCGGGTCAGTGGGTTAACGGCATTGTCGAGGACGTTTGACAAATACGTTGGACGCAACTACGGACCCAGATAAAGAGTAAGTAGCTTATCAGCTGGTATAATTATTTTGCGTCACGCAGTTTATTTTTAATTTTGTTTATTGAAGTGAAAGAGGAGCTCGATGGCGCAAGTGGTTAGCGCGTTCGCCTGCGATCGTTGAAGTTAAGCAAGTTTCGCAGTGGTCGGTCATTGGATGGGTGACCAAAAAAATTTACTATCTCGAGCTCCTCCGTGCTTCGGAAGGCACGTTAAGCCGTTGGTCCCGGCTGCATCTGCAGTCGTTAGCACTCACCAATCCGCACTGGGCCCGCGTGGTGGATCATGGCCCAATCTACCTATTCTATCCATAGGGAAGGCCTGTGCCCCAGCAGTGGGGACATTAATAGGCTGATGATGATGATGTAGTGAAACTTCTTAACGCACGCTTGACTTGGGAGGTAAGCTGGCAAATGCGTTACGCGTTACGAAAAGTGTGATCGGGCGAGGCGAACGGGAGTTGAGTGGGGAATATAAGCAAGAGACAGCAGTGCGCGTGCACATTTTTTTTCTCTCTTTCTCTTATAGCTAGTAAATGAAATATATGTATATGTACATACATCTATATATTGTATATAGATGAATTTCGGTTTGCAAACTTTTCGAATTCGATATTGGTTCGTGCTAGGGGTACATTGAATTCGAATAGTTGGTGAGTGTGAAATGTCAATGTCAAATTTTGTATGGAAACTTGAACAGCATCGGCACAAAGTACGTAACGAGAACTAAAAATCAATACACATTTGGCAATAACATTTCGGACTCGCAAACGATACGAATTCGATATTGGTTCGAGCTACCCTAAGCACACTCTATACCCTTATAGAACCCTAAAAACCAGTACAAGAACGAAAAATACTTACGTAAAAGCTTAAAAAATAAAATTATTCACACAAAAAGGCCCGAAAACACGGTTCAACAAATTCGCAATTTTATTCCTTCAGTACACTTCTAAGTGTCTGTAACTACATACATAAAGTACCTACCTATACACGATATCAAAATAATTCTCAACGATATCTTGACAATAGAGTGACTGCTATCAAAACAAGCCAATCAGCCGTTAAAGCTACCAAATTGTGAATTAGGAGTAGGCTTGTTGAAAATATATCGATGTATCGATATATCGATATTTTGATTCGATATATCGATACAAAATAACCAATATCGAAATTTGTATCAAAAACGATATTTTTTAATTATTAGTGGCATATCACGATCTAATTATATTCGTATCTGGAAAAATTGTAACTTGATCTCAGATTAATGATATTCTACTTAACTATGATCTGTGCTGTATTTAGTATTGTCTATGATTTGTAAATCTGTTTCGCTGGTGAATTGGTTGTGCTGAATTCCATTATATTCTGTGGAAGTCTGTGACTGTCTAGTCTTGTTTACGAAAGATGGCACCTGAGAGGCCCTGCAATCATTTTCATCATTCAAAAATAGGGTCTATTTTAGGGAGATAATTTTCGTTCCATTATTATTCCGCATGTCTCTGTCGTGAGATACTGTACTGTCATGTAGTGTAGCGGCAAATTGGTACTTTGATAATTCTTGCTTTAATTATAATTTGTATTGTTATTATTACTGTGCTAGGCTGACCTAAATATATTTTTGGGAAAATTGGTCCGATATATCGATATATCGATGTTTTTTTCGCGATACATCGAAGCCGATATTGATATTTTTTTTAAATATCGATTTATCGATATTTTTTCCAACTTTCGACATCCCTAATTAGGAGAGCGGGCCGTGGGCACAATACGGAAAGAGTAGCCGACCGGAAGGGACCGGTCGGCCGGTCTCAATGCAAACTGCTTTGAGTGCTGAGATGTTTATTTTTTATGCCAAATTTAATTCTAGCCGAGCGTGCAACGTAAATATTTGGATGGTAGGTAGTCGTTCCGGAGTTTATGTTATGAAGTGTGTATAATGATGAGGTAGGGTATTGTTAGTTTTGAAGTTATACTTCTTTAGCCGCGTTATGAAAAAAAAAAAATGTGTGCGTGTACTAGTGTACACACGTAAGAAGAGAAACTTCTTTATGGCTTTATTTTTCGAAAAATGATCTACATGCAACTTTCCAGAAATTGGTTAAATAAAGTTAAATTAGATAAAGTTTAAACAAAAGGATTTTATTATCATAGACATGAATACAAATTACTGCCTATGAAACTGTTATGATTACACGGCTCAGTAATCTAAGGCACATGTTCCACCTCCGACGATGAACGATAAGCGAGTAGAAACTAGAAACGAATTGACAGTCCTGAGTTAAAATGCACGCGCACGGCTTTTGACAGCCAACCAGCTTAACCGAGCGAGTATAGCTGAGCGAGTATCGCTGAGCTAGTATCGCTGAGCGAGTATCGCTGAGCGAGAATCGCTGGGCGAGTATCGCTGAGCGAGTATCGCTGAGCGAGTATCGCTGAGCTAGTACCGCTGAGCGAGTATCGCTGAGCGAGTATCGCTATGCGAGTTTGGCTGAGCGAGTCTTATCTTTAATAACTATTGTCACTCAGCTACAAACGAGAAGAGAGAGTTCTCGCCGGCGACAGTGTGATCATTCAGCTATCAACTATTAATATAAAAAAAGATGGCGCGTAACGGAAAAATGTGACGCGTAACCGAAAAATGTGACGGTAAATTTTTTTCCAACGCCGATAAAGAAGTTTCACTTCAATTATGAGAGTGAAATTTTAAGATGCGCGCGCATCACTGTAACACAAAAGTAACAGAATGAAGTTAGCCGCGGGTTATGAAAAAATGATGAGCCGCACATTACTCGTAAGTCTCGAAAAAAAGCTTCCAACAAAATAGTAATAGGATCTCTTAGTCGCACATGTTGGGACGCTCGTCGCCTCTGATCACTTTCCATATTTATAATATTTATCCACATGTTTCTAGTTTCTATATTCTTAACACGTGTTATAATGTTATACAAATGCGAAATTTATATGTGCTAATAAATTTTATTCAGTAGTGATTTATATTGAATATTTTGCTTATTTATTAAATTTTTCAAATTAAAACTGAACTTTATTGACTGCGTTGACTGTCCTTTTCCAATCTTTTTATTATCTTATTGTAATTAATTATCTGCATGCAATTAAAATAATTCCAAAAATAAGTATAACTTCTCACGCGCGTACTTAAGTACGCGCACCCATATTTTTTTTAAACAAGATATAGCAAAAGAATAATATGACATAGGAAAAATAAAATAAAGAAAATAGAAAATAGATGTTGTAATAATATGTGAGTCATTTACACAGAAATGAAGTACAGTGAGTTAAGAAATTTTGTTTAAGAAATTGACGATGAAGACCAAAAGCGTTTTTATAGAGAGTGCAGTATGCTTCGAGTCATTATGGTGCTAGAATCACCATTCCAACTTACCGGGAGATTGTCTTCTGCATATGGCAACATACATTCTTCGAGTATCTGAAATCAGAAATCAATATATCTTTATTCAAATTGGATGTATAGCACAACTCTTTTGAATCGTCCAAGAATTTTTTTCCCTACCACTCGTTATGGACATATTTTTTAGCTGCGGAGAAAAACAGCGAAAAAAACTCCACAACATTAAAAGTATAATGTAACAACATTTACAAATCATTATGTTGTTACAACGTCAATACAATCATGATTTCGATGGGTCCTATGTATAATGGGCTACAGTGCAAAATCATGACTTTTCAGGAGAGGCTGTTGAAGTTTCAAAATTATATATCTTTATAACTACTTATCTGTAGTTTATGAAACTTTGCATGTTTGTTATAATAACTGTACTCTTCGTGAATGTTTCAGTGCATATTCTAAATATATTTTTATTTTGCTGTTATTGCTCTTTTTTTATATTTTTAATTATCCAAAAAAACTAGTAAAAAGGCCAAAGTATTACTTTGGTCGATTTACGTAGTGCATACTTACAATAAAAATTAGTGCTTAAAATTTTATTTTTACTATTAGAATATAATATCACCCAAGTAACATTAATAAATAACCCAAAATAACAATAAACATCTAAGTACTTTAAGCAATAAGTCATATTGACCCTTGTACGTTTACTTTCATGCTTTTTATTTATTCGATAGGAATAAGAACTCGCAGTTAGGTTTAAAAAAATGTCAATCAAATCACAAATTAAACCACTAAATTAAATTTCTTCAAAAGTAATTAAATGCTAACATTGCTGCTAGCCAAAAGTGAACAAAAATTAATGATTATTTTAGATAATTTTTAAGAACAATTGCTCAAATCACAGACTTTTATTTGTACCTACTTTATTATAACTATAATCAAAATATAATATTATATTTATGTACTTTAAAAGTTGCGCCATTTAATATTTTATTAAAAAATAAAATATTCAATATTATCACTAATTGTCATCATCATCACTCGCATACATTGAAATGTTATTATTAAATGTGGCTAAATTTTCATGATAATCATGATGATCATCCACCAGTGTGGTGGAATAATATTTTTACGGCTTATGTCAATGAAGTCTTTCTTTTTGGATGGATGTAATGATATTGGCTGGTTGTAACTTAAAATATGTAAAGATTGCTTTCAATGGAATTTTCAGACAGGTACAGTTTATAAAATAAACTTTTCATCTTTACAAAGACATTTCTCTCCTATTGAGTTTTTAGTCCCATTGTAGGAAGCATGCAAACCTGGGATGTTTGAAGTTATAAATAATTTTAAATCATTGTATTAATAAGCTCCATTCAGATGGTGTGAAGATATTATTACATTTTGATGCACATTCAAATGTAACATGATTTTGGATGTGTCCTTTCTCAATAAAATGTAACTAATATAAAGCTGTTTAAAGAACACAAAAAGCATTATTCTGATTCTATTTTGGCCAGCAAATTGTCTGTCCACAATAAAAACTAAAGTCATCATAACCTCCTTTAATTTTCTATGTTATTTTAAGTATCATAAACAGCTAGCAATTTCGTAAGATCCTTTCAAAGCTATTTGTTGGTTCCAAAGTCAGCGAAAGCCAACCAAGTTTCTATCATCAAAGACTGACATATTATTCACTGTTTCTTAGGTTTTCACGCACATCACTCATAAATAAAACTAGTTTTTCACGGGTTGATGCACGACACTTTATTTATTATTGATATTTCGCAGCCTTTACAGCCAAATAAAAATTTATTCCGACGACGCAGCCTGTAAAGGCTGCGAAACGTCAATAAATAAATAAAGTTTCGTGCATTAACCCGTGAAAAACTAGTTTTATATTATTAACTTCTAATCGCTTACACTAATGTCACTACCAGGTTCACACGAAGCGATTTAAATTGATTATTTTTATTGTTAAATTAATTTTATTCAATTAATTTGCTTCAATTTGATTGAAAGTTTGTTCAATAGTTCAGACAGTTCAAATCGCATGCGATGTAACAGTTGATCAACTAAAATCGTGTCGTGTGAACCCGGTATTACTGACAGATTGGCCGATAATTCAAATAAAATTTCGGTAACTCCCCGCGTATAAGTCTCGGACTACCGTTTAGGCCCTTATGTTTAAAAGTGTGGCACATTAGCCCTTTTACTGCATCAAAAAAACGTGTTTGTAGCAATAAATTTGGAGTTTTTTTCAATGAATATCATTTATTACATTAAAAGAGAGCATTTACCACCAAAAAGCCAAAATGAACAAAATGCTACTTTGGCCCTTATACATAGGACCCATCGATTTATTTAATATAGAAAACCTGTTGGAATGATTGGAACAGTTCAAATCCAAGCATTTTTGTCTGTAATATTATCAGACACTGTAATAAGCTTTTTTAATAAGTGTTTTTGAAGTTATACTTCTTTAGGCGCGTTATGAAAAAATGATGAGAATGAAATTTTAAGATGCGCGCATCACTGTAACACAAAATTTAAACTTTTGTGTTTACCGCACATTAAGAAAATCTACCAACAAAATAGAAATAGAATCTCTATTTAGTGGGTGCTAACGACTGCATTGTGAAGGCCTATCAAAAGTATTTATTAATCTGGAACAACGGAACCAAAGCGCGATTCAGGAGACTACAGCGCCATCTCTTGACCATTGGTGTAGTAGAACCAAAAACCACATCTTTATTTTTTGTAATAAAGTAACAGTTATAGATATTCATATTTATAATATCAAAAGTATTTATTAATCTGGAACAACGGAACCAAAGCGCGATTCAGGAGACTACAGCGCCATCTCTTGACCATTGGTGTAGTAGAACCAAAAACCACATCTTTATTTTTTGTAATAAAGTAACAGTTATAGGTATTCATATTTATAATATTTATCCACATATTTCTAGTTTGTATATTCGGAATACGTGTTTAAGTTTCATACAAGTGCCAATCACATATGTTCTAATAAATTATATTCAGTAGCGATTTTGAATATTTTGATTATTTATTTATTTTTTCAAATTAAAACTGAACTTTATTGACTGTGTCCTTTTCCAGACTTTTTATCAATTTATTGTAATTAATTATTTGTATGCAATTAAAAACTAATTTTTAACGATGCCAAAGAAGGATAACTTCTCACGCGCCTACATAAGTACACGCACCCATTTTTTTTATAATATCTTTGAATTTATTTATGGTTAACTCTTGGATATTACTTGGGACTTTATTGTATAGGCGAACACAAAGACCGATTTAAATTAATTATTGATTTTGTGAAGCCTAGTAGCAGGTAAAGTTAGTTTACTTTTGTTTCTTGTTATATGTGAGTGAACATCACTGTTTTTAAGAAACAAATTAATCTTTTTTCTTATTCTATTTGTATTGATACTGGTCCATGTTACTGTATAAGGCTAGTGATCTTAACGTTTCCACCGCCATGTTTTACGGTCTTTTTCGTGTATTTAGGATCGAATGCCTTATTCACAGGGCGGTGTATGTACGGCATGCCGTCGGAGAATACTCTATTAATCTTGGTTTCATCAGGAAAAAGTACATTTTGCCACTGATGCTCTGTCCAATCTTGGCACTTCTTTGCAAAAGCTAGACGAGCATCTCTATGGTATGGTGTACAAGGGCGGATCCAGCTTGGCGCCAGGGGGGGGTCATATAGCCAGCTTTGGCGCCAGGGGGGGTCATATAGCCAGCTTTGGCGCCAGGGGGGGGGTCATATAGCCAGCTTTGGCGCCAGGGGGTGGTCATATAGTTGTGGTATATTAAATATTGAAAGTACTTAAATAAAATCCCCCTAGTTTTACATGACCCTCATGACCCCCCCCCTGGATCCGCCCTTGATGGTGTATCTTCCTTGTTACTCGCCCCAACAACTGTGCCTCTATAGCCGTTTTCGAACGGTCATCATCAGCCTATTAATGTCCCCACTGCTGGGGCACAGGAGCTCTACTCTCTTTTGACAGTGTTAGCCGACTAATTTGTAGAGTTTATGCAATCGAATGTATGTCAACTTAAATTTGTCGTGTAACACTTTGAAGTATTGGCAATACAATAATAAACAAAAAAATTGATTTATTTGTAAATTTTTCATAATAAAAAATGTTCCTCACGCTAAGCAGCCTTAATTTTATCCGTGCGGTGACGGAGAAAGAATACAACTCACCGCCCCTTCTCTTCCCGTGGGTGTCGTAAGAGGCGACTAAGGGATATCGGAGCTTCCATCCGCTCTGCTGGTGGTAGGGTGCCTAACACCCGCCTGGTTTGTTACCACCGTGCGCATGGTGAAAAACCCGTGAAGTGCTTCTCGCGCGTTTCGGGGTCAGCCAGCGTACAACCAGGGCTCGAGTGGAGGTTGTCGCGACGGATTCGGTCCAGGGCTAGGCATCCGTGGAACCGATGCCGGGAGGACTGCATCGACCCGCCGGCCAGGGAGACCCGTAGAAACGGCTGTCCCGCTGGCCGCCCGTGGCACAGTACAGGGGCCCGAGCGTTCCTAACCAGTTCGCGAGGCTGCCCTATCATGTCACGCATAATCTCGGGGTGGACCGTCGTGCCGGTTGGTGACCGGGGCGTGGGGTCCCGGCGGCCATTTCCGGGGGGGTGTGGGGGCCCTTCCGTCCGGCGGGTCGGCGTATATCCTCTGCAGGCAATCATTCGGGGAAACATGCCTCCCTAATCTTGTCGCGACAACGTCCACTCGTTTCACGTCTCTTTTTCACTTCCATAATGGCAGCTCCTAAAACAAAGTTTGGACGTTCAGCGGTGCACACCCCCACGCCTTCAACGCTGTTTGAGGTCGAGTTCAGCAACATACGCGGACTCCACTCTAACCTCAACGCTGTCCACCACCATCTTGAGACAGCACGGCCAGCATTGTTGTTCCTGACGGAGACACAAATACTTCCGCCTGCTGACACAGGCTACCTTAATTATCCCGGCTACGTGCTTGAAGAGTCCTTCAAAGCGAAAGCCGGTGTATGCCTGTATGTTCGGGCGGATGTTTGTTGTCGCCGTCTCCGCTGCTTGGAAGATCCCTCCTTCTCCATGCTGGGGGTACACGTCGACTCTGGCCCCCTGGCCAGAGTTTACGTGTGTCTCTACAGATCCCACACCGGCGATGTTGAGACAACTCGACTTTTTGAACACCTTAGTCGGGCAGCAGATGACGCGCAGGAACAATTTCCCAATGCAGAATTGGTGTTTTTGGGGGACTTTAATGCTCACCACAATTTGTGGTTAAGTTCCTCCAAAACTGACCATGCAGGGATCTCTGCTCACGCATTCGCTCTCACGCATGACTTGAAGCAACTGGTTAATCAGCCCACCAGGATCCCAGATATTCCAAGTCAAGCGCCTTCTTTACTGGACCTTCTGCTCACGACCCATCCACAGGGCTATCAGGTTGTGGTAAGAGCCCCCCTGGGCTCGTCAGACCACTGCCTGATATCTGCCAAAGCACCACAGGCCAAGCCTCCGCGTCCAGCAGTGGTCAAGCGCCGTATCTGGCATTATGGGTCGGCAGATTGGGACGGTATGCGTGACTACTTTGCGTCCGTCCCCTGGAAGCAGCGCTGCTTCAGTGACAGGGACCTATCGGCCAGTGCCGTTGCCATTACTGAGGAGATTATAATGGGTATGGAATACTATATTCCTCATTCTGATCTCATCAGTGAGGGCACGCGTAACCTCTGGTTCAATCACGACTGTGCTGAAGCTGCTTCGCGTAAGCAAGCGGCATATCATGCTTGGATCAGAGGGCGCGCTCTCAAGGATCCCGAGGTCGATTTACTCAAAGCAGCCTACAATTTTGCTTCCAAGGCCTGTAAGAAGGCTTACATTAGAGCGGATGCCCAGCGCGTTGCACGTGTTGGCCAGGAACTTATGACGCATCCTAAGGGCTCCCGTAGCTACTGGCGTCTGGCCAAGGCCGTGCAAAAAAACTTCTGCGAGCCCTCGCTGCCACCTCTGAGATGCCCAGACGGAACACTAGCCCATAAGCCGCAGGAGAAAGCCGATTTACTGGCAAAACTCTTTGCGGCTAACTCCCGAATCGATGATTGCAATGCACTGCCACCATCATTACCTCACTGTGGCACAACGACGCCTGATATTAAAATCAGGCAGCGCGAGGTTCGTGCCGAATTGCAATCACTCGACGTCCGGAAAGCTAGTGGACCTGATGGCATCCCAGCAGTAGTACTCAAAAAATGTGCAGCGGAGTTGTCTCCCGTGCTCACGCGCTTGTACCAATGCTCGTATTCTTTGGGGCGTGTGCCGGAGACTTGGAGGGATGCCAATGTGCAACCGGTGCCCAAAAAAGGGGATCGCTCAGACCCGGCAAACTACCGGCCAATAGCAGTCACCTCAGTTTTATGTAAAGTTTTAGAAAAGGTCCTTAATAACCATCTGACCCGCTACCTAGAGGATCACTCCTTGATTAATGATCGTCAATATGGTTTTAGACCGAAACGATCGACGGGTGATCTTCTAGCGTACTTAACTCATATCTGGGGTGAGGCTATCGACAAGCGTGGCGAGTCGTTGGCTATCAGCCTTGACATTGCCAAGGCGTTTGACAGGGTCTGGCACAAAAGCCTTCTCTCCAAGCTTCCGGCATACGGTCTGCCAGCCCAGTTCTGTTCTTGGGTAGCTGACTTCCTGCATGAGCGTAGAATTCGTGTCCTTACGGATGGTAGCAGTTCGCGGTTCATGTCAGTGAATGCCGGCGTTCCCCAGGGCTCCGTCCTATCCCCCACTCTCTTTCTGCTGCATATCAATGACTTGATTCCTCTTGGGAATATTCATTGCTATGCAGACGATAGTACAGTGCATGCGGGGTATCTCGGACAAGCAGCGGCTGGGCTGGCGGTAACCAAGGAGAAACGCGAGAATCTTATCATTGAACTCAATCAGGCTTTGGACCACATTTCCGAATGGGGTACCAGGAACTTGGTTGAGTTCAATGCCAAAAAAACTCAGGCTTGCGCTTTCACGGCAAAAACATCGTCATTCCTTCCCCTTCCATCTCTTCAGGGCACAACACTACCGCTGCAGAGCAACATTTCCATGCTCGGTATGGAAGTTCGCTCAGACCTGAATCCAAAGAACTACATCGAAACCGTGATCAAAACAGCTTCACGCAAACTCGGAGTCCTGAACAAGGTGCGGCGTTTTTTCACGCCCGATCAACTGTGCTTGTTGTACAAAACGCAAGTGCGGTCCTGCGTGGAATATTGCTCGCACCTCTGGGATGGCGCTCCGCCAAGTACTTGCTCGATGCTTTGGATAGGTTACAGCGACGCGCGATCCGCATCATAGGCGATGAGGAGGTGACTAAACACCTTGAGCCTCTTCAATTACGCCGTGACGTGGCGTCACTAAGCGCGTTCTATCGTCTGTACCACGGCGAGTGTTCTGAGGAGTTATTCTCTCTTATCCCACCTTCTCCTTTCCTTCAGAGGACCACGCGCGCTGGCCTACGTTGTCATCGTCTAACTGTGGCCACAATTCCAACGCGTACAAAGAAATTTGGTGACTCATTTCTTTGTCGCACTATCCGTAAATGGAATGCTCTGCCAGCTCACGTGTTCCCTCTCTCTTACAACCTGGGATCCTTTAAAAGAGGCGTGAAGAAGCAACATGCAGGCCGGCAGGGTGAAGATGGCTGGTGTGGCAGGTAAAACTGCTGTATCAGCTATCGTCACGTCTGGACTTCACCTTCACTTAACATCAGGTGGGGTGGAGTCATTTGTAGGACCCATCTATAAAAAAAAATGGATGCGTGTAACTTATGTACGCGCGTGAGAAGTTATACTTCTTTAGCATCATTAAAATATTTTTAAATTGCATGCAAATAATTAATAATTACAATAAAATAATAAGAGGACTGGAAAAGGATAGTTAACACAGTCAATTAAGTTCAGTTTTAATTTGAAAAATTTTAAAAATATTCAAAATATTCAATTAAAATCACTACTGAATTTAAGTTATTAGTCCATATGTAATTAGCACTTGTAAGTAACTAAAACACGTTGTGTTCTTGACCTGCACAAGTGCTTGTAACAGCCTAGACTGAATTTCATTTCATTTCATTTCATTTCATTTCATTTCATTTCATTTCGTTTCATTTCGTTTCATTTCGTTTCATTTCGTTTCATTTCGTTTCATTTCGTTTCATTTCGTTTCATTTCGTTTCATTTCGTTTCATTTCGTTTCATTTCGTTTCATTTCGTTTCATTTCGTTTCATTTCGTTTCATTTCGTTTCATTTCGTTTCATTTCGTTTCATTTCGTTTCATTTCGTTTCATTTCGTTTCATTTCGTTTCATTTCGTTTCATTTCGTTTCATTTCGTTTCATTTCGTTTCATTTCGTTTCATTTCGTTTCATTTCGTTTCATTTCGTTTCATTTCGTTTCATTTCGTTTCATTTCGTTTCATTTCGTTTCATTTCGTTTCATTTCGTTTCATTTCGTTTCATTTCGTTTCATTTCGTTTCATTTCGTTTCATTTCGTTTCATTTCGTTTCATTTCGTTTCATTTCATTTCATTTCAATGTCCCGTTCAAATCTGCCCTGTTTGCTTTGTTCAAATCTGCCCCACGGTCACTTGGAAAATAAAATATTACAAATAACGCGCCCGCGGCTAACTTCATTATGTTAAAATTTTGTGTTACAGTGATGAAAATTTCACTCTCATAATTTTTTCATAACGCGGCTAAAGAAGTATAACTTCAAAAAAAAATTAAAAATACTCTAGTAATTGTAATTTTAGGTTTAATTTAAACAAAAATCCCGAAAATTAAGTGTAACAAAACACTTTCCATTTCGTCAATTTCAGGTTAAAATTTCGAACAATTATCTGTCAAATTCAACTTTTAGTTCGAAAGTTTTATGAATTAGATTAGGCTTGGAGAATTTAAATATCAAACTATTTTCGGACGAACGAATTTTCGAAATGAAATAGAAACATAGTAAGGAACGTGCGAAATTCCGATCGAAATTTCGTTTTTCGTTGAAATAGAGTAGGCCTCCAGGTCTTCCCTATGGATAGAATAGGGAGATTAGGGACTGTATATACATATACCTAACCGTTATTAATAGGAGAACGATGCTGCGATGCACTAAACCTGGTGGCGCTAAAAAAACAATAAAGGTTCCTAATACGATAAGACTCCCAATTTTCGTTTGTTCCTTGTTTTTTTTTATTTATTTATGGACCATCAACACAGCTATATTAATACAAATTAGACTTGCAACGAATATTCGGTTACTATTCGGTATTCGGCTTATTCGGCTGCTTTTATTTTATTCGGCCGAATACCGAATACTTAAATAATAATATTTTGTCATAGAGAAATAATTGGTAAAATGAAAAAATAAAATCGATTAATTACGTATATATTCATATTTTCATTTCTGTTATATAATCATTCAATTAGTCATTGGTACATAATCATCTTCTGAATTGGAAAAATGGAGGGTTTCTGAATCCAAAACCAAAACAGTCTATCATGCTCTATAATTATTTAAAAGGGGGGAACACTACCAAATATGGTCGTAAGTTCAGAGAACCACTTACGTACCTGACCCATTATTGGCAAACTAATTTTATTAACAATAATATTAAACAAACTGATATAGAGGACGGGGAGGATTACACGAAAATGCAGTGCTGCAAGACCTCATGACTGGCCTTATTATTGGTAGCAGCGTGAGAAAGCATCATATTCTATCATTATCATATGACAGCTTTATAAAAAAGACAGTGTTATGATATGAACATTTCCGTAATTCGACGCGGTCCGTGAGGGCCGCGGTAGCATAATTGGTCAGTGCATTAGCCCGGATTGCGAAGGGTGCGGGTTCGAGTCCCGTCTGCTGCCTGGTCCGCGTGGATTTTTTTCTAGTTATATTTTCTTTAGATTTAAACATCAAGCAGTTACATGCTTTAAAATAATCAAAATTATAACTATAATTGCTATTTCTTCTTTCAAATGTTTAATACTTGTAAAAGTATTCATTTGACATTGTGGGTTACCTATAATGCGAAGAGATGGCGCTGCCTTGCAGCTTAAGAATGGCTAGAGGAATTTAGACGCGGTCCGTGAGGGCCGCGGTAGCATAATTGGTCAGTGCATTCGCCCGGATTGCGAAGGTTGCTGGTTCGAGTCCCGTCTGCTGCCTGGTCCGCGTGAAATTTTTTCTAGTAATATTTTCTTTAGATTTAAACACCAAGCAGTAGTAACATGCTTTAAAATAAAAAATGGGTGCGTGTACTTATGTAGGCGCGTGAGAAGTTATCCTTTTTTGGCATCGTTTAAAATTAGTTTTTAATTGCATGCAAATAATTAATTACAATAAATTAATAAAAAGCCTGGAAAAGGACACAGTCAATAAAGTTCAGTTTTAATTAGAAAAAATAAATAAATAATCAAAATATTCAATTAAAATCGCTACTGAATATAATTTATTAGAACATATGTGATTTGCACTTGTATGAAACTCAAACACGTATTCCGAATATACAAACTAGAAACATGTGGATAAATATTATAAATATGAATACCTATAACTGTTACTTTATTACAAAAAATAAAGATGTGGTTTTTGGTTCTACTACACCAATGGTCAAGAGATGGCGCTGTAGTCTCCTGAATCGCGCTTTGGTTCCGTTGTTCCAGATTAATAAATACTTTTGATATTATAAATATGAATACCTATAACTGTTACTTTATTACAAAAAATAAAGATGTGGTTTTTGGTTCTACTACACCAATGGTCAAGAGATGGCGCTGTAGTCTCCTGAATCGCGCTTTGGTTCCGTTGTTCCAGATTAATAAATACTTTTGATAGGCTTTCACAATGCAGTCGTTAGCACCCACTAAATAGAGATTCTATTTCTATTTAGTTGTTAGATTTTCTTAATGTGCGGTAAACACAAAAGTAACAGCATGAAGTTGGCATCTTAAAATTTCACTCTCATCATTTTTTCATAACGCGCCTAAAGAAGTATAACTTCAATAAAAATTATAATTCCGTAATTGTTTTACTTAAAAAAAGTTAATGTTTCCGCCCGGGATCGAACCGGGGGCCTTCTGCGTGTTAGGCAGATGTGATAACCGCTACACCACGGAAACTTGTTTACAAGTGACCTGTAACTCTGTAGCAATGTGTATAGCCAAAAATATCATGTGTACTTTCACTTATTGTGCTCTACATGTGATTGAAATGCCGCGAGCTGTGTCAGCGCATAAATTATTCTAATTCAATTGTAACTCAAGGCCAAAATATTATTAGCAGCATTTTTGCTTCTTTTGTATTACGTATTAAATTGTATAATACATAAGAGCCACTAATGCTACCAATAGATATGCATTTAATTTCATTATTCTATTTAGTTATTTCTGAGTTAAGTATTACAATGAGTTTAAATTACAAAAATATTTTAACACCAGCCAAGAGGGATTAACCAATGATCCAGATTTACTTTCACATTAGAATTTACGTTCACTGCGTATCACTCATCTCTTATCTATTAGACAAGTCCGTCCGTCTGTGGTGCTGTTTCAGCGGCCAAACCGTAAGAGATATATAAAGAGAATATTTAAGTTATAAGTTAAGAATAGTCTGGTAAGACTACAAACCGGATTTGAGTAACGTAGCACTTCCGGTTTTCGAGAAATCACGAATATCAAACGAAACCACACAAAATCTCCGAAGTTCTCAATTAATTAAATACATTTTTTTTAAAATCAGGTTTTGGTGGACATTTGGTTCACTGGTTTGCTAGTAATTATATAATACTGATTTCATTGTTTTCGTTTCAATACAAATAAACAGTGTTTAAATTCTATCATTATATCATTTGCGTCTTTTTTATTTTTTTTATTATTTTTTTTTGGAAGACCTACAGCTATTAATGAAAACTAGCAAACCAGTGAACCGAATGTTCACCAAAACCTGATTTAAAAAAAAAATGTATTTAATTAATTGAAAACTTCGGAGATTTTGTGTAGTTTCGTTTGAAATAGAAATCACGTGATTTCTCGAAAACCGGAAGTGCTACGTTACTCAAATCCGGTTTGTAGTCTTAGCAGACTATTCTTAACTTATAACTTAAATATTCTCTTTATCTATCTCATACGGTTTGGCCGCTGAAACAGCACCACAGACGGACGGACTTGTCTAATAGATAAGAGATAATAAAAACTTAAATAACAACAGAAAGCCAATTAAAAAGTTCTTCACCAATAAAAACACACTAAAACATAATTAAGCACACTTTTAACATAATAATAAAAAAAAAATAAGCATTGTACAATTGCCTATTCGTCGAAAAATGCACTGTTCAATACCCGCCTCAGTGATGGAACGTTAGTATAAAATAAAACAAATCAATACCAGTTTTCTCAGATACAACATTGAAATTATTACCTGTACGCAAAAGATATGAATTCTGTCTAAAGTTTGAGGTTGCCTGTGGAACGCATATAACGGGATTAAATCTCAGTGGTTTTTTTGAAGCCCTAAGGGAAATCCTAGACAGTAGTACTGGGCAGTCGATAGCACCCGAAGCTTAACTATGTCTTCATAAATTTTAAGTATATTTGATTACTTTTCACCAAAATGGACATAGAAACATAATTTACAATAGGGATGATGACTAATTTTTGTTTCTTCGTTTATCAGGTAGATTATCAAAAAGTATTGGACACGTATTTTTTCTTTTTAATTATCTGCATGCAATTAAAAACTATTTTTTAATAATTCCAAAAAGAAGTATAACTTCTCACGCGCGTACTTAAGTACACGCACCCATATTTTTTTCACATAATATGTTTCTGTTTTTTTCGAACTAAACTCAAAAGTGCCAATAATAGGAAGAATGCCAATGATTGGGTCGTTTTCCCTTATATCAAGCATGCCGACAAAATGGTAGAAGAAAAGATAATACAGTTTTCAAACAAAACTGGGGACAAATAGACAGTCCGTCTGAGGAAACTATAAGGGTTCCTTGTCAGTACTACGGAATCCTAAAAAATATAGCAAACGTTTAGTTTGCGATATCTACTATATAAAAATAAGTCGGGTTTTCCTTCCTGACGCTATAACTCCAGAACGCACGAACCGATTTCCACGGTTTTGCATTCGTTGGAAAGGTCTCGGGCTCCGTGAGGTTTATAGCAAAGAAAATTCAGGAATCTACTATATAAAAATAAGTCGGGTTTTCCTTCCTGACGCTATAACTCCAGAACGCACGAACCAATTTCCACGGTTTTGCATTCGTTGGAAAGGTCTCGGGCTCCGTGAGGTTTGTAGCAAATAAAATTCAGGAAAAATTAAAAAAAAAAAAAATTTTTAATCACCAAACGAAATGTTACATAAAACGAAGCCATCTGGTGGCGAAACGGAGTTCGCGGGGTTTGCGATATGTGATATAATTAACACGGTTATCTTTCACTTCTTGACATGCGATCTTAAGACAGCCACTTACAAGTTTCCGTGGTGTAGCGGTTATCACATCTGCCTAACACGCAGAAGGCCCCCGGTTCGATCCCGGGCGGAAACATTAACTTTTTTTAACCAATTTCAAATAAAAAGGAATATGTTTTCAATTAGACTGTATTTTTTTTCATGTTTATTGCGCAATTTCTTCAATAGAAGTTACAGTAAATCGACTTAATAAAATAAATATATTTTTTCAGTTAAGAGGGGAGACGGGCAATGATTTTTCCATACAAACGTTCGGTTAAAAAATAGTTTTTCATACATCTATATCTATACTAATATTATAAAGAGTAAAAGTTGTATATAAGTATCTTTGTAACGAATTGGCTCAAAAAGTACTGAACCGATTTTAAAAATTCTTTCAACATTTGAATGTAAAAACCCTCGATAATGTAACCCAACGTGTGTAAAATATACCAAAAAATAGCCTTATATCAAGTATGCTGCCGAAGACATTGATAATAGAGCAAAGTGATGTATTAAAGTTTTATAGAGGATACCAATATCTACAAAAAAGTCTGCGATACCATGTGTCTAACTATTACAGTTATGTCACAACTAGAGGTCCCCTGCGGTTTCACCCGCGTTAATTTGAAGAAAAAGGTTTATAGTGAGTCAAACTTAAAATATGTACATAGGCTGTCGTGGTCTTTTTACAGAACTTTTAAAAGGAAAGAATTCCGTCATACATGATTTTTGTGTAACTTTAACCGTTTACCCAGCGCACGCAACGGAATCTCAGAAATGGAATATTTTTACCCGTTTTTCATCGATGTTCCGCTGCTACTGGTCGTAGCCTGGTAATATATAGCCTATAGCCTTCCTCGATAAATGCACTGCCCAATACAAAAATAATTTTTCAAATCGGAACAGCAGAACAATTTTGCATTCGGTACAACGAATTTTTTACTTGGAATGGAAGGTTTATAATTATTGTGAAGAAAGTCATTGTAATCTATATATATATAATTCTTCTGTGAGTGTGTATGTCACTGAACTTCTCTTAAACGACTGGACCGATTTTGATGAAATTTTTTGTGTGTGTTCAAGGGGATCTGAGAATGGTTTAGATTCACAATTTTGTCCGCTGGACAACCCCTATTTTTTTAGGGCGGTACGAAGTTCGCTGGGTCAGCTAGTAGTTTATAATATAAGCCTTTGCACAAAAACTATAGTCTACTTACAGCTCTACACCGAAGCAAAGCGAGGGCGGGCCACTAGTAAAATATAATTTTACTCATTCTATGCTCCTATGTCTTCTTTTTTTCGGTAACTTGTGTTTTAAAGAAACTAGAAGCCTTCGAAAAAGGACAAAAATAAACATATTTTTAGTACCGCTAAAAACCTCTAGAGTGGAAATTTAATAAACATTTACAAAAAGCAAAACATAGAGGCATATAATAACTATTTATGTGGTAGAATACAATATTTATTTATAGCGTTATCGTACACAAACATGGCAATTTATATTGCATTCAAAAGTTTATCTCTCAGAAAAATCAACTTACATGAATCACATTTAAGCGTACCTAGCGACATCTATTGTATAAAAAATGCATTTTCATCGCAATAATGCTGCCACCTGGACGTCCTAGATAGAGACTTATTATAATACGATAAAATAAAATATTACTATGTTTCGTCCAATATATTGAAAGTCAACAACCTTTCCCAATTTATTGTTTTCGTCTTACGAGTTTTTGATTAGGTCACGTGTCCTGACGCGAGTTTAACATTTTTAACCCATACAAAAAAAGTGTACAACGCCGCTAAAGAAGTTTTCACTTCAAAAATTTTATTTGAGAACATCTACTCATTTATTAAATCTTGCAATCAAGACAGCAAGTACTCGAAATACAGCCCAGAGTGACGGTCCAACCATGACCCAACTAATGACAAATAAGCGAGAAGAGAGACACAACACAAGACATATTGTCTTAACATAGCCTACTATTTTATTAAAAAAAAAACAAAGAAAAAAAGACACAAGTTTTCCTCTTAAAAGGACAACAGAAGCACGATTTACCGCGGACCATAAAGTTAATGGGCAAAACAGAGAAAGACTCTCGCGGCTTCATTTCGGAACTGTGTTGGAGGAATTACTTGACGGCTGTTGTTTTACGATTATTCTACTTATGGGACAGTGATTTAGAAAGGAAACTTGCGGGCAGCTTAGCCCACTACCTAACTAAGTATAACTACATCCAAAAGAAATAAATTTGACAGATTTTAATGTCCCTACTGTTGCAATTTTACCTGTAGATAATTTTTCAAAAGTTATATTAAAACTGGGGGTCTTAGAAAGAGTTTTGAATTCTCTTCAAATTCGTTGACCCTTTCTTAAACTTGTTAAATTGGTTTTGAAAATTGTTTCTTGCTATTTTGGGACTTTTCTTGACACTGATTGTTAGTAGATACGTAGATACGTTTGAGGAGCTCGATGGCGCAGGTGGTTAGCGCGTTCGGCTGCGATGGTTGAAGTTAAGCAACTTTCGCAGTGGTCGGTCATTGGATGGGTGACCAAAAATTTACTATCTCGAGCACCTCCGTGCTTCGGAAGGCACGTTAAGCCATTGGTCCCGGCTGCATCTGCAGTCGTTAGCACCCGCCAATCCGCACTGGGCCCGCGTGGTGGGTCATGGCCCAATCTCCCTATTCCATCCATAGGGAAGGCCTTTACCCCAGCAGTGGGGACATTAATTGGCTGATGATGATGATGACGTTGATTGTCTATAGTAACCTATTTGACATTATGTGATGGAAGTTGACCTCAACACATGTTTGCAAGTTTGATGTCAATTTTTCTAGGGCAATTTCAGGCTAGGGGAATTGAATTGCTAGGGCACAGGCCATCTCTATGGATGGAATAGGGACACTAGGCCGTGATCCACCACGAGAGCACAGTGCAGTTAGATGGGTGCTAATGACTGCAGATGCAGTAGGGACCAATGTCTTAACAGTCCTTCCGAAGCACGGAAGAGCTCTAGATAATAAGTTTTCCACCCATCCAATAACCAACCATTGGGAAATTTGGTTAACTTTCACAATTGCAGGCCGAATGCGCTGAGCTAACCTGTGCCATCGACGTTCCTCGACTCCTCACGTTCACGTTTCACCCACAAACTTGCAATACTAGAGTTTGATTCGCGTGCTGCGTACCCTGATCTTACCCATCTGACGACCTATAATGTAGAGCCCTGGAATGAAACCTGTAATAAACTGAGCAATGAAGTAGTGATCTACACTTCAAACTAGATTTGCGTGATTTGGGCCTAAAGATGGGCTTTCGAAGAGTTAGAATTTCTATGCAAATGTAAATGTCAGCGTCGGTCAAAGCGTTATTGGATTTTTTCCCCGCTAAGCAGTTATCCAAATTCTGGAAAAAGTAGAAGTCTGTAGGGGAAAGGTCAATAAATACGGTTGATGTTGATGTTGTTGAACTTCCAACCCCAGCTCTTGTAACTTGAAGACTCTCTGCTGTGCAGTAAGAGGTCGTTCGCTGTCGTGCAGGAGCAGCAGAGCCGAATGATTGACCAAATTTGGTTGCAGATGTGCGAGCTTCTCGATCATTGGTTTTAGTTACAGTACACAGCTGTAGCAATGCTTATCCTATTTGGTAAGAAGCTGTGATGAATGACAACGGCGCTAGACCACCAAACAATGACCATAAATTTTATAGGGGTTAGTTTTTGTTTAGAGCATCGTTTAGGCACTGAACCAATATCTAACCAACTAGCTGAGCGCTTGCGATTGTCGTGATTTGTCATGAACATTGCGATTCAATATGCTTTTGTTTGTGTGTCTGTTGAGCAGTGCAAGGCTAGGACAGGACTAGACGCGTACTTAATGCTGGGGATCATTCAATTTGTGGGGCATCCATTTGTCAAGCTTTTTATCGTGCAAATTGGATGCAAATGAACCAATATTGTTTTGATGCTAACATCGAAAGCTGCTGCTAATGCAGCTGTAGATTAAGAATCATCAGCTTAAACAAACGCTTTTAATTCGTCATTGTCAACTAAATTTTTCGGTCGACCCAGGGTTCATTTCTTAAGCCTCGATGACACGGGGCGAGTTACAATCCGGCGAGTTCACTAACAGCTTGTAAACTCACCCCGTATCATCGAGTAGCAGATGGTAAAAAAGCCGATGGCTGGTAGCTTGCAGAGTCACAAGCTGCTAGCAAACTCGCTGACTGGTAGCTTGCAGAGTCACAAGCTGCTAGCAAACTCGCTGGCTGGTGGGTTGCAGAGTCACAAGCTGCTAGCAAACTCGCTGGCTGGTAGCTTGCAGAGTCACAAGCTGCTAGCAAACTCGCTGGCTGGTAGCTTGCAGAGTCACAAGCTGCTAGCAAACTCTCTGGCTGGTAGCTTGCAGAGTCACAAGCTGCTAGCAAACTCGCTGGCTGGTAGCTTGCAGAGTCACAAGCTGCTAGCAAACTCGCTGGCTGGTAGCTTGCAGAGTAACAAGCTGCTAGCAAACTAGCTGGCTGGTAGCTTGCAGAGTCACAAGCTGCTAGCAAATTCGCTGGCTAGTAGCTTGCAGGGTCACAAGCTGCTAGCAAACTCGCTGGCTGGTAGCTTGCAGAGTCACAAGCTGCTAGCAAACTCGCTGGCTAGTAGCTTGCAGGGTCACAAGCTGCTAGCAAACTCGCTGGCTAGTAGCTTGCAGAGTCACAAGCTGCTAGCAAACTCGCTGGCTAGTAGCTTGCAGGGTCACAAGCTGCTAGCAAACTCGCTGGCTGGTAGCTTGCAGAGTCACAAGCTGCTAGCAAACACGCTGGCTGGTAGCTTGCAGGCTCACAAGCTGCTAGCAAACTCGCTGGCTAGTAGCTTGCAGGGTCACAAGCTGCTAGCAAACTCGCTGGCTGGTAGCTTGCAGGGTCACAAGCTGCTAGCAAACTCGCTGGCTGGTAGCTTGCAGGGTCACAAGCTGCTAGCAAACTCGCTGGCTAGTAGCTTGCACGGTCACAAGCTGCTAGCAAACTCGCTGGCTAGTAGCTTGCAGAGTCACAAGCTGCTAGCAAACTCGCTGGCTAGTAGGTTGCAGGGTCACAAGCTGCTAGCAAACTAGCTGGCTGGTAGCTTGCAGAGTCACAAGCTGCTAGCAAAGTCGCTGGCTAGTAGCTTGCAGGGTCACAAGCTGCTAGCAAACTCGCTGGCTGGTAGCTTGCAGAGTCACAAGCTGCTAGCAAACTCGCTGACTGGTAGCTTATAAAGTCGCCCCATGTCATCGAGGCTTTAGGACAAAATTTCCGGAACGGAAGCGGGATATAAGCAGAAAAAACGGGTTGTACGATCGTTTGTAGCGTTGTCGTTGATGTTGCGTGCCGCTTTGTGACTTTGCTGCCACGCTGGTACTCATACTCCATAATCATTCGAATTTTTAACGTATCCATGATGACCAAAAACCTACAAATGCGCTGAAAACAAAATGCTAAACATTATACATATGACTAATTTTCCAAAAATAATTCCCTAGTTTAATGATTATTTGAACTAAGGCTGAAAGGGATGTCGCTATGTGCTATATATAGCGACATCCCTTTCTAACTATGCTCAAGACTAGATCAATCACTGAGAATCTTTCTATAAGACAGGCCTTAGAATTCTAAGCGAAAAAAGAAAAAATTGACTTGAAATAGCCAGTACGACAGAACGGCAATGTCTTTAACCACTAACCAAATTTAAATGTCAGATTAAGAATACTCTTATGAATAAGGGCTATTATAAAGTTAATGATTATCTAAATGATCGTAATGCATGGACATAGTGTTTCTTGTAATTTCTTATTTGATGGATATGAGTCAGTTTTGTAACAGTAGTATGGTACCTATCTAATGCCGCTTCCTATATACTGAATATAACATTTGTTGTAACTATATATCTATACACTAAATAATGTAATGGAAAGTGACTTCAGAAGTATGTGTGAAGTCATTTTTCAACTTGACGACTCTGTACATATCAATACAGGGAGAAAAAAGCAGCCCTTGCTGAGTTTCTTGCCGGTTCTTCTCAGTACAAGGTCTCCCGCGGTAGTTTTGCGAACCGATGGCGTAGCTTCTTGACTGTCACAAGCTTGTAACAGCCTAGACTGAATAAATGACTTTTCATTTCCTTTCATTTCATTTCATTGTTAAATACGCATACTTTACCATACCTTTCATTAAAGGTACACACCTATTATGAATTTACTCCTTCAATTCTGTTTTTAAGCAAACAAATAAGATATTTCAATTCGTAATACAATAAGTGTTATAAATTTGTTGTATTTAAATCGGTTATGCGTTTAAAAGTGGTTATTCGTGTCCTTTGAAATCGGATCCGAAGCGGGGCTCGATAGGGAAACTAAGCGAGCTGTATAATTGGTTTACCCAGGCCTGGACGAGAGTAAAATCAACGATATTATAAGCGTGCTTTTAGCCCGCCCGCCCTACGTAATTATATTAAATCACGGATCATAGCGGACCGTGTATACAGGCTTTATTTAGTTACTAGCGGCCCGCCCTCGCTTCGCTTCGGTGTAGAGCTGAAGTGTAGACTACAGTTTTTGTTCTCAGGCTTGTATTATACACGATGACATTCAACTATGATTCTTCTTATACCTGCATGCAAAGTCTCAGCCCGATCGGTTTAAAATTTACAAAGTTTCATACAAACTTTTATTCCCTATTTTATCCCCTTGGGGGTAGAATTGATCGAAATCGTTTCTTAGCGGATGCCTACGTCATAACATCTACCTGCATGCCAAATTTCAGCCCGATCCGTCCAGTGGTTTGGGCTGTGCGTTGATAGATCACTATGTCAGTCAGTCACCTTTGACATCAGTGGTAACAGGCGATTTAAAAAAAAACGTTATCTTCTTACAGTAAAATATCCTATCTTCAATATTTAATATACTTTCCCTCCGTGTGAGGTTGCCGTGGGACGCCCTGTATAGCGAGATCATTTTCTAACTATGCTCAAGACTAGATCAATCACTGAGAATCTTTCTATAAGACAGGCCTTAGAATTCTAAGCGAAAAAAGAAAAAAATTGACTTGAAATAGCCAGTACGACAGAACGGCAATGTCATTAACCACTAACCAAATTTAAATGTCCTACCTGCATGCCAAATTTCAGCCCGATCCGTCCAGTGGTTTGGGCTGTGCGTTGATAGATCACTATGTCAGTCAGTCACCTTTGAGTTTTATATTATAGAAGATTCATTTGCTGGAAGATTAACAGACAAATATAAAAATAATAAATAAATAAATATTTCCAACACTCACATCAATTAGACTAGCCTTAAAGTAAGCACTGTATGGCTTGTGTTATGGGATAGTACGGATAGAATATAAAGTACATAAATAAGTTTATTTTATTTTGAAATACATATTGAACATCCATGACTGGAGTACAAATGTATTAATCACACAAACATCTGCCCCTATCGGGATTCGAACCCAGGACCTCTCGAGACGGCGACATTATGAAACCCGGTGCACAACCCACTCGGCCACGGAGGTCGTCAAAAAATAAATATCTCCCATATCTATTCAAATGATTTTTATAAATCTACACAAGTAGGACGGTCTCTCCGTAATTTAAAATTGTTTTGAACGCGGATTTACAACACGGTTTCATAGTAATTGGATTGGAGTTTTTTTTTATTTAACTAAATTCAAATTCAAAAAAAACAATTCGCTCGGGAGTCAAGACCAGTGCATTCTTTGACCTATTGGAGGCCCTGGGCATATTAGGATAATTGGGCCCCTACGACACCCGTTTGGTGATTTAACAGGAACTAGGGACTTTGTATTTGATCTGAGGGGAGCCCCTATCGATCGCGGGGCCCTGGGCACTTGCCCAAAGTGCCCACTGGGAAAGAGGGCTCTGGTCAAGACAAAAACCGAGTGAACCAGCTTCTTTCTGTGAGCACGGATACTAAGTTTTTTAATTCAGTTTTGTACGAGATAAATAATTTCAAAAATGCCCACGTACGTGTTGAATTTGCATACGAAGGATTGCGTACTATCTTGTTTGTATCATAATAATAGATCTCGTTGACAGACGGACGGACTGATGGACAGCAGAAGATTAGCAATACAATAGCTTTTTTATAGAAGTTCTATGGCTTTATAAATTATGGTACATTTGTTTTTATGCCTAAACAGTGGGACACGGCATTCCTAAACTTTTTTCATTTTTAAATCTGTTTTTTATATTTTTTATTTTATAGTCATAATTGTTTTATCATTTACATTTGTAATGGAAAGTGACTTCATGGGTTATCTCATATTGAACTCATTTTTCAAATCGACGACTCTGTTTAAAATACAGGGAGAAAAAAACAGCCCTTGCTGAGTTTCTTGCCGGTTCTTCTCAGTACAAGGTCTCCCGCCGTAGATTTGCGAACCGATGGCGTAGCTTTTCGACATTCACAAGTGCTTGTAACAGCCTAGACTGAATAAACGATATTGAATTTTGAATTTTTGATTTTTTTTGAATTTTATGTGGAGTAGTGTGGATTGGTAGGTGTTAACGTTGGCATATGCAGCTGGCACTAATGATTATCATGCATGCCTCCCTAAGCATGGAGATTTTTCTTATGCGAGGGGCAAAAAATCACCCACTTTCTTATAACCTGGGATCCTTTAAAAGAGGCGTGAAGAAGCAACATGCAGGCCGGCAGGGTGAGGATGGCTGGTGTGGCAGGTAGAACTGCTGTATCAGCTATTTTCACGTCTGTACTTCACCGTCACTTAACATCAGCTGGGGTGGAGTCATTTGTCGGACCTATCAAACTCAAACTCATTTATTCAGTCTAGGCTGTTACAAGCTCTTGTGAAAGTCAAACGCTACGCCATCGGTTCGTAAATCTACGGCGGGAGACCTTGTACTGAGAAGAACCGGCAAGAAACTCAGCAAAGGCTATTTTATTCTCCCTGTTTTGTTTCATACAGAGTCGTCAATTGAAAGATAACATCAAAAATTGAAAACATGTGTTGATGTCAACTTTCATCACATTAATATTATTAATTAATAAAAGTTAAGTATAGCTAGGTACTATTTTTAAATTAAGAAGTGGCGATTAAACAATTTTCAACCAAATTAGCAAAGTAATACAACTTAGTCTATTATATTAAGCCCAAGGTGCCTTATCATTCATGAAATCTTTAACAGTATAGTAACCTTTTTTAAGGAGACATGTTTTTATACACATTTTAAACTTATTATTATCTATCTATCTATAAAAAACCCCCACTCCTCCTCCAATGTTAAGTGTAAGTGGAGTCCAGTCGCTAAGATACATGATGCGGCAGAAGGTGTACACACGCTCCAGCTGAAGGTGCGGCAACGACTGGTTGGGCACATACTGCACACTGCCCATCTGTCCCTGGCCGCTCACTTGCTGCGGTAACATATTCTGTTGCGCCATATGCTGCCCAACAGGTATTTGCTGACCGACGTTAGCTGACTGCATGAATATCGGATGTGAGGCGGGTATCTGCATGCTAGGCAGATTCCCGTCTAGAGTCATCTGCATATTCTGGGGAGCCGTTGCCATCATCTGCATGTTCTCTTGTGGGACAGTGCCTTGCTGTGGGGCCATTGGGTGCACCGACGGAGCTTGCTGTTGGTTTAGACTTTGGAGATTCGCTGGCAGAGTAGTGCCTTGTGGTTGGGACACCATAGGCTGGAGATTTGTAAGCAAAAGTTGCACCTTGTTGTGATGTAACAATACTTGTGAACACCTCTTGTGGTAAAGTTTGCTCCTGCTGACTCATCTGGGACTGCTGAGCCCGAATTTTTTTTGTTGGGAAAATGCTTGATGCATACCCCGCTCCTGGGTGAGAGGCGGGGTTATGTGGGACTCCCCCCCCCCCCCCCAAATCCCGCCCACCTGCTCAGCCAAACTGGCTCAGCGGCTGCTCGGGACGAGGGGGGGGGAGCTACCCACTAAAAACCCAACAGTGTTTCCTCGCCTGCCGGAACGGGTTTCGTGGGATCCTGGTGACTCTCCACAACCTCATGGAGCCCTGGAACCTCTGGAACTTTACTCACCGACAGAACCACAACACCACCAAAAGATAGTGTTATTTAATTGTGGTCTTCTCTAAGGTGGAGGTTGCTTCCCCAGGCGGGCGCTCCAATTTAAGCGGAAAATCCGCAATGCTCTCTTATCCAGATAAAAAAGTTTTGGTAATCCATCTTACGACCGGCAATTAAGAAAGTTGCTTAATTTCATCGACAAACGAGATTAAGAACACACGTCAGCTGAGAGACATTTAAGAAATAGGTATTTGAAATAACTGTACCTTTAGTACGAGTTTGAGTTCACGAAAACTATCATAGTTTTCGTAATTGTAAATTTCTATTTCCATTTTGGTGAAAAGTAACCAAATATTCTTAAAATTTAAGAAGACGCAAACGATTTAATGATAGAATTTAAACACTGTTTATTTGTATTGAAACGACAACAATAAAATCAGTACCCTTAGTACGAAAGCGAGCTCACGCAAAACTATCAGTTCTCGTAATTATAAAACTCGTACTAAGAGTACTGTTGCTATTGCGCATTGGCAAATACCGTGCGATAGGGACAACAATAGCTAACACTGAAATTTGCGCGTAAAAATTGTAAAATTCGTTTGATGATTTCCTCCTTGAACTTGTATGTAAAGGAAATTTTACCCACAGAAAGATCAGGCCTATATATAAATAAATAAATATTTCCAACACTCACACCAATCAGCCTAGCCCCAAAGTAAGCACTGTAAGGCTTGTGTAATGAGATGCTAGGGTAACGGATAGAATATATATGCTGTATATACAGGGTGTAAAAAAACCTATAACGAAGTCGAAGACCACGAATTTTCCACATTATGACGATCATTTTTTTCTTCTGGACCATACCTGGGAAATTTATGGTTATGGAGATAATGAAGGTAAAAGTCATTTTTTTTTCAATATTTATACATTAATATTTTCAAAACGTTATTTAGAAACTTTGTTTATCGACGCACTTACACACACGCACACTTATACACACAGACACATTCTTTGCGTAGCGCAACAGTAGCGCGCCGCGCTATACATTGCGTACTGGAAAAAAAAAATATTTTTTTAACTTAAAAATATAAATTTTACCCACGCATAATATTTTGTAATATGACTTGTTTGGGTGTACAGAATGCGTACTTTAAGTCTTTGTCATAGGTTTTTTACACCCTGTATTTAAGTATATTTATATAGAAATACATATTAAACATCCATGACTGGAGTACAAATGCTCGTATTCATCACACAAACATCCGGGATTCGAACCCGGGACCTCTCGAGTCGGCGACACCATGAAATCCGGCGTACAAACCACTCGGCCACGGAGGTAGTCCATATAGGCTTATATGTTTTGCTTTTTTGTAAATGTTTATTGAATTTCCACACTAGACGTGTTTAGTGGTGATAAAAATTCGTATATTTTTGGCATTTTGAGGGATTGTACTTGCTTTAAAACGCAAGTTATCTAAAAAAGGGAGACACAGGAGCATCCGCAGCCATTCGGAGACGGGTTCCGCGACCACACCCGCCCTCTCGGCATGCACTAGGGGGACCGCGGTCCTCATAGTGCGTGTCGGGTGACAGTGCAGGAGTATTGTCTGGTTTTTAGTGGCCCTGTTCAGGGCGTAGGTAGGGCCCTGTTCACATCAGCGAGCTCCAGGGCTGGCTGAAGAGGACAGGGAGGAGTCCCACATACCTTCTTCTCGCTCCCCCAGTGGTTGAAGAATGTGTAAGACATTTTCCAGACACAAAAAAAGGAGCATAGAATAAGTAAAATTAGTTTTATGTATGAAAATCAATTTTCTACTGATAAAATCCAAGGAGGAATCATTCAAGAACGTTTGTATGGAATAAACATTGCATCCCCCACCCTAATGGTAAAAAAAGAGTGTACGAACCAGTGTGAACAAGCCGCAAAGCGAGATGTTCCGTTGTTTATTTAAAAGTTTGATTTTTGTCGACGACGCGACGCGACGATCTGAAAGGGTTAAATTTTAAGGGAGCGTCAATTTCGAGCCGACGAATTGAGTTTGCGTTAAAGCCTTCAGTTCAGGGGAGGGGGTGTATTTCAGCATGCTCAAACTCGATTTGCCAACGGGGAAACACTGGGATAAAATAAAAAGAAACGTGTTTTTCACGTGAACATTTGTATTTATACTGTATGACACAGCAATAAAAACACAGGTGAACAGTTAATGTTTATTAGATCATTATGTTATGAAAGGTGACTTCATGAATCATCTCTGAAGTCATTTTTCAACTTGACGACTGAACAGGGAGAAAAAACAGCCCTTGCTGAGTTTCTTGCCGGTTCATCTCAGTACAAGGTCTCCCGCCGTAGATTTACGAACCGATGGCGTAGCTTCTAGACATTCATGAGTGCTTGTAACAGCCTTAACTGAATAAATGATTTTGATTATTATCATATTAGAGTTTCGTGCCATAGGAAAACATTTAAAACTAGATCAGGGTAGCTAAGTCGAGATAATTGGGTTTCATGTGTGAGGACCTCTTTCTTCAATTTCACTTCCTTTAGTTTTTGTTATAGCAGCCACAGAGTTACGTATTCTGTGAAATCTGGAATGGTATAACGGAAAGACATATCAATAGGCTTACAATTTGTTACCCTTCTGCGTTTTAAAATTGTGTAGAAAAAATAAAACTAATAAGAAGAAGAAAAATCCCATCTATAATTATGTTTTTATTATATGTGGTAGCATAATGGTCAGTGCATTCGCCCGGATTGCGAAGGATGCTGTTTGGTCCGCGTGAATTTTTTCTAGTAAACTTTTCTTTAGATTTAACCATCTATAATTGTTCTTAATTACTTTTAATTGAACTAATCAGTATTTACATATAATCGTATTCTCAATAAACTGTTTACTCTAAGGTATGTTTTTATAGTTGATATTACTTATTGAAAATATATATATATATACTATATATATTATGAAATATAAGATAGAATATATAGATATATATAGAAATATAAGAATACTAGCTGACCCAGCGAACTTCGTACCGCCCTAAAAAAATAGGGGTTGTCCAGCGGACAAAATTGTGAATCTAAACCATTCTCAGATCCCTTTGAACACACACAAAAAATTTCATCAAAATCGGTCCAGTCGTTTAAGAGAAGTTCAGTGACATACACACTCACAGAAGAATTATATATATAAAGATTTATAGATAAGTCCGACAAATGACTCCACCCCACCTGATGTTAAGTGACGGTGAAGTCCAGACGCGAAGATAGCTGATACAGCAGTTCTACCTGCCACACCAGCCAACCTCACCCTGCCGGCCTGCATGTTGCTTCTTCACGCCTCTTTTAAAGGATCCCAGGTTGTAAGAGGGAGGGAACGCGTGAGCGGGCACAGCATTCCATTTACGGATAGTGCGACAAAGAAATGAGTCACCAAATTTCTTTCAAATATATCAAAATACAGAAAACGTGAAAAGAAAAATTATTCATTTGCGTAATGGTTCGGACGAAACCTCTTTTATTTATCTTTAATAACCGAGTCAAAAGCGCAATTGACCTGTTTTTTATTATTTTCGTAAAATCAACTGATGGTGAATGATCACCGTTAGGGATGAGACGATACGAGTAAATACAAGTAACTACTCGATACTTTTCTTTCGATACCAAGTACTTTTGGCATCGATACTTTAGAACCGAGTAACAAGTGGTATCGTGAAGTAAATAATTGTATCGGTACTCGGTCGGTCACTCACTGTGAAGTATCAAAAAAACTCATAGGCAGATTATTTACTCTGTGGTAAGGTGTCTATTTTGAATTTTTGTTTCGCGAACGCATCTTTCCTACGGCTCAGTTGGCAGCCTTGCGTATGATTTATATTAATTCCGTTTTTTCAGTCAGTCATTCGTTCATTCCGTGGCTTGAGCCGTTATTTTGTTTTCGTTAAATTAAATCTGTGACTGAATTTGTAATTTTAATATAGTACGTCAAAATTTATCGATACATGTAGGCCTCGATAATTTTCATTCGATTCCCTTGCTGAGTTTCTTGCCGGTTCTTCTCAGTACAAGGTCTCCCGCTGGCGTAGCTTCTTGACCTTCACAAGTGCTTGTAACAGCCTAGACTGAATAAATGACTTTTCATTTCATTTAATTTCGATACCGAGTAGACATCGATACTTTATGATCGATAAAGTATCGAGTAAACGTATCGATACCTAGATGGTATCGTTTCATCTCTAATCACCGTAGTCCATAGACACATGCAACACCAGAAGTGTCCCAAATGCGACCGACGCCTGGCTTTAAGAGTAGTTCTTATAGTTTCAGTATATTTCACAAACACCAACAAACTATGTATGTTAGGGATGTCGAAAGTTGTAAAAAATATCGATATATCGATACATCGATATTTTAAAAAATATCAATATCGGCTTCGATATATCGCGAAAAAAACATCGATATATCGGACCAATTTTCCCAAAAATATCGTTCACGAAATATGACACGCTGAATAATAATGGAACGAAAATTATCTCCCTAAAAATAGACCCTATTTTCGAATGATGACATAGACAATACTAAATACCGCACAGATAATAGATATGTTGTATATCATTAATCTGAGATCCAGTTACGATTTTTCCAGATACGAATTTAGTTAGATCGTGATATGCCGCTAATAATTAAAAAAATATCGTTTTTGATACGAATTTCGATATTGGTTATTTTGTATCGATGTATCGATATATCGAATCAAAATATATCGGCAAAAAATATCGATATATCGAACACAAAATATCGATATATCGATACATCGATATATTTTCAACAAGCCTAATGTATGTTTATGAAGAGGTCTACATCAGCTCAGAGTAGATGATAATGATGTCTTGTAATTAGTACTCGTGATGTTTTGTTTGTATGAATAACGCTGCCTGAAAAGGCGAACACGTAAAGGGGCGAGCTCATTAGACGAATTTGATGCTTCACCGATGAAAAGCTTAAATGGTGTGGTTGTAAATTAAAAATATGTAAATATACAACTTCTTGTATTATTTATGTAACTGAATTGTAATTTAGCAATAAATAAAGTACAAACCAAGATTGGTCAGGGAAGCGATTGAAATAACAAAACATGAAAATTTCAATCGTGAGGACGGGTTAAAATTGTCAAGTGTCTGGAATCCTGTGGTTCGTATGTATAAAACCGGAAATAATCAAAAAAGTGTCGTGTCGCGATCCGATACTGTAAATTTTGTGTGGCGAGAACAGTTTCGAGTGAATAGTGAGAATGTGAACAGTAGTACGGGTATCGAACGCAATAAAAGACTTCGTCGGAGGGTAGACCGATATGTCTGCTAATAATAGCCTACCCGCAATTACTTCAGTTACTCCGTGATCATGGTGCTTGCAACAGTGCCGAAATATCGGAAACTCGCTAAAAACAAGGTACATGGTAACAATCCCGTAAATATCCTATATTACTATAATAAACTAGCGGACCCGACAGACGTTGTCCTGTCTAGTATGGTAGCGCCGTCTGTCGGATCCAATGTAAAACATTCCAAAATCAACAACTACTAATAAATTAAAAATTAATTAAATAAACATTGTCCAGCGGACAGAATTGTGAATCTAAACCATTCTCAGATCCCCTTGAACACACACAAAAAATTTCATCAAAATCGGTCCAGTCGTTTAAGAGAAGTTCAGTGACATACACACTCACAGAAGAATTATATATATAAAGATAAAGTAAACACATAATGATTTAAGCATATCTACTTTTTTTATAAGGGTTACACAAAATCACTTATTCTCACTTGTTACGATCATTGATAATTTGTATAATGTATTCATCTTTTTTCAGAATGATAACATTTCCCCCCATTATATTACCTACAATGCGAAGAGACGGCGCTGCCTTGCATCATACCAACACTAGAGAAAAAGTGACTCAGACATTAGGGCCACGGTAGCATAATGGTCAGTACCTCCTCCCTGATAGCGGAGAGTGTTGGTAAAATTTTCATTAGATTTAAACACTTATCTGTTAAATGTTTTAAAGTTAAAAGAAAAAAAGAAAAACTATAAGCCTTGCAGTGCTAACTTTGAAACTAGGCTAATTGATGTGTGTTATTTTTGGAGTTTACTCCTTAAAATTAATGAAAACAAATAAATAACAGAATATAGAGAAATGCCGGTAAGTGTCCAACACTCTGGAATAGTGATTTTCAGTACAGATGGAATTATAATACATATTTACAAAAAGTCATCATTTTGTAAATATGTATTATAATTCCATAATCCAGTGTGTGATATTTTTGAAATTGTGTGTTTCCAGAAATACATAATAAAATATATGATGAATATCGCTGATGTTAGATGATAAAATGTGTGACATGGAACCTATGATAGTCGAAACCATGGGACGATTCCTGAGGTATCTCTACTCGTAACCGACTTCTTCGGACTTGATTTCGTTTTGTGTCTGTTCAAAGACAATCATTTTTAGAGTGTAAACTCCGGTCGTGCTTCGGAGCTGACACACACAATTTTTTTTTGTTATATTTATATTTCGTTAAAACGAGTTAAGAAACATTCCTTACGTCCAGTTATGGAATGATCGGCCAAAAATGTTCATATTATTTCGGGCTCATCCCTGCTAGGAAGTCACATTACGTCGTTGATTTTGCAAGTAAACAATTAACCTTTATGAATAAAATATTATTGACACGTACTTAGGACATGTATACACCGTCGTGTATTCATGGCCTAACCGCAGGCGCGGCGGCGGCGTGGGGTGTTAACGCTCCTCTGGACACGTTAATTGAAACCGGATTGGAGGTGACAGTGTAGAATAGGTAGGCTTTATTTTTTGTTATTTATTCCATCAAATGAATGGTATGATGGAAATTCGGTTTTGCTATTCAGAGTAGCTGGAATAAAACTAGTTTTAACGGTTTAATGCACGACGAAACTTTATTTATTTATTGACGTTTCGCAGCCTTTGCAGGTCTGCCTCGTCAGAATGATTTTTTATTTAATTTTGTCGAGCTACCTTCGAAAGACTTTTATTGAGCGTTCGGTTATTTCATTGTTAGATTTGATTAGTTAATAAAGTACTTTATTTAAAAATCTTTTTTGTAATTTTGAATTTATTTTATTTGATCCTAACTACCGTAAACTACCACCGGTTCCAAAATTGGGAGACCTTCCTGAGAAGAACCGGCGAAACAAACTCAAGAGAGGCTTTCTATCTCCTTCTCATGTTAAATTATTCAAACAAAAAGAACTAATAGTATATGTTGATCTTGCAGTGTGTGAAAGCTGGTGGTATATACCAACCATCTTCCCTATTGAAATTTGGATATTTTTTTAATCTCAATTGCCTCGCGCATCATTCTAGGAATGAATCGTTGCTCAGTTGCAAGGATTTGTATTTTATCAAATCTAATGTAATGGTTTGGTTGGTTTAATGAGTGATGTGCGTGAAAACCTAAGAAATAAACAGAGTAGCTGGAATTTATTTATTTTTTAATTTTTCCAGGTAGGTATAACTCCACCCTATCTGATGTTAAGTGGTGATAAAGTCCAGACGGGAAGATAGCTAGTACAGCAGTTATAAACTACCACACCAACCATCCTCACCTTGCCGGCCTGCAGAAATACTTCTTCACGCCTCTCTTAAAGGACCCAGATTGTAAAACTGCATCCATGGTCCTGAACTATTTCTCGATGGAAAAGTAATCACGAAGACCGTTCCGCTAGACATGCTTAGTTCATTCCTCTTTGGTGGTGGAAAACGAGCTTTATTCGAATCCTCTACTATTTGTAAGAAGAAGTGATAGATAATTTACAAAGGGCCGCCAATATGACGTTAAGGTTAAGCGCACATTGACTCACTTGATTTCTCTCGCTCCACTTGGTGGCTGCGTCTAGTGGCTAGACTGAGCCACTAGTGTTCGCGTTTAGCGGCAGCGATTAGTGGCTGTGTGTGTGTAATGTGCGTTTGCACTTAAAGTAACGCCTGCCAACGCGCACTTTGCAAATGGTCTACACTTCCATTCAAAATCAGTAGAGCAGGTTTTATAGTTCCAATAGAATATATCCCACCAAAAGCATTCTGTAAAAAACTTGCCAAGTCTAGATGGAGCTGCTTGTTAAAAAACGTGCCAAGTCTAAGTTTCCTTACTGCGATTTCTTTATTATTATAGTTAACGTTGTGTGACTTGGCCGTTGAAGGCTACACAAGGGTACAAAACCAGGTGCTACATAACACCATTGCACCAATCTGTCGCCAGAACCGCTACCCATTGACGATGGAAAATTGCCACTGGAAAACGTTGATTGAATGACCAGTCAATGGTAGGCTTGAAAAAAGTTGCGTTTACATGTAATGTTGTATGTATGAATGCATCGGTGCAATGGTGTCATGTAGCACCTGGTTTTGTACACTTCAACAGTGAGTGAGTGTCATAAATGCGAAACTTTGCCTACGCTTAACTTCGGAACTAAATGACCTACAGAATTGAAATTTTGGATTTTAAGTATGTTATTATAGCTTACTGGATGACGATAATTTCTGCGTTCTGGTCTTATCCAGAGGTTCTCAAATAGGGGAATGAAAATGCGGCGAAATGGTACCAGTAAATGATGGTACGGCAGTGTTTGCTTCGCGCTCGACTTGGCGGGGGCACTGCCGTGCCCCCCGATATTAATTATCATCTTCGCATGGCCGATAAATAGCCACTTTATCATCCTTATCAGCCTACTGATGTCACTGCAGCTGGCATAGCTATTTTTCTATAGGATCCCATAGATTATGTTGGAACCAGTACACATACAGTTCCAGCTCTCCCATGATTGCTAAAAGGTCAAAACGTTCACGTATCGCTCTAACAGTCAACACACCAGACCCTCACAGTGTCATAACACGGTGTCGCGCACGTAATACGCGCTCCGAACCGATATTTCACACAAAAATGTGTCGCTACACGGATTCAATGTTCAAAGGGCCAAGCCGGGCGCCGAGCCAAGTCATAAGCGCGGCAACTCGTAACCGCCTCTTTAATATCGCCAAAGATATTGATCCAGAGAGCAAAATTAAGATTGGTCACGTCGGGAATTCCTTGATATTATTCTAACAGCAGACGATTTGCCGACGTGCAGTTTCCTTTTGAAGCTGCGTCGTGGTATAAGCTTCGAACTGTAGGCTTAGATTAAAACAAAAAGGGTAGATACGGTACGCTCATACTAGCATCAAATAAAATATGATCCGACTCAACTACATAAGCAACTTTCGCCACGCACACGTCTGTATATAAACATCAATCGAGCGAGCGAGACAGAACTATACGCTTCAACGCAGCGTATTGTTGTCCTTTTCTTGCTTACAAAATGGCGATTACGTAAATAATATTCACGACAAACCGTGATTTTTGAGAAAAAAATGTTTTCACAGTTTTACGAATGAAAAGTGTTGCCGGGGCATTTGATTTTTAACCGTGTTCTTTATAAAAGCATCGAAGCCATTGTTATATCTTCATAACACAGAATATACGCAATATTGTTATATTGAGTGTACATGCAGCGTGTTTGAAAGTCAAATTGTGACTAAAGCGAATTATGGTCGTGGACCACAATTTAAGCGGATCACTTTTGAGCCGCGAATGCCGTATCTTACCTTTTTGTTTTAATCTAAGACTGTAGGATATAATCCTGCTAAGTTAATTTTCCTGTTAAACGAAACTTTTTTAATTTCGTCCGCAGATGATGATTACAGCATACTTGTTGTTATGGCCCAAATTCCCTATTCCATCCATAGGGAAGGCCTGTGCCCCAGCAGTGGGGACATTAATAGGCTAATTGATATCTTTTTGTTAAGTGCTAATAGAATAGACTAAGAAGAAAGGATACGGTAGAAAGATGTGGTGCATCAGCAATAGGGTATATTACAAGTTTTAGAAAACGATCTCACGTTATTGACTAAAGTTTATGGAGTCCGTCAAAAGTGGATATTCATCATTCTATGGTGTATTTTAGTAAAAATAACCAAATCAAAAACTCCATTTTCTAGTTGCCGCGAAAACGTTTTTTTGGACAATATGGCGTCTTACTAGTGTGTGACGTCAAACAACTGTTATTAAAACGTCAAACGATACAATTTAATGTCACTTGAACCGGAAGTTTACTTGCGTGTGACGTCATTTTAGGCTCGGCCAATCCCAAGCGTTTTGGGTCACGTGACAATAGATAAGAAAACTATTATCCTTTAAATAGGTTTTTAGTAAAATTATGATTTTTTTGTAAAATTAGTAAAAACCCCTGACAATATTCATTCTAAACACAGATGCTAACAATTGGCACTTTATTTTAAATAGGTACTGTCAAATACCCTATTATAACCTTGCTGCCAAATAATACTCCGTAATGGTGGTGTGGTGCACTGTTTTGAGCAGGATACTTCAGATCAGTCCAAATTGAGCGGGAAAATCCGCTGCACCCCACCTACTATGCTCAAAACAGTCCGTTATTATGTCTGGGACACCTTTAGTTGCTTGATACGTTATGATAGGTTCCGAAAAACTGTCCCGAAAATGTTGTTATGTTAAATGATAAACGATGTTGTTTGTATGAGTAATTTATTGCTACTGTTCAATTCACTTAATAAAAGGCGTAACGAGTCGCGCGCAGCGCCGACGTTAGCAAAATACTTAAACATATAGAATTGTACGGGTTTGCCCGTACATATTATTTTTAATAACATTCAGCGAAAGTGGAATATAGTAAAAATAAATTGAAGTTATATATCCTCATATCCATTAAGGTCAGGAATTATTAGTGGAAAAATAAAACAATACGTATAAACTTATCAAAGAGGTTCGGCAAGCGAATTTGCTTGGGTTGAAACTGTTCCAAAATTTTCGACAGACTGTTTCTGTACTTATTGTGAAGAAGATGTAATTTTGTAATTGACACTGCTGCACTGTAACAATATGATAACAATTAATATTTTGTAAGTATTGTCACAAAATGACACCCGGCATTTTGTGCCAAAGTTGTATACTTTTTTAATTTTTTTATCTGTGTTTCATAATTGGGTAACGTAGTCTGGCAATACTTGTCATCAGCAGTTAGCTGTCAATGTCAAATAAGTAGGTTTGTCATCAAAAGGGTTTCTATATCAAAAAATATTAAGCATTAAATAACTTCTCACCACGATTCACTAAAAATAAGGCAAAAGTAATTTTATGTAGCAAATAATTTTGGCTTTATTTTGAGACCAAATTCAACTGTATACAAGTTTAGCATTTATTCTATGAAAAGTGCCGGGTCTCCTTTGACACTGTGAGGTATTTTCTCTCGTTTTTCTCCACAGCTAAAATGTTCTTAACGTCGGGGAAAAATAGGGAAATTGAAAAGAGTTGTACTAAGCTTCCAATTTGAATAAAGAATTTTTGAAGTGAAAACTTCTTTAGCGGCGTTATACACTTTTTTTTGTATGGGTAAATAATGTTAAACTCGCGTCAGGTTAAACACGTGGGCTGATCGCATCATGACACTCAATAAAATTGGAAAGGTTGTTGACTTTCAATATATTGGACGAAACATAGTAATATTTTATTTTACCGTATTATAATAATAAGTCTCTATCTAGGACGTCCATGTGGCAGCTTTATTGCGAAGAAAATGCATTTTTTTTTACAATAGATGTCGCTAAGTACGCTTAAACATGATTCATGTAAGTTGATTTTTGTGAGAGATAAACTTATTTAATGTAATATAAATTGACATGTATAGCGCAATAAATAAATATTGTATTCTACCACATACATGATAGTACTTTAATACTGATAATTAAAGCAATTCCCTAACCATTCCAAAATATCAAACATATTTTTTTTATTTTTAGTTTTGATCCTTCAACTTGCACCACGGCCAAAGGTCCCAGAATCGCTACCCATTCTGTTCGCTCCTATTCGCGTGGCAAAATGAGATATCAGTGGATATTGAATGACGGCCGTACCGCGGCTGCGAACGCGCTTGGGCATAAGCCCCTTTTCAAAGGACGAACGAACGAACTGGGATTGAGCAAGATATAAATTGTATTGTTCGCTCGGATTAAAGATAATAAACAGTTTGTTCCGCCACCCATCCGGTTTAGTTTGGGTTTTTTCTTCTATATATTATTTTGGTTATTACTTTCTGAGAGTGCATTAAAGGAAACTAGAGAATTTCTCCGTCGAGGAGCTCAATGGCGTAGGTGGTTAAAGCCAGAAACATATTAACTTGTCGTGTCGTGTCGTGGCGCGCCAGAAGCACATCGGTTCCATACATTTACTATGGTTAGAGACATATTTACGTATCGTGTCGTGTCGACGCTTTAACCTCTCTATCTCTCTCTAACCCATAATAAATGTATGAAACCGAGGCGCCACGTCACGCCACGACACGTTAATATGTTTCTGGCTTAACGCGTTCGGCCTGCGATCGTGGATGTTAAGCAACTTCTGCAATGATCGGTCATTGGATGGGTGACCATTTTGTCTCGAGCTCCTCAGTGCTTCGGAAGGCACTTTAAGCCGTTAGTCCCTGCTGCGTCTGCAGTCGATTGCACCCACCTATCCGCACTCGTGCCGTGTGGTGGGTCATGGCCGAATCTCCCTATTCCATGCATAGGGAAGGTCTGTGTCTGTGCCCTAGCAATAGGGACATTAATAGGCTAATGATGATGAACATTTCTCAATAGTAGGTACCTCGAGATAGACATTAATAAACAGTGTAACTCTGGGTGTTTTATTCATGAACGAAAGTGGTAAGTGCAACGGAATTGATGACAGAAAATGTAGTCGGAGCGATAATACTTCATGCCAAATGGCTTCGTGGCGGATGGTGGTACCAGCTTCGGCCGGCATGGACCAACACCAGCTAAAATCTCGTTATCCCGTACGTAGTGCGGGGCCGAAGGCCGCTATCTTCTTCGGAGGATGGGGGCCGCGAGGAAGAAAACCTCTCTAAATCACCCTGGGTAACTCAATACCCCCCATATTGAGTGGCCCCTGTTGGAGGGCAGTGGCTTTGGTGAGGACGTTTTTAGTGAAGTCGGCTTTGGTGAGTTTGGTGAGGACGGCTCTTGCGCGAACTTCGAGCCACTTCCGCACGTGGTATGGGGCCAACAACTTAAACCCATCCTCAGGATTCAAATTCTTGTGTTTGGTTATTTCAATCCAATATTGGTACCAATATTGGTATGTAGTGGCGTTCTGTCGAGATAATTTGTGCTTAAAGGATTTGTGCATTTTGTTTAAATAAATTCAGAGAGCAAATATAATAGACCATATCAATATATCACGAATGGAAATGGAAATCTGTGTTATCTCATCTATTATTTAGTGAGATAACACAGATTTCCATTTCCATTCGGCACAATAGCAAGTTGTTGGATAATTCGACCGAGGAATTGGTCGTTTCATTACGTACATCGTCAATAGTCCTGTCGTAGTCAGGTGAAGCCGACAAGTAGCCGATTGCCTAGACTTCTCTCCATTTCTATTTATGCCTGATTTGAGTGATATGTTAAATGGGTACTATACTATTTCATTGCATTTAGGATTAATATATTTTAATTGATAAATCATATGTTTTAATTATTTACTGGCTTCCGCCCGTGACTTCGTCGGCGTTTATTTTATTGAGGATACCACAGGAACCTGTCTTAATCCAGGTAATAACCTGTATGCGTACCAAATTACTCGTATATCCAAATGCGTAAAGTAGCTTTTGCGTGATTAAGTGACAAACATACAAACTTTCACATTATAATGTTACTAGCTGACCCAGCAAATTTCGTGCCGCCATAAAAATAGGGTTTGGTGTATATGAATGGAAATTTATATTTAAAGTATTTTTAGTGGAGAATCATAAAAAAATGACGGATTGCACTCCGGGAGTGCCGGCAGAAGCGAAAACTTGAATATTAACGTTGTGCATTTTTGATATTTTGGAATGGTTAGGGAATAATTTTGCACGAATTGCTTTAATTATCAATATAAAAGTACTATTATTGATTTGGTAGAATACAATATTTATTTATTGCGCTATCTTACACAAACATGATAATTTATATTAGGTATATTAAATAAGTTTATCTCTCAGAAAAATTAACTTTCATGAATCACATTTAAGCGCACCTAGCAACATCTAATTGTATATTCGCAATAAAGCTGCCATCTGGACGTCCTAGATAGAGACTTATTATAATACGATAAAATAAAATATTACTATGTTTCGTCCAATATATTGAAAGTCTTTCCAATTTTATTGTTTTCGTCTTACGAATTTTTGATTAGGTCAAGTTTCCACGTTGTCATGAGTTTAACATTATTTACCCATACAAAAAAAGTGTACAACGCCGCTAAAGAAGTTTTCACTTCAAAATCACTAAATGTTTTGCCAAAAAATAATAAAAAAAATGGGGTGAACCACCCTCATCAAAAGGGGAATAAAAAAGTCAAACCCTTTCGGGGGAGTTTTGTTCCAAATACGAGAATTTTATACTATACTAGCGGCCCGCCCTCGCTTCGCTTCGGTGTAGAGCTGAAGTGTAGACTACAGTTTTTGTTCTCAGGCTTGTATTATACACAATGACATTCACCTATTATTCTTCTTATACCTGCATGCAAAGTCTCAGCCCGATCGGTTTAAAATTGACAAAGTTTCATACAAACCCTATTTTATCCCCTTGGGGGTAGAATTGATCAAAATCCTTTCTTAGCGGATGCCTACGTCATAACATCTACCTACATGCCAAATTTCAGCCCGATCCGTCCAGTGGTTTGGGCTGTGCGTTGATAGATCACTATGTCAGTCAGTCAGTCACCTTTGAGTTTTATATATATAGATAAGATGTAAGAAAAGTTACGATTTTATGGAAAGACGTTTCTCAAACCCCGTTTCGGTATCGTCTTAAAATAATATTAGAAGAAAATTCTATGCTATCATATTATAATGTGTCGTTCCTGCACCTGACGTTATTATAACTAGAGTTTCGAACATGGCCATATTGGCACAGATCTTGGGAGACGTCGATAGGAGGAGACACGGCTTTGAGGAGTCTGGGATATAGCATCGAGACGTAATAAGTTATAAAGGATGGGTAGATAATATCCTTTAATATTCCGCTATTTTAAATAGAAAGAAATAAATAAATGTTTCCAACACTCACACAAATTAGCCTAGCCCCGAACTAAGCACTGTAGGCTTGTGTTATGGGATGCTAGGGTAACGGGTAGAATACATATTCTGTGCATATATCATCATCAGCCTATTAATGTCCCCACTGCTGGGGCACAGGCCTTCCCTATGAATGGAATAGGGAGATTGGACCATGACCCACCACGCGGGCCCAGTGCGGATTGGCGGGTGCTAACGACTGCAGATGCAGCCGGGACCAACGGCTTAACGTGCCTTCCGAAGCACGGAGGAACTCAAGATAGTAAATTTTCGGTCACCCATCCAATGATCGACCACTGCGAAAGTTGCTTAAATTCAACGATCGCAGCGGAACGCGCTAACCATTTGCGCCATCGAGCTCCTATCGTGCATATATAAGTATATTTATAAAGTAATACATATTAAACATCCATGACTGTAGTGCAAATGCTCGTATTCATCACACAAATATCTGCCCTCACAACCCACCGAACACATCGAACCCATGAAACTCGGCGTACAAATCACTCGGCCACGACGTCATAAAAAAAATTACCTTTCTATTTTGTTAAGCAACAGGAGTTGGATGACACAGCGCATTTCCACGGCCTTTTTGTTTTCGCAAATTCTCAAAGAACAAAGTTTCATGACCGTTTAAAAACAATTTCAAATATCCATGGTTATTGAGCTGGTTTAAATACGAAATAAGTAGGTTTTTATTTCACTTCGAATCGCTGGTATTGAAAGAGTTATAAGGTAGTCAACGTTAGCAGTCATTTTGCTTATTGCTATTATGAGTAACTGCTATGTTTGGGTGGTGGTTCGGGTACGTGTAAATGTGTAAATGAGGTTTAATAACATATATTCTATTCTATTCCATTCTATCCCATTCTATTCCATTCCATTCCATTCTATTATATTCCATTCCATTCTATTACATTCCATTCTATTATATTTAGCATTTGATAATTTGGAGGCATCTTTCAATAGGTATCTAGACTATAGTTTAATATTTCAGGCTTGTCTTATACTTACAAGGCCTACGGTAAAAATAATCTAATTAATGTTAAAAACCGCATCAAAATCTTGAGACCATCGACAATATGCATATACACAGATGTAGCGGGCAACTTTCTTTTATAATAAGAAGAATAAAATTGTAGAGATGAGGTGACAAAATTTTATTGGAACGGAATTTTCAATATCGGAAAATCTTTCGGAAAGTTGAATGGTACCTATATTTCGATTGGCAGATCGTATTCATTTCCTGTTGCCGTCCCTCTCGCACCGGAAGCTGAATACACCGGCGCGACGCTCCGGGAGTGGGTGCTGCCTGCAGTAGACTACTACTTCCGGTACCAACTTCCTACTTTCTTCCGAATCACGGTTTTTAACTTTAAAAACGCTACAAGCGACTTGTTATTTATTTTGCATCTCCCGCGGCAAATAAACTTGTGGTCTTTTAACTTAGTGTGACGATCTAAAGAAGAGTTTACTAGAAAAAAATCCACGCGGACCAGGCAGCGGACGGGACTCGAACATTATGCTACCACGGCCCTATTAGCCGCGTCGAAATTTTCCTAGCCTTAAGCTGCAAGGCAGCGCCATCTCTTCGCATTGTAGGTAACCCACAATTCTTCTTCTTCAATTTATTTATGTTTGGGCAAATGTTTTTAGTGTCACAAGCACTTATAGTCCAGTCAATGAATGCAAAAATCAGCTACAACCTCCGATTTCGTTGAACCTCCATCGATTTTCATGAAAATTGATGAGTAAGTGGGCGATACCTTAAGAAACAAAAGTGACATAGTGCCAACTTGCACTTTTGCCCTGGAAAATTACCAACCTTTGATCTTTAATAACTCAGAAATAACAAATTTTGCTTAAAATCTGCCTCACTATCGATTCCTGGAATTGTTTCTATTAAAATAATTTTCACCCCCGAGAAGAGGTGGCATCTACCCACAGGGCAAAAGCGCAAGTTGGCAATATGTCACTTTTGTTTCTTAAGGTCATCATCATCATCATCATCATCAGCCTATTAATGTCCCCACTGCTGGGGCACAAGCCTTCCCTATGGATGGAATAGGGAGATTGGACCATGACCCACCACGCGGGCCCAGTGCGGATTGGCGGGTGCTAACGACTGCAGATGCAGCCGGGACCAACGGCTTAACGTGCCTTCCGAAGCACGGAGGAACTCGAGATAGTAAATTTTTGGTCACCCATCCAATGACCGACCACTGCGAAAGTTGCTTAACTTCAACGATCGCAGCCGAACGCGCTAACCACTTGCGCCATCGAGCTCCTCCTTCTTAAGGTATCCCCCACCTACTCACCAAATTTGAGGAAAATCGATGGAGATTCAACGAAATCGGAGGTGAAAACCTTTATTGACTGGACTATTAGGATAGCAAAATAAATCTTTAATAAATTGTGCTTTTTAACCCGTCAAATGCTATGTTTATAATGCAACGCGAAAGTTCATAGTGTACTTAAAGTCGCAGTTAAAAAAGTCAAATTTAAAATGGTGCCAATTTAGTTTGCAATGGCAAAGAATCTCTTATCTATTAGACAAGTCCTTCCGTCTGTCTGTGGTGCTGTTTCAGCGGCCAAACCGTAAGAGATAGATAAAGAGAATATTTGAGTTATATGTTAAGAATAGTCTGATAAGACTACAAACCGGATTTGAGTAACGTAGCACTTCCGGTTTTCGAGAAATCACGAATTTCAAACGAAACCACACAAAATTTCCGAAGTTCTCAATTAATTAAATACATTTTTTTTTAAATCAGGTTTTGGTGAACATTTGGTTCACTGGTTTGCTAGTAAGGTTTTAATAGGTAGTTCGGTATGCGAGCTTTACTTAGGTTATTAATTGTAGTCATAGATTTCCACGGCTGCACTTGATAGTGTGGCGGCGACATCTACATGCCCCACATATAATGAACATAGAGGAAATAGTCAGTCGCCTCCTTAAGAGATGGCGCTACCGGCGCTGCGTTCACAATGTATGGAAGCCTACATCGCGCAAGTAAAACTCGGCAGCCAACAGTTCATATATACGATGCCCGACCAACATCAGTCGGGCCGCATCCCCCGTAGAGATGGGCGTTTTTAGATATTTTTGAAATCGATGCGCATCGGTATCAGATAATTGGCATCGGATGCCCGCATCGATGCCGGCATCGCATTGATGTTGGCATCGCATCGATGTCAACTGAATGTCGATATCTTGTATCACAGGATACGATACAATATGAATTTCTACAGATGCGTGTTTTGTGTGGGTCTGTCTATTCGATTCCTTGAATCAGGACTTGAAAATGTAATCGAAAACCATTTATTTACTTTTCGGTATGTTATCTGAAAAGATTGAATGCTGGCAAAATTATTACATAAAAAATTTCATTCAGAGCGTAGGTTTTGAACGCAGGCAGTTGCCGTTAATGGATGCCGATGCCATCTAGTTTTTGTCATCGTTACTATAGCAACAGTGCCACAAACTTTACTGTGCCGGTGGCAAAAATTTGAACTACAATTTATCCATAGCATTTTGACATTTTTATGACAGATTTGTTCACCTCTAGCGACACCTATGGTTACGTTGACAAAAACTAGATGGCATCGGCATCCAATAACGGCATCCAGTGGCATCGTATGCGCGCATCCGAACCTGGCATCGTTATTGCGCACCGTTATTCTAAAAACGCCCATCCCTAATCCCCCGAGCTAACATCACCCAGCTCGGAGGAAGATCTTCCCCTTTGGCCTTCCTACAATAGGTTAGTTTGAGGTCGGCAATGTAAGCATAGCAACATACTTTTCTGCCGCATCAGCAATCTTTTGGATAACAGTTTACTTACACTTGTTCTTACTTCAGGCACACACCTACAGTCACGTACTTCAGGTCAAGTGGAGTAAGTTACCATGACTTTTACGACTATACTATGGCGAGTGTTCTGAAGAGTCATTCTCCCTTAACCCTCCATCACCTTCTCTTCAGAGGACCACGCGCTGGTCTACTTTGCCACCAACTTACTGTGGCCACTATTCCTACACGAATTCCTAAAGCAATTTGGTGACTAATTTTTTTGTCGTATTATCCGTAAGTGAAATTCTTTGCTTGTGCACGTGTTCCCATTCTTCCTAAAATATGAGATCCTTTAAAAGAGGCGTGAAAAAGCATTTTTGCAGGCCGGCAAGGTGAGGATGGTTGATGTAGCAGTTTATAACTGCTGTACCAGCTATCTTCGGGTTTGGACCTTACCACCACTTAACACCAGGTGGGGTTGAGTTATTTGCCTACATTTCTACAAAAAAAAACAGTATTTTGTTCGAATACAAATTTGAATCACTGAGAAATGTATTTAAAGATTTTAAGTTCCTAACTCTGACATGCATCTATATTTTTGAAATTTCCGTTTTTGTAAAAGAAAATAAAGACCATTTTTTATCAAAAAGCGAAGTGAAAAAGAACTTGCGATTGCAATATGCGTATAATATGTGTATTTATAAGTCATCTAGTTATATATGTAACAAAAGTACCATAACAACTGGAATCAAGGTCTTTAATCATTTACCTAATTCCATTAAAGCTTTAGAAAGTAAACGATTCAAGACACAGCTTAGGCACTGGTTATTATCGAAATGTTTTTATAGTTTGGAGGAATATTTTAATGATCAATGACAATAAAATTGTAATTTATGTATAATTTTGACATAACTGGTTAATTTATGATTGTATGAATATAGTTTAGAGAGTAAATTTATTATTATTTTATGTAGCTGACATTTAATTACTAAATATTATTTTAATGTAATTGTACGCCCGAAATGGGCAAACTGTTGGCACTACCACATTTTAAGAACCATTTGTACACAGTTCTTTACAATAAATGATTATCTTATCTTATGATAGTCAGTAATTCCTTATTAAGAGTAAATTAGATTCACCAAAAAGCTTAAGGATAAAACAAAGATTTTGATCGAACTGAAATATTGAATCTGAAAATGGAAACTGGCTGGCTTCGCTCTGCGTCGACTTCGGCTGATGCAAATAAAATTTGTCAGACTTAAGGAGCCTTTAATGCGCACAGCATAACACGCCATTACGGATAAAAGCCTCCGGAGTGCCGGCTGGTAATCAGGTTACAATATGATCGAGTTACGGCCCGAATCGTGGTCGATTCCGGAAAAGGGGGCGGCGCGGACAACCCACCGGGCCAAATCAGGAGTTGGTAGAGATTGTTCACGCATGGTTGATCTTGTAGTGTTATTTATTTATTCGTATGGCATTGTCTTGTCACAGGAATCAGAGTTTAAAATATCTAAATGTCTTAGTCAATTGGCAGCGTCGTTATCGAGGGAGACCAGGTCCTCCATCGCACCATCGTATTGGTAAGGGGACACTCCTGTACGATGTGTTGGATGGTCTGTACGTCGGCACCGCATTCACATCGGGGCGAGTCGATCCAGCCGCAGTTTGTTGAGGAGGCACATCTGTGTGTTGATCTTGTAGTGTTCATGTTATACCTAGTGACATGACTTAGAATTTTCGGAGGTGCTAAATTCTGTGTTTTTTAAAATATTTGCCTATGATAAGAAGACGACAATATTTGACGACCTCCGTGGCGCGAGTGAGGCTACTCAGAGGTCCGCATTCGAATCCCGATGGGTTCAAATATTGGTATATTGAATGCGAGCATTTGTACCTTAGTAATGGGTGATAAAATATATTTATAGTATCTTTATGTATTACTTGTGGCCCGCCCTCGCTTTGCTTCGGTGTAGACTATATAGTATAGTTTTTGTTCAAAGGCTTGTGTTATAGACAATGAATTTCTTCATAAGTATATCACTTTCCTCTGTTGTTAATAACTTCATAAAAGGTATTTTTTACACACGTTGGGTTACATTATCGAAGTTTTCATACGGATCCCTATCTTTTTTGAAAATACACTATAGCTTATATTATTCAGTGATAATGTAACATTCAAATGGTGAAAGAATATTTAAAATAGGCCCAGTACTTTTTAAGCCAATTCGTTACAAACATACTTATAGACAAATCTTTCCTCTTTATAATATTATATATATTAGTTATTATATTGTGCGTAAAAACATCTATATATCTATATATATAAAACTCAAAGGTGACTGACTGACATAGTGATCTATCAACGTACAGCCCAAACCATTGGACGGATCGGGCTGAAATTTGGCATGCAGGTAGATGTTATGACGTAGGCATCCGCTAAGAAAGGATTTTGATCAATTCTACCCCCAAAGGGATAAAATAGGGAATGAAAGTTTGTATGAAACTTTGTCAATTTTAAACCGATCGGGCTGAGACTTTGCATACAGGTATAAGAAGAATCATAGATGAATGTCGTTGTGTATAATACAAGCCTGAGAACAAAAACTGTAGTCTACACTTCAGCTCTACACCGAAGCGAAGCGAGGGCGGGCCGCTAGTATGAAATAAATATGTTTCCTTTAATCTTAAGGTACACAGTCCTGGAGATTAATTCCCTCTTTCCACTCCGACCAAGTGAACCGATTCAATATGCAATAAATATATGTAGCTTACCTCTGACTTATCCCACACAACAAAGAATTCACGAATCTCTTAGCTATATTCTTATATTTCTTTAAAATTTGATTGTGATGGCTTACATTTGAATGTCGCTGCGTTTTTCTGTTCTTAAATATTGAATTATAATGTAAAGGGGTTGCTTTACAACGGTCTGTATTTTGTGTGCACCGCTACTCAGGACATCTTTATGATTAAATCTAAAGAAATAGTTAACTAGAAAAAAAATCCACACGGACCAGGCAGCGGACGGGACTCGAACCCGCACCCTTCGCAATCCGGGCGAATGCACTGACCATTATGCTACCACGGCCCTATTCGCCGCGTCGAAATTTTCCTAGCCTTAAGCTGCAAGGCAGCGCCATCTCTTCGCATTGTAGGTAACCCACAACGTCAAATGAAAACTTTATGAATAAAAAAATAAAAAAATCACATCTTCATGATTGTCAGACAATCTTAAGCTTGATATCATGACGATACAGTCATATTGCTATGAACAGCATTTATTCATTGGCATTCTCTATACAGAATGAAAAGGTGAGACTGACGTTAAATTTACCTTTAAGTTTAGAGAATCATGCCAGACTTGACTTCAACATCAAGTTTAGTGTCGCCGCACACGGGCCACACGCCACAGCCACAAACGCCGCCACGAGAAGCTAGAAGCGGCTACTAAAGTGGCTGAAGCGCGCGACAGCGGCCGACTAAGGTAAGGGAGAGAGGGGTGGGGAATCGCGAGAGTGACGTGTGGCGGCGTTTTGTATCGGCGCATTAAGTGGCCGATGCGGGCCACAAGAAGCGAGCAACGACGATTTGTAACATGTGGCGGGCACCGGCGTACCATGTGTGGCGAGTCCATATAAAATGTATGAAAACTACAAGAAATATGCCGGTGGCGGCGTTTTGTGGTTGTGGTCGGTGGCCCGTGTGCGGCGACACTTAGGCGCTTATTTCAGAGGTCATTTGAAACTCCTTTCGATTCTGACTTAATTAAATAAAGTGATGTGCCTAGTCAGACTGCCTGGAGTACTGATTCGAATACCTAGCAGGTACTACAGGGAGCATACAAAGTAAGCGAAGCATTGCACTGCTGATTGGTAATAAATGCACCATACAGGGTGTAAAAAAAACCTATGACAAAAACTAAAACTACGCATTCTGTACACCCAAACAAGTAATATTACAAATAATTACACGTGGGAAAAATTTGAATTTTTAAGTTAAAAAAAATACATTTTTTCCAGTACGCTGTAGCGCTATGCAAAGAATGTGCCTGTGTCTAAGTGCGTCGATAAAAAAGTTTCTAAATGACGTTTTTAATATATTAATGTATAAATCTTGAAAAAACAAAATTTACTTTGACCTTCAATATCTCCATAAGCATAAATTTCGCAGGTATATTCCAGAAGAAAAAAATGATTGTTATGATTTAGAAAATACGTGGCCTTCGACCTCGCTAAAGGTTTTTTTACACCCTGTATATAAACACTGCAATTTTTCAACCCACACAGTTCCTTCTTTAGGTATGCCAAACGCACCCTGTATATGAACACTACAATTTTTCAAACAAATCCTTCTTTAGGTATGCCAAACGATAGCGCTCTCATTTATTCGCCTACTCTCAAGTGTCCATCCGTACAAATTGTTGTCCGTACATCGTACACCCTCGCCAGCTGTCATTGCCAGGACCTATGTAACGAGGGTGGACTTGATTCTCACTTCCCACACACTGACGCCCACGAACCTGGCAAATCCTCTTAAATTTCTTGGAACTCTCCGCCCGCGGGGAAAGCGTGCTAGGGAAATTTAAAAATAATCATGTTATTGTGGGATCGGATTATAATTGTGTATTCGGTGAGATACACGTAATTGTTTTGTAGTTTATATTGAACACGGTATGCAGGATATTTCATAATTTTGAATGGAGTACCAAGTGCTTATTAAAAGAGTTTTAAAATCTCTTCAATGTTAGCAAAACATTTCCCAGGGTTTGTTTAAGGCACTTGTATTGCCTAAGTGTACTTACTTCTAAATAGAAAATTCCCAATAAAAATAAAACATTATTATTATACAAAACACACAACTGGTAAATAATTAAACATCAAATACACCAAATTAATTTGTTGAGCTTTGCCGTTGTACCCGAAGTTAATTAATCGAAATAAAATTACCTTATTAATGATTTACTCAGCCCCAAATTGGATTGTTTCATCGCGCGACGTTCGGGATGAAAAATTGCATCAATTAGCGATTTGCGGACTCAAATTATTGAAACAATTAATTTATTGTTTGGTTAGTGAGTGATACAATAATTTTATTTTGTGAATATTTATATTTACTTATTATGTTATTTAAATAGCTTTACAAATTACCCTTCTATCCATGGTAACCTACCAATAAGAGATCGCAAAAAAAAATGGTTGCCTGTAAAGTCGGTTTTACGGGCGAAGATTTTACGTGACAACGTCTTTTTCTCGGTAGAATATTTATTGATATGAATATAATTAAATTGCACAATAGGAACAAGGAATTGAATGAAAATAAGAATTGCACAAATTTTAACTATAGAAATATATTTTGTTTACTAAAACATTGTACATGTAAACTTAAACTTAACACGAGAGACTCATCGTAACGTTACCGAGCGTTACACTTTTTCATAAGTGACTCCCAGCCGCAACCTAATTTAAGACGTTGTCACGTCAAAAGTAAATAAAAGGTACTGTCATTTTTAATGTGGTCTTTGAAAAGGTTAAGGCTTTTTCTCCAGTGATGCGCTCCAAAATGCGAACAAATAGTTTGAAATTACGACAGTTATATCTATAAAATAGTAAAACAATATTAGATAGCGTTATTCGTGCATAATTTACGAGCTCGTTCGAGAATGGAGAGCGCAGATTATTAGCGGCTGCTGTGCTGTGGGAAGAGAATTATGGTGACCACTTGTGATCTATGGCACTGTAGCACAGCCTGCACTGACACACCAAATAGATCTGAATTACGTTGCAGAAAAACATGTGCATGAAGTGTAATTTTAAATCCATGTGCACAATGCACATCCTTCGTAGCACCGTTTGAAAAACTGAATAGTATTCAGTCAGAAGACTTCACGACATAGCCAAATAGGAGTTACAATCCGGGGTGAGGCAGCAAAGAGTGTTGCCGCTTGAAAGGAAAAAAAATCACTAGAGCTTCTCTTTAAATATTAGTAATAATATTATGTTATTCTATAAGGTACAAAAAAATTATAGCTGTTAAATTATCTCTTATCTATTAGACAAGTCCGTCTGTCTGTGGTGCTGTTTCAGCGGCCAAACGGTAAGAGATAGATAAAGAGAATATTTAAGTTATAAGTTAAGAATAGTCTGATAAGACTACAAACCGGATTTGAGTAACGTAGCACTTCCGGTTTTCGAGAAATCAGGTTTTGGTGAACATTTGGTTCACTGGTTTAGTACTGGTAAAGTATTATGAAAAAAAAAGTTACACGCTCTCCGAAATTTATGCAACAAAACTGGTGCAAATGAAGGAAGTACAGACAGAACAGACATAAGTGCAGGTGTGTAAGTGAAAACCACTATCCCACGCTGGACTGGGAGTGAAAGAAAAACAAGGAAGTCGTCAGCTGCTTAGTAAAAGCCTATCAACGTCTGTTGACTAGTAGCTACAAATATTTTCTAATATGACCTAGACAGGTCATATTAGAAAATATTTGTAGCCGGACGAAATTTCAGATACAAGCAATGCCAAAGTGGCATAAATATTTTTTGAGTAGGGGTATTTTATACTATTTTACTCTCTAGCTGCATCTTTTGTCAACTATGGAAGATGTATAGTTGAAGAGTGGTTTACACGCCAGGTTAACTGGTGTCGTCGACTCGAGAAGTCCCGGGTTCGAATCCCGGTGAGGGCAGATGTTTTTGTGATGAATACGTGCATTTGTACTCCAGTCATGGATGTTTAATATGTATTTCTATATAAATATACTTATATATGTACTGTATATGTATTCTATCCGTTACCCTAGCATCCCATAACACAAGCCTTACAGTGCTTACTTTGGGGCTAGGCATTATTGGTGTGAGCGTTGGAAATATTTATTTATTTCTAAAGAAAATATAACTAGAAAAAAATCCACGGGTCGAGTCAGCAGACGGGACTCGAACCCGCACCCTTCGCAATCCGGGCGAATGCACTGACCAATTATGCTACCGTGGCCCTCATGGACCGCGTCGCAATTCCTCTAACCATTCTTAAGCTGCCTGGTCCGCGTGGATTTTTTTCTAGTTATATTTTCTTTAGATTTACACATCAAGCAGTTACATGCTTAAAAAATATATAAATTTATTTATTTATATATAAATTAAAAGTAAGTAAAAACCAAATGTAAACCGTTAAGTTACTATAAAACAATTTATGGCGTAACTTACACGTTGTCTAACGTTTTGTTTACAGTTTGGAAATTAGACAATAATCTCGGCGGCACAAATAAAGCAAAACTCTTCAGACAGAAAGCGGTACGCAAATAATGAAAGTTGCTCTCCGTCACCGCACCACCGACACCCTCCCGCTGTTAAGGCGAAGCCTTATTATTTCATAGGAGGGTATTTGACAGTATTATAATAATAAAAAAAATGGGTGCGTGTACTTATGTAGGCGCGTGAGAAGTTATCCTTCTTTGGCATCGTTTAAAATTAGTTTTTAATTGCATGCAAATAATTAATTACAATAAATTAATAAAAAGTCTGGAAAAGGACACAGTCAATAAAGTTCAGTTTTAATTTGAAAAAATAAATAAATAATCAAAATATTCAATTAAAATCGCTACTGAATATAATTTATTAGAACATATGTGATTTGCACTTGTATGAAACTCAAACACGTATTCCGAATATACAAACTAGAAACATGTGGATAAATATTATAAATATGAATATCTATAACTGTTACTTTATTACAAGAAATAAAGATGTGGTTTTTGGTTCTACTACACCAATGGTCAAGAGATGGCGCTGTAGTCTACTGAATCGCGCTTTGGTTCCGTTGTTTCAGATTAATAAATACTTTTGGTAGGCCTTCACAATGCAGTCGTTAGCACCCACTAAATAGAGATTCTATTTCTATTTTGTTGGTAGATTTTCTTAATGTGCGGTAAACACAAAAGTAGTCGCTTTAGCGACCAACTTCTTGTTACTCATGCTGTTAAAATTTTGTGTTACAGTGATGCGCGCGCATCTTAAAATTTCACTCTCATCATTTTTTCATAACGCGCCTAAAGAAGTATAACTTCAAAAATAATAAAAATGATTTATTTCTTTACCATACATTTGGTTACATAAATAAAGGTAGGCTCTTTTTTTTAAGTGCAAAGACACCTGTACCAAAAAGAAATCCCTCTACCATAGCATACGTTACATTATGGTAAGGTCATTAATTATATTAAGATTAAATCAAGGAATCTCTTATCTATTAGACAAGTCCGTCCGTCCGTCTGTCTGTGGTGCTGTTTCAGCGGCCAAACCGTAAGAGATAGATAAAGAGAATATTTAAGTTATAAGTTAAGAATAGTCTAATAAGACCACAAACCGGATTTGAGTAACGTAGCACTTCCGGTTTTCGAGAAATCACGAATTTCAAACGAAACCACACAAAATCTCCGAAGTTCTCAATTAATTAAATACATTTTTTTTTTAAATCAGGTTTTGGTGAACATTTTGGTTCACTGGTTTGCTAGTTAAATATAATATAGCGGGAGTTACACCACAGAGCTAGTTAAAGTGAAATTTTACTAAGAATATACCATGGCCAGACATGGAAATTTACGTTATAACAAATTGTGCAACTCTAGCTAATCAAAGCACATCTTAATTACATGAAATACACACAATACGTGTTTAGAATGAATATTGGCAGGTGTTTTTACTATTTTTACAAATAAAAAATATTCATAATTTTACTAAAACCACCACGAAAAAGATAATAGTTTTCTTATCTATTGTCACGTGACCTAAAACGCTTGGGATTGGCGGAGCCTAAAATGACGTCACACGCAAGTAAACTTCCGGTTAGTGTGACATTACATTGTATCGTTTGACGTTTTAATAACAGTCGTGTGACGTCACACACTAGTAAGACGCCATATTGTCCAGGGAAATGTTTTCGCGACAATTTGAAAATGGAGTCTTTGATTTGCTTTATTTTTACTGAAATACACAACAGAATGATGATTATCCACTTTTTACGGATTCCATTAACATTCGCCAATAACGTGAGATCGTTTTCTAAAATTTGACAAATTTTACCCTATTTATACATAACCATGTTCATAAATTGAACATGGTTATGTATTTGTCCATATTGAGGAGCTCGATGGCGCGGGTGGTTAGCGCGTTCTGCTGCGATCGTTGAAGTTAAGCAACTTTCGCAGTGCTCGGTTATTGGATGGGTGACCAAAATCTTCTATCTCGAGTTTCGCCGTGCTTAGTTAGTAACGGCTGCATCTGCAGTCGTTAGCACCCATCAATCCGCACTGGGCCCGCATGGTGTGTCATGGCTCCTTATTCCATCCATAGGGAAGGCCTGTCCCCCGCAGTGGGGACATTAATAGGCTGATGATGATGTTCATAAATACATCGACGCGAAGGTCCCTACGTAAAATCTAGGATGTGGCACTTAGGCGATATTCACTTTTTAGGGTTCCGGACCTCAATCGACAAAAACAGTACCCTTATAGGATCACTCGGTTGTCTGTTTATCACAGTAGATTAATAGTCTATGTCACGACGTCGTCAAGAGTGCCTGTCTACATTTCTATGCGACGACGTCGTGTCGTCTTTGATCGTCGTATATATATGTCGTGGCCATATCGTAGATTTGCTCACTTCATGAAATGCTCGAGAATTTCATGAAATAGTCGCATTTCATGAAATGTTTCACTATCTATTGGCCACATCATGATGTGGTTTGGGCAGATCAATGATGAGAAATCGTTTCACGATATGGCCAACTAAACGCGTGGCTACTTCATGAAATGGCAAAAAATATTTGATCATGTTGTAAAGTAGTTACATTAATTACCGGTAGAGGCGCTGCAAGCGCTTTGTTTATATATGTAAATTGTCGCCGCTGCTGACAATGTTGTTTCTCGCAGTGAAAAAGTGCATAATTTGTTATTTAATGAGGAAGAAAGTGATAGCAAAAGGGTTTTCGACGAAACAATTTAAGGAGAGTAAGATGACTACGCAAAGAAATCTATGGACTATTACTGGCTGTCAAAATATGACAATTTGGAAACTGCGGTTGAGGTACAAAGTGCGGATGAGAATCAATGCCGTACAAAGATATACTGTAAAATTGTACTTCCAGGGCCCAAGAGGTGCTACTTGAAATTCTTTTGTAGAAAAGGTCTCTTTTAATAGAGATTTTTTTCTGGCACTTCGCCGGCCGCTGCCGCGGCCCGCTTGCTTTGCTCGCTCGGCTCGCGCGTTATGGTCACAACACTTTTTTTTTACGGTGGGAAATGCATTACTCATACCCCGCGCTTTGGGGTGCACGGGGTTATGTCGGACTCTCCGCGGCTTCTGGGGGCAGACAAAATACCCCTAGAAGTTACAGTACCGCGGCCTACCGACTAAAACCCACCGATGCCCCTCACATACGCCTTGGCGCGTGCACGTCCATCACCGCCGCATCCTCATCGTCTTCTGACGAAGAGAACACGTCGGGGAGGGTCGTGTCGCTGCCGGACAAGGTCATGGGAACTCGCGAGAACACATCCATGACCTCGTCGGCGTCTGCTCCCACTCACCCCCCCAGGGGGCATCCAGGGGATCAGCGACTGGCGGCAACCGGTGCAATGCAGAGTCCGGGCTCCCCGGGCCTGGACCCCGCTGGTGACCGTCAAGAGGAAGTAGGCGGGCGTACGTCCGCCTCCTCCGCCCCAACCTTCGTCGGCGGCAAGGAGCGGCCTCTGGGTCTTCTTCCCGGGCCCTCTCCGCGTCCTCCTTCTGCGTCATGACGTCGACACAGAAGGAGTTCACCGCGTCCCACATCTCCTCCCCCTCCAACATGACGCAGATGGTCACAACACTAATCTAACCTAACTTAGTGTGAAGTATTACCGTTTGCGCAGTGGAAGAACAGTTAAGCCTACTATTGTAATATGTTCCAAAGTACCTTATTATTTCTAAATATTTGATAGTTTTCTAAACATAAATGTGTAAGTTCTTGACATGTTTGATGTTTAATTTTGAAAAAAAAACTTTAATTTGTTTATTTTGTTAAAAAAAATTGATTAAATTTGTTTGTGTCATTCGAACTTAAACAACAATAAACAAGTTCTTACATATTTTGGATTTTTAATAAATATTATTTGCACACCCTAATTATACGATCCGGCCAAATGTGGATGACTAAATCCTTAAATGTTGACGATTTAATGATCAAATTAAGTTGGCCACATGTGACCATTTCATGAAATTCTCGAGCATTTCATGAAGTGAGCAAATCTATGATATGGCCACGACATATATACGTCGTCAAGAGCGCCTGTCCACTTCTTTATTTCTTTATACAGGTTTTAGTTGCCTTATCTTTGGTAGTAAGTGGGAATACAATTATTAACATACATAAAAAAGAAAAGACAAATTACTTTTGTAAAAAATATCCTGATATGATAGGACGCTTCCCCTTAATCCATACACGCCATGTTTCTGTATCCGACTGCCTAATTAAACTTGGCAACACACGGCACTGCCGCCTCCCGCTGTGTGCTACTACTACGGTAGCTCTGTTTGCTCAGATTCGATTGTCAACTGTATCGCTAACAATGTTGCCAGTTCTGAAAGGGAAAGGTTACTATGGCAAACGGCTACAAGTCGAAATTTCTGCAACTATGCCGCTACAATACCAGATGGTAGCAGGTTGTTCATTATTATTATGTTTCTCTGAATATGTGTGAATGTCTTACAGCCTTAGTCAGAAACGACAAATTAATTTGATACATTAGTAAGTCACGTGCTAACCTTTGGTTGTGGTACCAAACACGACCATTAACCCGGCCCTTGAGGATATACATAGAGCCACCTTCTTTATCTCCCACTTGGGCAATTGTCACTTCAGTAGGCTGAGGTGAACGAGTAACCGAGTTCGGATCAAGGACCCAGTACCAGGGTATATCGCGGTTCCCAGTCCAGGGTTACACGTGAAGACCTCAACGGCTGCAACAGCGGAGGTGAAGGACATCAATACGGTGGAGCAGGCGGAAGAGGCAAATACCCAGTGGCAAGCTGCCTCACAGTATGTGAGGCCCAGGTTGCACTGAAGTCACATCGTCAGGTAGGATGGTGTGAAAGGGATGGCGGCGGATGAGGTCTTGGCCCAAAGGTGGCGCCCAAGCTCTCCAAGAGAGTTACTGCCTTTGCGTCAGGGGGCAGCCGGCCGTAAAAAGTATAGCCAGTACCATTTTCTCTTTACAATATATATATCTCGGACGGGACGAAGACCATGTAGTGAAAATTAAGCGCATTAAGCTTGCCAGAACAAAAGCGAGGTAGAGGCTGCCCGCCATCGACCTGGTGGTCAAACATTGAAAGAGACCTTAAGAAAGCTCAATTACCAAAACCGACAACCCAAGACAGATCAACCTGGCGCCGTAGAGTGAGGAGACCCAACCCCAGATAACGGGAACAGAAACGGAAGAAGAAGAAGTAAGTCACGTGCTTCCTTATTCTATTGTTGTTGCAAATAAAGTCCGGTTTAGAATTGACTTCTAAGAGTGCAGCCGTAAAGTTTTTTCAAGCTATTACCCACCTGATGGTACGCGGCAACATAGCTTATAGATACTTGCGTTATCAAATATATCTCTCCCGCCGTTGCCTACCTGGACCCAATCCCCTGTTCCGTGGAGCCCTGGAACTTTAATCACCGACACAAACACTACACCACCAAAAGGTAGTGTTATTTGACTGTGGTCTCCTGTAAGGTGTAGGTGACTTCCCCAGAATAATAGTCATAATAGCGCCATCATGCTTCAATTGTGGAAGTTATGCAACTTTGGCTGTGGCCAAGGCAGTTGTCCCAGGCGAGGAAGCGACTAACTATCGGATTTTCACTCGCCCAAGAAACGTACAATATTTGCAACAATCCATGTAAACAAAAGAGATTGATAGCTGATCGGCTGGCATCATACCAATCGTCCCGGTGCCTTCAGGAAACACAACAGTCCACGAATGTTGCAGCAAGCTTTTAGTAGTGTCAAATTTGCGCCCACTGTTCATGATTGGGATCGCGTGGTGGGTCCGAAAATATTTTTTGATCCGTCAACAGTGGAGGCCTGTATACCAGCAGTTCGGATGTCGGCTGATGATTATAAAAGCATAAAAGAGAGTGTTTAAAGAAAAGTCAAACTCACAGAGCTAAATGGAAATTGTTTCTGGTACAAAGCTACAATCTAAATAATTTGAATACCGATTTCGTATCGGTTTTTTACGTTTGTGCATTTTTCTTTCGTGGTTTCGTGAGGGTTATGATAATCAAAGTTTGTACATTATCATATGCCTCGTAAAATCATGCAAACACGAGCCCTCTAGCTTAATTAGTATTAATTATTCAATTCTAAATTATTCAAGAACGTTTGCAAAGGCACATTCATATATGTTTTTAATGTTTGTGACAAAGAACTTTGTGTTGATATCGTTATTAGCCTGGTAATATTTTCACTGCTGGGACACCCGCAATATAGACAAAATCTTATTGTAAAAAAATTCAAACGTAGTTGCTACGGAGCTTACGATGTACCTATTCAGAGACTATCGATCTGATGTGCCAATTTTAATCTTTGCCTTGAAAATATAGATGTTAGTAACATTTTCTTTTGTAATCTGAATAAAACAATCCCATCAAAACATTTTCATGTAAAATTTGGCCAAGACGAGATCATATTACTCGCACTGTTATAAAGTTATCAGCTGTCATGTACAGCCAAGCTTCTATCTCTATTTGTCCTAATTTCAAAAACTCTACATAGTCCACACTCTAGTCAAAATATGTGGCTTGGACGTTTCGTTACTACAAGAACAGTTATAACAGTTTTCACCTTATAGTTTACCACAATACTGAAGGTAGTTACGTTGATTTTTGTTCAAAACTCCGCTAAAAATGCTTTTTGTTTAGCAATGCGTTGTGTTCCTGTATGGAAAAGGGGACAAAGTGTCGTTTGAGGCGAGACCTCGTTCCTAACTGGCACCGAGAGTTCTACTAGGGTTGGCATTTGGAACCTTTGTTTAATATGACGGGTAATAAAAAAAAATGTCTTCTGATTAGAATTTTAATAATTTTGATTCGTTCATAGTCTTTTTTTGCTATGCTTTATATGTATGAAATAATTTTATTCTATAGTTCAACAGATAGTTATAGTACTTTGAACTTACTAACGCCGCCCGCACACGGGCCACACCGCCCACAACCACAAAACGCCGCCACCGGCATATTTCTTGTAGTTTTCATACATTTTATATGGACTCGCCATACATGATACGCCGGTGGCCGCCACACGCTACAAATCGTCGTTGCTCGCTTCTTGTGGCCCGCACCGGCCACTTAAGCGCCGATACAAAACGCCGCCACACGTCACTCGCGCGATTCCCCACCTCTCTCTTACCTTAGTCGGCCGCTGTCGCGCGCTTCAACCACTTTAGTAGCCGCTTCTAGCTTCTCGTGGCGGCGTTTTTAGCTGTGGCGTGTGGCCCGTGTGCGGCGACACTAAGGGGGGAAATATTGTTAGTAATACCCACAAACAAAAATGTCCAAAATTACATCCAATCAAATTTTTTATGTTTGCTAGTGTAGTAATAGGCTGAAAATAAACGCTCCCCCGCCAGCTGGAAAGACGATCTATTGAAATTCGCGGGAAAACACTGGATGCGGATAGCTCAGGACCGATCAGCGTGAAGATCTTTGGGCAGGCTTATTACCAGCAGTGGGCGTCGTATAGCTGAATAATGATGATCGCATAAGGAGCCCGATATCACAAGTGGTTCGAGCTTTCAGCCAGCGATTGTGGAACTTAAGCAACTTTGAACATGGGGTCAAAAACGTCCTCGGAGAAGACCTCAGATGCGTAGGGCCGAAGACCTTAAAAGAACTGCAGGAAAAAATGTTTCCAGGTCGCACAAAATCATCACAGGTGGCGTGATTTGAAGGATTCCAAAGTATAATCAAATAATAAATAAATATTTCCAACATTCACACTAATAAGCCTAGCCCCAAAAGTAAGCACTGTAGGCTTGTGTTATGGGATACTTAGGTAACGGATAGAATACACGTACTGATACATATAGAAGTGTATTTATATAGCAATACATATTAAACATCCATGACTGGAGTAAAAATGCTCGTATTCATCACACAAACATATGCCCCCACCGGAACCTCTCGAGTTGGCGACACCTTGACACCCGGTGGCACTCGGCCACGGAGGTTGTTAGACTGAGACAGGCTGAAAGAGGGAAAAGAGATAGAAGATGATCTTCTTCTTCTTGTTGCTACAGGCGTTTCCGCAACTCGACGTCCTTATGGCTCCTGTTTTGCGTGAGGAGCGTGTATAGCCGGAGTCACTTCAGCCAGCCCAGCTCCGCCAGGAACGCCCCCAGGGCCTTCACATTGGTGACTGCCTCTTGAAGGTTTCCTGGTGAGCCCAGGTATTTCGCCCGATATTCGGCCACTCCGTTGCATTCCAGCAGAACGTGAGTAGCTGTTTCTTCGGCCTCCATGCATCCTCTGCATAGGGGGCTGTCCGTGACACCTAAGTTGAAAAGATGTCTGTTAAATAGATGTCTGTTAAATAGAAGATGATAAACGCAAAATGATTATTTGACAATTTGTATCATCCCTGCGTTGTTAGTAACGCGGGAGATTGTTGTGAGTGCGCCGAGCTCGAGCGACACAATTTCATTCCGTCGCGTCGTCGGCACCAACAGAACTGCACTCGTATGAAGACGACTAAAAGACAACTTATTATGTGTACTGAGCCATATTCGCCTTTAATATTGACGCGAACGTGATTTCAACAAACACCCGCTTCTCATATAATTACTGGGTTCTTTGTGCGATACAACTTTTACTACTTATACATATAATGCGATTCAACTAACAATAGGACGTCATAGGTGTCAATTCAAACCAAATAGGTAGAGTGAGCAAAAAATTTTGCTATTCAATAAAACTTATTTACTAAGATTAAGTGGGACAAAACATCAGATTTTTTAATAAAATTAATTTACTAAGGTTGAGAAGGAACACAACCGATTTTTAATAGTATTTCTTTATTAAGACTGTGTGAAAAAAAACATTAATCAGAATCTAGCTCTTCAATTTCGCTCATCTTTGCATTACCGCCGGAGAATCCTATATGTAAACGAAAGTTTTAAATCTAGTTTCTAAACGCAACATAAAGTGACATTTGGTTAACGATTTTGGGTTATCAACCATTCATAGCCAATACTCAATAAGTGAAAAAAAACAAATAATATTAATTATCAACATTTGTTATTGTTTGTTTAAAAATGTTTGGGTTTTATTCTAGAATCAGCTGAGTGCTAAAAATGTGTTTCGAGATTTTTTTGCAAACCGTACTTTTCAAGCGACATTTAATTTTGACAGATGGAGGTCATTGGCTTTCCTATTCTTATTTGAATCGCATTATACAAAACAAAGTCCTTCCAGAGTAGTGTCTGTCTTTTGTTGTATGGGTGTGTAGGAAGGCCAAAGGGGAAGATCTTTCTCCTAGCTGGGTGATGGTAGCTCGGGGGCCACGGCCCGATTGATGTTGGTCGGGCATCGTATATATGAACTGTAGTCTGCCGAATTTCGCTTGCGCGATGTAGTCTTCCTTACGTGGTGAACGCAGCGCCGGTAGCGCCATCTCTGGAGGAGGCGAGTGTTTATTTCCTCCATGTTAGTTATATGTGGGGCATATAGATGTCGCCGCCACAGGTGTCTGTTATGATCTCAAAAATATTTTTATCCCAAGAGGTCCGTAGCAGGAAACTGTCAATTATGCAATCTTTGGTGCTCTTTTACGTGTAGCTGAGTGCTCAATCAATTTAAATAAAAAATATATTACATAATAAAGGTAGGTTAAAGCATTTCTCGCTTGATTTGGACACCTGTCTGGATAAGCAACCTAAACCTTACAGAAGAATACTGAAAAATAACAGTGCCTATTGGTAGTGTTGTGTTTGTTATAGTAGGGGAGCCCAAGCGGGGATTTTTGGATTTACTCGAGCGCGGCAGAATAACATATGGGGAGCAACCTTGCACCTAGTTAAGTACTACTACCATACCTGAGCCCTCTATGTAGGGCCGAACGTCTAGGGTAGCAAAAACAAAATTTCAATGAACGGTCATGACTTTTGGTGGCGCCCAAATCGTCAGTCTTTTGAATGTAAGCTACTAGAGGGTTCATGTAACGTTTTTAAGAACGAAAATAATATTGATCTGCTGCTGTTTGCATGATATGGGGGTGCCCGTACGAAGGGGTAGAATATAGAAAAAAATAACAGAGTGCATCAGACATTGAGAAGGGATGTTACGTGAACCCTCCAGTAGCTCCTATTCAAAAGACGTCAGTCTTTAGCTACTGGATTTGGACCCGGCCAAAAGTCATGGCCGTTTGTTGAAATTTTGTTTTTGCTGCCCTAGACGTTCGGCCCTACATAGCTGGCTCAGGTATAGTGGGAGTACTTAACTACGTGCAAGGTTGCTCTCCATATGTTATTCTGCCACGCTCGAGTAAATCCAAAAATCCCCGCTTGGGCTCCCCTACTATTAACTTAGTTTAGTTGCACAATGTTAGTTCTTCGTCGAAAATACACATATAGGAGCAAAGGTATTCATTTGACATTGTGGCTTGCCTACAGTGCGAAGAGATGGCGCTGCCTTGCAGCTAAGGAAACACTAGATAAATTTCGACACGGCCATGAGGACCGCGGTAGCATAATGGTCAGTGCATTCGCCCGGATAGCGAAGGGTGCAGGTTCGAGTCCCGTCTGCTGCCAGGTCGGCGTGATATTTTTTCTAATAAATCTTTCTTTAGATTTAAACATCTAGCAGTTAAATGCTTAAAAATGCAAATATAACTTAATGCAGGAGCATGTTCTTTTTGCTTTATATCAGACTAGCGGCCCTAGCCCTCGCTTCGCTTCGGTGTAGCGCTGAAGTGTAGACTACAGTTTTTGTTCTCAGGCTTGTATTATACACAATGACATTCATCTATGATTCTTCTTATACTCGCATGCAAAGTCTCAGCCCGATCGGTTTAAAATTGACAAGGTTTCATACAAAGTTTCAATCCCCTATTTTATCCCCTTGGGGGTAGAATTGATCAAAATCCATTCTTAACGGATGCCTACGTTATAACATCTACCTGCATGCCAAATTTCAGTCCGATCCGTCCAGTGGTTTGGGCTGTGCGTTGATAGATCACTATGTCAGTCAATCAGTCACCTTTGAGTTTTATATATATGTGTATATAGATTGGATTGATTCCCCATTAGATCATATTATCAACAATATTGTGTATGAAATGTTTACGATGCAATAACACCATCGTAAAGATAATGGCCAGCGTGCAGTGTCTAATTAAATTGCTGACATTCAGTTTTTACCATCCGTTAAGCGAACTCGTAAACGATACAAAATTAATGGGGTGCGGAATCATAAACTACCGTCCATTTACCATAGCATAGTAATGTGTGTATGTATGTCACAAACAATATTGCACCATGATTTATTGATGTGAAACATCTTTACGCACGTTTTATGTTTTTTTATACTATTTTATATATTTATTAATCTTACTCTTACTCTTTTTAGTTTTAGTCAATAGAAAAAATTAACAGAACATGTTAAGACGAATCTAATGAGCCCAAACTCGATATGTTTACTAGTAGGCAGTACAAGGTTTTATCAGTCACCTTCCAGTCCCATCATCAGACCAGCTCGATGGTACCATAATATTGTATTGTCATCTAATCTACATATAATAAAATTGCTAAGTTTCATGATAATACAAGAATTCGAAGTGCATGTAATTCGGATTCTTAGATTCCATTACATAGTTATGATTTTATTTATTTTTTAAGCATTTAACTGCTAGATGTGTAAATCTAAAGAAAAGTTTACTAGAAAAAAATCCACGCGGACCAGGCAGCGGACGGGGCTCGAACCCGCATCCTTCGCTATCCGGGCGAATGCACTGACCATTATGCTACCACGGCCCTATTAGCCGCGTCGAAATTTTCCTAGCCTTAAGCTGCAAGGCAGCGCCATCTCTTCGCATTGTAGGTAACCCACAATTTTTTTCTAGTAAACTTTCTAGTAGATTCCATTACATAGTTACATACAGGTCGACCTAATAAAAGCGTGTTAAAAAATCTGAACGTAGCTGATACGAAGCTAACGATGTACCTTCTCAGATACTGTCAAAGTTATTTGTTAATTTTAATCTATGCCTTGAGAAAATAGATGTAATATTTCCTTTGTAATCCAAATAAAACAGTCCCACCAAAAAGAAAAATCTCATAGCTTTACGAAGGAAAAATGTTGCCTTGAAATTTGTTTTTTGATCTTGAACTATTTGTGTTATTTATAAAAGCATCGAAGGCATTGTTTTATCTTTATAACACATAATATACGAAAAATTGTTATATTAAGTGCACATGCAGCGTGTTTGAATGTCCAATTGTGACTAAAGCCAATTGTGGTCATGTACCACAATTTGAGCGGATCATTTTTGAGCCGCGAGTGCCGTATCTTCATGTTTTGTTTAATCTAAGTGTTATACTGATTCTTTTTGTCTATAAAACATATAATTATTATTCACAAGAAAATGAGGCCTGGTGTCCGTTCTGTTCTACTCTTACGCTCCCAGTCTAAGCTACCGCCTAACTGAATCAACGAGCGAATTATCTCATTTTTCCCTAACAGTCGAGGCGGAGGATTATTTATAGCTCGTACCACTATACATCATCCGATGGACAGTTGCGGAGATCTCATAAAACTTTATAACTTAATTTTGCTAGTTTTTCTGATAGTGGATGGCTGAACACAAATCTATCGCTCATTACTTCATACTTGTAAGAGATTATACTCAAAAAAAAAATTAAAAAAAATAACAATTATGCTACCGTGGCCCTGATGGCTGTTTCGAATTATTTCTAGCCTTTCTAAAGCTGCAAGGCAGCGCCATCTCTTCGCATTGTAGGTAACCCACAATGTCAAATGACGCCCGGATAGCGAAGTCCCGTCTGCTGCCTGGTCTGCGTGGATTTTGTTCTAGTAATTTTTTCCTTAGATTTAGACATCGAGCAGTTAAATGCTTAAAAATAAAAATTATATCTGAAAAATTTGTTTAATTTTGTCCTTCTAATTACCCAATGAATCATAGACAATACTTTTGTACATCATCCGACACACGGAACACCGTTAAAAATTCATTGCAGATTTTGTAGAAAAAACATGCAGTTCACTAGGTTAAATGAGACTCGAAATGCTGTTTACATTGTATTGTTTATTTTCATATGAAATTTTAGGTCAAATTTATTATCATTTTTTTTAATAGCCAGATAGGAAAATGACTCCACCCCACCTGATGTTAAGCGGTGATAAAGTCCAAACGCGTAGATAGACCCCTCCCTCACCTTGCCGGCCTGCAAAAATGCTTCTTCATGCCTCTCAATGGCGGGGCTGTAGACAATTTCGATTTTTAACACGTTTTCTCACATTTGCCACAGACCTTGGTCCTCAGAGTGCACTCTGACTCAAACACAATAAATTATAAATTACTATTGGTACAAGACAGTAACAAGAGTTTCTTACACAAAAAGCTCTGATCTATAACAAGAACTATATTAACTGCTGGCCCGCAAATTATTAATGACACTTGTGAAACTCGGCAGTACTTACTTATATACCTAATCAAGACGTCGTTTGGATATTCAAACCCTGGAATTTCGGGAGTTGCAGATATTAGGAATAGTTCGTAGCATCGCTTTTTCTACAAGATACAAATGTTTAAATATAGCAGAACTAGAGCTGCCTTGCGGTTTCATCCGCATTAATTTTGGGAAAAAGATTTTAGTTAGACCCTTGAAAGGCAGACATATGTCGTGGTTTTTTTATTGAACTTTTGCAGGGGAAAAATAGGGTATTTTTTATTCTAGTTGAGAAAGTCTATAAATATATTATTGTGATAGAGAAAAAGGCAGTCGGATAATGTCAATTTTTGTTCATAAAATAACAAAATGCATTTTAAAATTCAATTCAAAGTTTTCAGTTTTTTTAATCTGTTTTAAAACACTATGAAAAAATAGAAGACATAGTAGCCAATTTATTTCTGTAAGTTCAAGTTTAATACTGTCATAATCGAATGAATAAAATAAAGGTTTACGACAAGTTGGATTACGACGCAAAGGTAATCTTTGATGATTCAATGAGCATCTTCTTTGATAAATTGGTTCAAATTACGCTTAATATTACTGTAAGTATTACTAAAAATAAGGTCGAGAAATATGTTTTGGGCATCAGAATGAATAGCGTTATTTGCTTTTTTATGGCATCATCATCATCATCATCATCATCAGCCTATTAATGTCCCCACTGCTGGGGCACAGGCCTTCCCTATGGATGGAATAGGGAGATTGGGCCATGACCCACCACGCAGGCCCAGAGCGGATTGGTGGGTGCTAACGACTGCAGATGCAGCCGGGACCAACGGCTTAACGTGCCTTCCGAAACACGGAGGAGCTCGAGATAGTAAATTTTTGGCAGCCGAACGCGCTAACCATGGCGCAAGGCCATCGAGCTCCTCAATAATTTTATGGTGTTGGTCTCCTCGTTAGGCGGGCGCTCCAATTCTAGCGGAAAATTCTATGTGAAATGATATCACGAAAATTCTATATAAGGTAATAATTCTCAAGTTAATTTAAAAGAGAACAACTTTGGTCGCAACAATTTGTGTAGCTATAACCCTTGGCAATTCTGTTGAATTAATAAATTTAAATTATAAATGAACAAGGCGGTGCAAGTCGCTAATTTTGTTTAACAGTTTAATGTGAATTAATTTGAAACATTTAGTGATGTTAGTGAACTGTCAAAGGTGCGCGCTTAAGTAAACTTATTATGGCAGTGTAGGTACTGAATACAATGAATATGTTATGGGCCAAGTGATTAATGCGGGCAGTATTCATAATGCCAGGGCAGTATGAATAATGCCCAGCAATGTCGGGTTTAAGTGTTTCTCACCTATTTATCACATTGCCCGGTCATTATTAATAATGCCGGACGCCTCGTCCATGTAATAAGTCAGTGTTTTAGATAGCTTGAATTTATCACTTGGACCGGGCAGTATGAATAAATTCAAAAAGTCTTTCTATTTTGACAATAGTACCACTATTGTCAAAATAACAGATGTCTCCTCATTTTGTGTTTGTTTTGAGATCTTGGTAAATAAAAAAAAGTATGGGCTCAACACTTAAAAAAAAAGGTTAATGTGGCTTTACAACAGTCTTTAATTCAGAACCGACTTGGTCAACCCCGACACGCCGTGGTCTAGGTCTGCCCTACCCTTAGAGTGTTTTTTAGAGCCCGGAGGCGCGGAGGGAGAGCAGCCCCAATGTTTTTTTCAAACAAACTACATTGAAACTACTATAGACTATAGTTTCTAAATGTCATTTAAATTTTAAAAATAAATAGTAAACTATAAAACATGTTTTTACTATTACTCTACCCGAGCATTACAAGAAATGAAATCAATTCATTTCTTGTAATGCTCGGTCTATCTAACTAAGTATTCATTTGAAAGTATTAAACATGCTTTACATCAGTCTGCCTAACAGGCACTTGGCATTATTCATAATGGCCGGGCAATGTGACCAATTGATTGGTTATAATCACATTGCCCCTCTCTTATTGGGCATTATGAATAATGCCCGATTAATCACTTAGACCTTAACAAATACACCCTTTAAGTCACTATATTAAAAAGTATCTACTATTGATGATTGAATATATATAGGTATATGCTCCTGCCTTACTATTATCTTTTAACAATGCTCTGTTTAAAAAGTTTACTAGAAATTTTCATTACATTTAAACATTTAGCAGTTAAATGCTTAAAAATAAAATAAAAACAATGCTCTGTTTATTTATGAAACGTAACTTTTTTGGTAATAAGTAACACATAGCATAAGCTTTAATATGATTACTTTGGTGCTACTCAAGTTGTTTGAAATATTAATTTATTAAACATAGATAAATGACTTGTCCCCCTGCATTCAACCGAAGAGAGACCAATCATTTGTCTCAGTGAATAAATAATTACTTTCTTTAGTTAATGTCACGTCAAATACATTATGAAAATTTTGAAAAATGGTAAATTTTTCTCTAGTATTTTAACTATAATCTTTAATCATGCTTAAATAACAAAAAGCAGTTTTAGATGGTAGGCTATACGGACGGAAGCATAAGTAAGGCACAAAATCCAACACAGAAATCCCCAAAAAATATGAAAATAATCTAATCCATTGAGCAGTTTTTGCGTAATTGAGTAACAGACTAACATATTAGTAGGATAAACCTACAGAATATGTTTGCATGGATAATTATGCATTCATCTGTGATAAGATAATAATCTTTCATCTAAACGATATATAAAAACCGGCTTACGCCAGAAAACAGGCGTTCGTTCCGCCTTCGAGGGCTCTTGAGCGTTCATCCTAGAGGGTGTGAGACCATCAACGCTCCTGAGGGCTGTGAGTGGCTTTACTGTAAATAAATCCTGTATATTAAATCGAATCCGTTTCGGCGGTGCAAGTTCTTTCAAGTGACAGCTGAGGCGTCGGTGCGGAAACAGCGGTGGACGAGAAAGAAATACACGTATTGTCAATATTTATTATTGTCATTCTGCTGATTTTTTAGGGTGATCATTGTTATTTTAACTGCAAAGTTTTATTAAAAGTACGCTTCGTGTATAATAGGGATGATGACTAATTATTTTTTCTTCGTTTATCAGGTAGATTATCAAAAGGTATTGGACACGTATTTTTTCTTTTTTCACATAATATAAACATTGCAGAGATATATTGATTTGAAAAGTCGCATGACGTCACGTTTGAGTACACTTTTAAGTGAAAATTCACTCAAAAGTGACGTCACGAGCCCCTACTCCCAAACTTTGACGCGCTATAACTTTGTCATTTTTTGGTTGATTGCCCAAAGAAAAAATACGTGTCCATTATTTTTTGATCATCTAACTGACGGACTAAATAGAATTTCGTTTACTGTACCCCGTCATCATCCCTATTAGCGCACCGGGGTTGACTACTTTATAAAAAAATTAGTACAGCAGGCCTACTCTATTTCAACGAAAAACTAAATTTCGATCGAAATTTCGCACGTTTCTTACTCTGTTTCCTATTTCGAAAATACGTTCGTCCGAAAATAGTTTGACAATTAAATTCTCCAAGCCTACTCTAATTCACAAAACTTTTCCAAACTAAAAGTTGAATTTGACATATAATTGTTCGAAATTTTATCCTCAAATTGAGGAAATGAAAAGTGTTACCTTTTCATTTTCGTTTTGGAACTTTTGTTTAAATTAAGCCTAAAATGACTGCTACAGTATTTTTAATCAAGGCTGCTTAGCATGAGGAAAATTTTTTAGCATGTCAAATTAACAAATACACCAAATTTTAATTAATTATTGTTTTTCCAATACTTCAAAGTATTAAACGACACTTTTAGGTTGACATATAATGAAGTGCATCAACTCTACAAATTAGTCGGCTAACACTGTCAAAGAAGGTTCTTTTAATGTCATCAAACATTTTGTAGTAAAGTAATATTGTTTCCAAGTAAACCAGGTAATCTAAAAAGTGGAGATAAAAGAACTCACAAACATGACTCATTCCATTCGTTCACGTAAATTGTCTGTGATTCCGAACTTTAAGTGAGTGTTCGTAAATGAAATAGAGTAGAGTTATTGGCGAAATTTCGTTTTAAAATTCGTTTGTTACCGAAATTTCGTTTCGGAGAAAGAGAGGAGAGCTCCAGGTTTGGCACTAGATTCCTAATATGTTTTCTCTATGTTAAAAGGTTGGCAATCAAGTCTATATATTGTTTTAAACTTTCTTGGTCACTAACAACATAGTAATATAATGATAGTTACCATGTACCTTGTTTTGGTAACAATCCCATAAAACTCAAAGGTGACTGACTGACATAGCGATCTATCAACGCACAGCCCAAACCACTGGACGGATCGGGCTGAAATTTGTTGCATGCAAGTAGATGTTATAACGTAGGCATCCGCTAGAAAAGGATTTTGATCAATTCTACCCCCAAAGGGATAAAATAGGAAATGAAAGTTTGTATGAAACTTTGTCAATTTTAAACCGATCGGGCTGAGACTTTGCATGCAGGTATGAGAAGAATCATAGATGAATGTCATTGTGTATAGTACAAGCCTGAGAACAAAAACTGTAGTCTACACTTCAGCTCTACACCGAAGCGTAGCGAGGGCGGGCCGCTAGTAACTTATATTACTATAATCCTTAGATTAAAACAAAAAGGGTAGATACTTCACTAGCCTCACAAAAGTGATCAGCATGAATTGTGGTCCACGACCCTAATCGCTTTAGTCACAACTTGACATGCAAACGACGTACATGTGAACGCCAAAAAGAAATATTGCTTATATTTTGTGTTTATATGATAAAACAATGCCTAAGCGTGTTTTTAAAAAGTGCTCAAATTGCTCAAGAACTAAAAATAAAACCCACGGCATCACTTTTCCTTCGTAAGTACTATAAAATATATTTTTTCATAAAAATTGCTGTTTGTTTTGAATATTATTCGTTAGTGACGTCGAGTACTGGTCGCGTGATTGGTCGGTAGTGCAGCAGTGACGCACATCTCACCGTCTCGTTCGCGCTGCCGTTGAAACTTAACGTGCTGTTTCGTTCGGGTCGGTAATGCAGTGACGCTGATCTCGCCGTCCCGTTCGCGCTGCCGTGGGATCAGTTTTTGTTTGATGCAAGTATGAGCGTACCGTATCTACCCCTTTTGTTTTAATCTAAGCTATAATCATGCCTGTGGGCTATTATCTTTTAACAATGTTCTTTTTATCTATGAAACGTGACTTCTTCTAAGTAAAATCTACAATCTTTTTTAAAAGAGGCCATCCATTCTCACACTGAAAAAAAATTTGAGCTATTTTTACCCGACTGCGCAATGCAAGAGCGCGAAGCGCGATGCGCAGACAGGGTATAGTGTTTATCAGTCTATATATGTATGTTTGTTCCTTTGTGGCACACTAGAGACCAAACGCGTGGACCGATTTTGATGATTTTTATTTACCATTATCATTACAGGTGTATGTTATGCGACAGTGTGTACCTACAAACCTACCAATATATTTTTGAACTATGATATCAGTTTATTATTTAAATTAATTATATAAGTTGCTCATACTTATATAATTAATTGTAGAAATACATATTTTGTAAGTTATAGTTTGTTACTCGGGCAGCGTTAATAATAATAAAGCCTTTTTTTATTTCATGCAGAGAAATGAAAGTAAACAAAATGAATTATCTTAACCTATACATTTTTTTTAATAAAATTGTAAATATCTGCAAGAACCCCTCCACGGGTGAAGGCCTCCTCCAAAGAAGTGCATATTTTCCTGTCTTGGACTATTTTTAAAATAGCAACCATCCGGCATCATGATTAGGCAATCATCGGGCATCATGATTAGGCAACCATCGGGCATCATGATTAGGCAACCATCGGGCATCATGATTAGGCAATCATCGGGCATCATGATTAGGCAATCATCGGGCATCATGATTAGGCAACCATCGGGCATCATGATTAGGCAACCATCGGGCATCATGATTAGGCAACCATCGGGCATCATTATTAGGCAACCATCGGGCATCATGATTAGGCAACCATCGGGCATCATGATTAGGCAACCATCGGGCATCATGATTAGGCAACCATCGGGCATCATGATTAGGCAACCATCGGGCATCATGATTAGGCAATCATCGGGCATCATGATTAGGCAACCATCGGGCATCATGATTAGGCAACCATCGGGCATCATGATTAGGCAATCATCGGGCATCATGATTAGGCAATCATCGGGCATCATGATTAGGCAACCATCGGGCATCATGATTAGGCAACCATCGGGCATCATGATTAGGCAACCATCGGGCATCATTATTAGGCAACCATCGGGCATCATGATTAGGCAACCATCGGGCATCATGATTAGGCAATCATCGGGCATCATTATTAGGCAACCATCGGGAATCATTATTAGGCAACCATCGGGCATCATTATTAGGCAACCATCGGGCATCATGATTAGGAAACCATCGGGCATCATTATTAGGCAACCATCGGGAATCATTATTAGGCAACCATCGGGCATCATTATTAGGCAACCATCGGGCATCATGATTAGGAAACCATCGGGCATCATGATTAGGAAACCATCGGGCATCATTATTAGGCAACCATCGGGAATCATTATTAGGCAACCATCGGGCATCATTATTAGGCAACCATCGGGCATCATTATTAGGCAAACATCGGGCATCATTATTAGGCAAACATCGGGCATCGTTATTAAATATTATATTCTAACTTCCATAATTATGCCTGGAAAAGATTTTTTTCACAAATAAGGCGTAATTTTCCCCTGTTCCTAAATGTCTCTCAAAGGAAACATTAAATCAGTCAGATCCTACAATCGGTTTTTAAATGCCCAGAAAACATTAATGCACATGCTTATCGAAAGCAGTAACAACTACCGCGTTTCAAAAATAGTTAAATCGTCATATTCAAAGTCCCTTAATGTAGGTTTCCATTAAGTAACATACCATGTAGATAAAATCATTATCCATCAAGGCGGCGGCAATATTGTACATGTATTGTCTTTCGTAGAGAAATAGTTTCAATATTACATACACACACAACGTGTCCAGTTCGACAAGAACTCCGCAGTGTGTTTATAATCCTTCACCTGTTGGGCATACGTGGGTCTTACTACACTGGGCGGCGATCATCCGCAGAGATCTGCCGGAAAAATATGAAGATGAAACTTGGCCGGGCCTCGACGTGTTACGTTTTTGTTGTAGATGGGATTTTTCGCTGTCGACAGGGTTCGGGGTGTGGAGGAAGTTTTTGTTACGTGATGGTCGTCATATATCTTGGTAGGAGTCACGTGTCGGTCGCACGGCACCGTTTTTTGTTGTTGTGTGACTTTAGTTAAACAATGCAAGGGTTAGTCGGTTAACTGTTTTTGTCTTTTCTTTGATAATATCATTATCATGTTAAGATATAGGTTAAGAGATCAAATTAATAGGATAGGTACTCTAAGGCTCCGGAAGACAGTCTAAGGTAACGCAGCTCTAGTACTTATCGAAAACAATTGTATTTTAGAGAATTATAACATTACTAGTGGCCCGCCCTCGCTTCACTTCGATGTAGAGCTGAATGTAGACTACAGTTTCTGTTCTCAGGCTTGTATTATATACAATGACATTCATCTATGATTCTTCTAAGTCGTCATGCAAAGCATGCAAAGTCTCAGCCCGATCGGTTTAATATTGACAAAGTTTCATACAAACTTTCATTTCCCAATTTATCCTCTTGTAGGTGGAATTGATCAAAATCCTTTCTTAGCGGATGCCTACGTCATAACATCTACCTGCATGCCAAATTTCAGCCCGATCCGTCCAGTGGTTTGGGCTGTGAGTTGATAGATCACTATGTCAGTCATTCAGTCGCCTTTGAGTTTTATATATATAGATTTTCGCTGTTTTTACGTCTACGCCGGGTTTCATACTGCCATCCATCGACTCGAGACAAAGCGCAACCAAATTCTATGTTTTAAATATAACTTATAGTTTTAAAGTTAACAGCCGTAGACACTGGACAAGCAAAGAGGCTGTAACGCCGCAGACGTTACAGTACCTTTGGTTATAACGAGTGGTAGGGAAAAAAATGTTTGGACGATTCAAAAGTGTTGTACTATACATCCAATTCGAATAAAGATATATTGATTTCGGATTTCTGATTTCTTTGGTATAATGATAGAACTGACTGATAGAAACATATTGAACCCTTTTTTTTGCAGGACGGAAGCATGTGTAGGAAAGTCAAGGGATTTCATTCAGTTTCGTACAAAAAATATCATCTGGGAAAATTGCTCAGTTTCAGGGATCGTGATAATTTCATTCTTCTTCGGTGATATCTTAAATATTTGATACTAGTGGCCGCCCGCTATCCGTCCGCGCTTTTGGTTTTTTGATAATCTGGCAGGATATATTTCCGAGTTAAAAAGTATCATCATCATCAGCCTATTAACGTGCCTTCCGAAGCACGGAGGAGCTCGAGATAGTAAATTTTGGTCACCCATCCAATGACCGACCACTGCGAAAGTTTGCTTAACTTCAACGACTGCAGCCGAACGCGCTAACCACTTGCGCCATCGGATCGCCATTGGATGGGTGACCAAAAGTTTACTATCTCGAGCTCCTTCGTGCTTCGGAAGGCACGTTGCACTGCCGTTGGTGCCAGCTGCATCTGCAGTCGTTAGCACCCGCCAATCCGCAGTGGGCCCGCGTGCTGGGTCATGACCCAACCCCTATTCCATCCATAGGGAAGGCCTGTGCCCCAGTAACGGGGACATTAATAGACTTATGATACACAAAGGGAATCTAAGCCGGGTATTATTATCTCATCGCCTATTTCACAAAGCCTAAACACCAGTCATTGATCAACATGTTCAGTAATTTTGAAACAGGATCTCAATGGCGCAGTTACGGTGGCAACTTTTCCGGTGGTGAGCTATTGGATGGGTGACCTACTCCGTGTTCTGTACGGCACGTGAAGCCGTTGGTCCCGGCTGCATCTGCAATCGTTAGCACCAAACAATCCGCCCTGCGCCCGTGTTCTGGGTCATGGCCCAATCTCCCTACTCCTTGGGATGGCCTGTGCCCCTGCAGTGGAGACATTAATACGCTGATGCTGATGACCAACACGTCCTGCATTTCTCTGAAAGGTCGTATACATAGGAATTCGTTCATCCAAGACTTCCTTCTCCTCAATGAGATGGTAGAAGCAAATTTGTCTATTAGAACATGCGTCAAAATGGAATATACGAGGAAAACACGTTAAAACGAGTCTAGCGAGGGACAACTAATAAACTACCTAACTTAATTAAATAACGCTTCGCAAAGTTGTCCATTCAGTACGCGCTGAATGTCGACGTTGAATGGATCTGGTAATCATTTTCAGTTGTTTTAGTCAAAAAGGAGCTTGAAAGTGCAGGACCCCTTATATTTATGACTCATGGCCCGCCCTCTCCTCGCTTCGGTATTTTATCCCCTTGGGGGTAGAATTGATCAAAATCCTTTCTTAGCGGATGCCTACGTCATAACATCTACCTGCAACCCAAATTTCAGCCCGATCCGTCCAGTGGTTTGGGCTGTGCGTTGATAGATCACTATGTCAGTCAGTCAGTCACCTTTGAGTTTTATGTATATATATATATTGCAGGAGTGCTCGGCCTGGCGGCAGCAGCGCCGCGACCTGATTGCGGCGCTGGGAGGCGGAACCCTCTCGCTGCAGAGCATGGTACAGGCCATGCTCGGCAGCCCCCATCTTGTAGTTCTGTCCTGCAAAGAGGGGGGCGGCGGAGGGAGCTACACGGGCATGCCCAAGTAGTCCTCCGCAGCGGACGGGGGGCGGTAAGAATCCTTGAACGGGGATCCCGCGGTTTCGCACTAAGCAGCTTAGAGGGTATTCGCAGGGTTTTTTAGCGGATATTATGCCGTAAAGTTACAGGGTCCTCAGTGGGCAGCCACTGTGGGGGCTTGTAAGGTTTGGCGCTCTTAAAGGCGCTGTCCGGCAAGGTGAGGATGGCTGTTGTGGCAGGTAGAACTGCTTTACCAGCAATCTTCACATCTGGACTTCACCATCACTTAACATCAGGTGGGGTGGAGTCATTTGTCAGACCTATCTATAAAAAAAAGCAATATGCAGGCCGGTAAGGTGAGAATAGCTGGTGTGGCAGGTAGAACTGCTGCTACCAGCTATCTTCGCGTCTGGACTTCACCGTCACTTAACATCAAGGTGGGGTGGAGTCATTTGTCGAACCTATCTATAAAAAAAGGCAAAATAGACCTAGCGCGTCCATCGAGGTATGTTCTTAGCTCCACATCGCCGTTGTTCGAGTGCAGTGTGGGAACATCGTCACCTGAAGTTAGGAATGGCTGCATAGCTTTAATGCTATGTGCGAACTTCGGCACGGACCGAGCTTTATAATTTATGAATAAAATTCATAACTGGCAAGTTTTACTTATATATGTACTTATGTATGTACAAAAATTGTGGTCTTAAGTGATGGTAAAGGAATGGTATTAGAATAAACAACTTTGTGAACTTAACAGACAGCCAGGGCAAGAAAAAAAGAGCTAATTGCAAGGCGGACTTGCATATGACTATACCATTTTGTATATGACTTGAAACATTTTAAAAAGATTCTTCATGTCCCTCTCATTTTACGTTTCAAACATATCATCATCATCATCGACCCATGCTCGTCCACTGCTGGACATAGGTCTCTCCTAATGCACGCCACTGCTCCCGATTTTCTGCGACTCTCATCCAGCCCACTCCAGCCAGCCTACGAATGTCATCATCCCATCTTGTCTCAGGGCGTCCCACACTACGTTTACCGAGTCGCGGTCTCCACTCAAGAACTTTACGGCTCCATCGGCCGTCAGTTCTGCGGCTAATGTGACCAGCCCACTGCCACTTCAGTTTGCTAATTCAGTGGGCTATGTCGGTGACTCTGGTTCTCTGTCGGATTACATCATTTCTGATGCGGTCCTTCAGGGATACTCCGAGCATAGCCCTTTCCATAGCTCTCTGAGCGACTTTAAACTGGTGGACCAGTCCAGCCGTGAGTGTCCACGTCTCGGCGCCGTATGTCATAACTGGGAGGACGCACTGGTCAAGGCTTTCGACTTAAGACATTGAGGGATGGGTGACGAGAAGACTTGACGAAGCTTATGAAATGCTTCAAACATATAATCATAATCAGTTATAATCATTTATTCAGTTTAGGCTGTTACAAGCACTCATGAATGTCTAGAAGCTACGTAATCGGAAGGATCGCAAACCTACGGCGAGAGACTTTGTACTGAGAAGAACCGGTTCTTCTCCGTACTCCGCGAAGAACTCGGCAAGGGCGGTTTTTATCTCCATTTTTTATTATTTGCAGAGTCGTCAAGTTGAAAAATGACTTCAGAGATGATTCATGAAGTCAGCTTTCATTACATGATTACAATATACATTAATTGTTCACCTGCATTTTGATTGCTCTGTCAGTACAGTATAATAACAAATAGTGTTATTTAAATTAAGTGTACTAAACATTAACATCTTCAAGATCAAGGCAGTTAGGGCAGACTCATCTCAGCTGAGCAGCACCCGTTCACGAGCATGACGCTTGAACTAGCCATCGCTTCGCTTAACCATATTTTAGGGAACGTAACGACCCGCCTCACACGACACCAACGAAGAGACTTAATAGAGCATGACTACCCATAACCGCCCATACTAACTACAACATATTTACTTTAAACTTATAAGCAGATGAATAGGGATGATGACTAATTTTTTTTCTTCGCTTATCAGGTACATTATCAAAAAGTATTGGACACTTATTTTTTCTTTTTTCACATAACACAAACAGCAGAGATATATTGATTTGAAAAGTCGCATGACGTCACGTTTTGGGTCAATTTTCACTTAAAAGTGACGTCACGAGCCCCTACTCCCAAACTTTGACGCGCTTTATCTTTCTCATTTTTTGGTTGATTGCCCAAAGAAAAAATACGTGTCCATTATTTTCTGATCATCTAACTGACAGACTAAATAGAATTTCGTTTACTTTACCCCGTCGTCATGCCTATTCTGTGTAAATTTTAGTTATCATCCTATATTGTTCATAAGCACAGCGCCATGCGGCACTGAACGGAGTTCAGTGGGCAGGCTTTCCAGGTAGAGGTCATGTGAAGGTCGCGGGAAACCGCTGGATGCGAGTGGCGCAGGACCGATCAGTGGAGAACTCTTCGGGAGGTCTATGCCCAGCAGTGGGCATCATACGGCTAATAGTATGATGATTTTGTCAACGCTAGTAGTAGCAGTAGATTATTTATGTGTATTTTTTATAAAGCCAAGTAGGCAAATGACTCTACCCCACCTGATGTTAAGTGCTGATAAAGTCAAAACGCGAAGATAGCTGGTACAGCAGTTATAAACTGCCACACCAACCATCTTCACCTTGCCGGCCTGCAAAATGCTTCTTCGTGCCTCTCTTAAAGGACCCCAGATTGTAGAAAGGAGGGAACACACATATTAACTTTCTCCCTAATATTGTTCAGCAGTATTATTCGCAGGTGGATGTTTAGTATTAGGATTCCGTTGTCACCGTTTGAATAAGGAAACTGAATTAACAATAAATGATCCAAAGAGAAGTTTACTAGAAAAAGCGACGGGTTGCGCTCCTGGAGTGCCGGCAGAAGTGAAAACTTGAATATTAACGTTGTGCATTTTTGATATTTTGGAATGGTTAGGGAATGATTTTGCACGAATCGCTTTAATTATCAGTATAAAAGTACTATGATGTATGTGGTAGAATACAATATTTATTTATAGCGCTATCGTACACAAACATGACAATTTATATTATATTAAAAAAAATATCTCTTAGAAAAATCAACTTGCATGAATCACATCTAAGCGCACGTAGCGACATCTATTGTAAAAAAAATTATTTTCTTCGCAGTAAAGCTGCCACGTGGGCGTCCTAGATGACTGAAACTTATAATACGATAAAATAAAATATTACTATGTTTCGTCCAATATATTGATAATCAACAAACTTTCCAATTTTATTGTGTGTCATGATGCGATCAGCCCACGTGTTTAACCTGACGCGAGTTTAAAATTTTTTACCCATACCATAAAAAGTGTACAACGCCGCTAAAGAAGTTTTCACTTCAAAAAATTCCGCGCATACCAGGCAGCAGACGGGAGGGCCTGGTCCGCGTAGACTTTTTTCTAGTAAACTTTTCTTTAGATTTAAACATCTAGCAGTCAAATGCTTAAAAATTAAAAACATAGCAATAAATAATAGACTTGCAACGAATAGTATTTTCGGCAGTATACCGAATATTCGGCGAGGCCCCTGACCGAATAGCCGAATATTAGGCAAAAGTATTCGGCTGGATTTTAGCGCCAAAAACTTGTACAGACGTGATTGTTTCGCGCTCCTTTGTTTTGTTCTAATCTGCCGTCCTCAAGCTAAAATGCGGCTAAATGACAAAACCAACTTTTGAGATATGGCCAAAAACGGCGCGTAAACTTAAAATTATTTCTATTATGTAACCATTCATCACATGACTGCATGAATTAAAAACTGTTAACTTGTTTAATACAGAAAATGATTAAATTATGTACCTGTTTTATGTACCAATGACTACTTAATAAATGATTATAAAAGAAATGAGAACCTTACCCTTGTAAATTTTAATTACCACAATAATTCAAATACATAGAATCCTCCATTTTTCCAATTCAGAAGATGATTATGTACCAATGACTACTTAAATGATTATATAACTGAAATGAAAATATGAATATATACGTTATCAATCGATTTTAATTTTTAATTTTACCAATTATTTCTCTATGACAAAATATATTAATATACATATATTCGGCCGAATAATATGTAGATATTCGGTATTCGGCCGAATATAATAAAAGCAGCTGAATAGGCCGAATACCGAATAGTACCGAATATTCGTTGCAAGTCGAATAAATAATCCAGTTTCCGGTTTCAGGCAAAACAAATGGATGTAAGTACGATAATTTCAATATGACAGCTTCTGAAATACAGATTACTTTGAACCCTGTCAGGGTAGTATTCATTCGTATCACTCTAACGTCGATTCGAAAATATTCCTGTCAACCGTAATCCCCAATATAGAGTACTCGATGGCTGCTCCTCCATTCGTGGCGTGAAGGAAATTGTATTTCTAAAGCCTCGACATATTTCCGTCTTTTACGTACGGGTACAATCGTAAGGGACAAATTACGCGATTTACAAGGAACAATGATCGAGTTTCACATCGCTCAACATTGAGAAACCGCAGTAATGCATATAAATTACGCATATATGCATTTTGTGACTCCCTTTTCTTTGGCTACGTACTAAGAATAAGAGTATTCAAAGATTGTTCCACGAAGGTAAAGTCTCATCATCATCATCATCAGCCTATTAATGTTCCCACTGCTGGGGCACAGGCCTTCCCTATGGATGGAATAGATTTGGAGATTGGGCCATGACCCACCACGCGGGCCCAGTGCCCACTGGTGTGTGCTAACGACTGCAGATGCAGCCGGGACCAACGGCTTAACGTACCTTCCGAAGCACGGAGGAGCTCATGTAATTTTTGGTCACCCATCCAATGACCGACCACTGCGAAAGTTGCTTAAGTTCAACGATCGCAGCCGAACGCGCTAACCACTTGCGCCATCGAGCTCCTCAAGGTAAAGTCTATATAAACAAATTTTTTTTTATGGTAAAGTCTATTTATTTGAAAAATTGTCTTTTTACCCTGAAAATATCTTTAATGGAAAACTTTAAATGGAAAAGTTGTTCACTACATAATTACCAACAACTTTTTTAAAAAAAAAAAGTAAAAACGTACATTGAAATGTGCACTGCAAATATGTACTTGAACTGCCTAAAACCTCTCTATGGGATTTTTCATACCTACGCAATTTATAACTTGAAAACGGTAAGTAATACAAAAAAAATGTTTAAGTATACAAAAGTTGTTGGTAATTATGTACGGAACAACTTTTCCATTTAAAGTTTTCCATTAAAATGATATTTTCAGGGTGAAAAAAAGAGAAAAAAAACTTTTTTTGTGACTTTAGCGCCACTTACAATGCGCATTTTTTGTTGTACGAGATTGCAACAATGACATAAATTATAGTACTCAACGCCCTCTACAATTATGGTCGAAAAAAAGTTTCTAAAATGTATACAAAACAAGAAAAATGCGTTTCAAAAATTTTTTGAGGGTTTTTTGATTTTTTCAAAAAACGCCTACGAGTTGAACATGCCCATCGCCAAGGTGGCTTACTGACGTCATTTGGCAACAGAAAAAACAAGACTACTATATTTTATTGCATCAAAATTGCGAACTGGTCAGAAATATTTTAGCCTAAAATTAATTATAATTTACAAGTCTAATTTTAATTGTTATTTCAACAACTAATTTTATTAAATTAATTACAAAGTTATGAAGTAAGAGTTAAAAACTCACATTTGACTACTATGGTTGAGTTCCTTGGAAATTTTAAGATAATAGTTAGAGTATGGATTTGACTAATTATTTTTTTCTAGTAAACTTTTCTTTAGATTTAAACATCTAGCAGTTAAATGCTTAAAAAATAAATAAAAACATAACTATAATTGCTATTTCTTCTTTCAAATGTTTAATACTTGAAAAAGTATTCATTTGACATTGTGGGTTAACCTACAATGCGAAGAGATGGCGCTGCCTTGCAGCTTAAGGCTAGGAAAATTTCGACGCGGCAAATAGGGCCGTGGTAGCATAATGGTCAGTGCATTCGCCCGGATAGCGAAGGATGCGGGTTCGAGTCCCGTCCGCTGCCTGGTCCGCGTGGATTTTTTTTCTAATAAACTTTTCTTTAGATTTAAACATCTAGCAGTTAAATGCTTAATAAATAAATAAAATCATAATTATTTTTGTTACTTTTTATAAGATAATTGATAGCTCAAATGTATTTCCTTTTAACATAATTTATTTTAGAATTTATAAAACCTTACACAACCAAAGGAGAAACTCTTATACAAATTTAGCCCTTGCTCATAGGTACAATGTCGGGTGGGACCTCTATGTAAGGGGTCGTATAGAAAGCAATTTCCTTGACAATGCCGCGGGCTGGTAGGGCCCAACTCGACCGTCACAAGTGTTCGATTCAAATAATAAAATTATTAGCCTTTCTTATTACCTGTGTAACGTCGTATCTACGCCGTCACATACATAGATAAATAATATATGGTTTGACATCCGTCACTTAAGGATTTTCCCTATTTTTTTTATAATAAACGAAACACATCTTTAAAAATGGTCTTAATTTCATAAAACATTAAAATAAATACGTAATAATTGTTATTCTAAATTTAAGAAAACTTTTGTAATTTATGGTTAGTCCATGCCCAAATTTAAATTTTAATGCGCCAACACTGAGACTCGCGGCGTTTTTTTGGAAGTGCGACCTGGCAACATTACTTTTCGGTTCTTTGCAGACACGATCAGTCACTTTTAAAAATGTGAAATATAATAATAATTTATAGTTCGGTTTCTTTTTCCAAAAATGCGCTCATCGCATTTTTGCAAACTAATATTGGTGCCAATGGCCCATTAGTAAAACTTTAAAAGAGCTGCGATTGCAGGTAAGAATTAAGATTAAAATTGTCATACATAGGTATATCTAGCCATGTTGCCTGGTCTCACAAATGTCTCTTTTGTTTCAGCTCTTTAAGTGATCTTTATACTCTTTATGTGATCTTTATACTCTTTAGCTTCATCTTTAATTTTAATGATATCTTTATAAATATCATTTTGATATCCTTGACCATGGACCAGCCATAATAGTTTAAGTAAATCCAATACTTAATGTACTTTGACGCCTGGAATCCAATCTGGTATGTACACTTTCACAATAAATAATTGAAGAGGAAAACACCTTTATCATTCAACCCTAGTCAAAACTGCCTTTGAGATTAAAAGCTGATGTTCCCGTAAGTTATTCCGGACACCTGGAGACGCTACCAGCTTCCCGGCGCCCGTTACAACTCTCACTTTAAATGGAAGCTGAGAAGCTAAATCGGCTACCATCACCCGGCCATCGCCTCCAGAATTTTTCGTTCTTTTTTTGAAATAACCAACTAAATAAATAGTTTACACAGTTTTTTAATTTTTTTACCTTACAATGTCGCCTCTCACATAGGGACAGGATTTTGACTAGGATATTTTGTAACTTTGTAAGTGAAATATAGTTATTTTGCTATATCCATCATAACTTTTACATTTTGCATAACATAAATTCATTAATTTTTCATTTTTGAACTGAATGTTATTATCACATAACATTCATCGAGTAACTTTTTCCATTTTTGCTTCAAAGCTTTGTTTTGGCAAGCTTATAGCCATATTTTACTTTCATTTTAAACTAATTTGCTATTATGTAATTAGTACATAATATATTTTAGAATAAATAGATTCTGAGAAGAAAATGTGATGCTAATAACCGTTCACACAACTTTCTTTGACCATATTTAGAGATTTGACAAATTATTTGCAAATAGTCACTGCATAATATTGTTGTTTTGTTATTTAATGTGCATTTCAGCTTTCAGCAAGAAATAAATATTGTTTCATGCATAATTTACTTGTGTTAACCTATCATTTACAGAATTGTGTAAACTTAATATAAGTTCAAGTAAGTACATGTGTTTATTACTAAGTGTTTACTGAAAATAGTTTAATTGTTTAATCCTGTTGTTAATCACTTATGCACAGTGTCTATTGATCAGTTTTCTATGCAATTGATAATGCAAAATTAACTTTTTTTACAACAACAATACATAACAAGTTTTATTACATGTCAAACTTAAGTTTTGTACATTGAAGTTCAAATGTTTTGATATAGTATCAGGTTAATTCTGATATTATACTGGTTAATTCATATTCCTGAATAACTGTTATTGTTTAATTTAACTGTAAGTTTCCATAAACATTGCATTTAACTTTTCAATTTGTCAATAAATTTCCACTTAAACTTTCATTGCAAATCTTAGTATACCATGATATGAGATAACTTTTATTGCATAAAGTGTTTGTTTACAAGAATTAGTTCTTGGTAATTCTTATTTTTATTGAATAATTGATAAAATTATTAGAATTTAACTGTTAATTAATGTTAGTTTTATGAAAACAACTTAAATTTATTGGAAAACATTACAACTTGGTAGTTTTTGTTAAACTTACAATATAGTTTAATATTTTTCTGTGAAATAGAGAAAATAACTTAAGTCTTATAAGAATCTTACACTATGACGGATAAGGAGTGTCAAACTGATAAAATCATGGCAGGAACTTCATTCAATAAGACAATAGAAACCTGTATTTCATGTTATGTTGCAAATGATCATAGAACATGGTCTAAGTTTATTCCCCATGTTCAAAGTGCTATTAATAGTACTGTTAATTTAGTTACTGGTTTTACTCCAAATTTTCTTATGTTCGGTCGTGAAGTCGTGTTGAATGGGTCCTTGCATAGATATTCTTCTATAGATGACTTGTTTGATATTAATATTGAGAAACCTGACGGTTATGGTAATTTGTTAGATTCACTTAAGGATATTTTTATTAAAGTTGTTGATAATTTAGCAAAATCTTATAAAAAGAATGCTAAATTTTATAATTCGAATCGAAAAGTCATTTCCTATGACGTTGGAGATATTGTATGGAGGAGAAACTTTGTACAATCCAACGCAATTCATTTCTTTTCTTCAAAGTTAGCACCTAAATTTGTTAAATGCAAAATAATTGACAAAATTTCAAATAATGTTTATTTATTAAAAGATTTTGATAAAAATAGTACTGGTAGATACCACATTAAAGATATTTTGAAAATATAACTTGAATAATTAGTCATTTTGTTCATTTTGATAGTTGACATTTATAGTTTTAACTCTCTAAATTTCACTTTGGTTCTTTTCACTTGCGTTTTGGAAACGATCCACTTGCAAGGTGATGCATGAGGGATGAATAAAAGGTTGTGGATATATTGAATGGTGATGTATGAGGATTCCTAAAGCGGAGAAATAGAATCTCAGTTTTAAAAATTAAATTGGTATCACTTTATTAGGCATGTTTTTGTTAATTAAATTAATTTAATAATATTCTATCTGGCAATTAGATGTTTTAACTCTTTTTTGAAGAATTTGATTTTGCTTCTAGCATCATAGGATCTTATCTTAGTTTGTTTTGGATCTTCTTATTTTTATAAGATCTCATATTTTTGAGGATTTTATATAGATAACCTTTTGTTTTAAATTTCCAAGTCTTATATTATAATATTTATTATTAAAGACTTATAAACTTTTGGAGATCCTTAATACTTTATTTCTGGTCTTTATTCATTAACTAGTTTAATGGATTAGAGTTCCTTGTTTCCACGTTTATTCCTTATTAGTTTCTGTTGTTCTTCCACAATAGTCTACTAATAACGTAATAATGTTTATTTCGTTTGTATAAATAGTTAAAATTTAGGAATTACTATTTAATTTACTATTTTGTAAAGTTTGTTTAGGTGTTTGTGTTTAGTCTGTAGTCTTAAGAACTATTACACGGACGCGACTTTTAGACGGACTTTCCCGTTTTACTTTTTCCCAGTCGACTTTCCTCGATCTGTAGGTACTTTTACACCTTTAGGTGTCCCCTTTTCCCCTTTTCCATCAAGTTCATACTTGATTTGGTACAATTTATTTTATAGGTTTGCTAGACATCATTAGAATGTTCTGTGTTTTTCCTACAGCTTTGCTGGAAAAATTTCGTAGTGTTAGACTTATGACTGACATACTATTTTCCCAGACGATGTTTCATTAATAACTCGTTCTGTTTTTTTTTTCCATTTTCCCAGACGGTGTTTCATTAATGACTCGTTCTGTTTTTTTTTTTCCATTTTCCCAGACGGTGTTTTATAGATAACTCGTTCTGTTTTCTTTATGCAGCTATGCGATTATTCTATGTAGGGCGAAGGAGCCGACTACATTGAATCAGTGGTATTCGATAGTGCATTAATTTTGTGATGCATTCATTCTTTTGTAGTGCATTCCTTTTGTATTTTGAAATGCATTCATTTTGTATTAGATTGCATTTAATTTTGTAGTTACTTGATCATTCTATGTAGGGCGAAGGTGCCGACTGCATTGAATCAGTAGTATTCGGTAACACAATACTTATTTTTCCAACTCGATTATTATTGTGTTTGGTAATTTTTGTTTCTGCTCGATAATTTAGTGTAAGGCGAGGGTGCCGACTACTCTAAATCGGTTGAATCGGTAGAACATTTTTTTCTCTTTCCTATTCCACACATTTATGTGTTAAGAATTTGAAACTTTCATAAAGTTTATTTTATTAGGAATATTGTTTGTATTCGAATGTTTAGTGTAAGGCGATGGTGCTGACTACTCTAAACCAGAAGCGTTTCAATGCATAACAAGAAATCCGTATATTGGAATATTTTCTGCAATAAATTAATTTTAATATAACTTTTGTTTTCATATTTAAATTGACTTGCTGTTTTATATGGGGCGAGTGTGCCGACCATATTTAACCAGTTGCATGCCAGTCAATGGAAATTTTATTAGATTATTATAAAGTAATCATTTTTTTCTTTCCTCTTTCTTTACTGTTAGGTGTAGTTGGATGTTATAAAAATAACATTCGTTATTTTTATAAAATCTAGTGGGGGGGAATTGTAACGTCGTATCTACGCCGTCACATACATAGATAAATAATATATGGTTTGACATCCGTCACTTAAGGATTTTCCCTATTTTTTTTATAATAAACGAAACACATCTTTAAAAATGGTCTTAATTTCATAAAACATTAAAATAAATACGTAATAATTGTTATTCTAAATTTAAGAAAACTTTTGTAATTTATGGTTAGTCCATGCCCAAATTTAAATTTTAATGCGCCAACACTGAGACTCGCGGCGTTTTTTTGGAAGTGCGACCTGGCAACATTACTTTTCGGTTCTTTGCAGACACGATCAGTCACTTTTAAAAATGTGAAATATAATAATAATTTATAGTTCGGTTTCTTTTTCCAAAAATGCGCTCATCGCATTTTTGCAAACTAATATTGGTGCCAATGGCCCATTAGTAAAACTTTAAAAGAGCTGCGATTGCAGGTAAGAATTAAGATTAAAATTGTCATACATAGGTATATCTAGCCATGTTGCCTGGTCTCACAAATGTCTCTTTTGTTTCAGCTCTTTAAGTGATCTTTATACTCTTTATGTGATCTTTATACTCTTTAGCTTCATCTTTAATTTTAATGATATCTTTATAAATATCATTTTGATATCCTTGACCATGGACCAGCCATAATAGTTTAAGTAAATCCAATACTTAATGTACTTTGACGCCTGGAATCCAATCTGGTATGTACACTTTCACAATAAATAATTGAAGAGGAAAACACCTTTATCATTCAACCCTAGTCAAAACTGCCTTTGAGATTAAAAGCTGATGTTCCCGTAAGTTATTCCGGACACCTGGAGACGCTACCAGCTTCCCGGCGCCCGTTACAACTCTCACTTTAAATGGAAGCTGAGAAGCTAAATCGGCTACCATCACCCGGCCATCGCCTCCAGAATTTTTCGTTCTTTTTTTGAAATAACCAACTAAATAAATAGTTTACACAGTTTTTTAATTTTTTTACCTTACACCTGGTTGGTTTTTTTCAAACTAACTTTTTGGAGTACGGTTTGTGTACCCATTGCGTGTAAGAGTTATTTAATTAAATGGTTTCTAAGAAATAATTTTATCCGCTACGGAACTTAGAAGGTATAATGTGTTTACGATGAAAGGTTGTTTGTATGTATGCAGTCGATAAATGCTAGTTTAGTCGAGATAATGTTCGATATTTTCTGATACAGTTTTAGTGAAGTACTTTTGAATTCATTTGCAATGCTTCTTGTGTACCTAGTCTTAGATGAGACGTCTAAAGGAAATACTTATATGAAAAGTTAGAAAATACCTCTGCTTTACTTGTTGCATAATTTGTGTAAAAAGTATTATGACTAATAAAACAGAAACTAACGGAAACTAAATAGAAACTTAACCAAAACTAAAGAATTAATTTACTATTAAGCAAAAATTTGTTGTAAAAAGTTGATTTTATAAGATTGTCACTATAATCAATATAACATATATTGAACAGAAATTGTTTCAAAATAATATATTCACATGTCGTTAAATTGCATGATGTGTTTTCCAAAAGTGACAGGTTACCAGCCTACAACAGAATCAGACTTCATAAATAACTGACCACTGAGAAGTTTATACTATCTACACAGAAAATTAACCGCTTTTCAGTTTTTCTGTCGCTCGCTAGTTCAGCTTGGATGCAAATTTAATTCTAAAGAAAATATAACTAGAAAAAATTCCACGCGGACCAGGCAGCAGACGGGACTAGAACCCGCACCCTTCGCTATCCGGGCGAATACACTGACTAATTATGCTACCACGGCCCTGACGGCCGCGTCGAAATTCCTCTAGTCATTCTTAAGCTGCAAGGCAGTGCCATTTCTTCGCATTGTAGGTAACCCACAATTTAAAACTTTAATTTTAATTTTGTGACAATCATCGTCATTATCAGCCTATTAATGTCCCTACTGTTGGGGCACAGGCCTTTCCTACGGATGGAATAGGGAGACAGTGTTATGACCCACCACGCGGGCGCAGTGCGTATTGGGTTCTGGGGACACCCCTCCGGTACCTAGGCTTGTGTGGCGTCTATCTCCTATCGCGGCGAAAGGAAGCCAGACAGACTGGCGCCGTAACGCGTTACGTAACGAAGCAGTTTACCCTCCCAATAAGAAGTTATCACTTTAAAAGCACAAGAGTAGAACATAAATGCATATAACCTCTCTGCTTTGTTGCAGTTCAAATTATATCGAACGTCATATTGGATGGATAGCTATATATTTGTTAAGCATCGAGAATGGTTCGACTTAGGGCTTTTAACCTGTTTCGAAAACACCGGTAAATAAAGGTTAATACCGGTTTTTAGTAAAGGTTTCGTTCGGAGCGCGTCCGAAATGAAAGCGGTACCTAAAACCTTAATAAACCGGTTTAATCCAGAGCGACACGTGCACGCGTCGGCATCGCTTGAAGTTTGTTTTGTTTGAACTGATTAAGTCACAACTTGCTAATGCTCGGAGATTGATGCATTTATTGACATGTTTTCTAGCGTCTAGTGAGTCAAGTTATTCATTTTGTAGTTGTGTACTGACACACTACTTCACTCACTCGCTCTGTAGTTGGAAAGAAACTGACATAAAATCATTATAAATTTGAATTGAAACCGCGAAGGCGATGCCGTTAGTAAGAGCAAAATGAAACTCTTTATAAACCGCTAAATTTATCCAATACCCATTTGATTTCGCTTTTTAGGAAAACCGGTTTTTTAAGGTTAAGGTAGAGCCAAACCTAAATAAAACGCTCCTAATGTACTTGATACTGATTTAGTTTTGAAAATTAACCGGTCAGCAAGCCCTGGTTCGACTCCTATCATCGGCGAAAACAATCACAGATCGTCGACCCCACCCAGCTGATCAATATTTCGGCTTTAATATCCACTGTCAATATCACACTGTTTGTGTAACTAGTTAATGTTTAACCCACGGGTGATGTGTTACAACACGGCATCGAGCTGGTTCTTATACGATTAATTCGTATCAAATCTAATTAGGTCGAATCCGTGAATTTTACTTAGGCAAAATATGTAGGCACCTAATTGTTTGTATAGCATCTTTTAAGTTAGACGATTCAATACAATTGAGTAAATCTTTGAGGGAATTTGAAAAATGAAGATATGTTTTTGTGTTAGTTTGTAGCAACAAAATTAAAGCTTTTGTGGTTTTATCTGATCTATCTGTCGTAGTAAGATAGATAAAATTGAAATATGGCTATCTTCCTAGGTATCAAATCAGAAATCAATATATCTTTATTCAGATTTGATGTATTAAACAATCTAATGTAATCTTTTGTATCGTCCAAATTTTTTTTCTCTACCACTCGTTATTGGACACATTTTTTGATGCGGAGGAAACAATCTTCACAACATTAAAAGTATAATGTGACAACATTTATAAATCATTATATTGTTACAGCGTCAATACAATTATGATTTATTTAATATAGAAAACCTGTTGGGATGATTGGAACAGTTCCAACCCAAGCATTTTTGTATGTAATATAATCAGACACTTTGTAATAAGCTTTTTGAAGTTATACTTCTTTAGGCGCGTTATGAAAAAATGATGAGAGTGAAATTTTAAGATGCGCGCGCATCACTGTAACACAAAATTTTAACAGTGTTTACCGCACATTAAGAAAATCTACCAACAAAATAGAAATAGAATCTCTATTTTGTGGGTGCTAACGACTGCATTGTGAAGGCCTATCAAAAGTATTTATTAATCTGGAACAACGGAACCAAAGCGCGATTCAGGAGACTACAGCGCCATCTCTTGACCATTGGTGTAGTAGAACCAAAAACCACATCTTTATTTTTTGTAATAAAGTAACAGTTATAGGTATTCATATTTATAATATTTATCCACATGTTTCTAGTTTGTATATTCGGATTACGTATTTGAGTTTCATACAAGTGCAAATCACATATGTTCTAATAAATTATATTCAGTAGCGATTTTAATTGAATATTTTGATTATTTATTTATTTTTTCAAATTAAAACTGAACTTTATTGACTGTGTCCTTTTCCAGACTTTTTATTAATTTATTGTAACTAATTATTTGCATGTAATTAAAAACTAATTTTAAACGATGCCAAATAAGGATAACTTCTCACGCGCCTACATAAGTACACGCACCCATTTTTAATAAGTGTTTTTTTATACTATCTTTGAACTAATTTATAGTATATAATTATAGACCGTGACATAGTTATATGGATAAATATATATCCCTAGGGATTTAACTGTATTACGGATTTATCTATCATACTGCGACCTATCTATCTATTAATGAACCCAAATTGGGTATATCAACATTTTTGGGTCACCCATCATATGGCTAGCCTTTATGAAAGTTCATTACCCTCCACAATCACAAACTGGACTTCTGTCGGGTCAGTCTGTCTGTCTGTGCCAATAAAGCAGTTACAAACTTCGTTCTGCAACTTGGAACAAATAATGACGACACTCAAACTTCGGGACTTTTATAACTAAGCAATTGTTAAGTGTCATCAAAGTTATTACACTGAAATAGCTCTATAAAACTTTGCATAAAACTCGTGAACAACTCATCAACACTTCGTTTAAAGTATCACAATAAATAACTGGAGCTATTAAGTAATTAACATTTATTGTTAGTTCCGATATACCTAATTCATTATTTTCGGGTGATTATATTGGTGACTCAGCTTCGTAATACTGACCTGAAAACTTTCAACAATATCCCTTTAAAAGAGTACGTGGGTGTACCCCAGATGATGACTGGCAGAAAAATCGGAAGGAATTACATTTTTCACCGATTGTTGCGGGCTAAAAGGATTACTTACTTGGCAAGGTTTTTAAATTCGCTTGAAAAATGATTCAATCTCGTTATTACGTGCTTGTTGCTTAAACTGCACTGTTTTGGAACTGATGACAAGGATAATATATTACGAGTAATAAAAATTTGTGGCCAACAAAGCGTATAACATAATATGTTTTTGAAGTTATACTTCTTTAGCCGCGTTATGAAAAAATTATGAGAGTGAAATTTTAAGATGCGCGCGCATCACTGTAACACAAAAGTAACATAATGAAGTTAGCCGCGGGCGCGTTATGAAAAAATGATGAGAGTGAAATTTTAAGATGCGCGCGCAACACTGTAACAGAAAAGTAACACCATGAAGTCGGCCGCTAAACCGCACATTACTCGTAAGTCTCGAAAAAAAGCTTCCAACAAAATAGTAATAGGATCTCTTAGTCGCACATGTTGGGACGCTCGTCGCCTCTGATCACTGTTTTCATATTTATAATATTTATCCACATGTTTCTAGTTTCTATATTCTTAACACGTGTTATAATGTTATACAAATGCGAAATTTATATGTGCTAATAAATTTTCTTCAGTAGTGATTTAAATTGAATATTTTGATTATTTATTAAATTTTTCAAATTAAAACTGAACTTTATTGACTGACTTGACTATCCTTTTCCAATCCTTTTATTATCTTATTGTAATTAATTATCTGCATGCAATTAAAAACTATTTTTTAATAATTCCAAAAAGAAGTATAACTTCTCACGCGCGTACTTAAGTACACGCACCCATATTTTTTATAGTTATAATTCTATTATTTTAAGCATGTAACTGCTTGATGTTTAAATCTAAAGAAAATATAACTAGAAAATATTCCACGCGGACCAGGCAGCAGACGGGACTCGAACCCGCACCCTTCGCAATCCGGGTGAATTTCTAGTTATATTTTCTTTAGATTTTTTTTTATATTTGTTTCTTAGGTTTTCACGCACATCACTCATTAAATAAAACTAGTTTTTTACGGGTTAATGCACGAAACTTTATTTATTTATTGCCTTTACAGGCTTCGTCGTCAGAATAAAACTTTTATTTAATTTGTCGAGCTACCTTCGAAAGACTTATTGAGCGTTCGGTTATTTCATTGTTCGATTTTTATATTTTATTGTCTATGTATGAATTTATTATTTAATTTACTTAATAAAGTAATTTATTTAAAATTCTTTTTTGTAATTTTGAGTTTATTTATTTGACCCTAACTACCGTAAACTACCACCGGTTCCAAAATTGGGAGACCTTTCCGAGAGGAACCGGCGAAACAAACTCAAGAGAGGCTTTCTATATTTCGAAGGTAGCTCGACAAATTAAATAAAAGTTTTATCCTGACGACGAAGCCTGTAAAGGCTACGAAACGTCAATAAATTTTAAACGTCAGTAAAGTTATAATTTTTATTATTTTTAAAGCATGTAACTGCTTGATGTTTAAATCTAAAGAAAATATAACTAGAAAAAATTCCACGCGGACCAGGCAGCAGACGGGACTCGAACCCGCACCCTTCGCAATCCGGGCGAATGCACTGACCAATTATAAATTATCAGTAAAGTTTCATGCATTAACCCGTAAAAACTATGTTTTTTTATGTCAAAAGGGTAGCAAACAACCATAAGGCGCCCCTGATGGTAAGCGGCTACCACAGGCTATAGACCAGTGTTTCCTAACCTTTCCAATACTGCTACCCCTGTAACAAATTTTAACGTTGAAAGCACGCGTCCGTTCCAGGATTGATGCATTTGAAATGTGGTGTTGGCGCAGAATGCTACACATACCTTGGACCGCACGAAGAACTAATGCATCTATCTTGAAGGAGCTGGGTATCAAGACGCGTCTCTCTTCTGTCTGCATGCAGCGCCTCCTAAAATACTTCGGTCACGTAGCAAGGAGAAGCCCGGATAATTTTGAAAAGCTTTTGGTCGTTGGAAACGTGGAAGGCAAGAGGAGTAGGGGCAGGTCTCCATCCCGGTGGTTGGACATAGTTAAAGAAACTACTAATGGCAACTTGCTAGCGTCCATCCGCCTTGCAGAACACAGAACGGTCTGGAGATCGTTGGTGGAATGTGCTGTCCTGAAAGGTCACGACCCTCAGCCATGAGGAAACGACGATGAAGAAGAAGAGGAGAAAGAAGTAACAAATTAGAAAAACAGATTTTACCCCGACTTTAAAATGTTATCATCAGTCGAAGAAATTTCAATTTGGCCGCTACATCTTCGTCTCTAAGCTTTATTCTAGACGGATGTAATCCAGCGTATCCGTCCGGGTTTCCCCGGATTTGTCCTAGTTTACGGGGCGTCCGGGGAGCGTCCGGGCGGGGTTTCATTTGTAGTCCGGGTTTAAAAAATTCCTGTTTTGGGTCGCCAATTAATCCGTCAATTTATATGTCTTTGAAAAATTAATAAATCTATTCCAACACTGTAACCATAAATGCTGACTTCCAACAAAGATCTGCTTTGTCGCCTACACTGTCCGCAGTAGCAGCATTCGTTGCTATGTGGATGACAGCACTGAAACTTTTTACACTGGCCGGTCAAACATCCCTCGGATGGAAGAGGAAGGGTGTAAAGACAGACTTTTGTCCGAGATTGAGATGTTACTGGATCAAGTCTCAGGCATTGTCCTAATACAACGCGATAACGCGATCATCGCGCGTTTAAACGATGCGACCATCGCGTGATCGCGAACTGGGTGTCCTAATAGAACGCGAATACGGAACGGGTTAGCCCTGCCCCTCTCCCCGCTTCCTATCGACGCGACGCGATCATCGCGCGAACTTCAGTTAGGACACCTATTCATCATTAATAGGTTTGATTGCGCGTTCGCGCGAACCAAGTTCGCGCGAATAGATTTTTAAACATTTTAGTCGCGCGAATGCATCGCGCGATCGGACACCTATTCTAGATCAATATGTTTGATCGTCGACTCGTACGATGATCGCATCGTTCATTCGCGTTATCGCGTTGTATTAGGACAATGCCTCAAATTGGAGCCAACAAAATTTTATTGGATCAACACATTTTTAACTGTTTTTTTATTGGTCTGTCCGGGTTCTGGGCTCCAAAATCCGGGGTTATGACGCGTCTTATCCTAGTTGCCACATTTTCGAGATGGCAGCCCTACCTTGGTGGGAAGTTGGTTTCCATCCACGTTTTGATTTTCGGCTACACGGATGTAATCCACGCGCCAACACCCAGGAATATAATACTAGGATAACGGATAGAATACATATTATGTATGTAAATTTATATAGACATAAATATAAAACGTCCATGATATATTAGTAATAAATAATAATGTTTAATAGTAGTCTATTTTATTTTTAAATATTTTCTTTATCCCGCGACTTCATCCACGTATATTCTTTATTGTAAAAAAATCCCACAGGAACCTAAAATTTTCGAGATGAAAAGTATCTTATGTTAGATGACCTCCGTGACCGAGTGGTTTATACGTCGGGTTTTAAGGTGTCGCTTAAACATTAAATTTAACTTAAAAATCGACCTCGAAAGGTCCCGGGGCCAAATTCCGGTGGGGGCAGATGTTTGTGTGAAGATAATGAGCATTTTTAATCCAGTCATGGATGTTTTATATAATATATTTCTTTATAAATATACTTATACATATACTATATATTTTTCTTATAAATCACACTTAATATTATAAAGGCGAAAGTTTGTGAGTGTGTGAGTGTGTATGTTTGTTACTTCTTCACGTCTAAACGGCTGGAGCGATTTTAATAAAATTTGGTATGGAGTTAGCTGACACCCTTGATTAACACATAGGCTACTTTAATCCCGAAAAAATGTTAGGTTCCAGAGGGATTTTCAAGAAACTAATTTAACACAGACGAAGTCGCGGGCGACCTCTAGTAAAATTCTAGATTTGACGACCTCCATGTCCGAGTGGTTTGTACGCCGAGTTTCATGGTGTCGCCGACTCGAGAGCTCCCGGGTTCGAATCCCGGTGGGGGCAGATGTTTGTGTGATGAATACGAGTATTTGTACACCAGTCATGGATGTTTAATATGTATTTCTATATAAATATACTTATATACACAATGTACAGTATATGTATTCTATCCGTTACCCTAGTTAACAAGTCTACAGTGCTTACTTTGGGGCTAGGCTAATTAATGTGAGTGTTGGAAATATTTATTGTGTCTAGTATAGTGTAGTATAGTGGCTGGCAAATTTCATCCAAATTAGTTCAGCCGTTTTTGTATCTTTCATTATTTACAATTATAGTAAGATAAGTTGGATATACCAAACCAAATTTATGTTACAACGTATGATATGAACCTTCAAATGCATCCAGCCAGCGCTTAAAAAAAATATATAATAATAAACCTTCAAATAATATTGCAGTGACAACCGGGGAGGAGCTCGATGTCGCGCTAGTTGAAGTGAAGCAACTATCACAATGGTCAGTCATTGGATGGGTGACCGAAAATCTTCTATCTCGAAATCCTCCATGCTTCGGAAGGCACGTTAAGCCGTTGGTCCCGGCTGCATCTGCAGTCGTTAGTACCCTTCAATCCGCACTGGGCCCGCGTGGAGGGTCATGGCCCAATCTCCCTATTGCATCCACAGGGTACACCCGTGCCCCAGCAGTGGGGACATTAATAGACTGATGATGACAACCGGGTGGGTGTGGATTTGGATTTTCTTTACGTCGTCATATAATAGCCAAAACGCAAAATACAGTTATCCAGTACCCTTAGCACGAACCATTATCGAATTCGAATAGTTTGCGTGTGCGAAATATCACTGTCAAACGTGTACTGAATTTAAGTTCTCGTTACATCCGTTGTGGCGCTGCTGTTCAAGTTTCCATACAAAATTTGATATTGACATTTCGCTCTCGCAAACTTTTCGAATTCGATTTTGGTTCGTGCTAAGGGTGAAGCCAAACGAGCGTAATTTTGTGAGTTGTGAGGCGCTTATTTTCGGTCACTTATTTTACGTTCAACTGAATTTCTGTTGAGCTGCCATACGAACGTAATTTATTCAGTTACTATTGAGCGTTAGTACGGGGCGTTCGTGTCGTCGAGTGCAATGGATCCATTAAAATATTGTGTATTTACGAAGCATATTCAGAAGATGAAGCCAGAAAAAGAAACTGGGTAAACCCACTGAATAGTCAGAGGCTGATATGTGGACAGTTCCATACTTTATATGAACGATTATGTGCAAATCCAGATATGTTTGAAAAGTACTATCATATGCCATTACATGTTTTTCAAGAATTATTACACCACGCAACTTGTAACAAACTTTTGCTTCCCCACTCCCCTTCCTTGCCCTACCCTCACCCCGACCGAAATTCGGACGATCTTATGCGCATTGAGTCGGCAGACAACTCATTTTGCGTTGTCGTGTGGCACCAACTGCCTTTTTGTATGAAACCGAATGCAGCAGAATTTCTGCGACCGAAGTTCTGCGACTCACCACTCACAAAATTACGCTCGTTTGGCCTCACCCTAAGGGTACTGTATTCTCGTAGGCGCACGCCATGTTTAATTTCAAAGTGCGAAATGTAAACAACATAAATTTTTCTTCAATTACTACTTGAATAATTTCTACTTGGAATTCGGTGTCATCGATTCAAGATGGCAGGCGGCAGTTTGAAATGTGTAATTTGTGAGCAATTAAGGAAATTGTTTAGTTGCGCCGGAATCTGTCGATATTCGAGTTATCGATAGCTCTTTGGTAAAAGTTAAAACTGAGGTTTAGATACTTAACATTAACTTTGAATGACATTATAACTTTTATTTTTGAAGTTATACTTCTTTAGGCGCGTTATGAAAAAATGATGAGAGTGAAATTTTAAGATGCGCGCGCATCACTGTAACACAAAATTTCAACAGCATGAAGTTGGTCGCTTCATGCGTTACTTTTGTGTTTACCGCACATTAAGAAAATCTACCAACAAAATAGAAATAGAATCTCTATTTAGTGGGTGCTAACGACTGCATTGTGAAGGCCTATCAAAAGTATTTATTAATCTGGAACAACGGAACCAAAGCGCGATTCAGGAGACTACAGCGCCATCTCTTGACCATTGGTGTAGTAGAACCAAAAACCACATCTTTATTTTTTGGAATAAAGTAACAGTTATAGGTATTCATATTTACAATATCAAAAGTATTTATTAATCTGGAACAACGGAACCAAAGCGCGATTCAGGAGACTACAGCGCCATCTCTTGACCATTGGTGTAGTAGAACCAAAAACCACATCTTTATTTTTTGTAATAAAGTAACAGTTATAGGTATTCATATTTATAATATTTATCCACATGTTTCTAGTTTGTATATTCGGAATACGTGTTTGAGTTTCATACAAGTGCAAATCACATATGTTCTAATAAATTATATTCAGTAGCGATTTCAATTGAATATTTTGTTTATTTATTTATTTTTTCAAATTAAAACTGAACTTTATTGACTGTGTCCTTTTCCAGACTTTTTATTAATTTATTGTAATTAATTATTTGCATGCAATTAAAAACTAATTTTAAACGATGCCAAAGAAGGATAACTTCTCACGCGCCTACATAAGTACACGCACCGATTTTTTTTTCAGCATGTTACTTCCCGATGTTTAATTAGAACTAAAATTGCTAATTCTTCTTTAAAATGTTTAATACTTGTAAAGGTATTCATTTGACATTGAGGGTTACCTACAATGCGAAGAGATGGCGCTAACTTGCAGCATAAGAAAGGCTAGAAAGAATACGACACGGCCATCAGGGCCGCGGTAGCATAATGGTCGGTGCATTCGCCCGGATAGGTTCGAGTCCCGTCTGCTGCCTGGTCGGCGTGGAATTTATTCTAGTTATATTTTCTGTAGGTTTAAATGACATATTTCTTATTAGAAATATATTTATTTAAAAGGTTCATTTAACTTAAAATATTGCCAGACACTACTCGTCGGGTAAACCGCGAGATTTGACTAGGTAAGAGAATTGGACCGTCTTTCAAAATTGTATTTGTATTTTGCGCAAACAAAACATCAATTCGTTCATTGGTCACATGCTCAACTCTTCCATCTCAGCAAGTCGCCCGGTTTTCACCGATATACATATAAAACTTCATCAAAAGTCTTTGCAATGCGAGCATACAAAATAATATAAGGTATTTCATGCCATATTTAAAATAAAATAACACTACTTTTATACAATAAAAGAATCATTTTCGCATGTTTTCCATTTTTCAGATAAATGAAAATAAATAATCTGTATTCTAAAGAATATTTTGCAAGAAAAGATTTCAACGGGGACCAGACAGCAGACGGGACTCAAACCGCGCCCTCCGCTATCCGGGCGGATGCACTGACCATTATGCTACTGCGGCCCTAATTGTCCATGTCGAATTTTCTCTAGTGCTTCTTAGCCTGCCATGCAGAGCTATCTCTTCGCATTGTAGGTAACCCACAAAGTACTCGAAGAAGTACTAGACAAAATTCGAAACGGACAATTAGGGCGGCGGTAGAGGATAGCGGAGGGTGCGGGTTTGATTCCCGTCTGCTGCCTGGTCCGCGTGGAAATTATCTACTAACATATTCTTCAGATTTAAACATCAAGCAGTTAAATGCTTAAAAAATTGAAATTAACAAATCTGTAATTTCAAATATCGATAACTCAATAGACAACACTAAAACGTACCTCAGACTTGCAGGACATCGCTTCTTCGTTAACTACACGGAAAGTACACTTAACTTGAATAATATATTCGTGAAAATTACTGGCGCTGGACATTCGTTTGGCTACAGTTGATGTACGTCAGAAATGCTAGACAGTTGAATAAATTAAAGTAGAGCTTGCTGAGGATGTTGACCCGTGCTCATTTGTGACGGTGATCAATCACCTTCAACATATACTCCGTGAATATGGCACTTGCACGGAGTAGCCCCGTGATCATGGCGCTTGCACTTAGTAGCCCCGTGATCATGGCGCTTGCACGTAGTAGCCCCGTGATCATGGCGCTTGCACGGAGTAGCTCCGTGATCATGGCGCTTGCACGGAGTAGCTCCGTGATCATGGCGCTTGCAACAGTGCTAAAATATCGGAAACTCGCTAAAAACAAGGTACATGGTAATCATCCTGTAAATAACTTAAATTACTATAATCAGGCGCTCCAACTCGAGCGGAAAATCCGCTAAGCCCTACCTCTCTTTAAATCTAAATATCAAACAATAAATATATCATAATGGTCAGTGCGTTCGCCCGGATAGCGAAGGGTGCGGGTTCGAGTCCCGTCTGCTGCCTGGTCCGCGTGTTATTTTTTTCTAGTTATATTTTCTTTAGATTTAAACATCGAGCAGTTACATGCTTTAAAAAATAAAAAAATAATAGTAATTTATGTTTTTTTCTATAATGCAATTGAAACAACAGGAGATCTTACATTTTGTACATTAGAGTTAATGTTACAGAAAATTCGACACGGCCATCAATGCCGCGAGGTTTGAGTCCTGTCTCCCGTCTGGTCTGTGTGGATTTTTTCCTAGCAGTATAGCTAAATCCAGCAGTTAAATGCTTAAAAAAAATTACAGCTTTTTATCTTTTTTTTTTGGTTGTTTGACAAAAAAAAAATAAGTGTCCATTATTTTTTAACTGACTGACTAAATATAACTTTGTTAACTTAACCCTGTCATAATTTCTATTAACTCTACCTTGTTTAAAAATAAATTCTGAGCGGTGAGTAAATTTCGCAAATACGCCGATCAAGTTCTCGAGTCTATTTTAAGTAAGCTAAGAAATTATAAGATTACAGGGTTTTAATAAACAAACGTCCAATGTTTAAAAAAATACATTAACTTCAGAATCAAACAATAATAAAATTAGACTCCTTTTAAACTTATAAATTACTTAACCTAAACCATCTATAAGTACAATATAAAATCGGGGACCAAATTCAATTCCCTGTCTAAATAAAAAGTACGTCATCGGGAAAAGTGCGCCGGCAAACATTGCTTTAACACATACTTTTCTTCGATATCAAACAAGTCTAGACATGTCCAAAAGACTAAGACCTCTACTACTCCTATAAGTCTCCCTTCAGTTGTTCGAATCTGGACGGCAACAGAGGGAGGTGGTAGGTCTCCTTTCATTGGTCTTTGCTCAGGATAAGGGTGCATCCAGATTAACGGGGAGGTCGACAAAGAAATGCAATTAAATGTAAAATAGGGGCTGTTTCACACGATTGTTGACACGCCGTGACGAATGGGGGCCGGATAGGTGCCAGTCAATTGCTTTTTTTTTTCTTTGCTGTGATTTTCCATTTATTTGTTTGAGACTTACTTTAAAATTGAGGAAGGCAAAGAAAAATGAAATGTAACGGTTTTGTGTAACACCTCAAATAAACATTTGTTTCAAATATCTCTTAAAGATGCAACTTTTATGCTTTTATTGAAAAGTTTAATTGAAACGGTTTAAATTAAAGACATACAGATATTTAACTAATCATTACCACGTGTCTGATAAAATAAATAAATATTTCCAACACTCACACCAATTAGCCTAGCCCCAAAGTAAGCACTATAAGGCTTGTGTTATGGGATGCTAGGGTTACGGATAGAATACATATACAGTACATATATAAGTATATTTATATAGAAATAGATATTAAACATCCATGACTGGAGTACAAATGCTCGTGTTCATCACACAAACATCTGCCCCCACCGGGATGTGTACGTAGTAGCCTAAGGTCAGACGCGCTTGCCTTTAAGAAACCGATTCACTCGCGACTTGAAGAGCCCCAGATCATAGGTGACTGGAAACAGAGATTCCGGGAAAGAGTTCCACAACCTACATAATAAATAATAATTAAGTTAAAATTACATGTTATAAGGATGTTCAGGATTCTTTAACACGTTTTAAACTGATAGTTTAAAACGTGTAGTTGCGCGCGTAGAAGCGTAGCACAAGTAGCACAAATATCTCCCATATTTGTGCTACTTGTGCTACGCTTCTTTTCAAGCTGTATAAACTTAGATGGAATGCTCTGCCCGCTCACGTGTTCCCTTCCTCTTACAACCTGGGATCCTTTAAAAGAGGCGTGAAGAAGCAACATGCAGGCCGGCAGGGTGAGGATGGCTGGTGTGGCAGGTAGAACTGCTGTATCAGCTATCTTCGCGTCTGGACTTCACCTTCACTTAACATCAGGTGGGCTGAAGTCATTTTGTCGGACCTATCTATAAAAAAATAAAAAATAAAATGGGTGTGTGTACTTATGTAGGCGCGTGAGAAGTTATACTTCTTTGGCATCGTTTAAAATTAGTTTTTAATTGCATGCAAATAATTAATTACAATAAATTAATAAAAAGTCTGGAAAAGGACACAGTCAATAAAGTTCAGTTTTAATTTGAAAAAATAAATAAATAATCAAAATATTCAATTAAAATCGCTACTGAATATAATTTATTAGAACATATGTGATTTGCACTTGTATGAAACTCAAACACGTATTCCGAATATACAAACTAGAAACATGTGGATAAATATTAAAAATATGAATACCTATAACTGTTACTTTATTACAAAAAATAAAGATGTGGTTTTTGGTTCTACTACACCAATGGTCAAGAGATGGCGCTGTAGTCTCCTGAATCGCGCTTTGGTTCCGTTGTTCCAGATTAATAAATACTTTTGATAGGCCTTCACAATGCAGTCGTTAGCACCCACAAAATAGAGATTCTATTTCGCTGATAGATTTTCTTAATGTGCGGTAAACACAAAAGTAACAGCATGATGTTAAATTTTCATGCTGTTAATTTTTTGTGTTACAGTGATGCGCGCGCATCTTAAAATTTCACTCTCATCATTTTTTCATAACGCGCCTAAAGAAGTATAACTTCAAAAAGATTAAACAAAAAGGGAAGATACGGTACGCTCATACTAGCATCTAATAAAATATGATCCGACTCAACTACATAAGCAACTCTCACACACGCACACGTCTGCAAATAAACATTCAATCGAGCGAGCGAGACAGAACTGTACACTTCAACGCAGCGCGAGCGAAATGGCGAGTCTACGTCCGAGTCCTCACGGCTGTGTTGTTGTTGTCCTTTTATTGATAACAAAATGGCGATTACATTAATAACATTCACGACAAACCTTGAGTTTTGAGAAAAAAATGTTTTAAAAGTTTTACGCATGAAAAGTATTGCCGAGGCATGTGATTTGATTTTGAACTATTTGTGTTTTTTATAAAAACATCAAAGGCATTGTTTTATTTTTATATCACAGAATATATGCAATCTATATATAAAACTCTAAGGTTACTGACTGACATAGTGATCTATCAACGCACAGCCCAAACCACTGGATGGATCGGGCTGAAATTTGGCATGCAGGTAGATGTTATGACGTAGGCATCCACTAAGAAAGGATTTTGATCAATTCTACCCCCAAGGGGATAAAATAGGGAATGAAAGTTTGTATGAAACTTTGTCAATTTTAAACCGATCGGGCTAAGACTTTGCATGCAGGTATAAGAAGAATTATAGATGAATGTCATTGTGTATAATACAAGCCTGAGAACTAAAACTGTAGCCTACACTTCAGCTCTACACCGAAGCGAAGGCGGGCCGCTAGTAATTTTATATTGAGTGCACATGCAGCGTGTTTGAATGCCCAATTGTGACTAAAGCGAATTGTGGTCATGCACCACTATTTAAGAGGATCACTTTTGAGCCTTTACTATCATGTCCTTTTGTTTTAATCAAAGTCTATAAGCCTACAAGATTTCTAACTCCTGATAATGGATGTGGGTCCTAATAGCTGTAACACAGTTCTATATACTGATATAGCTATTAACGATTCTAAATTATCTAAGTAATTTAAAATTAGTTCCAAAGATATATTTTCATTTTGATTTTCGATTATTTAATGGAATGGAATTTCGGAATCGGATTATAGTACAGATAAATTTGTATGGCATTTTCACGAAAAACAATCCAATACTACTGTAAAATTTCAAATGTATATTCATCTATAACCGTTACCCCTATTGAACTTTTTAAAAGAACATCCAATAATTTAGTTTTTTTTAAGTTATTAAATGACAAATAAAAAAACTTTGTCTCGCAATTTACGTAAAAATATTTTTTCTGGCAAAGGACTATGACGTTTGGATTACAGAGGTTAGGTATTCGGATTATAGATCTCTTGATGTATGTATCAATACCTAGTGCTAAGTTTACCCAATTTAACATAATAGTTTACGTTGCACATTATTGATTTAGCTAAAGTCCCTTCTTTACTTTTACCTGCCATAAATCCTGTTGTTTTGCAAGCAAGTTGGTATGGTATTGTATCGCTTCCGAAGCGATTATCTATTCATAAAACGGAAAGTTTGGGAGCGGGGAGATGCTTAACGGACCGACTGAGCTTACGAGATTTATGCATTTTAAATTTACTGACGAAGTGTGTTCTGTTAACAACATGCGATCCGACTACGGTACGATACGACTCGTAGCGAAGACTTTGATTTTATGAGATAAGAATTTAGGTAAAGGAACATATAATAATTTAGTCAAACCTTTAATCATTTCTTCTGACTAAGAGAAAGCTGGTTATTATAAATTTAGTTGTAAACGAATTCATTCTTGTAGGTACCCAAAGATCCGTGGTAGAATCCTTAACGGGGACCCTGCGGCTCCGCACTAAGCAGTGTAGAGGTATTCGCAGGACTTTTTTAGCGGATATTATGCTGTAAAGCGCCCGTAAGAGTTGCGGGGTCCTCGGTGGGCAGCCACTGGGGGGTCCGTAAGACTTGCGGGAGCCAGGTGTGAGGTCCGTTCGGTGGTGTGCCTCTTGAAGCCGCCGTCGTCTGTAAAAAGATTTTTTACCTGCGTTAAAAAAAAGGTTCCCAAAGGTAAATGTTTTTAAAAAAGTATATTCTTTGAATAATAAAATTATGTTGTACTAGACGGTAAAAAATTAAGTCAAGCGCATAATAAGTAGAGCCACGGAGAAAATCTAGGCCTGAGTCTTGTATTTTTATACTTTTTGAGTTCGTGAGAACTTAATAACTGAAACCATTACGGAACAAGGGAATAATAAGTTTAGCCTAGGTGAGAGTGATACAACGGCAAATCTTTCTGCCGTATCAGTACCCTGTCTTTACAACTGGTTCCTTAGCACGAACCGACATGAAATTCCAATTGTTGAATTAGATCTCGGTACGCGTCAAAGGTCAAGAAGTTTTGAATTGAAACTTTAACAGCGCGACACCGGCGTTATGGGACTTTTTAGCGGGATCGGGAAGCGTCAGTTTAGCAGTTTTGTTTTTCTTGTTAAAAATTGTGTTGTGGCGGATATTAGTGTCTAAAAATAACCACAAAGTGTTCGGGAATATGCACAAGTGTTGGCAAGTGAAACAAAATAGCGGAAAGTGTCTTTCGACGTTCCCTCGAGAAGTTCACGGGGAGGTTCCAGTAAATCCCCACACTTTTACTGAAACATAGGGAAAGGGGGATGGACTTGACTGCCACTTACTTTGACTTGATTTATTACTTTGACCACGAGTGCTATAGAATTTGTAAATATTGGCACTTGACATTGGCTAAATGCACAAGTCGTGCGAAGCCATTTAGAAGAAAAACCTAACCTTTCATAAAAGCTTCTTGACATTTGACTTGTTTATAGATCGAATTCGATATTGGATCGTGCTAATGGTACTTGATTCCATTCACACATCTCTTATCTATTAGCAAGTCCGTCCGTCCGTCTGTCTGTGGTGCTGTTTCAGCGGCCAAACCGTAAGAGATAGATAAAGAGAATATTTAAGTTATAAGTTAAGAATAGTCTGATAAGACTACAAACCGGATTTGAGTAACGTAGCACTTCCGGTTTTCGAGAAATCACAAATTTCAAACGAAACCACACAAAATCTCCGAAGTTCTCAATTAATTAAATACATTTTTTTTTCTTTTTTTTAAATCAGGTTTTGGTGAACATTTGGTTCACTGGTTTGCTAGTTTGTACATAATATCAGGTCACCTTGCTGGGCTTTATTTTTTTTTATTTCTATAATCACGCAGTAATAAACAAATCTACTCTATTTTAGTACAAGAACAATGGAAAATACCCTTTTACTAAATCTTTTTAGTGTAATCTCCGAAGTTGCGATTTACGATTCGTATAAGGAAAGCCAATTTAATTTGAATGAGAATATCTGCGCGGGTCGTCGGAGCTAAATTACTTCAGTTTCGTTGGTCAAAGGTCCTACTTAATGGGATGAGGTGAAACCGCTCGATTCGCTCTTGTCTTTAGCTGAAGGAGCTCAGGAATTGACTATTAAGTACCATTAGGCAATGAAGTAATTATTCTTATGTTTTTATTTATTTTTAAGCATTTAACTGCTAGATGTTTAAATCTAAAGAAAAGTTTACTAGGAAAAAATCCACGCGGACCAGGCAGCGGACGGGACTCGAACCCGCACCCTTCGCAATCCGGGGGCGAATGCACTGACCATTATGCTACCACGGCCCTATTCGCCGCGTCGAAATTTTCCCAGCCTTAAGCTGCAAGGCAGCGCCTTCTCTTCGCATTGTAGGAATTTTTTTTTTTCTAGTAAACTTTTCTTAAGTAATTATTTATTTCGTAAATAATGCCCGCATACAGAGACTTTACTAATTCTTAAATTTAATTAAAATTGAAAATTTCTTTCACTTACCTTGCGCTATAGAAAGGCAGCAGTACAAAAATGAAATACAAAAAACAATAAAATGGCATTAAAACCGGCCACCGTAGTTACCACAATATATTACAGGTGTCTTTATTTTTAGCAACAATTTCTTCTAATTCACCGTTAACCGTTATAATTTTGCTTAAAAGTTCACGAACAGTACTATCACTATGATTATGATGAAAATAGTTCAGCTTTTGGAAGACAAATATTACCTTAAATCAAAGAAAGTGGCATTTTTTTTTAAATTAATCTTAAAATAATTTTATTTCCGTTTGTGGGTAACACTTTTAATGTGATTCTAAACTAAGTAGAAACGTAGAACAACAAACACCCAGCTACTAATTATTTCGGTTCGCCGCACATTAATAAGCGTGATAAGGAAGTCCGGAAAAGTCCACAAAACATGAACACATTCCGCAAAACATCTGTTGGTTATTCCTAGGGTGACCATGAATCTGACGCTAGCCGGAATTTGTTCAATATATAATATTAAGATTTAGGATTTAGTAATAGAACAGTGTCGTCGATAATTTACCATAATACTGTGGGTGGGACTACATTCCAAATGAATGTCATACCTAATTCAAGTATTTTTTTTAATGCTATTATAATAAAATTCTTGCAGCACTGAGTATTTGGTAATTATCATCATCATAAAATTAATATTACTACTGCGGTCATAAGCTTTGCCGTGGTTGGAATACAGAGATTGACCCATCACGCGGGCCCAGTGCGGATTATTGGGTGCTATAGTAAAGAGTTTAGACGAGACTAACGTTTTTTTTAAATAAATAAATAAATAAATAAAATAAAAAAATATTTCCACCACTCACACCAATTAGCCTAACCCCAAAGTAAGCACTGTAAGGCTTGTGTTATGGGATACTAGGGTAAAGGATAGAATACATATACAGTACATATATAAATATCATCATCATCATCAGCCTATTAATGTCCCCACTGCTGGGGCACAGGCCTTCCCTGTGGATGGAATAGGGAGATTGGGCCATGACCCACCACGCGGGCCCATTGCGGATTGGTGATATTTAAATAGAAATACATAATAAACATCCATGGCTGTAGTACAAATGCTCGAATTCATCACACAAACATCTGCCCCCATCGGGATTCGAACCCGGGACCTCTCGAGTCAGCGACGCCATGAAACCCGGCGTACAAACCACTCGGCCACGGAGGTCGTCAATGCTATAACGTGTAAGCACAGCGTTTAGCCATTATCTGGGGCGCCTAATAAGTGTGAGAGTGGTAAATATTTTTGGAGTATACTCTTTAAGAATCGATTTGCATATATAAAGGGGCCCCTTATATAGGTATGAGAAAAATGAGAGGAGTAAAATCTTTGGATGAATGACCTCGTTACATTTTTGGTGCGCATCCTATGTCGCGCAACTTTGACAAACAAAGATGACGGATTGACATTAATAATGTTTTTAAAATCTAAACTGAATTTACATATTGTTTCTGATAGAGCAATGGGGACAACGAGGTATGGTACAACCATTGATGCGGTATTTTCAAGTTTCGTGAACCACGTATCTACGAATGTCCATGTGTCTTATTTTAGTTACCATAAACCACAATGTGGACAATGTTGATTTAATTAATATTTAAACAAATGATAATAGTCTGATAATAATAATTACATAATTTATCAACATTCCTAATGATATATTCATGCACATCTGAAATTGACTATTGTAAAAAGTTTAATGTAAAATATTTCGTCGATTAGTTATAATAAATGTATATGAAATGAATTAATATATATTTATATATGTATATTATTTTCATTAATTTGTTAATTTACCCTTTCATACAGTATCAATCTTTTTTAAGTTAAATAAACTCTTTTTGCGTCTGGTTAGACTATCGAACTTAAGGAGTAAACTCCAGTCGTGCGTCGGAGCTGACACACACAATTTTTTATTTTCTCTTTTCTTGTCCCAAGTATGCAGTGTTACTGGTCTCCCTAGTTCGGCCAGTCCGCATCTCCGTGATTGATGAGCGTGCGTCCTCGAAGACTGATGCAGCATCACGGCCGACCTGCGGCATTGCTCGCTCCATCACACCCGCATTAGTTTATTGCGAAACTAATAAATAAACCACTTATGTATAGTATCTGCTAGTAACAATTTGAGAGAACTTACGACGAGACCGTCTAACTCGTAAATATAAAAGCTTACATGTTTTATGAAATCAATCTTTTGAGGGATTTTGATGAGTGATACGTGAGGAGCTCGATGGCGCAGGTGGTTAGCGCGTTCGGCTGCGATCGTTGTGGTTAAGCAACTTTCGCAGTGGTCGCTCATTGGATGGGTGACCAAAAATTTACTATCTCGAGCTCCTCCGTGCTTCGGAAGGCACGTTAAGCCGTTGGTCCCGGCTGCATCTTCAGTCGTTAGCACCCACCAATCCGCACTGGGCCCGCGTGGTGGGTCATGGCCCAATCTCCCTATTCCATCCATAGGGAAAGCCTGTGCGCCAGAAGTGGGGACATAAAGAGGCTGATGATGATGAGTGAGACGTCCTTTAAGTTGTTCGCTTAGCGATGTGCGATTTCGAATAATACTAATACTAATCATTCGACTAAGTCGACTGCGCTTTATATCATTCGACTAAGTCGATTGCGCTTTATATTATTCGACTAGAGTTGAAGGTATCGGGCGGCGCGCGTCGCACGCAGCGACGTTCGTTGACGACGAAGTTGAGATGCCGTTGTTCTGTCAATTTACCGGATAAATAGGTGTTCTGTCACAATAAAATCAAGAAATAATAAACAAATTCAATGGGTAATATAGTTTTCACTGCAAAAATAATAATTAATAACATATACAAGACTATCGTGGCAGGCGCCAAGTACGAACATACGGAAACTAACTGAACTAAGGCAAATGATGAACCAACGAATGAATAACCTAACCTTAATCGTTGCGCTCTTGTAAAGGACATTGGGCAAAAATGTATGGACGCTGCACCCACGTCCGCCACGGTTTAAACTACATTTAAATCTAAAGAAAATATAACTAGAAAAAATTCCACGCGGACCAGGCAGCAGACGGGACTCGAACCCGCACCCTTCGCAATCCGGGCGAATGCACTGACCAATTATGCTACCGCGGCCCTCACCTATAATGCGAAGAGATGGCGCTGCCTTGCAGCTTAAGAATAGCTAGAAAGAATTTCGACGCGGTCCGTGAGGGCCGCGGTAGCATAATTGGTCAGTGCATTCGCCCGGATTGCGAAGGGTGCGGGTTCGAGTCCCGTCTGCTGCCTGGTCCGCGTGGAATTTTTTCTAGTTATATTTTCTTTAGATTTAAACATCAAGCAGTTACATGCTTTAAAAATAATAAAAAATTAAACTACATTTGTTTGAAAGGTATTATAGTCATGATCATTTGTGCCAAAGCGCATCAAATTCTATCCCGGGAGTTTTTAGTTATTATAAGTTAAATAAGTACAAGTCTATGACGAACGAACATTAATGAAACAAGGGAAGTAATTTAGTTAGTTCGACACTACATAGGGGGCTCGCGTATTATGGGAGTACTTCACCAGGTTCAAGGGTTTGACAAAACCGATAATTGTGTTCCAATGTCCAAAGCGTGTTAGATAAAAATCAATCGAGTGACAGGGAGTGCACAATCACAACGAAGTAAGATTAGTCGACTATTTGCAACTGCAAGTCCTTGAACCCCTATACTGATTTACTGATTTTACTTCAACCCCGTAAACCGTTTTGAGGTGGCTCAGTAAGTGCAAGCGCAGGATGGATCGGCAGGCTTTGTCGTATATCTGGTTGTTTAATATGATATGGCATATTATTATGGTTACTAATAATATAAAATAAAGGTACTATAAAATGAATTTATTTAGCTACTTAAATATGCCCATCTGTCATATCTTTTGACTAGGTACCAGGATATTTTTTACGGTGTCATATCTTTTGACTCCCATGATATTTTTTTACGGTGTCATAATAAAAAAGGCTAGTTTTTCATAGATCTATCGATTCATACTAATTACATTGTTGGCGGAGCTGGTTGCGTTTTGCCCATTGTCCTTTGACATTAGTATTACTAATTAGTAGTCGTTATTCGAATAATGACATTAGTATACTACTAATTTGCCTTCCGAATAGCCAAATTAGTAGTTGCTAATTAGTCGAAAGGTAAAATCATTCGTATTCGCGCATCGCTATTCGCTGGTCGCGTTTTAGAGTCAGTACGTGCGCGCTTTGAATGCCGCTTTGAGGAATGTGCTAGTGTATAGAAACGCAAACACAGCTCGAGCTAATATTTACTTTTCCTATTTGTTTCATAGGTTTTCACGCACATCATCATCATCATCATCATCAGCCTATTAATGTCCCCACTGCTGGGGCACAGGCCTTCCCTATGGATGGAATAGGGAGTTTGGGCCATGACCCACCACGCGGGCCCAGTGCGGATTGGTGGGTGCTAACGACTGCAAATGCAGCCGGGACCAACGGCTTAACGTACCTTCCGAAGCACGGAGGAGCTCGAGATAGTAATTTTTTGGTCACCCATCCAATGACCGACCACTGCGAAAGTTGCTTAACTTCAACGATCGCAGCCGAACGCGCTAGCCACCTGCGCCATCGAGCTCCTCATTAAATAAAACTAACAAACAATCAGACACGCTGGCCCCTTCCCATCTACATGGAACCAACAACAGAGCTGGTGCGGCTTGTGAAGCGGCTGAAAAAGCAAAAGCAAATACAGGGGTCTAGGCTCCGAATATGATTTTGTTCCGTTCGGTTTCGAGACCCTTGGTCCATAGGGTCTTAGCGCTTTAAGGCTATTTAAGGAAATAGCAAAAAGGTTAGTCGACGTCACAGGAGACCGAAGAGCTGGCAGCTACCTCGGACAAAGAATTAGTCTAGCCATTCAAAGGGGTAACGCTGCCCGTATCTTCGGATCCTTGCCTATATATTTGCCTATAAATACTAGAACAATAAAATTAAAAACCTTAAAAATAAAATTAATAACTAAAATATATTATTAAAAGGAGTCCCTTTAGGCAAGGATCCGAAGATACTGGCAGCGTTACCCCTTTGAATGGCTAGACTAATTCTTTGTCCGAGGTAGCTGCCAGCTCTTCGGTCTCCTGTGATGTCGACTAACTTTTTTGCTACTAGAGTAATTATGTAATTAGATTGTTATCTTAGAATATTTTCATTATAATATTATACAATAAATATTTTAAATGTAAAAAAATAAAACTAGTTTGTACGGATTAGATGTACTGATTTATTTATTTATTGACGTTTCGCAAAGTTCATTTAACAAGGTTCATGTTTGGTTATCGGTTGTAAGTGTACCTTTATAACCACAATAGTCAGAGATTAGTCAGCAAAAAAATCTTTAGATAGTAACAGCTAGCAGTTAAATAATTTAAAAAATAAAAATATATAGTGATATTTCCTGCTATATAAAGGATAATGTTATTTTGTTAATGTGCCCACCCTCTGCGTTTTATCAACTCATCCTGCATTAAATGCTATTCATCTCTACAAACAAGAAAAATAAAACGAAAGCCTTATTAAAAATCGTTTCATCACGATCAAACATCTTTTGAGTGATACAACCAATTTGGGCGTATTTTGTCTACACAGATACAGCTCTTTAGTGAAAATTAAGAACTTGGTAATTGCAATAAAAAATCCATCACAAAGGATCTTTTCCCGCCCCTGCGAAGACAGGAAAAAAATTGAAGGTGTGTTTTCACAGGGAAAGTGATTTCGCTTGTGCAAAGAGGGTGTTGAGGGTCGCAAGGTGCACCCCTTGCGCTGCCAGGGATGATATTAAGCGAGAAGTGAGTATGGGTAACGAAAGGTATAACCAGGACATTCCCGGCCTTACTACAAAATGTAGTGTAGAATTTTGTGACGCAGGCAAAAACTCTGTTTACAGACGACGGCGCCTTTAAGAGGCACACCGCCGAACGGACCTCACACCTGGCTCCCGCAAACCTTACGAGCCCCCACAGTGGCTGCCCACTGAGGACCCCGTAACCCTTACGGGCGCTTTACGGCATAATATCCGCTAAAAACCCTGCGAATACCCTCTAAACTTTACCGTTTAGGGATTCTTCCGCGTCTCCGCACCTAGCAGCCTCCCGGCCTAGCGGGGCTCCACGGCAGGGGTCTCCCGAGGTATTTCGGGGACCCCGCAGACGTGCGCAGGATGGCCCGCGCGTGGGGGCTGAATACGCGGCCTAGTGCCCATCGTACCGCCCTCGTCCGCTGCGGAGAGCTACTTGGGCGTGCCCGTGTCGCCCCCCTCTTTGCAGGACAGAACTACAAGATGGGGGCTGCCGTCACGGGATCCCTCGGTGGCCGACACGGCTGACTAAACCTGGACTAAAACGGATGCTGTCGCTTTTGTTTGCTAAAACGAAGATAAAGAGTATTAGGTTTAAGCCAAATGTTTATATAAATAACACGTAACTTGAATTTGGCTGTAGGTATTAAAATGTAAATCGCATTGTTACTACAGTTAATAAAAGCTTTTGGAAGTGTACATTTTTTTATGTATGAGATATTTAGAACTTTTTATGAAAAAAAAATACTACGCAATAAGATGTGTAAACCTAGTAACAAAAAAGAAGTAAAAATGACTAACTAGCTATTGGTCACCAATTGGTTAAAATAAGACTAAATTTAAATCTGATATTATTTTAAGGTAGGTTTGAATAAAATAAATCTGATATTATTGAATACAGGACTATAGCTTTTTTTAAACAGTGCTAAATAGAAAGAGTTTGTGCAGCAGAGTAGTGAAAATTGGGTTTTTTTTTATTTATTTGCGTAGGTTTTTTTCCGAAAATAGTAAGAAAGGTACAATAGCTTCCAAAATTTCATTTCTCCTCTTTTTATTTGGCATGTTTTCCCGCACACCAGACATTTAAGAAAACACTTATTGAACTTGTATAAATTCAATTCTTCTTTTATTCCTTCTGACACCTACGGATTTAAAATTGTATGAAAATAGAGATTTCTAAGTAATCCCCCTGTAGCATGAACACCACAATAGGGATGATGACTAATTTTTTTTCTTCGTTTATCAGGTAGATTATCAAAAAGTATTGTATATGTGTATTGTCTTTTCTCATATAATATAAAGATTGCAGAGATATATTGATTTGAAAAGTGGCATGACGTCACGTTATGGTACAATTTTTACTTAAAAGTGACGTCACGAGCCCCTACTCCCAACTTTGACGCGCTTTATCTTTCTCATTTTTCGGTTGATTGCCCGAAGAAAATATACGTGTCCATTATTTTTTGATCATCTAACTGACGGACTAAATAGAAATTCGTTTACTTTACCCCGTCATCATGCCTATTTACATTATATCACGTTTTATATTACGTCTAACTGTCAAACTCCATATTATAATTTAACACTTGCGCGTGATAAAAACGAGTTACTTATTGTTACGTGTCGGGATGGGGTTCGAAATTATATGCCAGTTCACGCTTGACAGTTCTTTATTCACCACACAGTTCACACAATTATCACACAATATTAATTACAAAACACTCACTAAACACTGTATTTCACTATACAAGTCTCTAAACAATCTCACTTGAACACTTTTGTTGCACTTTGATCGCCTTTGGATTCGCTCCGAAATCGCTGTTGAAACTCAACTGTCTCTGCGCGGCGTCAATCGCGCTTATATAATTATATACGCCGATCGACGCATTCTAGAAAGTACCTGTTAAATTGAGAATTAGCTAGCACCCGCGAGTACGAAATACCTACTTATACCTACGCAGGTAACGCGCATAACTTGTAAACAAGTGCAGATGTCGTTGCACTTTCTCCCTTATACTGCATAAGGCTCATTTTAGAATGCCGCCTTACTCGACCTCTATCGCGACCCGCGGTGATCTGGCAAATTCGATCTCTAGCACTTTCCCGGTTCCGTTTCGAGAGCGTTTGTGACAATATCATATCGCGTGCTCATGCTCGGGGGCATGTCCGCACTAATCTTTCGCGGCTGTTTTTATGTAATGCGGCTAGAATGACAGTTTGATTCACTTAGCCCGAGTTACACAGTATGAACGCGCTACCTAGCGGAGCGGAGGGGACTCCTCCGTCCCCGGTCCGCCCGTCGCGTCACCGTTACCGACGCTGTAAGCTGAGCGCTTTTCAAACGCGGTTTTTTAATGAATTGACAGTTTTATGTTTGTTTTTTTTTTCATTTTTCCTTCAATCCTCTTTGCTTTATGAATAGACTTAAAGAAAAACAAACGATGAGCGAATGAAAAGAAACTTTTTTAGTTTTAGGGTGTGTATGCGTAATTTGTGGAGTATTTTATTTTAAATATAGTGGAGGCTGTTGCATAAATAGGGGTTTGACAGTAGTATCAGACGAGTGTTTTAATACCCAGCTAAACCGTTGCATACAAGACGTTATCTACAGGCATATATTATACTAGCTGACCCAGCGAACTTCGTACCGCCCTAAAAAAATAGGGGTTGTCCAGCGGACAAAATTGTGAATCTAAACCATTCTCAGATCCCCTTGAACACACACAAAAAATTTCATCAAAATAGGTCCAGTCGTTTAAGAGAAGTTCAGTGACATACACACTCACAGAAGAATGATATATATAAAGATGTATCCTCTATTGTAAAAGATTCAGAAACCATGGGGCGTTCTAAGAACTTAAAATACATGAAGTTTCGGTGCTTTAAACAAACTTTAAACATTTTGCGCATGAATGACAATGTACATTTTTTTAAAGTTCATTCCAATGACAAATGTTATTGCTCAATACCAATTGAGAAGCTGGTAAAAAAACGGTATAATTACACATCTGGTCAAACTACTTTTTTTACAGTCCGGAGGTTACGGACCCGTTGAATTTGAATCTTAAATAAATTTGTAATCATAACCGCCTAAAACAGTGTCAAAATTATTAAATTCATAAATGAAAAACCATGCCAAAAGCTCACTGGACGTACGTCATTCAGTTTTATAGAGCCGCTGTAAAAAAAAATATCAAGGTCTCCCGCCGTAGATTTACGATCCGATGGCGTAGCTTACTGCTAAACAGTTATTTTACTGTTAGATGTTTGAACCTAAGGAGAATTTTTTCTAGAAATAAATCCACGCTATGAAAACAATGCCACAACTGACGACCTCTGTGCCGCGAGTAGTATGTACGCCGTTTCAAAGTATCGCCCACTCCAAAGTATAAAATATACTTATAAGTAACATTATATGCATTCATACCGTTACCCTAGTATCCCATAACACAAGACTTAAACTTTTTACGTTGGGGCTGGGCTAATTCGTAAATCATGTAATGAAAGGTGACTTCATGAATCATCTCTGTAGTCATTTTTCAACTTGACATCACTCTAAATATGAAAACAGGGGGAAAAACAGCCCTTGCTGAGTTTCTTGCCGGTTCTTCTCAGTACAAGGTCTCCCGCCATAGACTTACGAACCGATGGCGTAGTTTCTAGACATTCATGAGTACTTGTAACAGCCTTAACTGAATAAATAATTTTGATTGATTGATTGAGGCAAATTGACGTACGTTATTGAAGTCCCCACTGCTGGGCCACAGGCTTCCCTTATAGATGGAATAGGGAGATTGGGCCATGACCCACCACGCGGGCCCGGGCGGGGCGGATCGGTAGGTGCTAATGACTGCAGATGCAGCTAGGACCAATGGCTTAACGTGCCTTCTGAAACACGGAGGAGCTCGAGATAGTAAATTTTTGGTCACCCATCCAATGGCCGACCACTGCGAAAGTAGCTTAACTTCAACGATCGCAGCCGAACGCGCTACCCTTGATATAACTTTGACTCAATTGGATATAATTGGAGTAGTCTTAAATTCTATTGAAATTGTGATTTTATCAGCTTTTCAATTGCTTTACACAATTTTATATATAAATAAACGTACGTAAGATCTTTAAGTTGTAAAGATGCTGGCACCATTTATCACTTGTCTATTCGGGAATGTCCAGAGGCTACAAAATAGATGAACTAATGGCGACAGACACTGCGACCGTTTTCAAAGGCTGTCGCCCAACCCTTATGCAAAACATCTTATTTGTGTGTCATAGGACTGTTCCTTGACTTAGCGCTAATGCTAGATGAGACAGGATATTTTAAAAGCTTTTTTAGTTATGAAAGTATTACCTACAACTTTGGTTTTTTTAACACACAGCAATAATTATAATCAATATCATTTATAATGCGATTCAAATAAGAATAGGAAAGCCAATGACCTCTATTTGTCAAATGCCGCTTGAAAAGTACGGTTTGGAAAAAAAACTTGGAACCCATTTTAGCACTCCGCTAATTGAATAATAAAAACCAAACATTTGTAAACAAACATTAACAAATATTGATAATTATAATCGGTTGTTTTTTTTCACTTATTGAGCTTTGGCCATGAATGGTTGATAACCTAAATCGTCAACCAAATGTCACTTTAAGTTGCGCTCAGAAACTCGATTTCAAACTTTCGTTTACGTAAAGGATGCATGTTCTTATGTGACATAGTAATAGTGCATGATTATTATTCATATCCAATCCGGCGGTAATGCAGAGATGAGCGGAAAAGAAGAGCTAGAGTCTGATTAATGTTTTTTCTCACAGTCTAAATAAATAAATATTATTAAAAATCGGTGTTTTTTTTTTCTCAATCTCTGTAAAAAAAGTTATTAAAAAGATCTGATGCATTTTCTGACTTAATATTAGTAAATAAGTTGTATTAAATAAAAACTTTTTTTTGCTCACTCTACCTATTTAGTTTGGATTGACAGCTATGACATCACAATATGGCGCCCAGTCGGTCCTATTCTTAGTTGAATCGCATTATATTCAGTTAAGGCTGTTATAATCACTCATGAATGTCCAGAAGCTACGTCATCGGTTCGTAAAAAAACGACGGGAATCCTTGTACTGAAAAGAACCGGCAAGAAACTCAGCAAGGGCTGTTTCTTTTCCCTGTTTTATTATTTACAGAGTCGTCAAATTGAAAAATGACTACACAGATGATTCATGAAGTCACCTTTCATTACATTATTTGAGAATTAGCCCAGCCCCAACGTAAAAAGTTTAAGCCTTGTGTTATGGGATACTAGGGTAACGGAATGAATACATATAATGTTACATAATGGTATTTGACAGTATTAAAAATAAAGTGCCAATTGTTAGCATCTGTGTTTAGAATGAATATTGGCAGGGGTTTTTACTATTTTTACAAAAAAAAATATTCATTATTTTACTAAAAACCCACGAAAAAGATAATAGTTTTCTTATCCTTTGTCACGTGACCCAAAACGCTTGGGATTGGCGGAGCCTAAAATGACGTCACACGCAAGTAAACTTCCGGTTAAAGTGACATTACATTGTATCGTTTGACGTTTTAATAACAGTCGTGTGACGTCACACACCAGTAAGACGCCTTATTGTCCAGAGAAACGTTTCCGCGGCAACTTGAAAATGGAGTTTTTGATTTGGTTATTTTTACTGAAATACACAACAGAATGATGAATATGAACTTTTTACGGATTCCATTAACATTAGTCAATAACGTCAGATCGTTTTCTAAAACTTATCAAATACCCTTATATAAGTATATTTTATACTTTGCTACTCCAAAGTTACTTATATACGGCGATACTTTGAAACGGCGTACAGACTACTCGCGCCACAGAGGTCGTCAGTTATGTCATTATTTTCATCGCGTGGATTTATTTCTAGCAAAAATTCTCCTTAGATTCAAACATCTAGCAGTTAAATAACTGTTACTTTCTAGTAAAAATATTATTTAAAGAAAAAAATCCACGCGAAGAAAGAAGTTCTTTTGATTTAAACATTTATCAGTTAAATGCTATAAAATAAAAATATAACTTTAATTGTTATTTCTTCTTTCAAACGCTTAATACTTGTAAAGGTTTTCATTTGACATTGTGGGTTAATTGTGGCTACAATGCGAAGGGATGGCGCTGCCTTGCAGCCTAAGAAGTACAAGAGAAAATTCTACACGGCCATCAGAGCCGCGGTAGCATAATGGTCAATTCATTAGCCCGGTAGCGAAGGATGTGGGTTCGAGTCCCGTTTGCTGCCTAGACCGTATGCTGTTGGTCGCAGATGACCTTTACAGTGTCACCGGGTTTGGGGACGGCGAGATCTTAAGAGGACCTCAAGCCGAGAATAATTGGCAAGTGCCTCTAGAGGTATTCCAGGTGGATGGCGTCTCCTCTCCGTCTGGAGCCTCTAGACCACTCGAACCTGAGGGGGTCGGCTCAACTAGAGGGCGTCTCTGGGACTCGGACCTCGGCTCTAGTTAGCCGTTGTCGTGGGGGGCGGGGAAAAACGCCCAGGTACGTACCTGACCTGGTATAGCGTGTCGTGTGTAGACCGGGTCTTCGCACTCTTATCCTACGGGTGCGGTGTCTGCCTAATACTAAGCTAGTGTGCACGTTTGCTAGCTGTGTAGTGTTGGTATTTGTGGCCTGTGTGGGAGGAATTGGAGGCGCGTAGGCGCGGGTGATTTCGTCATCGGGGTAGTCTAAGACGTGTCTAGGCCGACGCACGGAGGGAGCCTGGACCACGTGATTTTTTTAGTAAATATTTTCATTATCTTAATGTCAATCATCAACATCATCAGCCTATTAATGTCCCCACTGCTGGGGCACAGGCCTTCCCTATGGATGGAATAGGGAGATTGGGCCATGACCCACCACGCGGGCCCAAGGCGGATTGGTGGGTGCTAACGACTGCAAATGCAGCCGGGACCAACAGCTTAACGTGCCTTCCGAAGCGCGGAGGATCTCGAGATAGTAAATTTTTGGTCACCCATCCAATGACCGACCACTGCGAACTTCAACGATCGCAGCCGAACGCGCTAGCCACCTGCGCCATCGAGCTCCTCAATTAATGTCAATAAATGAGGTATTACATAATTTGATCCCCCCTTCCCGTTTCCACCACCGGACGACCAGGCGCGGCGAGGGCTTCCACCCTAATGTTGTCGAAGTTCCTCCCATTCGCACGAAGCGATTTGCTTCGGCCTTCATTATGCGAACGGCTAGGGAGTGGAACTCCTTGCCGAGGTCTGTTTTCCCGGACCAATATAATCTGGACATCTTCAAGGCCAGAGTGAACAGGCTTCCAGGCAGGCGTGTACCATCCTATGCCTCATCATCGCTTTCCATCAGGTGAGATTGTGGGCAAAGGCATTGCCTATTTTGCATAAAAAAAAATATGTCTCTTCCACCCGCGTCGCTAGATGCGTGTCGGCAATATTGGCACGAACGCGCGCACCTCCCACCCACTCGCCCGCTAGCCGCACGCGGTTTCGCAATTTCGGACGAACAGTCCGCGCTGTCCGCAGGCGACGACAGCGCATTCATTACGTGTTGAGATGCCATTGAAATGTTGACGGCTATCAGCTATCATGAACACCGTTCATAGTGTACATTTTTTTCTTTTTCTTCTTTTTTGAAGTTATACTTCTTTAGGCGCGTTATGAAAAAATGATGAGAGTGAAATATTAAGATGCGCGCGCATCACTGTAACACAAAAAATTAACAGCATGAAGTTTTGTGTTTACCGCACATTAAGAAAATCTACCAACAAAATAGAAATAGAATCTCTATTTTGTGGGTGCTAACGACTGCATTGTGAAGGCCTATCAAAAGTATTTATTAATCTGGAACAACGGAACCAAAGCGCGATTCAGGAGACTACAGCGCCATCTCTTGACCATTGGTGTAGTAGAACCAAAAACCACATCTTTATTTTTTGTAATAAAGTAACAGTTATAGGTATTCATATTTATAATATTTATCCACATGTTTCTAGTTTGTATATTCGGAATACGTGTTTGAGTTTCATACAAGTGCAAATCACATATGTTCTAATAAATGATATTCAGTAGCGATTTTAATTGAATATTTTGATTATTTATTTATGTTTTCAAATTAAAACTGAACTTTATTGACTGTGTCCTTTTCCAGACTTTTTATTAATTTATTGTAATTAATTATTTGCATGCAATTAAAAACTAATTTTAAACGATGCCAAAGAAGGATAACTTCTCACGCGCCTACATAAGTACACGCACCCATTTTTTTTCTTTTTCTTCTTTTATTTTAAGGGTTTTGTCTATTATAGACCATGTCACCCTTATCGTTCTAACCTTCAATCGTCGTCTTATACAGATTGATACTATTTCATACAAGACCTTACTTATTTTGGAAAAGGGACTAGACAGTATGCTGTTATATAAACCAACATCCATTACTGTCAGCTCCGGGAATTGGTTAAAAAGGTGGTATCTTTCCGCTGCAACCCTCGTACATTCAGCCATCACATGCCACACATCCTCGATCTGATCACATTCAGTACAATTTGGAGAGTTCTCTTTTCTCATCAAATAACCAAAGCTATTTAAAGGTATGTGACCAGATCGGAGTCTGTGTGCCAGTACTATATAGTGTACATGAAAACGACTATTATCTCTATAATGTTTAAGACATTTTAGAACTTCTTTAAGCTGTAGAGAATTTGACTTTCTGTTTTGAACTATTTCATGCAAGAAAGAGTACAATAAAATGTTGAGGGGCTCGATGACGCAGGTGGTTAGCGCGTTCGGCTGCGATCGTTGAAGTTAAGCACTACTTTCGCAGTGGTCGGTCATTAGATGGGTGATCAAAAATCTTCTATCTCGAGTTCCTCCGGGCTACGGAAGGCACGTTAAGCCGTTGGTCCTAGCTGCATCTGCAGTCGTTAGCACCTGTCAATCTGTCAATCCGTACTGGGCCCGCGTGGTGGGTCATGGCCCAATCTCCCTATTCCACCCATAAGGTAGGCCTGTGGCCCAGCAGTGGGGACATTGATAGGAGTCAAGGTTAGAATGTATCAAAACACGTAATTATATCTCAACTACAATAAAGTTTCCTACTGTCGCAAAGTTTCTGACATCCTTTCGAGAAATTTGTAGTACGGGGCCCAGTACGGATTGTACTGAGCCCGCGTGGTGGGTCATGGCCCAATCTCCCTATTTCATCCATAAGGAAGGCCGATCCCCCAGCAGTGGAGACATTAATAGGCTGATGATAATTATGATGAAAATGTTATAGAAATAACAACGACATCTACATAAAAAAACAGATGTATGGAAAACTCGTTTTTATTAAGCTTTTTGAAAAAAATAGCCGGTTAATAATTACTGTATAACACCGGAGGTTTACCTAAGAAGGTGCCACAAACATGCTTAGTTCCCTCGGCATATATGAGAAAACTTTGCACTTTCCTTGTTCGTAGTTAGGGTTAGGTTAGGTTAGGTTAGGTGATCTTTCTACATGTGGTTGCTTCCCAATAAGGATCCCACATCGTCACATCCGGCGGTGCCGGCACACCCCAGGGTTTTAGTGGGTAGGCCAGTATGGAGAGTCCCACATAACCCTGTTGTCCACCCAGTAGCAGGGTGGCGGCGGCGGTGGTGGCTTTGCGCATGCAAAGCATTTCCCTGGGTAAAAAAAAAGGTGATCTTTCTACAGCACAGCAGTCACCGACCTTTCTTGCACTTTTAGATGAATTAACAATGTTTCATTCGACATTCAGTAAAGTGTTATATTTTCATTTGAAATCCACATGTCTAATCAAAAACTAAGCTCATAAATAGATTGCACTAATTAAAATTATGTATTACGCAGAAATTTAAAATATAAAACTAATTCAACTATCAGCAAAAAAATTGTGTGTGTCATCTCCGACGCACGACTGGAGTTTACTTATAATTAATTTTTTATTTAAAATATAGTATTATCTTAATAATTAACAAAAATGGTTATAAAAAGATAATTATGTCACTAAATCTTTTACGTACAATAATAAGAGACATGGACGTTCGTAGATACGTGGTTCACGAATCTTGAAAATACCGCATCAATGGTTGTACCATACCTCGTTGTCCCCATTGCTCTATCAGAAACAATATCTAAATTCAGTTCAGATTTTAAATTTTTTATTAATGTCAATCCGTCATCTTTGTTTGTCAAAGTTGCGCGACTTAGGATGCGCACCTAAAACGTAACGAGGTCATTCATCGCTAGATTTTACTCCTCACATTTTTCTCATACCGGGCCCCTTATATATGCAAATCGACTCTTAAGGAGTAAACTCCAAAAATCATAGCAAAAAATCTAATACACCTAAATAATTTGGTTCAAAGAAAATTAGAAATCGATATAACTCGATATAGTAATAAATTTAGCATAATCCGAAAATTCCATGGTAAGTTTCCATTCCAGTAAACGTAATAGAAGCCGCAGTCAGTGTCCACAGGCGTGGATGGCTGGAATTCGTCGGCCGTGAAATCCTTTGGCTTAAACCGTTAACCGGCCGGGCATCGGATCATCGCCCGTTTTTTTCGGGCATTTCATTTGTGCGAACCGAATAATTATACAGATATTTCCCTTTGTTTCGAAATTCGGTGTCGACGCGGTTTCGGAATATTGGAATGCCTCTTTCCCACAATCTGCATAAATAGAGGATAATAATATGATCATTTCATTTAAATCAAATTAAATATGGTTCGAAAAATGCGCACGAATTATTTACTGTTAAAACCGAATTACGATCTCTTATGCGACAGGAATACTTAATACTTAGTTATAAGGTTATTAGTTAAGTTTGTAAGTATACATATGGAGCTGAACTCACAAACACAAACTCTACAGGATCTCTCTCTACTTCTAACTCTACTCTCTCATAAGGATTTCTTTTTTTTGAAGTGAAAATTTCTTTAGCGGCGTTGTACACTTTTTTTTGTATGGGTAAAAAATGTTAAGCTCGCGTCAGCTTAAACACGTAGACTGATCGCATCATGATACACAATAAAATTGGAAAGGTTGATGACTTTCAATATATTGGACGAAACATAGTAATATTTTATTTTATCGTATTATAATAATCAGTTTCTATCTAGGACGTCCACGCGGCAGCTTTATTGCGAAGAAAATGCATTTTTTTACAATAGATGTCGCTAGGTGTGCTTAAACGTGATTCATGAAAGCTGATTTTTCTGAGAGATAAACTTTTTTAATGTAATATAAATTGTCATGTTTGTGTACGATAGCGCAATAAATAAATATTGTATTCTACCACATATTAATACTGATAATTAAAGCAATTCGTGCAAAATTATTCCCTAACCATTCCAAAATATCAAAAATGCACAACGTTAATATTCAAGTTTTCACTTCTGCCGGCACTCCCGGAGTGCAACTCGTTTTTTTTTCTTTCTTTATATCTTAGTCAAAATATGTGGCTTGGTCATTTCACATGGGCGTAACATGAAAAATTTATCCAGTGTCCATTTCTTCTGTTACACAATTAAGTCATTATATTTGGTGTATAGTTTGAATGTTAGGCCTTGTAGAGTTAGAAGCTTGGCTCGTCATGAGATCTCATTAGTTATAATTTTTATTTTTTAAGCATGTAACTGCTTGATGTTTAAATCTAAAGAAAATGTAACTAGAAAAAATTCCACGCGGACCAGGCAGCAGACGGGACCCCAACCAGCACCCTTCGCTATCCGGGCGAATGCACTGACCAATTATGCTACCGCGGTCCACTTTGCAGCCTTGCAGCTTAAGAATGGCTAGAATAATTTCGACGCGGCCGTCAGGGCCGCGATAGCATAATTGGTCAGTGCATTCTCCCGGATAGCGAAGGGTGCGGGTTCGAGTCCCGTCTGCTGCCTGGTCCGCGTGGATTCTCATTAGTTTTTGTCGACTTTCATCTACTCCCCTCCTTTCACGATCTCCGTAGCCGAGCGGTATCTACGCCGGGTTTTTTCTCGCCGAGGTTCTACTCAGAGGTCACGGGTTTCATCATCATCATCTGCTTATTAAAGTCCCACTGCTGGGGTACAGGCCTACCCTATGGATGGAATTGGGAGATTGGGCCATGACCCACCACGCGGGCCCCGTGCGGATTGGCGGGTGCTTACGACTGCAGATGCAGCTGGGACCAACGGCTTAACGTGCCTTCCGAAGCACGGAGGAACTCGAGATAGAAGTTTGACGACCTCCGTGGCCGAGTAGTTTGTACGCCGGGTTTCATAGTGTCGCCGACTCGAGAGGTCCCGGGTTCGAATCCCGGTGGGGGCAAATGTTTGTGTGATGAATACGAGCATTTGTACTCCAGTCATGGATGTAAAATATTAATTCTATATAAATATACTGATAAATGTACAGTATATGTATTCTATCCGTTACCCTAGCATCCCGTAACACAAGCCTTATAGTGCTTACTTTGGGGCTAGGCTAATTGGTATGAGTGTTGGAAATATCTATTATTATTATAGACGTGTGACATCGTTATAGATACGGGTTTAAATCTCGGTAATTATGTAAGTACATCTATACCAAAAACAGCCTACATTCAGCATATCTCCTCTGATAAGTACCTATCCTAACCGCCGTGTTGAGTGCACATGACACGTGGGAACGCTACACAGACCGCAGTGGCTGTGTCGGAAAGCCAATTTGAAACAATGGCGCACAATAATGGGTATATACTTCAGCAAAAATAATGTACAGGCTGTAAAAAAACCTATGACAAAAACTAAAATTACCCATTCTGTATACCCAAACAAGTAATATTACAAAATATTATCCGTGGGAGACATTTGTAAGTTAAAAAATATATAACAACATGTATCCTATGTTGTCATATATAAATGTAAAACAACTCTAGTTAATTGGCTGAAAACACTTAACTATGAAGACACGGAATTAATTTTAAAAAGAACTAGCAAACCCGGCGAACTCCGTTTCGCCACCAGATGGCTTCGTTTTATGTAATATTTCGTTTGGTGATTAAAAGATTTTTTTTTTTAATTTTTCCTAAATGTTTTGCTATAAACCTCACGGAGCCCGAGACCTTTCCAACGAATGCAAAACCGTGGAAATCGGTTCGTGCATTCTGGAGTTATAGCGTCAGGAAGGAAAACCCGACTTATTTTTATATAGTAGATAACATAATGGTCGTACTGGAAATTAAATATATATACAACTGTACACACATTCACACACACACAGACACATACACACACACACAGACACATACACACACACAGACACATACTCACACACACACACACACACACACACATACACTCTGATACTTTAAGATATTAGTTGTTATGTACACAAAATTTGTTAACTGTATTAATTATTACTTTCTGGGTTGTCTCAACTCGTACTGTAACCTGACTCTTTGGGAAATAAAAACCATTTTCATTTACATTTTTTTCCAGTACGCAATATATGGCGCGGCGCGCTACTGTGGCGCTACGCAAACAATGTGCTTGTGTGTATGTGTAAGTGCGTCAATAAAAAAGTTTCTGAATAACGTTTTTTGTAAAATCTTCATAAAAAAAATTGTGAATTTGTCCTTCAATATTTCCATAACCATCAATTTCCCAGGTATGGTCTAGAAGAAAAAAATATTGTCCTGATCTGGAAAAGACCTGGTTTTCGACTTTGTTAAACTTTTTTTTACACCCTGTACACATCATAATATTGATAAATTATGAGATATAAACTACAATTACAAAATGTGTAAGATATTATGCCCTGCCTTCTAAATAAATAAATATATATTGAGGAGCTCGATGGTGCGGGTGGTAAGCGCGTTCGGCTGCGATAGTTGAAGTTGAGCAACTTTCGCAGTGGTAGGTCATTGGATGGGTGACCAAAAATCTTCTATCTCGAGTTCCTCCGTGCTTCGGAAGGCACGTTAAGCCGTTGGTCCCGGCTGCATCTGCAGTCGTTAGCACCGGCCAATCCGCACTGGGCCCGCGTAGTGGGTCATGGCTCAATCTCCCTATTCCATCCATAGGGAAGTCCTGTGCCCCAGCAGTGGGAACATTAATAGGCTGATGATGATGAGGGCATAGCGGATTTTCCGCTAGAATTGGTGAGCCCGTCTGGGGCAGTTATCTCCACCTTACAGAAAACCATAGTGTTAAGTTTGTAGTAATATTATTTAATTATCAAAGTCATCCATAGATGGCGTTACTGTAATGTTTAATATTTTTCTATGCAAGTTCTGAATAACGGTATTTAGTTTGTTTTTCGAATACACTTAAGTTCAATATTATTTAGAAACAGACAACCTTTGCCACAGATTTCGGTGTTTTATTTATTCAAATAGCTCACAGACTTTTTGAGATTTGAACACATAGTAGCGGTGGGTCGTTCTCAATTTTTCTGACTACGCAACTCAACCGTTTTTTCTTAAACGAAAACTAGTCCTCGAAACGGTTCTCGTTCGCAACTGGTTTTGGTTGCGGCCGGGTGGCGCTACGAAGCTGAGAGCTGGGAATCAAACTCGTGAAATTTGAAAAAAAAGCACTTGCTATATTTTATGATAACCATAGAAAGGGTTAATCATACAGATTATTTTTTCCTAAATAACATAGCATTTAAAATGAGAGGAAGATCATGAAATGATGATACTAAAATTTTATTCAGGAAAATTTCCTCTTACTTTTCCGTGCTTAATGTTATCCTTCCAAAGTATTTACTAACTAGTACCTGATTACTTAATAACACAGAATTATATAAACCTTGCAGTACCGTTTCTTTTGACGTGACAACGTCTTAAATTAGGTTGCGGCTGGGAGTCACTTATGAAAAAGTGTAACGCTCGGTAACGTTACGATGAGTCTCTCGTGTTAAGTTTAAGTTTACATGTACAATGTTTTAGTAAATAAAATATATTTCTATAGTTAAAATTTGTGCAATTCTTATTTTCATTCAATTCCTTGTTCCTATTGTGCAATTTAATTATATTCATATCAATAAATATTCTACCGAGAAAAAGACGTTGTCACGTAAAATCTTCGCCCGTAAAACCGACTTTACAGGCAACCATTTTTTTATTTTATTGTAATTTGTATTCAATTATTAAAAAAAAAACAAATTTCGCGATTGTTCTTTCATTTAAAATACTTTGTTATTTAGAAAAAAACATTCCCCATGATTAACCATTTCGACGGTTATCATAAAATACATATGTTTTTTTGTTTCGCGAGTTTGATTCCCGGTTTTGGCAGGCGATTTTTTGAAAACTGCGAATGCAGTTCTACTTGTTATATTAAAAATAAAATTATGTCTTCCTTCAGTAAAATATCCTATCTTCAATATTTAATATACTTTTCCTCCGTGTGACAAACCCGTGGGACGCCCTGTATAAATATGAGGATATGGAGAAATGGCGGTAAGTGTCTAACACTCTGAAACAGCAATTTTAGTATTATCATAAAAAATGATAAATAGAGTTTGATATCGTTGAATTTGTGCGTTCCAGGAATTAATAATAAAAATATGTATAAATAATGGTTGTAAGCTAAAATTGATGACCATATGGATGACAAGCGCTGTGAAATGGTACCTTTGATTGCAAAAAGAAAGTATTGTGCCTGTAGCATCTAGCTATCGTTTAAAAGAAAAGAAAGGGTAAACGAGTGGAGTGACCCAAGTTATTGTTCCAACAAGAAACCAATGGGAGTACGACTCACCGGTATTTAACTGCTGTAGCAGGATGGTAGGGCTGAAATCCAGTTATGGGGCACTTCACGAACAGTCGAAATATTCCACACACGGTGTTAGACACAGTAACTGCTGTTTCTTCAAATGTTTTAACGCACGGCGTTATTATGCTGCTTCGCGACCCGGGTCACAGGCAAAACAGGACGTTTCTTCTTAGTTTTTCATAGAGGGCGCTACTTGTGTGTGGCGGTAGCGGATGTGAAGTAGCAACTGTCCATCCGGAAGCCGCATCACATGATTAAATGTAGGAACGTATAACTATGAGTCTATAGGTACTCAACAGTGCCTGAGGTACGTTATAGGTCAGGACGATTCAAAAGAGTTTTCTATAATTATAATTCTTATTTTTTAAGCATGTAACTGCTCAATGTTTAAAACTAAAGAAAATATTATTAGAAAAAAAATGAGAAGGCACTGACCATTATGTCCCGTCTGCTGCCTGGTCCGCGTGGACATATTGTCTTTAGCTTTCTATAAGTCAATTTGAATCTATATATATATAAAACTCAAAGGTGACTGACTGACATAGTGATCTATCAACGCACAGTCCAAACCACTGGACGGATCGGGCTGAAATTTGGCATGCAGGTAGATGTTATGACGTAGGTATCCGCTAAGAAAGGATTTTGATCAATTCTACCCCCAAGGGGATAAAATAGGGAATGAAAGTTTGTATGAAACTTTGACAATTTTAAACCGATCGGGCTGAGACTTTGCATGCAGGTATAAGAAGAATCATAGATGAATGTCATTGTGTATAATACAAGCCTGAGAACAAAAACTGTAGTCTACACTTCAGCTCTACACCGAAGCGAAGCGAGGGCGGGCCGCTAGTAAAGTATAATTTCATTTCATTTCATAGCTGCGTTGACTAAAAATTTATTATCTCAAGCTGGAGTCCGTGTTCCTTAAGGCACGTTAAGTTGGTTGTCGGGGATAAATCTATAGTTGTTAGCACTCACGAACCCACACTGGGCTTGGCTGCTCTTTCTTCTTATTCCATTCAAAGTTAAGGTCTATTTCACTCCGCATTTCAACCCTTAAGCTTAAGAGAGTTTTTTTATGTTATGCATACGAGCCGTCGCCCATGGACATTTGCAACACCAGAATTATCACAAATGCGATGCCGGCCTTTAAGGAAGGAGTACGCTCTTTTTTTGAAGGTTTTGGGTCGTATTGGTCCGGAAACACTGCTGGCGGCGACAAAACACAGTTTCGTCGTACAAACAAAACTATGGGATAAATTTCGATAAAAACGCACGGTTGTGTGTAGCCACGCATTAAGATGATGGGGATATAATTTTTGTCGCGATGTACGATGGCGAAATGCAGCAGCTGGAATTAATCCGAACAATTCCTCAGAACACTCTCCGTGATTAATGCGATAGAAGATGCAGAGCGAAGCTACATCCCTACGCAAAGCCAAAGGATCAAGCTGATCGGAAAGGTCGTGGTCGTCGACGATTCGAGCCGCTCGGCGATGGATGCGATCTAAAGGGAAGGAAAGCTTCCCAAAGCTGGTACTGGGGTGTTACACCATTTCACACTATTAGTTTGGTTGAAGCACTAGAACCTAAATATATCTCTTACCTCAGCCGGGATACCCCTGTCCCCCATCTTTCTCCAAAGCACATCATAAGAAACAAGATCGAAGGCTTTGGAAAGATCCAAAAAAACAGGGGCATGTGCATTGGGGATATAATATACCCTTTTTACTGCCAAGTCACAATATGACATTGAGATTAATTTGGTTGAAGCACTAGAACCTAAATATATCTATTACCTCAGATACCTCTGTCCCCCAACTTTCTCCAAAGAACATCATAAGAAACAAGATCTAAGGCTTTAGAGAAATCCAAGAAACAGGGGCATGTGCATTGGGGATATAATATGCCCTTTTTACTGCTAAGTCACAATAGGTCATTAAGATCACAGTGAACTATAATTTCATAAGGACGTCAAAATTCTCAGAAAACATTTATAATGCTAATGATGATAGTATTAAAACTTAAAATCAAAAGGTAAGCAATAAATTGTAATCTGCCGAAACTGGAAAGAATACTCCAAGGCAGCGCGCTGTGATGCAATTTTCCTTGGAAACTCGGTAAGTGCCGTAATGCCTCAAGGTGGGTACTGAAGTCTTGAATTTCTTAACTCCTAATTACTTAATGCGCGAGTTCCTCGGGAGTTTAAGTACCCACTGGTGGCGGCTTATTTGGAGCGCATGTATGTTTTAAAGCAACTTAATACACACTGCTTAACTATCCGGGCTGTTTCGTGTGAACTAAGTAATGATTTTCATAAATATAATGATACAACAGACAAACATATTATTATTGTTTATAAAAAAGATTATCAATAGTACTTCCCAACACGAACATTAGCGTTCAACGTTTAAAAGAGCCACAGAAAACCAATACCCACTTGTTAGGTTTAATCAATTCTTAAATAAATTACGAAAAAGGACATACATTTGAACTGTTAATTTTCTTAACTTTAGCTTAAATTTTTTAAGGAAGTTAAACATAGTAATGTTACAACTGTAAAACACAAGTTTGAAGTTTTATTTAAAATGCCTGCTCCGGCCTGTTCAATTTTATTTAATATGTTATTTTCAGCGAAATTATTTTAAAATGATACTGTAAGTTGTGATTTTAACATGAGCCATTTGAACTGCTGATAGGGTATTCTCATAACCCAGTCACATAAAAGTACTTTTAAAATTAAAACTACTATTGATACACTAACATAACTTACTCAACATAAAGAAGGATAATGTACGTTTAAATCAAGGTATCATTTTAAACATTTGAACTAGTAGTTCCGCTTCTATAATTTTTAAAACTTCAAAACGCGATATCTCAGAACACTGTTTTTGAAGATAATACCCTTTTGTTTGTGACATGCGATATATAGATTAGCATTTTATTTTAGTTCCGACGTAAAAGTTAGTAACCTACACGTAAAATAAAAAGCATGGGTAGGTAATTGAAATTTTCATTTTTCAATAATTGTGAAATAAGTCGATTTAGCAGCCATTGGATCTTCATATATGGACTTTACCCACAAAACAGTTACCATTCGACCTCCTATCCTGACCTATCAAGAATATTAATCCAAGTTCACAACGGCGGTGACGTCAATCACATACTTACATACCTTACATACTTGATCCCATGACACTTTAGATGTATGTAGGTATCTCAAACACGAGTAGTTTCAACCTCAGTCGAAATTTTACGAAGCTTTCGACACAAAACTCGAAACTATCGAAAGATAGTCGAAGATGCGACAAGACGTCCCGAATCAACATTGAACATGGTACCCAATCGTCGCCCCAAACAGCCAGAACAAAGTGAATGGGACACTGGAAGCCATTATAATTCCTCGCGAATATTTCGCGATTTCGAGAGATTATTTGAATAGCGTTAACCCTCTTCCGGCCGTGACGGAGCGATGATTGATTTCTGTTTGCACTGGGCGCGCTCGCAATTTAATATCTTATTGTTAATCGAGGCGCGATGGAGGGTTATAGTGTTGTCGATGTTTTAGTGAAGTGCAAAATTGGGACCGATAAGTCAATGGTAGTGTTTATAGGGAACACTACCACTATTTACTATACTATTACTATTTTTGGTAAATAAAAGGTGTTTAAGATAAGCTTTGTAATGTTTTTTTGTTTTAAATAAATAAATATATCCAACACTTACATTAATTAGCCTAGCCTCAAAGTAAGCACTGTAGGCTTGCGTTATGGGGGATACTACTAACAGAGAGAATACATACACTGTACATAAGTATATTCATATAGAAATACATATTAAACATCCATGACTGGAGTACAAATGCTCGTATTCATCACACAAACATCTGCCCCCACCGGGATTCGAACTCAGGACGTCTCGAGTCGGCGACACCGTGAAACCAGGCGTACAAACCACTCGGCCGCGGAGGTTGTCGAGAGGTTTTAGGTTTTATATCTGCGTAAATGATTGAACTGATGTTTCGTGAATTATTTTCTATGAATCATAATGTATCTTCAAGTTTTTATGACATAAATAGAAATGGTATTAATATTTTATTAAATAGCAATTTATCAATTCAAATGAAGAATATACACAAGTTTGGTGTTAATAAACTCTTTTTTAAAAATAGCACTTTATCCAATTCAAATGAAAAATATTCACAAAATTTTATGTAGAATAGATACTATAGCTATTCTTACATGGTATCAGTTAAGTATATTGCCTATCCGATGCTATCTGCATGTTGCGAAATGTAATTCGCTAACTATCGATAAATGTCGTGGACTTCCCTATGGGGTCGTATTTACTCAGACGCCATCGTTTACGTTACGGCTCCGCAGTTAATTATTGTAAGCGTTCTCGTTATTGTAGTGTTTGTTGATTAAAATTAGACCGGCGACGGGATCCGGATGTTGTAACAGGCTTCAGGATTCTAATTTTGAAGGATCTCCAATAGACTTTAATGGGTTATCTTCGCATTTAAAGCCCAACTAGAGGTCGACCGCGACTTCGTCTACGTTAACTTAGTTTCTCGAAAATCCCTCTGGAACCTAACATTTTTCGGGATAAAAGTAGACTATGTGTTAATCTAGGGTGTCAGCTAACTCCATACCAAATTTTATTAAAATCGCTCCAGCCGTTTAGACGTGAAGAAGTAACAAACATACACACTCACAAACTTTCGCCTTTATAATATTAGTGTAGTACTCATGCAGAAATTTGTTAATGCATTAAAGCAGTAAGATTAATAATTATTTTGACTTATATTTCAGCTTGCTATATGAAGAGCTCGATGGCGCAGGTGGTTAGCGCGTTCGACTGCGATCGTTAGAGTTAAGCAACTTTCGCAGTGGTCGGTCATTGGATGGGTGATCAAAAATTTACTATCTCGAGCTCCTCCGTGGTTCGGAAGGCATGTTAAGCCGTTGGTCCCGGCTGCATCTGCAGTCATTAGTACCCGCCAATCCGCACTAGGCCCGCGTGGTGGGTCATGGCCCAATTTGCTTATTCCATCCATAAGGAAAGGCCTGTGCCCCAGTAGTGGACATTAATAGGCTGATGATGATATGTAGAAGGGATGTCCCTTGTGGGGTTGGCAGCGCATCAAAGGTGCAGTTTAAAAGTAAGTAAGTAATAATTTTTATTATTTTAAAGCATCTAACTGCTTGATGTTTAAATGTAAAGAAAATATAACTAGAAAAAAATCCACGCAGACCAGGCAGCAGACGGGACTTGAACCCGCACCCTTCGCAATCACAGAAAGTAAGTAAGTAGCTAATAACCATAGATAACTTTTTATTCTTTTGAAATATGTAGAATATATCAGCAATATTGTTATATTGAGTGCATTCGCAAGCATTCGAATGCCCAATTGTGACTAAAGCGAATTGTGGTCATGCACCACAATTTAAGCGGATCACTTTTGAGACGCGAGTGCCGTATCTTCCCTTCTTGTTTTAATCTAAGCCTGGTATTTTTTTTTTAACCCCCAGTCCAGCATGGACTAACAAATAAAGTTTAAACTTAACTATAATAGGCTAGTTGACCCTTTTTGGAAAAAGGTTTTAAATGGTTAATAAATGTTCTAATAGACCGAAAAAAAATGTATTGTATTTTTTTGAGACCTAGAAAGCTACAAATCTTCAATTTTAAAATAGACTTTTCATGGACATACAAAAACGCTGTCGGCCATTTTAGTCTATAGATTATCTATGCTAAGACGTTAACCGGTAGTAAACAAAAACTAGTAAACACGTAGAAAATAACACATATGAGTTTATAATGAAAAAAAACGATGATTTCTAATAAATGCCACGAAAAATATAGTAATTATCATTATTTTATTGTACGAGAATGTAAAAACACATCCTTGAAGACTCCAGGAAAGTTGTGGATTAAAGTGCCTAAAGAAATTAACCTACGCAATACCTGGTTAGAACTTGTTAGAAGGGATCCTGCAACTTTATCGACTCATAGTAAAATTTATTTGTGCGAAGATTATTTTGATGTAATTACTCATTGATAATATTTTAAGTCTCTTCATTTATTATCAGTTTAAATAATACAAGTATTGCTTTGGTAGATGAGTGTATGTATGAATGACACACAGAGTACTTTTTGGAATGACATTTAGTTGTTTACTACCAAAGAGACGTCACAATCATGGCGGATGTGGCGAACAGCGTTTTTAGTGTTTAAAAAGTATAGACTAAAATGTATTTTTTTAAATTAAATTTTTACAGCAATCTTCTGATTTTCTGAAGTGAAATCGATACCTATATTTAGGTTCATTAGATCAAATACTTTAAGAAATAAACGTTTAATTAATACAATTCGACATGAGTCAACTAGCCTATTGCTATTTCTTCTTTCAAATGTTTAATACTTGAAAAAGTATTCATTTGACATTGTGGGTTACCTACAATGTGAATAGGGAAAATTTCGACGCGGCCAACAGGGCCGTGGTAGCATAATTGGTCAGTGCATTCGCCCGGATTGCGAAGGGTGCGGATTCGAGTCCCGTCCGCTGCCTCGTCCGCGTTTTTTTTTTCTAGTAAAACTTTTCTTTAAATAAAGTTTTTTAATACCATTACCCACGTTTAGTACCAATTAAAAACCATCAAAACAAACCATTACACTATATCCATCCATCTGACTTAATGTAATCAATATTTATTAAAAAAAAACGCAAATCGCCATTTTTAAAAATCTAATTTGCATAATGACTTCCCCGATCTCACACTGATCTAATTTAAAACGCATCAATCCTAATTCTGGCTGTTCGATTGGAGACCCTTATCTGGCGGGAAATGAACCTTAAGTCTATGACCATAAAGGTCATGGCAGACTCATTTGTTGGTGCACTTGCGAGTACCTCGGTTATAAGTTTGCAACTATAAACTTTTCCATTTGGTAAGTGATGTCACGTGACACTGGAACTCCCGGAATGGGACACGTGATTTTGATGGGACACACGGTCGAATTGTTCGCGGAGACAATTTTTTTTTTTTTTTTTTTAGATAGGTCCGACAAATGACTCCACCCCACCTGATGTTAAGTGAAGGTGAAGTCCAGACGCGAAGATAGCTGATACAGCAGTTCTACCTGCCACACCAGCCATTCTCACCCTACCGGCCTGCAAGTTGCTTCTTCACGCCTCTTTTAAAGGATCCCAGGTTGTAAGAGGGAGGGAACACGTGAGCGGGCAGAGCATTCCATTTACGGATAGTGCGACAAAGAAATGAGTCACCAAATTTCTTTGTACGCGTTGGAATTGTGGCCACAGTAAGACGGTGACAACGTAGGCCAGCGCGCGTGGTCCTCTGAAGGAAAGGGGAAGGTGGGATAAGAGAGAATAACTCCTCAGAACACTCACCGTGGTACAAACGAACAGAACGTTTTTTTTACCCGACTGACCCAGAAAAAGAGTTATGATTTTAGCGCTCCCATGTATGTATGTAGGTTATATTGAGAGAAGGCAGCTTCTGTAGCCATAACGGAGGCTGTAAACTCTTCATCATCATCATGAGCCTTATAATATCCCCACTGCTGGGGCACAGGCCTTCCTTATGGATGGAATACGGAGTTTGGGTTATGACTCACCACGCGGGCCCAGTGCGGATTGCTGGGTGCTAACGACTGCAGATGCAGCCGGGACCAAAGGTTTAACGTGCCTTCCGAAGCACGGAGGAGCTCGAGATAGTGAATTTTCGGTCACCCATCCAATGACTGACCACTACGAAAGTTGATTAACTTCAACGAATGCAGCCGAACGCGCTAAACACTTGCGCCATCGAGCTCCTCAAAAAAAAACGTTAAAAATAAATATGTAAAATGAGGAAAGCCGGATGTTTATCTGTTTCACCAGACAAGATACTTGCCGCTGCTAACTATTCTAACCTTAAATCTAAAGGACTTTTTTTACTAGAAAAAAATCCACTTGAACCAGGCAGCAGACGGGACTCGAACCCGTAGCCTTCGCTATCCTGGAAAACGCACTGACCATTATACTACCGCGGCCCTGATGGCCGTGTCGAATTTCCTCTAGCCCTTCTTAGGCTGCAAGGCCTGGTCCGCATGGTTTTCTTTTCTAGTAAAATTTTCTTTAGATTTACACATCTACTAGTTAAATACTAAAACAAAATCTTGAAAACAGAGAAAGAATAATATGTAATTTGCCGACAGCTCATATATAATATAAACTCAACAAAACTATTTATTTAAATAAACAAACAGCTCCAACACAGATTACCAGAGAAAACAAATCAAAGAAAACAATTAGTATAAAGTCTCTATACCACAATTCCTGACAAGGTGATACAAGGTCTTTTTGGCGGGATCGGAAAGCGTCACTTTAGCAGTTTTGTTTTTCTTGTTAAAAATTGTGTTGTGGCGGATGTTAGTGTCTAATAATGGTGGATTATTAACCACTAAGTGTTCGGGAACATGCACAAGTGTTGACAAGTGAAACAAAATAGCGAAAAGTGTCTTTCGACGTTCCCTCAAGAAGTCCACGGGGAGGTTCCAGTAAATCCCCACACATTTACTGAAACATAGGGAAAGGGGGATGGACTTGACTGCCACTTACTTTGACTTGATATAATACTTTGACCACGAGTGCTATAGAATTTTTAAAACATTTTTAACATTTGACATTGGCTAAATGCACAAGCCGTGCGAAGCCAATTATAATCAAACAATAAAATTATCTATTAAAATGAATTTTCTAATTCTAATAAATAAAAAAACTAAAGATGAGGCTGTATGGGCATTGATCCTTTTGCCTTCCCTGAAACGGGAGAACCAAAAAAATAAAAAAAAGGTGATACAAATATAGCGAAAGCTTAACTCAAGGACATTTAAATGAAATCATAAACTTTTAGAGCCGTGTTCATCGTGCAAGAAAATTTCTAATAGCATTAATGTAATTGCGATGCAAGCCGCTGTTTAGCCATTAGTAGCATTATCGATGGGTTTCGGATTGCACCGTCCCATGGGATTAAAACCACAAGCGGCGAAGGGGTGAAAAATAAAGGTATTGGTTTTACATTTTGGATTCCGGGTGGAAGTTACTCGTGCGGTGACGTACGATGTGAAGAAAAGATTGTATTCTTCTTATACCAGAGGTAGGATATTATACATAATTAAATATTTCCAATTAGCCTAGCCCCAAAGTAAGCACTGTAGGCTTGTGCTATGGGATACTAGGGTAACGGAAAGAATACACGTACTGATACATATACAAGTATATTTATATAGGAATACATATTACACATCCACGACTGGAGTACAAATGCAGGTATTCATCAAACAAACATCTGCCCCCACCGGGAAGCGAAGCCGGGACCTCTCGAGTAGGCGCCACGGAAGTCGCCAATGGGATATAATAATAATAATAAATATTTCCAACACTCACACCAATTAGCCTTGCCCCAAAGTAAGCACTATAAGGCTTGTGTTATGGGATGCTAAGGTAACGGATAGAATACATATACTGTACATTTATAAGTATATTTATAAGTATATTTATAAGTATATTTATAAGTATATTAATATAGAAATAGATATTAAACATCCATGACTGGAGTACAAATGCTCGTATTCATCACACAAACATCTGTCCCCACCGGGAAGCGAAGCCAGGACCTCTCGAGTAAGCAATATCTTGAAACCCGACGTACAGACCACTCGGTCACGGAGGTCACCAATGGGATATGAATAAATTTCCTAAAAAAAAGGTAAATTTAAAAAATCAAAAAACCCGACTGCTTAATTATACTTCAAATAAAAACTGAAAAGAAAAAAACAAGTCCAGTAGTCTATAATTCTGTTAATAAGGAACAAAGCTACTTTAACAGTCGGGACCCATTAGATATTCAAGAATACATAATATTTTTCAATAATGGGTCCCGACTGTTAAAGTAGCTTTGTTCCTTATTAACAGAATTATAGACTACTGGACTTGTTTTTTTCTTTTCAGTTTTTATTTGAAGTATAATTAAGCAGTCGGGTTTTTTGATTTTTTAAATTTACCTTTTTTATTTCACACTTTTTAGTTACCTGGTTAGTATCTGAAGACGGTATATACCGTAGTCTTGTTACTTCAGTAAGAGAATTAATATCGCGGGAATTATTAAGTAACTTGCGGTGGTCTAAAAGATTGATTTATTAAGACATATAGAGACTTTACCAGCGGGGTCAAGGCTACAGATGGGGCTTTTTCTGCCCTTTTTCACAAAAATGTGTGAAGTTAAATTAAGTCGTTACATAAATATTTAATGTATGTAAATTTTATAGAAAACTAGCACTTATTCAAAAAGTCATGTTTTGTTTATGGATGGATTATTTGTCAATATATTAAGTAAACCTTTTTTGTAACATTAAGTAATATCGAGGACCTCCGTGGCCGAGTGGTTTGTACGCCGGGTTTCATGGTGTCGCCGACTCGAGAGGTCCCGGGTTCGAATCCCGGTGGGGGCAGATGTGTGTGTGCTGAATACGAGCATTTGTACTCCAGTCATGGATGTTTAATATGTATTTCTATATATATATATATATATGTACTGTATGTATATTCTATCCGTTACCCTAGTATCCCATAACACAATCGTTACAGTGCTTACTTTGGGGCTGGGCTAATTGGTGTGTGTTAGAATTATTTATTATTTATATCGTTACAAAAAAATTAAAAACAGTATAATTCTGAGTTGTTCATTAAAATTCAATAAAAATACCTATGATGATAATTTATTTTTCATCATTTAATAAGAAGGAACTGTGTCACAGTTATATTGCAAGTACTTCGTATAGGATCAGATACTGCGAATAGCCCATTTTTTTCTTCTTCGCCTAGGTTTTATCTACTTTTATAAACACCATTTTTTTTCTCTTAGTATTCCCGCAGTCTAATCTTGCATAGTACACCGCGCTATCACTTTGTCATCGTTGTAACTTTTTAAATATTTGTTGAAATGACATAGTGTAAAAGGCAAAGTTTATCGTTTTTAAATATTAAAAGCGATAAAAGTATTTGTTTTGATAAAAAAATAATTTGTTAATACAAAATGTGCATTTTGGAAATAGATATCAAATAATATTTTAGTTTTGATTCACTATTTTAGCGGTAATGGCTTACACATTAAGAATAGATTTATGGTGTCACGGACTTTTTGATAGAACTATTTAAGATATACATTTTCACTCTACATTACATTCATGTAACTTTTATTGTTTTTGCAGTGCAGGCCAAAATGGCTCGCAGATGGGAGATTTTTTTCCGTCTTATGTAACACTTATTGTTATATTTTGGCCAATTCACTCAATAACTACATAAATTATTATATATATGTTATTATCATATATGAGCTATATTACTGTCAAGTTTCATAAAAATCCATTCAATATTTTTTAGGTGAAAGAGTAACAAAGATCCATACAAACGTAAGATTGAAATTAAAAGCGCGTGGTTAATATTCAACTTTAAAGCGTTGTAGATCCTAAACAATCATATAAAATGAAAAGTGGCTTTAAGAACCTAAACATGATTTTCAATTATCTAGACAGTGATACCCCACTCGACATATTTTGTCAACTTTATTTTTTAACTTCGTCACAATATGGCGCCTAATTGTCCTCATATTGAATTTTGATTACTTTCATATCTTTAGTAGCACTCCCATAATTGAGACGAATCGATTGATGTATGAATCATCAAAATCGGTCCAGGCGTTTGGTCTCTACTGTGCCACAAAGGAACAAACATACATATATAGACTGTTAAACACATAACCCTGTCTGCGCGTCGCGCTTCGCGCTCTTGCATTGCGCAGCCGGGTAAATAAGATCCTCATCAGCCTAATAATGTCTTCAATGAAAGAAAAGAAAGAAAGAAAATAAAGAAAAATAAATTTATTTGAGATAACACACACACAACAAACAGAACAAAACACACATTTTTTTTTGTCTCAAATCGGTCCCAGCTCAGCACGTGTTGATGTTGCCATCAACGCTGGTCTACCGTTGGAACCGGTTTAGTGACGACACGAATGCTGGGGCCCAGGTCTTTTGCGGATTGGTGAGTGCTAATGACGGCAGACGCAGCCGGGACCAACAGCTAAACGTTCATTCCGAAGCACGCAGGAGCTCAAGATAGTAAATTTTTGGTCAACCATCCAATGACCGACCACTGCGAAAGTTGCTTAACTTCAACTATCGCAGCCGAACGCGCTAACCAATTGCGCCATCGAGCTCCTCTTATAATATGCGTGACATAATTTTGGTACCTAGAAAGTCTAGTATATAGGCAGTGGATGTCTTCTATTTCATCATCATTTTCACAGTAGACCATTGGGGAATAACACCAATTCTTTTCAATTGAAAAAAATACGTGTGGCACTCGGGTACTGCCGCGGTAAAGCTATTGCATAGCATTTGTTATCAACTTATGCAATTATAATTATTTATTTATTTAATTCATGCAGTATTTTTTTCTTTCAAGTTCTTTCTCTGATATTATTTCAAGTTACACTTTTTTGAGCGTGGTGACCGATACGAAAACCATTTATTTTCTTTTATTGAATAAATGAGAAGTTAATATTGTTTAAAATATTTAATTATCTTACAATACATGTAGGTTATTCAGGATTTTTTATCATTTAAACTATAGGTTTTTTATGGTAACTGAATTAGGAAACATAGATGTTAAATACCTAAACACCTATATACTTTCTCACAAAGAGCTGCTTACGTTTTCGTCCGATTTCGGAGCAGCTCGTCTCGATCCGTGCGAGCCTCGTACAGTCGTACCATATCTTCTATACTTATAATAAATCTGTAGAGATGTCAATTCTGTACATGAAATATATTTTTAAAATAACTATCAGGGGGTGATTAGTGGTCGATACTGATGCCAAAAATGCAATCAGTAAAATTTTTGTCTGTCTGTCTGTCTGTCTGTCTGTGTGTATGTTCCTTATAGAAACAAAAACTACTCAACGGATTTTAACGAAACTTGGTACAATTATTCTTCATACTCCTGGGCAGGTTATAATATACTTTTCATCACGCTACAATCAATAGCAGCAGAATAGTGAAGGGAAATGTTGGGAAAACGGGAGAAGATACTCCATTTTTTAAGCTTCCGTCGCGTGTGGAGCCTTAATGGTTAAAGTTACATAGAAATCATGTATGATGGAAATATTCTACATAAAATTGTCTAAAAAATATCCCGCAACAGCATATGTCTGTCTATCTTTTATGGTTGACTCACAATAACACGTGTAATTATATAAATAAAGTCATTCTTTATAGCACAAGCCTGAGAACAAAAACTATTGTTTACACTACAGCTCTACACCGAAGCGAAGCGAGGGCGGGCCACTAGTCTCTGAATAAGAATATGACACTTATTCAGAGTACCATATACATGCACGTTAAGTCTCAATTAGCCGCGGGCTCGTACTCACTCGTGGACGCGACCAAAAAGCATTGTGTCTAAAAGAGATAGAATCAGTTATGAGCAGTTAGCAGCTAGTCTACACGCATACGCAAACACCGTGCCGAAGTCTGCCAAACTGAAACGACGTTAGACGATGCACGGCTTTCAACGCCGCACCGCTGTGCCGGTCAGAGTGGGGGGTGTCAGGTTTAGTTTCGTTACGAAATTTCTTGATTCGGTCGCCGCGATCAAAGCCCGCGTTAAAAGCTATGCAATAGCTTAAAAATATCTCAACTGTAGTTTCAGGTAGGTTGTCGAAATAACCCAGCAATATCGCTACCAAACTTATCAGTACAGGACAGTCCATTGTTCTAAATACAGTATCGTTCTCTGATAAGAACAATAGCTGTCATTGAATGAGTAAATCTGTAACGATGTGGTATAGCTGCAATCTTTTTCCTTATTGATTTCCTCCATAATCGACACTCTTGCTCATTATTTTTAAAATGTACGTTTACGTTTTTAATTTAGTTAGAATAAAATGCCGTCAAGTTTGTCGAAAAAATCAAATCTCATTATCAGTTCAGCATTAATATTGTTTAACCTGTGACGTCTTTGTGTATGTGTGTTGTGTTGTGCTTTCAGAAAAGTGAAATCTGACTCAAGGAAGAACGTATATTCGGTTATTTACTTTATATCACCTTAATCTGTTTCTATTGAACAGTCTTTCGCGTGTCTCTCTCACTAATGGACATTGGCGAAATTTCTAAAACGGAGTAAGTCACAGAAACAAAAAAAAAGAATAGAACGCATTACTTTGTGATACTATTATGGAAATTTATTCAGTTACAAATGGTGTTTTATCTTTAGACTCATCATCATCATCATAATCAGCCTATTAATATCCCCACTGCTGGGACACAGGCCTTCCCTATGGATGGAATAGGGAGATTGGGCCATGACCCACCACGCGGGCCCAGTGCAGATTGGTGGGTGTTAACGACTGCATATGCAGCCGGGACCAACGGCTTAACGTGCCTTCCGAAGCACGGAGGAGCTTGAGATGGTAAACTTTTGTTCACCCATCGAATGACCGACCACTGCGAAAGTTGCTTAACTTCAACGTTTGCAACCGAACGCGTTAACCACTTGCGCCATCGAGCTCCTCATCTTTACATCTTTACACTATAAAATCAAATCAAATCAAGCTTATTATTATTATTGGCGAGTTATTATTTTGAATCACCTGAACCGGCGTAAATCTTAGCCATTATTCCCATAAGAAAATATAACTAGAAAAAATTCCACGCGGACCAGGCAGCAGACGGGACTCGAACCCGCACCCTTCGCAATCCGGGCGAATGCACTGACCAATTATGCTACCGCGGTAGCATAATTGGTCAGTGCATTCGCCCGGCTACCGCGGTAGCATAATTGGTCAGTGCATTCGCCCGGATTGCGAAGGGTGCGGGTTCGAGTCCCGTCTGCTGCCTGGTCCGCGTGGAATTTTTTCTAGTTATATTTTCTTTAGATTTAAACATCAAGCAGTTACATGCTTTAAAAATAATAAAAATTATAATTATTCCCATAAGTTTAAGTAATCCTTTATAGGAACATCAACTAACAGTATTAGAGAACTATCTTTTAAATACATAAACACTCACAGCATTTTGGTAATAGCGCCAGACTAACTCGCTCTGTACGAGTAACTGCCAATTTGTTCTGCCGCGACTTGTTAGGCTGCTAGTGACCAAGCCACTTACCAAAACTAGCTTAACTTGCCAAATTAAGCAAGGATTTGGAATCCCTTGCAAAAAATCCACTTATATTATAGTAAAATACTTATTAAATAAAACTTGCACGAACTTTATTTATTTATTGACGTTTCACAGCCTTTTCAGGTCTGCTTCGTCAGAATAACCTAACCAGACCTGAAAAGGCTGCGAAACGTCAACAAATAAGTAAAGTTCGTGCATTACCCCTTTAAAACTAGTTTTATTTAATGAGTGATGTGCGTGAAAACCTAAGAATCAAATAAAATACTTATTATTGCTGAGTCCCAAGAGAATCAGATTATATATTTGTATTCTATTTTTATAGATCCTTTTATCGATATAAATATATATTATTGTGAATGCAAAAGTAAGTCTGTACATCTTTCTGTGTGTCTGTCTGTTCATAAAACTTTCACCTGTAAGCCCTTGAACTGATTTACATGAATATTGGCCTGGTAATAGATGTAGGCCACTTTTGCCGCGCAATTAAAACTTGTCGAAATATAGTTTCGATTACCTTAATTTATAACGTGGCTAGATAAATCCTATTTCTTCGAAGATTTAAAAGAAGTTTAGAATCAGATCAACGCATCTTTAAAATGTCCATCGCAACCTCAAGGCACCGGGATAATCTTAGATTAAAACAAAAAGGGTAGATACGGTACGCTCATAATTGCATCAAAACAAAAACTGATCCCACGGCAGCGCGAACGGGACGGCGAGATCCGCGTCACTGCATTACCGACCCGAGCGAAATAGCACGTTAAGTTTCAACGGCAGCGCGAACGAGACGGCGAGATCCGCGTCACTGCACTACCGACCAATCACGCGACCAGTACTCGACGTCACTACCGAATAAGATTCAAAACAAACAGCAATTTTTATGAAAAAATATATTTTATAGTACTTACGAATGAAAAGTGATGCCGTCGGTTTTATTTTTAGTTCTTGAGCAATTTGAGCACTTTTTAAAAACACACTTAGGCATTGTTTTATCATATAAACACAAAATATTAGCAATATTTCTTTTCGGCGTTCACATTTACGTCGTTTGCATGTCAAGTGAATGACCCTAATCGCTTTAGTCACAAAGCGATTAGGGTCGTGGACCACAATTCATGCGGATCACTTTTGTGAGGCTAGTGCCGTATCTACCCTTTTTGTTTTAATCTAAGGGGATTATATCGTGTCGGCTCACAAAATTTCGATTTCGTAGTCGCGTCGTGGCGAGTTGAACGCGTGCCAAGCGCAATCACAGCGGTACAACAGTATGTGGGCCAAGAGGCTGCGGCTCAACTCGCCATCTTTTTCTGGCAACACTCAACTACCCACCTTGTTCCCAGTTCGTTATGAAATTTTTGTCCACGAGTACAATAGAAAGCTTCAGAGGCAAGTTTAGGTATTGCGACAATGTTAGTGATTTATTTGTGACAATTTCATCCCCATCATCTTGATGCGTGGCTATCCACAACCGTGCGTTTTTGTCGAAATTTTTTACCACGTACGACAAAACAGTACCCTTAGTACGAGTTTTACAATTACGAAAACTATGATAGTTTACGTGAGCTCGCACTCGTACTAAGGGTACTGATTTTATTGTTATCGTTTCAATACAAATAAACAGTGTTTAAATTCTATCATTAAATCGTTTGCGTCTTCTTAAATTTTAAGAATATTTGGTTACTTTTCACCAAAATGGACATAGAAAACAATTTACAATTACGAAAACTATGATAGTTTTCGTGAGCTCAAACTCGTACTAAGGGTACTGTGGAATATGTTGTCGCCAGCAGTGTTTCCGGACCGATACGACCCAAGAACCTTCAAAAAAAGAGCGTACTCCTTCCTTAAAGGCTGGCATCGCATTTGTGATACTCCTGGTGTTGCAAGTGTCCATGGGCGACGGTGATTACTTACCATCAGGTGAGCCGTCTGCTCGTATGCCCCCTATAACATAAAAAAAAAGTTAGTGAACTGAAGTCGTAGAAATATTTAAGTTTTAAGATGCTTTACTCATCATTAAAACTTGTCAAAATAGGGTTTGGAATGAGGAGCTCGATGGCGCAGGTGAAGATCGTTGAAGTTAAGCAACTGTCGCAGTGGTCGGTCATTGGATGGGTGACCAAAAGTTTACTATCTCGAGATCCTCCGTGCTCCGGAAGGCACGTGAAGCCGTTGGTACCGGCTGCATCTGCAGCCGTTAGCACACACCAATCCGCACTGGGCCCGCGTGGTGGGTCATGTCCCAATCTCCCCATTCCATCCATAGGGAAGGCCTGTGCCCCAGCAGTGGGGACATTAATAGGCTGATGATGATGATGATGATGATGACTCATCATTATCCAAATTACAATAGCCTTTTGTTTAAAATACCTTTTTTCTAGAAACAAGCATTCACCTTATTTTTAGTTGGTTTTGAAATATTTTTTTTTAGTGTGAATGCTGTTATGTCTTGGTCGCGTTGACCTCTACAGCATCACCGGGTTTGGGGACGGCGAGATTCTAAGGGGACCTCAAGCCGAGAATTGGCGAGTGCCTCTAGAGGTATTCCAGGCGGATGGCATCTCCCCTCGGGGGGAGTCTCCTCTCCGTCTGGAGCCTCTAGACCACTCCAACCTGAGGGGGTCGGCTCAACTAGAGGGCGTCTCTGAGACTCGGACCTTGGCTCTAGTTAGCTGTTGTCGTGGGGGGATTTGAAATGTTTTATAGATATTAACGGGATTGTTACCATGTACCTTGTTTTTTATGAGTCTCCGATATTTCGGCACTGTTGCAAGCGGCATGATCACGGAGTAACTGAAGTAATGTGACCAATGGTAGTGGTAGTATCGAACGCAGTAAAAGACGACGTCAGAGGGTAGACCGATATGTCTGCCATTAACATCTACCCGCAATTACTTCAGTTACTCCGTGATCATGGCGCTTGCAACAGTGCCGAAATATCGGAGACTCATAAAAAACAAGGTACATGGTAACAATCCCGTTAATATTTTTTTTTTTTTTAAATAACACTCACACCAATTAGCCTAGCCCCAAAGTAAGCACTATAAGGCTTGTGTTATGGGATACTAGGGTAACGGACAGAATACATATACTTTACATATATAAGTATATTTATATAGAAATACATATTAAACATCCATAACTAGAGTACAAATGCTCGTGTTCATCACACAAACATCTGCCCCCACTGGGATTCGAACCCGGGACCTCTCGAGTCGGCGACGCCATGAAACCCGGCGTACTAACCACTCGGCCACGGAGGCCGTCATAATGTTAGTGATATCTATAATGTTAGTGACCATGAAAGTTTAAAACAATATATTGAAATGTTTTGTTCCATAACTATTATAAGTTCTATTAATAGTCAAGGTATATTATAGAACCGACAGAAACCACTTTTCGTATTTATTATTTTTAATCAATAAGTTTTAGTACAAACCAGTATGGACCACTTGGTATGGATAATCGGGATTCAGTAAATATAAGGAATTGCTTTAATAAGTTTCCGGTGGAGGTTACCTAAAAATTTACCAATTTGACACAATACGTCAGGTTTGAAGTATAATTTGACTTAATTCGGATCACGATAACTTTGCAGAGTCAATAATCTGGTCACACCAGAAAATCTTTGTCCGGCACACACCAAGCTTTCACATTCATAAGTAGTTTGGATTTTGAGATAGACAAAATTTAAATCTAAAGAAAATATAACTAGAAAACATTCTACGCGGACCAGGCAGCAGACGGGACTCCAACCCTTCGCAATCCGGGTGAATGCACTGACCAATTATGCTACCGCGGCCCTCACGCACCGCGTCGAAATTCCTCTAGCTATTCTTAAGCTGCAAGGCAGCGCCATCTCTTCGCATTATAGGTCACCCACAATGTCAAATGAATACTTTACAAGTATTAAACATTTGAAAGAAAAAATAGCAATTACAGTTATAATTTTTATTTTTTTAAAGCATGTAACTGCTTCATGTTTAAATCTAAAGAAAATATAACTAGAAAAAAATCCATGCGGGCCAGGCAGCAGACGAGCTCTAACCCACACCCTTCGCAATCCGGGTGAATGCACTGACCAATTATGCTACCGCGGCCCTCACGGACCGCGTCGAAATTCCTCTAGCTATTCTTAAGCTGCAAGGCCGCGCCTTTCAGCGCTTAGCTCTGGGCAGGGACAGTTGAGTTGAACTTTCGAAATCCATTCCAATATTCATTTCCTACTCAACTAGCTCTAGACAATGACGTTTCACGTTTAAGAGACCCCCCCATTAAAATTTTTTGAAACTGAATTTTGAACTAAATGTTCGGAAACCGTTCCTCATAATATTATAACTTAGGAGAGAAGAAAACACACAGTGGATAAGCTACAAGATATATAATAATATATGAGAGTTATAAATAAAATACACACAAGCCATATGACACAAGTAAGTAATAGAGAAGAGTGGTGTCAAACAGACAGACAGACTGACGTATAAAAATATAAATTTAAAAACATGTCAAAAAGGTGCCAGGTTGTTCATATTAAAAATTTATAAAAAAAGGTTTGGCCGAACACATAAAATGCCAAAATTTTAGTTCTGTGACTCATTCCGTTTACGATCTAGAGACCCGTAGCATACGGACAGTCAAACAGACGACAGAAAGTCAGTAATGGGGTTCCGTTTTTACCCTTTGAGTACGGAACCCTAAAACTGAATCATCGAAATCGGTCCATAAATGTGCGAACAACAATATTTATATAATTATAAAAAAATGCCAACACTCACACCAATTAGCCTAGCCCCAAAGTAAGCAATATAAGGCGTGTCTAATGGGATACTAGGGTAACGGATAGAATACTTAAACTGTACATATATAAGTATATTTATATAGAAAAACATATTAAACATCCATGACTGGAGTAGAAATGCTCGTATTCATCACACAAACATCTGCCCCCACCGGGACTCGAACCCGGGACCTCTCGAGTCGGCGACACCATGAAACACAAAATAAAATATAAATATATATAATTAAGAACCTCCTTCTTTTTAAGTCGGTTAATAATAATACTAATAAATTCTTTATTTATTTCTTCACATAAGTAGAAAAAAGAAACATTTACAATATAGTGTTTAATTACAATATTTCATTACTTAATGTGAAGACTGGTGCTTGCAATAGGACAAACCTGTTCTACAAGACACCAGGCCTCCACTCCCAAAACTACATGAACAGAGCAAGCCACCTTTGTACTATTTATGTGATTAATGTAAAATTCAAAAAATTCAAAATTCAATATCGTTTGTTCAGTCTAGGCTGTTACAAGCACTTGTGAATGTCGAAAAGCTACGCCATCGGTTCGCAAATCTACGGCGGGAGACCTTGTACTGAGAAGAACCGGCAAGAAACTCAGCAAGGGCTGTTTTTTTCTCCCTGTATTATATACAGAGTCGTCAATTTGAAAAATGACTTCAATATGAGATAACTCATGAAGTCACTTTCCATTACAAATGTAAATGATAAAAAAATTATGACTATAAAATAAAAAATATAAAAAACAGATTTAAAAATAAAAAAAGTTTAGGAATGCAGTGTCCTACTGTTTAGGCATAAAAACAAAAACAAAAACAACATTTTGTATTTATTAATATGAGAAGTGCTTAGGAAAGAAATAAAAACACAATAATAAAAAATATAGTATCAGGATACTTAATTTAACTACCATCAGTACTGCCATGCGCAAAGTGCTTTAATTTTTGCTGCAGTCAATTCACTGCAGATTAATCGTGGTCCGATTGTACTGTTGAAAATTAGTAGTTACTACTCTAGATAAAACTAAAAATTAGATATATTAAAGAAAATAGAACTAGAAAAAAATTCCCTTCGCTATCCGGGAGAATGCACTCACCAATTATACTACCGCGGCCCTGACGGCCGCGTCGATATTCGTCTAAGGAAAAAATGGGTTCGAGTCCCGTCTGCTGCCTGGTCCACGTGGAATTTTATCTAGTTCTATTTTCTTTAGATTTAAACATCAAGCAGTTACATGCCTAAAAAAAAATGGGTGCGTGTACTTATGTAGGCGCGTGAGAAGTTATCCTTCTTTGGCATCGTTTAAAATTAGTTTTTAATTGCATGCAAATAATTAATTACAATAAATTAATAAAAAGTCTGGAAAAGGACACAGTCAATAAAGTTCAGTTTTAATTTGAAAAAAATGGATGCGTGTAACTTATGTACGCGCGTGAGAAGTTATACTTCTTTAGCATCATTAAAATATTTTTTAATTGCATGCAAATAATTAATAATTACAATAAAATAATAAGAGGACTGGAAAAGGATAGTTAACACAGTCAATTAAGTTCAGTTTTAATTTGAAAAATTAAAAAAATATTCAAAATATTCAATTAAAATCACTACTGAATGTAAGTTATTAGTCCATATGTAATTAGAACTTGTAAGTAACTAAAACACGTTGTGTTCTTGACCTTCACAAGTGCTTGTAACAGCCTAGACTGAATAAATTTCATTTCATTTCATTTCATTTCATTTCATTTCATTTCATTTCATTTCATTTCATTTCATTTCATTTCATTTCATTTCATTTCATTTCATTTCATTTCATTTCATTTCATTTCATTTCATTTCATTTCATTTCATTTCATTTCATTTCATTTCATTTCATTTCATTTCATTTCATTTCATTTCATTTCATTTCATTTCATTTCATTTCATTTCATTTCATTTCATTTCATTTCATTTCATTTCATTTCATTTCATTTCATTTCATTTCATTTCATTTCATTTCATTTCATTTCATTTCATTTCATTTCATTTCATTTCATTTCATTTCATTTCATTTCATTTCATTTCATTTCATTTCATTTCATTTCATTTCATTTCATTTCATTTCATTTCATTTCATTTCATTTCATTTCATTTCATTTCATTTCATTTCATTTCATTTCATTTCATTTCATTTCATTTCATTTCATTTCATTTCATTTCATTTCATTTCATTTCATTTCATTTCATTTCATTTCATTTCATTTCATTTCATTTCATTTCATTTCATTTCATTTCATTTCATTTCATTTCATTTCATTTCATTTCATTTCATTTCATTTCATTTCATTTCATTTCATTTCATTTCATTTCATTTCATTTCATTTCATTTCATTTCATTTCATTTCATTTCATTTCATTTCATTTCATTTCATTTCATTTCATTTCATTTCATTTCATTTCATTTCATTTCATTTCATTTCATTTCATTTCATTTCATTTCATTTCATTTCATTTCATTTCATTTCATTTCATTTCATTTCATTTCATTTCATTTCATTTCATTTCATTTCATTTCATTTCATTTCATTTCATTTCATTTCATTTCATTTCATTTCATTTCATTTCATTTCATTTCATTTCATTTCATTTCATTTCATTTCATTTCATTTCATTTCATTTCATTTCATTTCATTTCATTTCATTTCATTTCATTTCATTTCATTTCATTTCATTTCATTTCATTTCATTTCATTTCATTTCATTTCATTTCATTTCATTTCATTTCATTTCATTTCATTTCATTTCATTTCATTTCATTTCATTTCATTTCATTTCATTTCATTTCATTTCATTTCATTTCATTTCATTTCATTTCATTTCATTTCATTTCATTTCATTCCATTCCATTTCATTTCATTTCATTCCATTCCTTTTCATTCCTTTTCATTCCTTTTCATTCCTTTTCATTCCTTTTCATTCCTTTTCATTCCATTTCATTCCATTTCATTCCTTTTCATTCCATTTCATTCCATTTCATTCCATTTCATTCCATTTCATTCCATTTCATTCCATTTCATTCCATTTCATTCCATTTCATTCCATTTCATTCCATTTCATTCCATTTCATTCCATTTCATTCCATTTCATTCCATTTCATTCCATTTCATTCCATTTCATTCCATTTCATTCCATTTCATTCCATTTCATTCCATTTCATTCCATTTCATTCCATTTCATTTCATTTCATTTCATTTCATTTCATTTCATTCCATTCCATTCCATTCCATTCCATTCCAATGTCCCGTTCAAATCTGCCCTGTTTGCTTTGTTCAAATCTGCCCCACGGTCACTTGGAAAATAAAATATTACAAATAACGTGCCCGCGGCTAACTTCATTATGTTAAAATTTTGTGTTACAGTGATGAAAATTTCATTCTCATAAAATTTTCATAACGCGGCTAAAGAAGTATAACTTCAAAAATAAATAAATAATCAAAATATTCAATTAAAATCGCTACTGAATATAATTTATTAGAACATATGTGATTTGCACTTGTATGAAACTCAAACACGTATTCCGAATATACAAACTAGAAACATGTGGATAAATATTATAAATATGAATACCTATAACTGTTACTTTATTACAAAAAATAAAGATGTGGTTTTTGGTTCTACTACACCAATGGTCAAGAGATGGCGCTGTAGTCTCCTGAATCGCGCTTTGGTTCCGTTGTTCCAGATTAATAAATACTTTTGATAGGCCTTCACAATGCAGTCGTTAGCACCCACAAAATAGAGATTCTATTTCTATTATGTTGGTAGATTTTCTTAATGTGCGGTAAACACAAAAGTAACAGATTGATTTTTTTTGTTACAGTGATGCGCGCGCATCTTAAAATTTCACTCTCATCATTTTTTCATAACGCGCCTAAAGAAGTATAACTTCAATAAAAAATATAATTAGAAATATTGTTTATGCTGGCACATATACAAGAAATATTCTACAGTCTCTCAGGTCTTTTCTCACTCACTATATTATACAGTATCAGTGTCAACACTCATATGTCGTAAGGCGGAGGGCACACATTCGCGACACAAAGGCATCGGCACATTACAAGTGATAGATCTGTAGCAAAAACTCCGGCCCATATTGTCGGTAAACATGTCCCTTCGATCAAACATGCCCGATGGAATATTTGCACGAAAGACATTCGTGTCGTGTAGACATTGCTTTGGTACACGCCATGAGCGCTGTTTGTGTATTTGCACTCGATATTAGTATGGAACGAGTTAATAAGGCTATTTCTGAAAAAAATAATGAAATACTCGGTCATGCGGAAGAGGATAAAAGTAATGAAAGAGTTACATTTCGTGTTGAAAGTAACTACTCTAGACTAAAAGCTTAAAAGGCAGTCTTTATATAAAAAACATAAAGGTGACTGACTGACATAGTGATCTATCAACGCACAGCCCAAACCACTAGACGGATCGGGCTGAAATTTGGCATGCAGGTAGATGTTATGACGTAGGCATCCGCTAAGAAAAGATTTTGATCAATTCTACCCCCAACGGGATAAAATAGGGAATGAAAGTTTGTATGAAACTTTGTCAATTTTAATCCCGGGCTGAGACTGCATGCAGGTATAAGAAGAATCGTAGATGAATGTCATTGTGTATAATACAAGCCTGAGAATAAAAACTGTAGTCTACACTTCAGCTCTACACTGAAGCGAAGCGAGGGCGGGCCGCTAGTTTATTATAAAATTTCATTAATTTACATTTTCTGCACTGTTTGAAGACTTAATTCCAAAATCATGTCAGGATACTGTGATATATGATAAGCAAATGCAAACTGTTGATTGACATCAGGTTCACGATTTCGGAGTTAAATAATATCAAAAAAATCACTACTGATATCTTAAAAAGTTAGTATTAGAATTAAGTTTTTTGTGAATACAATATGATGCGCTTAAAATATAAATCCTAAATTTGTAGGTGAATTATTTTGAGGTACTGAATGTACGCCAGAACGCTAACGTTACGATAGCTATTGGGATTAGTTTGTACGACGTTAACTTCTCACACCATTAAATTCGAAAGTGCATCGACAGCGATACCACCTACTGCCAATATACGAGTATATTATGATCCAACAAAATGGAGATTGAGTATGAATGTATTAGTAAATTTGACTTGAACAAATGTTATTTTATTCTCAATTTCGATACACGATACTTAGAATCAATAATATATTTAACATCGGGAATACCCAAAATCCTCATTTAAACACATCGTTCACCTGCGTAAAGGATCATTGTTCCGATGCAATACACGCTAATGTTGATCAGAAGAAAATGTGAGATGGTAAACGCTTCTGTCTTGTACTAAAGTTGTTCAGCGCTTTTCAAAAATGAGACTGGTGCAAAGATAGTTTCATTTTTCCGCGTCACTGGTCTGAATGCCATGAATATATACTGGAGGAAACTTAAAAACGGAAACCGTTGCCCCAACAAAACGATACTTTGATTTTTTTTTGTATTCCTTAAATTTCTCGTGTCGATCTTCGGGCGGCGAGACGATGTCGTTGTTCCGAAACTTTTCAGCTTAACTTTGAACGCTATTTAGTTTGCGAAGTGCGATGAAGCCTAATAACGTGCGAATGGATTAATCGAGAGGAATATAATCGTCTTCAGCAAAATTTTTTATACAGTCATGAAACAAGTATTTTAGTTTTTCTTTTTTTGTCAAATCATTTCTGTGAGTTAATAAAGATTCTTTCTTTTTCAAGAGAACATAACTTGAAAAAGGGGGAATCTTTATTAACTGTAAGAATTAAATTCTGGTTCTCATAAACCATCAGAAAGCTTTGTATCTAAGTCATATTTATTTATTATAGCTAAATTATATTTGTAACTTTGATAACTATCATTATTATTTATTCTCTTGTAATCTATAATATTATTTCCTTTTGTAACATTCAACTTGCGTGATTTCCGGACTTTATCTGCATATAACTAAAGATTTTCAATGCGAACATTCACATTTTATTTCACAAATTCCTAGTTTCACTTAAGCGGCAAATACTTAGTAGCATATATACCCTTCTCCAAAATCCAATGGATAAAGGGATCCATACACCCAAAGTCATCGAAACCGATTCAATAGTTTAAGAAGGTCACCGTAATAAACAGTCCTTCGCAAAACATTTCTTTAGTAAAATTCTAAGAATTCCAATTGAACTTGTTTAGACCTATCCCTGAGCTCACTCAGTCGTGAATGTCAACAAAATTTAATACATTCAGCTTCAAAGGTACGGCAAGGACGGTATCTTCCCTCACGGGCCAATTGTCGCCCGCCAATTAGGGAGGAGGCTGCTCGGCACATAACAAAAGGGTAATTCTCCATTCCTGCCATTTACCCGCCATTCTCTTTGAACAGTTTTTTTAAATTTCAACTAGAAGTGATAATTTACACCGTCATGTAACAGGAAAACAAGATGACGCTTTTACTGGTTGCCAAGTATTTTAACATAGGTTTGTGCAGATCATTCAAATGATATTTTGTATTTCGATGAATGGAGATGAAACTGCGTAACTTGACCAAGCACATTCTTATTTTATTATTAGGGGGTTAAGTGTAAAGATATATTTTGAGGTAAAGTGTTTTAGAAAGAAATAAATAGGTTTTATTAACCCTTATTTCACTTACACTATAAATCGTTAAAAAATATTGAATAACAATAATAATCAGGGTCAACCAGGACCCTGTCTCAACATGAGCTGGTACGAAGATATTATATTGTAGTCATGATATTGAGTATATTTTTCAAAAGATATAAGTATATGTTTCAAACTCTTATCTTTTTTTAAAAAATAACTCCATGACCAACTTACTAAGACTACCAAATTATTTAGGCAGCTCTTTAATATTGTTCTCCTAATTCAAAAAGTATTTAACACCTGTTTTGACGAATTCAAAAAATAGCAAAGATAAATAAATCTTTCGCGATAACAGCATAATTCAAATCCATCTCTTAATATATATATTGTTAAGCTCAAGTTTGTTGCAACACTCCAATGGAGTCATATACCACTCACTATTAACTATGTAAGATCTTCTAATGTATAATGTACATCTACAATCTGAAATAAATGAATAAAAAATAAATAAATCTTTAAAGAAAATATAACTAGAAAAAATTCCACGCGGACCAGGCAGCAGACGGGTCTCGAACCCGCACCCTTCGCAATCCGGGCGAATGCACTGACCAATTATGCTACCGCGGCCCTCACTGTTCGCCCGGATTGCGAAGGGTGCGGGTTCGAGTCCCGTCTGCTGCCTGGTCCGCGTGGATTTTTTTCTAGTTATATTTTCTTTAGATTTAAACATCGAGCAGTTACATGCTTTAAAATAATAAAAACTATAAATAAAACTTTACTTGGTAAGTTCGCTAGAACATTTAGATTTAGACAATAACGGTGTAATATAAAGTCCGAGGGCCAACTAAAGTGCACCGATGCGTTGAGAGTCCACCAATTATTTTAGTTTTGACTCGCCCGAGTGGAAAGCGTCCTGGATCGTGAAACTTTCCTAGTTGTGTCATATTGAAGCTGAGACTATATGGAACTACTCGTCCGTAGGATGGGCTATTGTTAAAAAGTTAGTGAAACCCTCCAACAAATGAAAATTCTTTAAAAGAAAAGCTTGCAGCAAAAACTAGTCTTAGTCTTAGTAGTACGGCGGGCTGTTTCCGCAACTCGACACCTAGTGCCTATTTTGCGTGGGGATTGGCATCAGTCCTGCCATCCCAGCTCCTCCAGAAAGCTCAGCAGTCCCCGAATGTTGCTGCAGGCCTCTACTATTGTCTTCGCGCTTCCCATTAGAGAAGTCCTTTGTCTTGCAACGCCCCTGCACTCCAGTAGGACACGGGCGCTCGTCTCATCCGCCTCCAGGCAGGCTCTGCACAGAGGGCTGTCAGAAATACCTATATTACAAAGGTGTTTGTTGAAGTAGCCGTGACCCGTGTGTATATCCACGATTTGTTTTAGGGCTTGTCTAGGTAGTCTGATTAACTTACGTGTTAGTTGCAGGTTTACCTTAGGAACGGCTTCCCTAGCTTGCCTGCAGTCCGTGAGTTTTGACCAGTAATCGTCGTGTTGTCGTTGAGAGCGCTCCCTTTTCCAGGTTCGCAGCTGCCGATAGGGTGTGGACCAATGACCGTCCTGCTAGACCCCTCCCTGGCTCCCTAGCAAAAACTATGGGTTTCAATAATGTCCTTGTCCATCCGTTCATGTTGATTTTCTTTTATGTTTATGCCGTTTAAAACGCCGCGTAAAAAGGTTCTAGAATGACAAGCGTCCTGATGGTGGTGGTGAAACTACTCTCTAATGGGTTGATTGTTTATATGGTATGAATGAAGAGTGATAAGTTTACTGGCTTCGTCGTCTGCAATATTTTTGAAGTGAAAATTTCTTTAGCGTCGTTGTACACTTTTTTTGTATGGGTAAAAACTGTTAAACTCGCGTCAGGTTAAACACGTGGGCTGATCGCATCATGACACACAATAAAATTGGAAAGGTTGTTGACTTTCAATATAATGGACGAAACATAGTAATATGTTATTTTATCATATTATAATAATAAGCCTCTATCTAGGACGTCCACGTGGCAACTTTATTGCGAAGAAAATGCTTTTTTTTTACAATAGATGTCGCTAAGTGCGCTTAAACGTGATTCATGTAAGTTGATTTTTCTGAGAGATAAACTTTTTTAATGTAGTATAAATTGTCATGTTTGTGTACGATAGCGCAATACATAAATATTGTATTCTACCACATACATGATAGTACTTTTATACTGATAATTAAAGCAATTCGTGCAAAATTATTCCCTAACCATTCCAAAATATCAATAATGCACAACGTTAATATTCAAGTTTTCACTTCTGCCGGCACTCCCGGAGTGCAACCCGTCGTTTTTTTTTTGTTATTCTCTCTATTGTTATGATTGTAATTTGCATAATATTAATTCACTTTTTCGACTTTGCTTTCATCCACACAGTCCAATGTGAGGGTGTCTATCTTTTTACGTTACGCTTTGAGTAACTTCTTCTATCTCTCTTAAATACTTCTTATTTAACTGTATGGATAAAGAGCTATATTGCGCGAATCATATTTCAAGTTTTATCGTTCGTACTCATACATGGTATAACTCGACGACAGTCAAATCTGCGTGTGGATCTCAAAACTCACAACTCTAAGTGTCGCCGCACACACGCCACACGCCACAGCCACAAACGCCGCCACGAGAAGCTAGAAGCGGCTACTAAAGTGGCTGAAGCGCGCGACAGCGGCCGACTAAGGTAAGGGAGAGAGGGGTAAAATGTATGAAAACTACATGAAATATGCCGGTGGCGGCGTTTTGTGGTTCACAGGACGTAACGCGTTGATTATTACTCGCTTCAGAGTTAACGAGTAATACCGTATGTAAGTGCGGGCCATTACCCTTAATTCATCAGTGTTTTCGAAGGAAGAATGTCAAAAACGTACGTATTTAAAACAAAAATTACCCCTTTGAATGTGCATTGGTAACGTAAACACGAGTAGATTGTTAAGAAAACACCCGATAAGCGAGCACAATAACGCAGCGGCGAGCGGCCTGAAACCAGAGGCTTATGTTTGGACAACATGCCACGGCCAGTCGCATGACCGCTAGCCATTCTGTGTAACACCTAAACAAAGATTTAAGTCATAGGAGAACGTCAGTATTCGATCTTTATAGATGTGGAATACCTGTAAATTATTACTACATAAGAAACACCGGTGAAACGTCAAGATTAAAATATAGCTTAGGATTTGTATTAGTTATAGAAATACTACGATATTTGTTAAAATTGCAAAGAGATAAATATAAATATTTCCAACACTCACACCAATTAGCCTAGCCCCAAAGTAAGCACTGTAAGGCTTGTGTTATGGGATACTAGGGTTACGGATAGAATACATATACTGTACATATATAAGTATATTTCTATAGAAATACATTTTAAACATCCATGACTGGAGTACAAATGCTCGTATTCAGCACACAAACATCTGCCCCCACCGGGATTCGAACCCGGGACCTCTCGAGTCGGCGACACCATGAAACCCAGCGTACAAACCACTCGACCACGGAGGTCGTCAAATGAAGAATAAATGAAGACAATCCGTTGAATGAAGATTTGTTCACCAAAGAATTTCATTTTTGTATATGGTGTTTCGTTTTGATGATAATGATGATGAAATGATACTAGCTGACTCGGCTAACTTCATACCGCCTAACAGTCAAAGAATATAGCTATCTTTAAATTTGAAGCTCAATTAAATTGACGATTTAACAACCGAAACAAAAAACGGTCGACAGTTTATTAGAAAAAAAGATAATTATTAGGGAAAATGAAAATTCAATGATGTGTACTTCAATGGCGTATCAGCGAATTTTAAAACGGGGTAAATTAGTTGCCAGCTCTTCGCCACATTATGTGAAACCATGTACTTTTTGGAGTGTGGTATCATATTGTCACAAACGCTCTCGAAAAGTAACCGCGACAGTGCTAGAGATCGAATTTGCTAGATCACCGCGGGTCGCGATAGAGACAGTTGAGTTTCAACAGCGATTTCGGAACGAATCCAAAGGCGATTAAAGTGCAACAAAAGTGTTCAAGTGCACTAGTTTAGAGACTTGTATAGTGAAATATAGTGTTTAGTGAGTGTTTTGTAATTAACATTGTGTGTTAATTAAAGAACTGTCAAGCGTGAACTGGCATATAATTTCGAACCCCCATCCCGACACGTAACAATATTATATGAAAGCATGTTGAAATTCTTTTAACTTGGCCCTCGTAAATCTCGGAGGACGTGGCTTTCTAGGTTTACGACTTTATAACGACGCGCTAAACTGCGGGACATGTGACAGCCTGACAGCCCATGTTGAGTAACTGGGGTACGAGCACACTACCACGCGCGATATCTTTATATATAAAACTCAAAGGTGACTGAGTGACTGACATAGTGATCTATCAATGCACAGCCCAAACCACTGGACGGATTGGGCTGAAATTTGGCATGCAGGTAGATGTTATTACGTGGGCATCCGCTAATAAAGGATTTTGATCAATTCTACCCCCAAGGGGATAAAATAGGGAATGAAACTTTGTATGAAACTTTGTCAATTTTAAACCGATCGGGCTGAGACTTTGCTTGCAGGTATAAGAAGAATCATAGATGAATGTCATTGTGTATAATACAAGCCTGAGAACAAAAACTGCAGTCTACACTTCAGCTCTACACCGAAGCGAAGCGAGGGCGGGCCGCTAATATATAATATAATAAAATGGTGGGAAAGTTAAAACTGTATATTGAGTATTTTTTTAAAAGAATGCTTGGGGTGTGATCTACAATCGACACCGAAGCCAAAAATATAGTTTTTAGAATTTTTGTCTGTTTGTCTGTATGTATGTCCGGGATAAACTCAAAAAGTACTGCATGGATTTACTTCAAATTTGGCACGAATATTATTAAGACGTCGGGTCAACATATAGGCTACATATTATCACGCTATCACCTACGGGGAACGAACAGTGAACCTTTATTTCCAACTAATTCTACGCGTACGAAGTCGCGGGCGGCAGCTAGTTGTATAATAATGGACATATTTATGAGATATGACTAACGTCACTTCCTGTTTTCATTGTTTAATGTAGATGATTAAAGTATGATATTTGATGAAACTATTTGCTTTGAAAAGCTTTTCAGTCTTGTCGTGTGGTAGGGAGCCTGCAAAAACTACTCGACTCCTTCATTATATTTTGAATTTTTAAGCATTATTTATATCTGAAGAAAATTTTACTTGCGGACTAAGAAATACTAGAAAAAATTCGACACGGCCATTAAGGTCGCAGTGGCGTAATTGGTCAGTGCATCCGCTTGGATAGCGGAGGGTGGAGTTTTCGGGACCCGTCTGCTGAATGGACTATGTGGATTTTTTGTAGTACAATTTTCTTATCTTCGAACAAGAAGGTTTGAAGACGCGCATGCTCTTTTCCTTTGGGTAAATCTCAACAGAGAACTTGTTCAACAGCATCTCTTATCAACAAGTAGACAAGTCCGTCTGTCTGTGGTGCTGTTTCAGCGGCCAAACCGTAAGAGATAGATAAAGAGAATATTTAAGTTATAAGTTAAGAATAGTCTGATAAGACTACAAACCGGATTTGAGTAACGTAGCACTGCCGGTTTTCGAGAAATCAGGTTTTGGTGAACATTTGGTTCATTGGTTTGCTAGTAATCTTTAATAGTCCGTGGGAGGTAATGCCTCTAAAACGCTTAATGCTCGACCAACTCGCTTAGTTTCGCTTTAACTATAGCATGACCGCAGTCCGAACGCGGTAACTACTCCGTGCCATCGAGCTCCTTATTCATTATAATCACACTAATATTATAAAGGCGAAAGTTTGTGAGTATGTGAGTGTGTATGTTTGTTACTTCTTCACGTCTAAACGGCTGGAGCGATTTTAATTAAATTTGGTATGGAGTTAGCTGACACCCTAGATTAACACATAGGCTACTTTTATCCCGAAAAAAAGTTAACGCAGACGAAGTCGCGGGCGACCTCTAGTGTTTTATAATTATGTAACTAACGGATGAACGGGACTTCACCTGCGTTTAAAATCTGGTTTCTTATACAAACCTCCATCACTCCCTTATACGATGAATTGGGATAAAAACTGTCTTTGTATAATTTCCCGACACTCAAACTATTTCTATACCAAATTTCTTTACAGTGTAGTCTATGTATATTTAATTCACAACTTCGTTTATATCTCTTGTTTCTTTTACTGACACCGCCGACTCTGGCTTTCTTTCAATCCTCTCCATCCAAAGGTTGTCTGTAAGAAGTCGCTTTTAGCGATAAGACCGCCCATTGAAGCACTTTTTTTTACTATTGTAATTTCTCTCATTTCTGTTGTGTATTGTGGTGTGTAATAAAGTATTGTGTATTGTATTGTATTGTATTGTGTATTCTTTTAAATTAGTTCATCGGTTTAAGCGTGAGGGGGTAACAGAAAAATGTAAGTATAGATTATATGAATTAATTGCAATAATTTGAAGAGATCTTCTCATTTCCAAGATTTTATTCGACCTCCGTGGCCGAGTGGTTTGTATGCCGTGATTCATGGTGTCGTCGACTCGAGAGGTTCCGGGTTCGAATCCCGGTGGGGGCAGATGTTTGTGTGATACATACGAACATTTGTACTCCAGTCATGGATGTTTCATATGTATTTCTATATAAATATGCTTATATATGTACAGTATAAGTATTCTATCCGTTAGCCTAGTATCCCATAACACAAGCCTTACAGTGCTTACTTTGGGGCTAGGCTAATTGGTGTGAGTGTTGGAAATATTTATTTATTTATTATTGTGAGATATTCTTCTGTATGTCCTTTTATCTATTTAGGATCGATGTTCCCTTTTAAATTACTACATGTACCTACTTTAATAAAACTTTTTTCGTTCGTCCTGGTGGGAAGCCGTAGTTAACAGGGATTTGCGACACCATAAAAAGTTGAATTAGCTCTTGCCTTCCCTGACCACATATCTTGTAACCGAACCCAGTATAAAGCGTTTGATGTTAAGAAAGGACATTGGGCAAAAATGTATGGACGCTGCACCCACATCCGCCACAGCTTAAACTACATTTCTTTGAAAGGTATTATAGTCAAGATCAACTGTGCCAAAGCGCATCAAATTCCATCCCGGGGGTCTTTAGTTATTTTAAGTTAAATTTAAATATGTACAAGTACGATAACGAACGAACATTAATGAAATAAGGTAATTAATTTAGTTAGTTAGTTCGACCCTACATACCCCCCCCCCCCCCCCCACAAACTTGTCCACGTTCGGGAGAAGACATGATTCCAGTTCATCCATACTAATTGACAAAACCGATAATCGTGTTCCAATATCCAAAGCGTGTTAGATAAAAATCAATCAAGTAGCAGGGAGCGCACAATCACAATGAAGTAAGACGAGTCTACTTTTGCAACTGCAAGTCCTTCATCATCCGTAAACGGTTTTGAAATGTCTCAGTAAGAGCAAGTGCAGGATGGTCGGCAGGCTTTGTCGTATATCTGGTTGTATAGTACGATATACCATATTATTATGATTACTAATAATATAAAATCAAGGTACTATAAAATGACTTTATTCAGCTACTTAAATATGCCCATGTGTCATATCTATTAAGTACCAGGACATTTTTTACAGTGTCATATCTTTTGACTCCCAGGATATTTATTTTCGGTGTCATAATAAAAAAGGCTAGTTTTTCATAGATCTATCGATTCATACTAATTACATTGTTGGCGGAGCTGGGTGCGTTTTGCCCATTATCCTTTGCCTCTAGTCGAAGTCTAGGCCAGGAGGTAGGGTGTTATGAATGTAAGCGTGCATTGTTTATATAAAGGCCGTCCCCAGGCAAGTTGCCCCATCTCAGTTCGTAACTTCGCTTAATCTAGCAAGACTTGCGCCTCGATTGTTCAGTCTCGTATCGCAAACTTGCCACGACTAAGTCGAGGCTATTAAAATTTGTTACTATGTTTAGATACATGGCTGCGTGATACAATGTAATATTGTTAGTCGATAGAGTTGCTGGTGTTTATGAAATAGTTTTGTACTTTGCAAGGTACACTACTGGAGTCCAACTAAATGGATAGATAGACAAATCATTTATTTCCATCATGTACAGCATAAAAATTCAAGTAAACAAAATTAGATTGGATGGGTGACTAAAAAATGTTCTATCTCTAGTTCCTCCGTGCTTCGGAAGGCACGTTAAGCCGTTGGTCCCGGCTGCATCTGCAGTCGTTAGCAACCGCCAATGCGCACTGGGCCCGCGTGGTGGGTCATGGCCTAATCTCCCTATTCCATCCATAAGGAAGGCCTGTGCCCCAGCAGTAGGGACATTTATAGACTGATGATGATGATGTTAATAAAAACATATCAATCAGATTAAATTAAAAAGGGCATCAAGGGGGCCAGTGAAACAAGGGGCAAAGTTAAGTGTTGCCGCACACGGGCCACACGCCACAGCCACAAACGCCGCCACGAGAAGCTAGAAGCGGCTACTAAAGTGGCTGAAGCGCGCGACAGCGGCCGACTAAGGTAAGGGAGAGAGGGGTGGGGAATCGCGCGAGTGACGTATGGTGGCGTTTTGTATCGGCGCATTTTGTGGCCAGTGCGGGCATCAAGAAGCAAGCAGCGACGATTTGTAGCGTGTGGCGGCCACCGGCGTACCGTGTGTGGCGAGTCCATATAAAATGTATGAAAACTACAAGAAATATGCCGGTGGCGGCGTTTTGTGGTTGTGGTCGGTGGCCCGTGTGCGGCGACACTAAGGAGTATCTTTGTATTACACCTGACCATTTGACATCTGATGACAATAGCTTAAGTTGTACTTTTCACACGAAATTTAGAAATAAGTACCTGAATGCTAAGGTCTTCAAACAGTACGAGTCACGCCAACATACGGAGCTGAGCGGACTCTTACTATGGGTCTCATAAGATTTAATGATAATAATAATAAATATTTCCAACACTCACACCAATTAGCCTAGCCCCAAAGTAAGCACTGTAAGGCTTGTATTATGGGATACTAGGGTAACGGATAGAATACTTAAATAGTACATATATAAGTATATTTATATAAAAATACATATAAAACATCCATGACTGGAGTACAAATGCTCGTATAGCCCGGGAACTCTCGAGAAGGCGACACTATGAAACCCGGCGTACCACTCTGTCTTTTAGAATTTTATAGTCTCCGAGATCAAATCAGGAATGTGGACATCCGTATAAGAATCAGAATAACCGACATTGTTCGACGTATAGCCAAGCTAAAGCGGTAATAGGCGGGGCGGGTAACAATCCCGTTAATATCTATAATGTTAGTGACCATGAAAGTTTAAAACAGTAAATTTTTGGTCACGCATCCAATGAACTACCACTGCGAAAGTTGCTTGACTTCAACGATCGCAGCGGAACGCGCTCACCATTTGCGCGATATCAAGTATAATCATTTTCTTAGCCGTAAATTAAATCTATCATTAAATATTGCGGTGCAAAAGTACCATACAAATTCTAACTCCCAAACAATATAAAACTCATTGAGCATTCCGTTGAGTTGCAGAGACGCCGCAAAATGCAATCAGAATTAGGAAACTGCGGCGTGCGTCTGACGGCGCCGACCGCTACTGTAATGTTGCTGGCAATTACAAGCAATGAGTGTTTAACGTGTGTATTTGTTCAAATATTTTTGTAGTGAAAACTTCTTTAGCGGCGTTGCACGCTTTTTTTGTATGGGTAAAAAATCTTAAACGTGGCATAAAACGAAAACAATAAAATTGGAAAGGTTGTTGGCCTTCAATATATTGGACGAAACATAATAATGTTCCATTTTATCGTATTATAATAATAAGTCTCTAACAAGGACGTCCAGGTGACAGCTTTATTGCGAAGAAAATGCATTTTTTTACAATAGATGTCGCTAGGTGCGCTTAAACGTGATTCGTGTAAGTTGATTTTTCTGAGAGATAAACTTTTTAATGTACCTAATATAAATTGTCATGTTTTGTGTACGATAGCGCAATAAAGAAATATTGTGTTCTACCACACAAATTATAGTACTTTTATACTGATAATTAAAGCAATTCGTGCAAAAATATTCCTTAACCATTCCAAAATATAAAAAATGCACAATGTTAATATTCAAGTTTTTACTTCTGCCGGCACTCCCGGAGTGCAACCCACCGTTTTTATTTATCTTTATTTGTGGCAACAAACAATCATCCATTTGAATATAATTGTTCTGTGGTTACAGTGAAATTATAAGAGACAACCTACAGTGCCAGCAATTGAACCTATTAGTTATAGAAAAACATTATAGAAGAAGTATTATTATACTTAAAAAATAAACGGGCAAGTGCGAGTCGGACTCGAACACCGAGGGTTCCGGACAAACTCAATTTAATACTTCTACGCGTTAATGAGAAAAGAGGAAGCAACTTAAAAAAAATCCAAAAAAAATCTTAATTGATGTAACTAGAAACGTACGGTTTTCGCAATTTTTCCTTTAACTGTACTATAAGATGTAACTTCATACTAAATTTCAAGGTTCTAAGTTCACGGGAAAGTACACTGCAGGTTTTGATTCTAGTGCGAGTTTCAAACATTTGCGGCAAACGGCTGTATCTTTTGATTGCTTTGGCTTACAGTTTGATTTTTCACAGCCCCAAGGGACAGTAGACATGAATATGACAGTAATTAGATATGAATTTCAGTTTGATACCTCCACGCGTTCTTGAGAAAAACGGTCTGAAAAACGGATGGACAGACAACAAAGTGATCCTTTAAGGGTTCAGTATTTTCCTTTTAAGGTACGGAACCCTAAAATCAATACATCAGAAGACAAAACATATAAACATGCAAAAATCTTTAAATGTAAATGTTGTCTTTTAATTTTAGTTTACGTCTTTAAATTACTATGATATTTATCATAGTAATTTACTACAGAGAACCGCATAGGCATACGCATACGGTTCACGAAAGATATCCTACTTAAAAGCGCAGGATTTAAATTACTCTCCCTGGAAGTCACATTAATTATTTAGCCCTAATCGAAGCAGATGCACGGCATACTAAATTGCTATTTCGTATTATAGTAATTTATGTTATTTACGGAATTGTTACCATGTACACTTGTTTTTAGCGAGTTTCCGGTATTTCGGCACTACGCAGAAATCAGCCATCGCGGAATATTTGATTGATCCTGGGCCTAACCACTGGATTGAGTTCCATAACCGACATATAATCTCGACAGAACTACATACCAAAATTGATCAGGGAAGCGATTGAAATAACAAAACATATAAAGGACAATGGGCAAAACACACCCAGCTCCGCCAACAATGTAATTAGTATGAATCGATAGATCTATGAAAAAGTAGCCTTTTGTATTATGACACCGTAAAAAAATATCCTGGGAGTCAAAAGATATGACACCTAAAAAAAATATCTGTTAGTCAATAGATATGACACATTGAAGGACTTGCAGTTGCAAATGGTCGACTCGTCTTATTTCGTTGTGATTGTGCGCTCCCCGTCACATGATTGATTTTTCGCTTTGGATATTGGAACATGACTATCGGTTTTGTCAATTAGTATGGATGAACTGGAATCATGTTTTCTTCGACCAAGAAGTGTGGAAAAGTTTGTGTGATTTGTGGTCGTTCCGTTTTACATAGAAGACAATTTACTATAAGGAACAGACTGTTTGAAAAACCCCAACCTATGTGGGGATTTTTGGATTTACTTTAACGCGGCATAATAACATAGAGGGGCACCCTTGCATTTTGTGAAGTACTCCCATAATACCTGTGTCCTCTATGTACAGTCGAACTAACTTACTAAATTAATTCCCTTGTTTCATTAATGTTCGTTCGTTATAGTAATTGTACTTATTTAACTTAAAATAACTAAAGACCCCCGGGATGGAATTTCATTCGTTTTGGCACAGGTGATCATGACTTTAATACCTTTCAAACAAATGTAGTTTAAGCCGTGGCAGACGTGGGTGCTGCGTCCATACATTTTTGCCCAATGTCCTTTTCAGCCGTCCATTCAGGACGGGTTTAAATTGTCTAGGGTCTGGAATTCTATGGTTCCTATGTATAAAAACGGGTATAATCAAAGTGTCGTGTAGCGATCTGATACTGTGAGTTTGTGTCGAGTGAACAGTGAGAAAGTGAACAGTGGTACGAGTATCGAAAGCAACGAAAAAGACTTCATAGGAGGGTAGACCGATATATCTGCTAATAACAGCCTACCCGCAATTACTTCAGTTACTCCATGATTATGGCGCTTTCAATAGCGGCGGAATATCGGAAACTCGCTAAGAAATAAGGTACATGGTAACAATCCCGTAAATAACATAAATTACTATAATGGTAATGACCATGAAAGTTTAAAACAATAAATGGTATTTCTTATTATTCAAAGCCAAGACCTACTTCGGGTTGATGTACTATCGCAGTAAGTACAACAAAGCAGACTTTATCATCATCATCAGCCTATTAATGTCCCCACGTTTGGGGCACAGGCCTTCCCTATGGATGGAATAGGGAGATTGGGCCATGACCCACCACGCCGGCCCAGTACGGATTGGCGTGTGCTAACGACTGCAGATGCAGCCGGGACCAACGGCTTAACGTGTCTTCCAAAGCACGGAAGAATTCGAGATACAAGATTTTTGGTCACCCATCCAATGACCGACCACTGCGACAGTTGCTTTACTTCAACGATCGCAGCCGAACGCGCTAACCCCTGCGCCATCGAGCTCCTGATTTTAGCAGACTTCATACTGTGATAATAAAAACAATATCATCATCATCATCAACCTATCAATATCCCAACCAGGGATGTTACGGAGCTTCGACTCCGATTCCGATAAGGCGGAACTTCCGATTATTATTACACCTTCGGTTCCGACTTCGGCTCCGAGACTTTTGAATCGGAGGTTTTAATCGAAGGTCGAAGCATAGCAAATATGCTGCGTCGACTGTTACGAACTGGTCATACCCGTCGCGTTGGGAGTCTGTGTTAATAATAAGTAAATTTAAATGAAAAAAGGTTTTTTTATAATTAAAATGAAAAAAAGGTTGACTGAATGATGTTTTAATTTGTTCGTAAATGAAAAATATCTCTCTTGTGACCACTGCTGACTCTGCCGCTGGCCCCGACTCTGCCTCCGACTCCGGTTCCGACTCCGATAAATCAAATATAAAAACTACGACTCCGACTTCGGTTCGGATTAAACCTCCGTTACATCCCTAGTTGGGATTCCCAACTGTTGGGGAACCAATTCCTCTATGAGTGGTATAGAGGAATAGGCCATGATGATAGGTCCAGTGTGTACTGCTGGGTTGCTAACGCCTGCAGATGCAGCCAGGACCAAAGTCTCAACGTGCCTTCCGAAGCACAGAGGAGCTCAAGCTAGTTAATTTTGTCACTGACGACAGGCTACTGTGAAACTTGTAAGATCTAAAAAAAAACGCGAAAACCACTTGCACCATCGAGCTTCTCAAAAAAAAAAAACGTGTGTCAGCTTCGACGCACGACCGGAGTTTACTCTTTAAAAACGATTGTCTTTGAACAGACACAAAACAAAATCAAGTCCGAAGAAGTCGGTTACAAGTAGAGATACATCAGGAATCGTACCATGGTTTCGACTATCATAGGTTCCATGTCACACATTTTATCATCTAACATCAGCGATATTCATCATATATTTTATTATGTATTTCTGGAAACACACAATTTCAAAAATATCACACACTAGTCATCATTTTGGAAATATGTATAATAATTCCATCTGTACTGAAAATCACTATTCCAGAGTGCTGGACACTTACCGGCATTTCTCTATATTCTGTTATTTATTTGTTTTCATTAATTTTGCACCGATTTTATCTATTTTTAGTTTATTTATTTTATTGACATTTGTGACAACTTAATGTTTTTTATCCGTTGCCATGGCTAAAAGTGAAAGGTGCGCAGATGAGGTTGCGCACAAAAACGTAACGAGGTCATTAATGTCATTCATCGATAGATTTTCCTCACATTTTTCTCATACCGGGCCCCTTATATATGCAAATCGATTCTTAAGGAGTAAACTCCAAAAACAACACAGTACTTTCCGAAAGGATCTAATGTAACCACAAAAACATCGGTGAATTAATTTAATTCGCCAAATATTATCGATTCCTTGGATTCAACTCACGAACTGTTTATTTTTGCCCAAAGAGCATCGTATAAGATATCCGGTTCGGGAGATTTAAGGTTTCAACGTCCAATATTTACAGCGGGCTTCCGTCGAAATATGAGATAATGTGTTTGGATTGCAATTTCAACGAATGCCGGATGATATTTACGTAAGGCAGCGCCTCAGCGGCAGCCATGTTGAGTCTTTGGTCCCTGCGATGTTACCAACTTCGGGATATTTCTTCCAAATTCAGATGGAAAATATAATAATAAGAGCTGGGATTTATTTTAGATTTTTTAATATATTCCTATTTAGCCATTTTTTGGAGTTTACTCCTTAAGAATCGATTTGCATATATAAGGGGCCCGGTATGAGAAAAATGTGAGGAGTAAAATCTATCGATGAATGACCTCGTTACGTTTTTGGTGTACATCCTATGTCGCGCAACTTTGACCACCAAAGATGAGTCATTGACATTAATAACCATAAACCACTTGTTACTGTAATTAATAATGCAGACAATGTTGATTTAATTAATATTTAAAAAAATGATAATAGTCTGATAATAATAATTACATAATTTATCAACATTCCTAATGATATATTTATGCACATCTGAAATTGACAAGTGTAAAAAGTTTAATGTAAAATATTTCGTCGATTAGTTATAATAAATGTATATGGCATGAATAAATATATATTTATATATGTATATTATTTTAATTAATTTGTTAATTTACCCGTTCATACAGTATCAATCTTTTTTAAGTTAAATAAACTCTTTTTGCGTCTGGTTAGACTGTCGAACTTAAGGAGTAAACTCCAGTCGTGCGTCGGAGCTGACACACACAATTATTTTTTCAACACACACCAGTTAGCCTAGCCCCAAAGTAAGCACTGTAAGGCTTGTGTTATGGGATACTAGGGGTAACGGATAGAATACATATGCTGTACATAAAAGTATATTTATATAGAAATACATATTTAACATCCATGACTGGAGTACAAATGCTCGTATTTATCACACAAACATCTGCTTCCACTGGGATTCGAATCCGGGACCTCTCGAGTCGGCGACACCATGAAACCCGGCGTACAAACCACTCGGCCACGGAGGTCGACAAATAATTACATTGAAAAACACTGTGAATATTAAGACTTTGTTTTTTAGTCTTTGTGCCTCTTTGGTCCGACTGTAATGGTGTTAGGGAACACAAAAAAAATAAGATATTTTTGCTTTAGTTTTAGGGGTAAATATTTATGGGAGCTTGTAACACTGGAACCCTCCTAGGATGATACGAAGCGGAAGCACAAACTTACATGAAAATATTTGTTTTTACAGCACGAGGTTATTGAAATTTAAACACTTTTAATGAACTTTAAGATCTAACTAATGAGCGGTTGAAATAAAAATTAATTACACTTCTTTTGTCAATTGGTGCAAGTACAATTATAATTTCAATTATGAAATGAAATTATACTTTATTCAAATTGATTTAATGAAAGTTCTTTTTAATCCTCCAATATTTTTCTCTACCCCCCATTCGGGATATCTTTTAGCTGCTGAGAAGAATAAGGAGCAATATTTACATAAAAAAATGTTGCTAGAGTCTGTGCGGAAAGAAAATGGCATTTAGATTGGAGGGCGCTGTAGTGCTTTTCTACCGTATTTGTAAGGTTTTACCCCTTTTAGACACGATTAAATACAAAAAACCGCAAGAAATCTCAACAACAAACAAATCCGTATCAATACAAAACTTTGACGTTTTACAGATTGCTGGGTTTGATTGCCAAATAAAAATCTTTATGTTAGTTCCGTTTTTCGCCACGCCCATTCTCTTTCCGCACAGACTCTAGCGATATAATGAACCCTAGAAACATTGATACAAATTCAATATCGCCCACACACATTTTGATTGCTGTGTCATACGGTATAAATACAAAGAAGAAGAAAGAAAGAAAATGTTGTTTATAAAATGGAGTAATAAGACGTCTCTTTTTTCACGTGAACGCATTTAAAATATTCATGGGTTGAATGTGTTTTTCAGAATGCTGATTTTTATTAAAATAGTCGGGTACTCCAGCATCTACCTATTTCTTAAATTATTAATTACGCCAAGTGCTACTATTATTGAATGTTTTTTTTTTTCATGTATTTAAAACTATGGATAATAAAAAGCGTTCAAGCTTAATTCCTTTAAATAGTAATCTATACTTACGATATAAAGACGAAAGATTCGATTGTTTGTTAGTTTGTATTGAATAAGCTCCGAAACTAATGAACCAATTTAAAAATTATTACACATTTAGAATCCTACATTGTATTTTTTTAACTGACTTCAAAAAAGGAGGAGGTATCGGTGTTCGACTGTATATTTTTTTTATGTATGTTCACCGATTTCTCCGTCAATTGTGGACCGATTTCCAAAATTCTTTTTTGTTCGAAAGAGTATACTTCCGAGGTGTTCCCATTGGAACCAAGTCGTGATCTGATGGTGGAATCTGGGGAAATCGAGGGAAACCTTCAAATTTCAAAGGCACGCACGATGTTTTTTTATGCATGTTCACCGATTTCTCCGTCAATTGTGGACCGATTTCCTAAATTCTTTTTTAATTCGAAAGAGTGCACTTTCGTGGTAGTCTCATTGGAACCAATTCTGGATACGATGGTGGAATTCTGCGAAATCGAGGGAAACCTTCTTATAAAAAATATTATTACTTGGACAATGTAATTTTCATGATACTTTGTTTATATGTACACCGATTACTTGAAGATTTCTGGTCCAATTTGAGTTAATTCTTCTTTTGTTCAATTGGAGATACTTGCCGTTTGGTTCCATGAAAAAAATATTTTGTTTGATCCAGTAGTTTTCATTTAATGGGCCTTTTTGTTAACTCGGACGATGTAATTTTCACTAAAATGAATGAAATATTTTTTTTAAACAAAAAATAAAACCGACTTCAAAATCGAAAATGGAACTAATAAGTAAAAAATTATATCTGGGTCATGTTTTGGAAGTCGGCCGGGTTAAGATTGAAACATTAAATAGATTTTCGTTTCTGATCGGTAATAATACAATATATACGGTCTTTCAATCTTGACCTGCCCGACTTCTAAATCATGAACCAGATATAAATTTTTACTTTTTAATTCCATTTTCGATTTTGAAGTCGGTTTTATTTTTTGTTTAAAAAAAATATATTGTATTATCAAAAAGGTTAGGGTTCCGCACGGAAATTTCGATAATGTGAAAAAATACAAAATGAAACTTTACATCGCGTACGCTGCGGAAGTTATTGACAATAGAGCAAAGTGATGTACTAAAGTTTTACAAAAGACATCAATATCTATAAAAAAGTCCGCGAAACCATATGGCTAACTATTACAGTTATGTCACCTGCTTTCATTTGAGGAAAATGGTTATAGTGAGTCAAACTTAAAAATGGACAACTGTGGCGGATTTTTTTTGACAATTTTTAAAATGGAACAATTTCATCATACATGATTTTTGTGTAACTTAAACCGTTTACCCAGTGCTCGCAACGGAATCTCTTAAATGGAATAACTTTACCCGTTTTTGCAACATTTTTCATCAATGCTCCGCTGCTACTGGTCGTAGCCGGATAATAATAGCCTTTCTCGATAAATGCACTGTCCAATACAAAAAGAATTTTTCAAATCGGAACAGCAGAGCAATGTTGCATTCGGTACAACGGGTTCTAAACTAGGCAACGAATTTTTTACTTGGAATGAAAGGTTTATAATTATTATGAAGAAAGTCATTGTGTATAATTCAAGCCTTTGAACAAAAACTATAGTCTACACTACAGCTCTACTCCGAAGCAAAGCGAGGGCGGGCCACTAGTAAATTAATAAAAAGGAAAACTGGCACTATTGTCAAATTCACAAGTTATGGTCGGAGAAGTAAAAACACATTCAAATACTTAAACATTACAAAACCGCTTGCTGTCTTGCTCATTGTATGAAGCTCTACAGAATTCAAGACCCTATCAAGCAATTGTAGCATAATTAAATACAAGGTCGTGTTCAAAACTATCTAATCAATTATTATCAGACACCAGATTAATATGATCGAGCGAGTAGGTACTACTCATCTTGCAAACGGAAATTACTCTGGAACAAACTTCCTCTATTCCCCAATAATTATTGTACCGAATAATATTAACATTATCAATTTTGGATTGAACCGCGATACATCGTGTTGGGTATCACGCACACATTCAACATAAAGTTTAGGGTTATTATAATAACCTATTGTGTAGTCAGGGACATGGATATTGGCAACCTATTAATTTAATAATTGAATACTTTGAATCGTGTTTAATAGAATTTGAATGTGTTTTATAAAATGGTTCGTTAGAGTGGAAATAAAATATAGGTAATGCTTTTAAGAGATAATTAAAAAATTGGTATTGTTTTTAAAGGCAATTGGAATGAATGAAACCAATTTTTGAAGTGAAACGAAATTTCTTTACGCACGCTTGACTTGGGGGTAAGCTGGCGAATGCGTTATGTGTTACGAAAAGTGTGTTAGGGCGAGGCGAACGGGAGTTGAGTGGGGGATATAAGCAGGAGAAAGCAGTGCGCGCGCACATATTCTTTCTCTCTTTCTCTTATAGTTAGTAAATGAAATATGTATATGTACATACATGTATATATTTCTATGTTATTAATTCTATGTTATTTAGTAAAAAGTATTCCTTATGATTAACCCTTTCCATGGTTTCCATAAAATATGTTGTGTTTTTTTCGAAATTTCACGAATTTGACTCCCAGTTGTAGCAGGCGATTTTAAAAAAATCTGTGAATGCAATTCTATTACTTATTTAAAATAAAATGATGTTTAATTTACTTTCCCTCCGTATGAGGTAGCCGTGGGACGCCCTGTATATATATATATATATATATATGTATATATACATACAGATGGAGCTAAAGGAATTTCACTTCAGTCGTGTGGTCCTAAGTACATTCATTTTTTTAGGGTGATGTACCCAAATGGTTGCAAAGGAACCACTCTTCCTTAGCCTTTGCTGTCCGTCTGTCAGTGGGCGATTGAAATATTCACAGAATATTTATTGCATTAGTTGACAGTAAACTGAATAAAATTAAACGTAGCCCACGTGCATGAAGTTTTTAAGTCTATCATGTGTCAAATCTTGCATGGTGAATCTTCTCCCATTGATACAATGCTTGTCAACCAATTGCATTGCTTTTCAGCTGTCTAAGTGTCGTCGCCCACCGACCACAACCACAAAACGCCGCCACCGGCATATTTCTTGTAGTTTTCATACATTTTATATGGACTCGCCACACACGGTACGCCGGTGGCCGCCACACGCTACAAATCGTCGTTGCTCGCTTCTTGTGGCCCGCACCGGCCACTTAATGCGCCGACTTTTGTGGCTGTGGCGTGTGGTCCGTGTGCGGCGACACTAAGTGTTTGCAAGAGTGCATAAGTGGATATTTTATTTTAACTAAATAATCTGATTAATAATAACTTAACTGAGCTGCCTATGGGCAGTGACAGCTATCTATCTCTGAGGTCGCGAGATATAAGCATTTAGATATAACTATTTAGGACCTAAATAGTTTCGGCATTCGTCGATGCCAACATAGAAATTCATATTATATATTATACAGGAGATAAAATCCCAACCCCGAGCACACACTGCAAGACCATCAGATACTATTAGTTCTTTTTGTTTGCATAATTTAACATAAGAAGGAGATAGAAAGCCTATCTTGAGTTTGTTTCGCCGGTTCTTCTCAGGAAGGTCTCCCAATTTTGGAACCGGTGGTAGTTTACGGTAGTTAGGGTCAAATAAATAAACTCAAAATTACAAACAAGAATTTTAAATAAAATACTTTATTAAGTAAATTAAATAATAAATTCATACATAGACAATAAAAATTTTAAAAATCTTCCAATGAAATAACCGAACGCTCAATATAAGTCTTTCGAAGGTAGCTCGACAATTTTAAATAAAAAATCATTATTCTGACGATGCAGACCTGAAAAGGCTGCGAAACGTCAATAAATAAATAAAGATTCGTGCATTAACCCGTAAAAACTAGTTTTATTTAATAAGTGATGTGCGTGAAAACCTAAGAAACAAATATAGAAATTCAAATAAATAAATATAAATATTTCCAACACACACACCAATTAGCCTAGCCCCAAGGTAAGCACTTTAAGGCTTGTGTTATGGGATGCTAGGGTAACGGATAGAATACATATACTGTACATATATAAGTATATTTATGTAGAAATAGATATTAAACATCCATGACAATCCATCATCCATCCATCCAGTACAAAAGCTCGTATTCATCACACAAACATCTGCCCCCACCGGGATTCGAACCCAGGATCTCTCGAGTCGGCGACACCATGAAACCCGGCGGACAAACCACTCGGCCACGGAGGTCGTCAAACAATAATATCGCAAACGTCACGTCAGAAATTTTTATTTTTCCGAAAAACTAACTTTGTACGGCAGCTAAATGAAAGTTGCAAAAACATTATCGGAAAATTCTCAATATTCAACGTGAAATCGGTTCCGGGAGGAAATCACTAAGGCAAGCGGTTGACTACCGTATTTTTCATTACGATATTCGATATCAGGAAAAATATATTTTTCTCGTTAAATAATTTAATAATTTATAAGAGTTCGGTGATGTGGAGCTCGGTGGTGCAGGTGAAGAAAAAAGAATTTCCCGATATTTTTTTCCCGCGTACCGCTTCAACAAAGCGCGGCATCTCTTCATTCTCAGGTCCAATATACGAGCATTCAAACGATGTCCTGTTTTTCTTCGATATGCCCGAAGCCCTAAGTCTTCATTTAACACCCTTTTCACCGTGGTTCTGCTTAACCCCATCTGAAGGGCCAACAGTTTCTGCTTACGTTCGGGATTTCTTTGAATTCGCGCCTTCACAGCTTTTATCACTGCTGGAGTCCTAACAGACCGAGGGCGACCACTTCCTGACCTGTCATCTATACTAGAGTCTTCATTGTATCGTTTGATGGTACGATAAACGAATCTTTTGGTTATATTCAAATTTTTCAGTATGTCAAAAATTTGAATTGGCGCGTAACCGTAACGATGCAACTTGATAACTGCAACACGGTCTTCTTTAAGCGTCCACTTCATATTTAAAAATGAGTAAAATTCTAAAAAGCACACATTTTTAATTTCGTGAACAATTCGAAATTCGAATTCAATATACTTTTTGTGGCCAGCATTCTAAAAGAAAAGTTTTAACTGTGTGACAATACTTATGACCTGACTGTGTATGTATGTAACTGATTCGTTTGGAATCGATTTTTTTATACGTCAACGATATAATAATATTTGTGTATGAACGATCGAACAATTCACTGGTTCCAACAAACCAAATAAGAAAGACATTCAGGAACATAGAAAATTTTATAAATAAACGATGAAATAATATCGGCAGCGAGAACTCTGCAAACTACCCGAGCGGCAACTCGTCACGGCTTCATTATTCAATCGTCTTTGGAAAAAAAATTAAAACGAGAAAAAAATAAACAAGCGCACAGTCGCGCGGGTCCCCGGGTCCCCGGGTTCCCGGTATTTTCCGCTAGAGCGCGCGACGGAGCGACAGACTCGAAGATACCGTACAGCTGATAACTGCTACCTAGGCGGGGGAAGGAAATAAAGGTCTGCGTTCATTGGCGACGCAGCACGGAGATCCTTGGGCAAGATGACTTCTTGATCTGATAAAAATTATGTCAAGGTCTTGGTTAAAAAACAGACATTTTTATACCCTGTACCAGCCTTTTATCTGCCGCTGAAAGTAAAATGCACGCTTTTGACTTTCACAGTCGGCATATCCTTTGATGCAGGCGTCCCACGGAGAGAAAGTATATTAAAAATATAGGATATTTTACTGAAAGAAAACATTATTTTATTTTTAATAATAAGTAGAACTGCATTCACAATTTTTTTCTTGAAACTCAGGCGAGTTTTAAGAAATCAGTGTGTTTATGTGAGAAAAATAAAATAATGGCAGGCGCCACAACGGGGAATCAAACTCGTAAAATGCGAAAAGAAAACACATGACGTATTTTATGACAACCGACGAAAGGGTAAATCATAAGTATTATTTTTTCTACATTACAAATATATTTTAAGTAAAAAATAATGCTAATGTTGGAAAAAAAAAATGAGAAAAAGATCATAATCTTCCTGTATATACGTGCGCTGTTCCATCCCCCTATGCCTTATGAACCTCCTAATATTAGGTTATTTCAGAAAAGAAGTTTCACTTCAGATGTCTGGGGTCCATTCGCCTAACGGAAATGCTTAGGAAAACGCTAACGCTTTCGATTTCATTTTGTTATTTCTGACCGCCGAAGGTTATCAAATACCTCACGCTCATTTTTTTTTAATATTGTAATTACCAACGCAAAAGAAAAAAAGAGCGCGAGGCATTTGAAGGCGGCTAGAAGAAATAACAAAATTAAATCGTAAGCGTTAGCGTTTTCCAAATCATTTCCGTTAGGCCAATAGCCCCTTGGTCTGTGCAGAAATTTTTTATTTCTTCTATTACTACTGAGTTATAAATAGTTCATCATCATCAGCCCACCAATGTCCCCACCGCTGGGGCACAGGCCTTCCCTATGGATGGAATAAGGAGATTGAGCCATGACCCACCACGCGGGCCCAGTGCGGATTGGCGGGTGCTAACGACTGCAGATGCAATCGGGACCAACAGTTTAACGTGCCTTTCGAAGCACGGAGGAATTTGAGATAGAAGATTTTTGGTCACCCATCCAATGACCGACCACTGCGAAAGCTGCCTTACTTCAACCATCGCAGCTTTTTACAAAGCCTGGAACACCGACGCAAAGTTGCCAGTCTTTCGGTGTTCTATCGGTTGCATTTCGGTGAGTGCGCAGAGGAATTACATGAGCTAATTCCTCCCGCCCCTTTCTACTACCGGACGAGCAGAAAAACGGCAAGGCGACATCGATTCACGGTGGCAGTTCCAAAGACTCGCACTAAGCGATTCGCTTCTAGCTTCATCGTGCGGACTGCCAAACTGTGGAATTCCTTGCCTGAGCCCTTGTTCCCCGAGCACTACAATCTAGCGGTCTTCAAAGCAAGAGTGAACCGCTTTTTATTAGGTAAGCGCGCTCCACCGTAGACCATAATATTGCTTTCCATCAGGCGAATTATGGTCAAGCGCTTACCTATTATCGAATAAAAAGAAAAAAAAAATCCGAACGCGCCAACCAACTGCGCCATCGAGCTCCTATAAATAGTTAGTATTTTTTATTATTTATTGCACGTGTCACGAAATATTTTTGTCGTACCATCATACCGGCCCATTGAGCGCAGGCCCTAAGTCTCAGGGCGGGCGCCCCCGCTTGAAAACGTTCGAAGGAAATTTTCCTCAATATCTATTTTTATTGGTTAGGTACCTCCATCAAACCTTGTAGGTTTCCGATTAATAAGTTCGATCTGTATTCGATGCAGGTAAAACATTTATAAAATACATAGGTATTACACGGAAGACGGGAATTATCCTCAAGTTTTGTTTGATTAAGGTTGATATAATGCGATTCAACTAAGAACAGGACCGACTGGGCGCCATATTATGATGTCATAGCTGTCAATTCAAACCAAATGGGTAGAGTGAGCATAAAAAATTTTTTATTTAATAAAACTTATTTACTAAGATTAAGTGAGAAAAAGCATCATATTTTTAATAATATTTATTTATTAAGACTGAGAAAAAACATTAATCAGAATCTAGCTCTTCTATTCCGCTCATCTCTGCATTACCACCGGAGTAGTTATAATTAATCATGCACTATTACTAGGTCACATACGAACATGCATCCTTTATGTAAACGAAAGTTTGAAATCGAGTTTCTGAACGCAACTTAAAGTGACATTTGGTTGACGATTTAGGTTATCAACTATTCATGGCCAAAGCTCAATAAGTGAAAAAAAAAAAATTTTTTTTTACCGATATTAATTCAATATTTGTTATTGTTTGTTTACAAATGTTTGGTTTTTATTCTTGAATTAGCGGAGTGCTAAAAAGGGTTCCAGGTTTTTATTTGCAAACCGTACTTTTCAAGCGACATTTGACAGATAGAGGTCATTGGCTTTCCTATTCTTATTTGAATCGCATTATACTCTTATTTTTAGAGTTCCGTAGTCCTGACAAGGAACCCTTATAGTTTCATCATGTCCGTGTGTCTGTCCGTCCCCGGTTTTGCTTGGAGACTGTTAGCATTAGAGCTGTAATTTTGTGAATATATGTATTTCAATAAATACTTAACGTATGCAAATGTAAACAGACATTAACATCATGGCTACTTATACTAAGTTACAATGACACAAAAGACGGCAGATAATAAATCTGCAGTGAAAGCCTAATCAAAGGGGATTAATATCTTAATAAGTAGATAATAATAATAATAATAATATTCTTTATTGTAATACACCATACAAGAAAACACAAGTAAATAAAAAAAAAACATGATAGATAGAACGTACACAATATAGACGGCCTTATTGCTAGGCAGCAATCTCTTCCAGGCAACCCATAAAAGAAAGATAAATAAATATGAAGGAGAAAAGGAGGGGTGTTATAGAAAATAATAATAATATCAATGGCAGGAAAACAGATATATCTAAGGAAGGAAAGAGAGAGGATGAAGGAAATTTGATGATGAAGGAAGTAGATAATCTAATACATTCTAAAATACCTTAATTAGTTGACTGTACTTAAAACATAAACATTCGAAAAAATAAACTTACCACTACATCAACAATACACGTAAACGCACACAATTACATACACACATATACATATATATATGTATACATTGATGGTTGCTATTCTGTTATTAGATATGTACTAGCAAACCAGTGAACTAAATGTTCACCAAAACCTGATTTAAAAAAAAAATGTATTTAATTAATTGAGAACTTCGGAGATTTTGTGTGGTTTCGTTTGAAATTCGTGATTTCTCGAAAACCGGAAGTGCTACGTTACTCAAATCCGGTTTGTAGTCTTATCAGACTATTCTTAACTTATAACTTAAATATTCTCTTTATCTATCTCTTAAGGTTTGGCCGCTGAAACAGCACCACAGACAGACAGACGGACGGACTTGTCTAATAGATAAGAGATTTACCGTTCAAGATGTAGGTAACTAGTAATAACCTGTACACTATTTTATTAAGGGAAAGAAATAAAAAAATAAATATTACCATTTTCTTTTATTAACGTTTTCATTATAGATATAGATTAAATTATTCACACGAGATTGTATTGATGACAAGCCGGAAGGCGCCGGTATCTGCAATACAGTTTTTTAAACTAGTGCAGATATCAACGCTACAACCTAGGGCGTTGAAGTACATCATAGTATAAGGAGTCTTCCCTAATTTTCTTAAAATATTTGCATGAATTTTTAACTTTTTATAAAAACAATTATTTTTAATGTTTAGTAAAAATGTCGATCATTTTAAGACGCGTCACTAGTTCGAGGATCATTAAAAATGACTGTTTTTATAAAAAGTTAAAAACTTCATGCAATAATTTTAAGAAAATTAGAGAAGACTCCTTATATGATGTACTTTAACGCCCTTCAAGCATTATTTGTATTTTTGTAACACCCTGTATATAACCCCAACTGCTCGGGCTTAGACTTTCCCCATTGCCTGAGGAAGCATTGGACTTCAAAAAGAACGAAAATGCAGCAAGCAAATCCTTGGTCACCCATCCTTTAACCAGCTAGTCAAAAAGCCACAGATTTAACGCTCTTTTACCTCGCAAGAAGTTTGGTTAGCAATCAAAAAAGTTTTTTCACTGCGTCACATACTATCTCTTATCTATTAGACAAGTCCGTCCGTCTGTCTGTGGTGCTGTTTCAGCGGCCAAACCGTAAGAGATAAATAAAGAGAATGTTTAAGTTATAAGTTAAGAATAGTCTGATAAGACTACAAACCGGATTTGAGTGACGTAGCACTTCCGGTTTTCGAGATATCACGAATTTCAAACGAAACCACACAAAATCTCCGAAGTTCTCAATTAATTAAATACATTTTCTTTCTAAATCAGGTTTTGGTGAACATTTGGTTCATTGGTTTGCTAGTCATTTATTATTCGGACAACATAGATCATAATGTCCAGCTGACCAGCGCGTGTCGGCATTTGTCAGCGCTTATCGGCGCTTATCAACTTTCGGCTTTCTTTCTGTATATGGCCTTAGACTTTCCCCATTGCCTAAGGAAGCAAATGCAAGCAAATCCTTGGTCACCCATCCCAGTGAAAAAACCACAGATTTAATGCTCTTTTACCTCGCAAGAAGTTTGGTCAGCAATCAAAAAAGTTTTTTCACTGCGTCACAGACTATATCCATTACCTGAATCTGATTGATGTTTATTATTCCACCTCTCATACATCAAAGAGGTGGGTACTTGTGTAACTAACTGGATTAGCAGCTGGAGAATGCATAAGTAAGCGGCCACTGGGGCTGATGGATGAGCGGCAACTCCGATAAACAGCTGATTCAGTAATTACCCATTTGATTTTGTTTTTTTCTTTGGCACTAAACTAGTGAACCGCCCTCGCTTTTGCTTCGTTGAAGTTTAATAAAAAAGATTTTGAGATTGTTATAAGTTACAAAGACAGACAGACTCGGCGGAGGACTTTGTTTTGTAATAATACTTAAGTAAGTAGTGATAATATACATAATTATTTCTTTTCTTCAGACTTTTTTGATCCTAGCATAAATCTTCGCCAATTTAGCGCGCACAGAACGGTTCTCTTATGTTTTTAGAGAGTGAGTTATAAGCAAATACTGTAAATACATCTGTTGTAGTACAAACAATATGTCTTTACTAAAATCTTTGTATTGTGGTGAGAATAAATAAACATTAATTACTCATTTGATTTTGTTTTTTTTTGGCACTAAACTAGTGAACCGCCCTCGCTTTTGCTTCGTTATAGATATCAGTTTTATTCTCAGTTCTGTTAAATAAAAAAGATCTTGAGATTGTTAAAGTTACAAAGACAGACGGACTCGGCGGAGGACATTGTTTTGTAATAATACTTAAATAGTGATTACTTACATTTTCATGGTGTCACCGACTCGAGAGGTCCCGGGTTCGAATCCCGGTGGGGGCAGATGTTTGTGTGATGAATACGAGCATTTCTACTCCAGTCATGGATGTTTAATATGTATTTCTATAAAAATATAATTATATATGTACTAGTACCCTAGTATCCCATTACACAAGCCTTACAGTGCTTACTTTGGGGCCAGGCTAATTGGTATGAGTGTTGGAAAAATATTTATATACATAATTATGTCTTTTCTTCTTTTTTGATCTTGGCATATATCTTCACCAATTGAGCGCGCACAGAACGGTTCTCTCATGTTTTTTAAAGAGTGAGTTACAAGCATATACTGTAAATACATCTGTTGTTAATACAAACAATATGTCTATACCACAATCTTTGTATTGTGGTGAGAATAAATAAACATTATTATTATTAACTAGCAGCCGCCCGCGACTTCGTACGCGTGGAGTTAGTTAGAAATAAAGGTTCACTGCTCGTTTCCCGTAGGTGATAGCGTGATAATGTAGCTTATATGTTGACCCGACTTCTCAATAATATTCGTGCCAAATTTGAAGTATATCCATGCAGTACTTTTTGAGTTTATCCCGGACATACATACAGACAAACAGATAAAAATTCTAAAAACTATATTTTTGGCATCGGTATGGATTGTAAATCACACCCCAAGTATTCTTTTAGAAAAATATTCAATGCAATAATACAGATTTGACTTTCCTACCATTTTATTACATGTATAGATATAGCCCTTCTGACTGGAAGCGGCTGAATATGGAAGCCGTGAAGTTGCGATACCAGAGAACTATTCTTCAAGCCTGTCTCCAACTCCGTGGAGTACACACGTGTGTAAGGTACACACCGACAGACACACAACACCACCCAAAATTGTTATTACTCCGCTGTATTTTTCTGTAACCTTGAAATTACTTCTCTAGACAATAAGATGTTTGTGCACGTTTCAAGAACTTGTCCATTTCACGTTTGTGGTATTAAGGGTTCTTCTAGCCTGTCCCCAACTCCGTGGAGTACACACGTGTGTAAGGTACACACCGACAGAAACACAACACCACCCAAAATTGTTATTACTCCGCTGTGTTTTTCTGTAACCTTGATATTACTTCTCTAGACAATAAGATGTTTGTGCACGTTTCCATAACTTATCTATTTCACGTTTGTCGTATTAAGGGTTCTTCTAGCCTGTCCCCAACTCCGTGGAGTACACACGTGTGTAAGGTACACACCGACAGACACACAACAATACCCAAAATTATTATTACTCCGCTGTGTTTTTCTGTAATCTTGAGATTACTTCTCTAGACAATAAGCTGTTTGTGCACATTTCCATAACTTATCTATTTCACGTTTGTCGTATTAAGGGTTCTTCTAGCCTGTCCCCAACTCCGTGGAGTACACACGTGCGTAAGGTACACACCGACAGACACACAACAATACCCAAAATTGTTATTACTCCGCTGTGTTTTTCTGTAATCTTGAGATTACTTCTCTAGACACTAAGCTGTTTGTGGACGTTTCCATAACTTAGCCATTTCACGTTTGAGGTATTAAGGGACTGTCTCACAATCGCTGAGCAAAGTTCTAAGTTCCTATGTTAATCTGCTCAAATAGTTTCAACATCCCTATTGATGTTGATTTTTTTTTGGAAAAGATTTAAAAGCAAGCAATAGTGCCCTGGCAACATCAAAGTCAACAAGTCCTATTTGTTTACTGAGCAGATAAGTTCTAAGGAGCTTATTGAGAACTTTATTCAGCGATAGTGAAACAGGCCCTAAATGATGGTCAACATGGACATAGTTTTGCTTTTTGATTGGGTGTCCGGCCAAAATAAACGGTGTCCGGCTTTGGTTAGGCTTTTTACATTTCGCAAACGAACCTGCGTCGAGAGTGGCCAAGCCCAAGCGACTAGACTGTCGGTCGCTTTTACATAAAATTAATCGAGGAGTTGGCGAACAGAACCGGACTTGTCCACTACTATTAAAAAAAAAAAGGTTTTTTTTTTCGAATCGTGTTGTCTTGACCCAGTTTCATCAATCCCTGTTAATATTTTTAATCAAAACCGGCTCGAAGTAGGCAAAAAAAGGCTTTAAAAGGTGAATTTTCAAACAATACCGGACTAGTCCGATATATTATTAATCACCTCCATAATACTGATATTAGTTTTTTAGCCATCGTGTAAAATTTATTTTCGTGGACTAATCCGGTTCTGTTCGCCAACTCCTCAATTGTCCTTCCTAATGTTACTGATCCACAAAATCTATATATATAAAACACAAAGGTGACTGACTGACATAGTGATCTATCAACTCACAGCCCAAACCACTGGACGGATCAGGCTGAAATTTGGCATGCAGGTAGATGTTATGACGTAGGCATCCGCTAAGAAAGGATTTTGATCAATTCTACCCCCAAGGGGATAAAATAGGGAATGAAAGTTTGTATGAAAATTTGTCAATTTTAAACCGATCGGGCTGAGACTTTGCATGCAGGTATAAGAAGAATCATAGATGAATGTCATTGTGTATAATACAAGCCTGAGAACAAAAACTGTAGTCTACACTTCAGCTCTACACCGAAGCGAAGCGAGGGCGGGCCGCTAGTCTTCAATAAAGTAGGGTGTCCGGCCTTTTTACCCAAATGTCCGGCCAAACTGGCTGTTACCCTATATACAGCGCTGCGTATTAAACACGGTGTTACACCTAGGCACAAATCCCGCTAGGTCGACTGGTTCCATTAATATTGCACCGCCCGGTCGACCGGTACCAAGCTACCATGAAAGAGCGTAACTTTATTAGTATCTCGAACGTTCTAATGCAAAACGGAAACCCCCCCGCTCTCAGACAAACTCAATTAATTCCCTTTTAAACACGCTCCCCCGATGGTGCCTTTTAAATTTTAAACACATTTGACCTCCTCTTATAAGATGAACTTTTTGCTATATTCTTAACTTCGTTACGAGCGGATCGGGTCGCTAACCCGTTTATGTAACGGGGAGTGCTCGATAAATAGGTATGTGAGAAGTAAGGACTTTGCCGCAGTGACTATTGCGAGAGTTAAATAGGAAAAGTGAAGGAAATTTTAATGTTTCACTTTGACAGAGTACAAAAGTGTTCACATATAATTGACATTACCTGTACTTACCTGTTCAGTAGATATAGAGGGTGGTCCAACTACTGACGTTAATTTTTTTTTTGATTCCTCGCACCTGGGTGTATCTGAAGAAACCCCATGTATGTTTCGCGATTTTGCTTAGTTTTCGAGTTATATTTTTTTTGTGTATTTTTAATGATTTCTGCCAGCGAGCTTTCAAAAATTATATCTTTTTTCGTAGTAGATATTTGGCAGTCTTTTTTTTGTGACATTATTGTCTTGAATGTTGTTTTAGTAAAAAAAACTCAGCTTTCTGTTAATTACTTAAAGTTACTCAAAAAAGGCTTGAAAGTTGGAACTTTAGTTTTTAGTAGGATTTACTCAAACATTCAACTTCAATTTAAAAATACAAAAAGGAGTTTCCAAAGCTTCTTGTTAAAATTAAAAACTGCATACTTTAAACTATCAAAAATCATAAAAAAAATGTACTTAATCAGTCTATTTTTGTTGTAATTGGTCTTCGAAAGCGGATAGGCTAAAAATCATTGAAACACGATTAAAGCATTAAAAAATATTTTATCTACTTTTTATTGTTATGGTGATTAAACTTAAAAAACGTAATTTTAAATTAAATTTAGTTGAAATTACTGTAAAATAACTTTAGAATGTGGAATTTTATAATAATTTAGGTTTCACCACTAAGATTTAAAATGTGAGCGAGGAATCCAAATAATTTTTGTTGACGTCACTAATTGGACCACTCTGTATATTAGTAATAATATTTTTAATAATCTTTATTTATAAATAAAAAAATAATTAAAGAACAAGCGTGCTTAGGTGACTGAAGAGTAATGTTTTAGGTTAATTTCTCTGTCCGATAGTAAAGTTTTACTATAGTTAAATCAAAAAAAGAAAAAAAATACCATTTGAGAAAATTTGACACACTTACTATGTATTTGACGTGGCATTACCTAACTATAGTCAAATTTAAGTATCGTTGAAAGAAAGCGGCCTTAAACTTTATCAGAAACAGATAAAATTGTACTTTTATACATTACAATACGGAGTTTTCTGAATTGTTCCAGATAAGATTCTAAGAATATAGAATACATTTTATTTGAAACAGAATAAATAAGAATTTAATCTAAAATAACATATTACTGCCACTTAAGCACGTTTGTTCTTTCATCATCATCATCAGCCTATTAATGTCCCCACAGCTGGGGCACAGGCCTTCCCTATGTATGGAATAGGGAGATTGGGCCATGACCCACCACGCGGACCCAGTGTGGGTTGGTGGGTGCTAACGACTGCAGATGCAGCCGGGACCAACGGCTTAACGTGCCTTCCGAAACACGGAGGAGCTCGAGATAGTAAATTTTCGGTCACCCATCCAATGACCGACCACTGTGAAAGTTGCTTAAATTCAACGATCGCAGCTGAACGCGCTAACCACTTGCGCCATCAAGCTCCTCTTGTTCTTGTTCCTAACTTATTATCTTTATATATATAATTCTTCTGTGAGTGTGTAATGTCACTGAACTTCTCTTAAACGACTGGACCGATTTTGATGAAATTTTTTGTGTGTGTTCAAGGGGATCTGAGAATGGTTTAGATTCACAATTTTGTCCGCTGGACAACCCCTATTTTTTTAGGGCGGTACGAAGTTCGCTGGGTCAGCTAGTGTTTTATAATTTTTGAGGACTCTCACGTACTTTTGTAGGATGGTTTGGATGTGGTAGGATGGGGGACTTTTTGTCCTCGGTGTTTTTAAATTCTCGAGTGCGTGGCTCGATGCAGATGTGAGCGATCTATTTCGGCGGACAAAATATACCGCGGGCAAAAGTCCCTCGTATATAAATAAATTGCTTCAAACGGTTAAACTACCCCTACAAAGCCCGTAGGAAACAATTCAGACTGACAAGATAAAGGCAATTATCTTGGTCGCACGTTGGCCTGAAATTATATTGTCTTCAAAATGCAAATATGACTTCATTTACGTCACATACACACAGGGTTGGCAGACCGTCAAGGGTGCGACATATGAGGATAGATATACAAAGATGGAGACAAGCGATGGTGAAATTATTTTTCAGGTTTTCAGTATAAAAATATTAAATCATGATATATCTTCCTCAATACTTGGAAATCAAAAATGAAAGGGAGCAGATCCTATTTTTATAAGGAGAGAAGAATTTATTATAGTTCTTAAAAAAATATTTATACAAAGCTTTTTATAAAAAATATTTTTGACTTTATCACCACTTAACATCAGATGGAGTAGAATCATTTGCCTACCTGAATATATAAAAAAATAGATGGACTTTAAGACTTTTCCTTGTATTTTTTTTATTGGCTTAAGTCCTGAATATTGTTGGTGGATGAATTCATGTGGTTAAACGGCCTTTTCGATGGTATTATTTATTTATTTTTGGAACGAAGTTCCTTACGGCAAGCTTGGAGGGGATAGGGATTTTGCTGCGCGACCGAACTGAAAAAAATGTGATAGTAAAACCGTAAGAAAAAATCCGTGGAAAAAAGTGCGTGGAATAAAACCGTTAAATGAGACGTGCGCAGGCGCGACAGTCGCATACACAAGCGAGTTTGCAATTTGTGTCGATTCTACATTAGCCGAAGGAATTTCGTTCCTACCTGGTGTCCCACGACACCACATTAATATTTTTATTTATTTATTTAGGCATGCTAACAGTCACACATATTAATACATTAATCAATATGTCGGATACTATACAGTTTTCTTATATGTAGACCAATTACAAGCATACACAACAATCACCATAATGTTAATAAATAACTGATTGACCTGATCATGGTATTCAGTGTTGCCAGGTCTCCAGATTTTACAGGAGATTTCCTGTTTTTCTGCATTTTCTCCTATTCTACTGTTTTTCTACATGAATCTCCTGTTTTTCTTAGAATACGATTTTCTTTTTTAAATTGCATGTTGAGTTGCATTTTCGGCCATTAATAATGTTGGTAAACTTATTAATTTCAAAATAAATGTTTTTGTCTAAAAAAACTAGCTTTAAGGGGCGGTAGAAGCCACAGAAACGTATTCGTTACTGGTCTTTATATTGATTTGATTTACCAATTCTGGAGGGGGGGGGGGGGAGGGTGCAAATCGAAAAAGGTACGCCTTTGCATCTACTGTTTTTCTTGTAGGTCTTTCCATACATCTACTGTTTTTTTTTCTATAACACCTCCCGATTTTTAAAAATCTGACCTGGCAACACTGATGGTATTGTACTTAGTACAAAGTTGCTAAGCTTCCATTGAGCAGGGGATTGGTTTCAGGGCTGCAATGTGAGCAGGACTGAAGGCCACCGTCTGATATCACCGACGACCTCCGTTGCTGAGTGGTTTGTATGCTGGGTTTCAAGGTGTCGCCTACTCGAGAGGTCCCGTGTTCGAATCCCAGTGGGGGCTTATGTTTGTGTGATGAATACGAGCATTTTTACTTCAGTCATGGTTTTTTAATGTTTGGTTTTTCTATAAAAATATACTTATATACGTACTGTGTATGTATTCTATCCGTTACCCTAGCATCCCATAACACAAGCCTACAGTGCTTACTTTGGGGCTAGGCTAAGTGCAACTAAAGAAGAAATTATACTGTTCAACCCTTAAACTGCATCAGTTTAAAATGGTATAATAAAATAAACACAATTCCAATGTAGCAGACTTAACAATGCTATCATTGAGTTTTAAGCGTGGAAGTTCATTTAATCATCCAGCATCTCGCCAAAAGACTGCGCAATGCAAGAGCGCGAAGCGCGACGCGCAGACAGGGTGTAGTGTTTAACAGTCTATATATGTATGTTTATTCCTTTGTGGCACACTAGAGACCAAACGCCTGGACCGATTTTGATGATTCATACATCAATCGATTCGTCTCAATCATGGGAGTGCTACTAAAGATATGATAGTAATCAAAATTCAATATGGGCAAAAATAGGCGCCATATTGTGACGAAGAAAAATAAGTTGACAAAATATGTCGAGTGGGGTATCACTGTCTAGATAATCGAAAATTATTTTTAGGTTCCTAACACCATTTTTCATTTTAAATGATTGTTTAGGATCTACAACGCTTTAAAGTTGTATATTAACCAATTGCGCTTTTAATTTCAATCTTACGTTTGTATGTATCTTTGTTACTCTTTCACCTAAAAAATACTGAATGGATTTTAATGAAACTTAACAGTAATATAGCTCATATCTGATAATAACATGTTTATAATAATTTATGTAGTTATTGAATGAATTGGCCAAAATATAACAATAAGTGTCACATAAGACGGAAAAAAATCTCCCATCTGCGAGCCATTTTGGCCTGCACTGCAAAAACAATAAAGGTTACATGAATGTATTGTAGACTGAAAATGTATCTCTTAAATAGTTCTAAAAAAAAGCCCGTGACACCATACATCTATTTTTAATGTGTAAGCCATTACCGCTAAAATAGTGAATCAAAACTAAAATATTATTACAATCTGCACGTGATATAAACTTGTGCATCTTTACAAGGTACCTATGTATTTCTTACGCGCCCAGTGCAACACGAGAGACAAAAATAATAATTAAGTAAATAAAAAAAAATGGGTGCGTGTACTTATGTAGGCGCGTGAGAAGTTATCCTTCTTTGGCATCGTTTAAAATTAGTTTTTAATTGCATGCAAATAATTAATTACAATAAATTAATAAAAAGTCTGGAAAAGGACACAGTCAATAAAGTTCAGTTTTAATTTGAAAAAATAAATAAATAATCAAAATATTCAACTAAAATCGCTACTGAATATAATTTATTAAAACATATGTGATTTGCACTTGTATGAAACTCAAACACGTATTCCGAATATACAAACTAGAAACATGTGGATAAATATTATAAATATGAATACCTATAACTGTTACTTTATTACAATAATAACATAAAAGTAACATTGAAAAATAAAGATGTGGTTTTTGGTTCTACTACACCAATGGTCAAGAGATGGCGCTGTAGTCTCCTGAATCGCGCTTTGGTTCCGTTGTTCCAGATTAATAAATACTTTTGATAGGCCTTCACAATGCAGTCGTTAGCACCCACTAAATAGAGATTCTATTTCTATTTTGTTGGTAGATTTTCTTAATGTGCGGTAAACACAAAAGTAACAGCATGACCAACTTCATGCTGTTAAAATTTTGTGTTACAGTGATGCGCGCGCATCTTAAAATTTCACTCTCATCATTTTTTCATAACGCGCCTAAAGAAGTATAACTTCAAAAAATTGTATATTTAGAAAAAAAAAAACAAACATGATCATCGGTTTTAAACGCGCATGTCAGTGACTAACTTGTTGGCTCGGCGGGCGCTCGCAGCGGCAGTGTGGCGCGGGACCGCGACGGCTCGCGAACGCGTCCCGAAACGTTACTATAAAACGCGGGAACGAACGAACGAGAAAATACGAAACGCGAAATTCGAACATACGAATCTGTGCATCTTTTTTTTGAAAAAGGAATTCGCAATGAATGCTGCTTGAGTTGATTTTTTTTAATTTTTTTTTGGTTTTCTAAAAATTTCATGTGACGAAAATGTACTTGAGGGTAAAGTTGAAATGACTGTTCAGTGATGGCTAGTAAGAGTTTTGTCATGGCCTGGGCCTTGTGGCTGGCGTTGCCATTGGCAACTGGCCATTTGAACGTCCTCATCAGCAAGGCTGAAGTCATGAAGTTGCTAGGTAAGATTATGTGCACAACTTTTCACTGAAAATATTTTTGGTTCCGTTTTCAGGCCACAACTTTCAGAATACCGACAAAATATGTTATATTTTTAGTGGGATTTTCAGCAAAACCGACTCCTATATCTTTGTTACGAAACCTAAAGAAATTTAAATTCTCAAGGTTGCAATTGTCTTGGCAACGAAGACCGACGTGTTGATAAAACATACATTATTTAGGTACTTTCAGTATAAATCCACAGATTTTTATGAATATGACTGTGGAAGTGAAAAAAATACATGAAAGAACATAGTTTTTGTATTTGTTTTAAATATAAAGAATCCCTGAATAGGGTAAAACTGTACTTCCAGGGCCCAAAAGGTGATACTTGATTTTTTTTTTGTAGAAAAGGTCTTTTTTAACAGATTTTTTTTCTGTCGTTTAACAGATTGTGTTGTTACAACACTAACCTAACCTAACCTAGTGTGAAATATCACCATTTGGGCCCTGGAAGTACAGTTTATCCCTGAATAGCTTTGTTGTTTGAAAAATAACAACCTTAAGATAATAGCTCTAAAATGCTTATTTTATTTACAAGTTTATCTTTCAATTAATGTTCATGGCATGGGTACCCAGCAAACAATCAGATATCGTTTTCGAAAACTACAACAATTTAATCTTATATTTTCCTTATCTAATATATAAAATTCTCGTGTCGCGGTGTTTGTGGTTAAACTCCTCCGAAACGGCTTTCCCGATTCTCATGAAATTTTGTGTGCATATTGGGTAGGTCTGAGAATCGGACAACATCTATTTTTCATCCCCCTAAATGTTAAGGGTAATCCACCCCTAAATTTTTTTTTCAATTTTAGTTTTTTTTTTTTATGATACATCATACAAAAATACATACAACCCTAAATTTTCACCCTTCTACCACCAACCCCTATTTTTTATGGCGGTACGAAGTTCGCTGGGACAGCTAGTAAAATTATAAAAATACAAACTTTAGATGCATAAAAATGCGTTGTAGCGTTAAGTATCATCAAGTCTATAAAAAAAACAATATCTTTGTCAACGCTCATATATGAAATTACTCTACGATGGAAAAACGTTAATTAGACTATTTAATACATCGATTTTTAGGGTGCTAACGTTGCTTGGTATTCAGTAAAACTTTTGTTTGTCATAATGATGCTATAATTAAGGATAATTCTATACCAGAGAGGAAATAAAGACTTGCTGTTCCAATGTTTACATTTATTTTATTTATTTAGGATAACTAACAACTGTCCAATATTGTACGTAATGTAGTAACACTAATAAATACATTGACGTCATTACACAACCAACACCGTTATCCACTAAAAATATATCACAACACAGAGATTATATTATTATAAAACATGATAAGTTTGCAATATCTATTCTACTTGCAAATCGATGGTACAACTTAAAAAAAAAGTTATCAAACACAATTTTTAAATGTTTGGTAAACAATCAGCAATGCTCTTTTTATCTTCTATACTTATAATAAATCTGTAGAGATGTCAATTCTGTACATGAAATATATTTTCAAAATAGCTATCAGGGGGTGATTAGTGATCGATACTGATGCTAAAAATGCAATCAGTAAATTTTTTGTCTGTCTGTCTGTCTGTCTGTCTGTCTGTGTGTATGTTCCTTATAGAAACAAAAACTACTCGACGGATTTTAACGAAACTTGGTACAATTATTCTTCATAATCCTGGGCAGGTTATAGTATACTTTTCATCACGCTACAATCAATATGAGCAGAGCAGTGAAGGGAAATGTTGGGAAAACGGAAGAAGTTTTTAAGCTTCCGTCGCGTGTGCAGCCTTAATGGTTAAAGTTACATAGAAATCATGTATGACGGAAATATTCTACATAAAACTGTCCTAAAAATATCCCGCAACAGCATATGTCTATCTTTTATGGTTGACTCACAATAACACGTGTAACTCCTGATAGCTTAGCAGATCGGAGCATTCTGATTATATTTGATACGATTTTCAGTTTTTTTTTTTTATTATATGAAGAGTCATTTTAGTCTACACTACAGCTCAACACCGAAGCGAAGCGAGGGCGGGCCACTAGTATTGAATAAAAGACATTGTAAACAAGTCCAAATCGAAATCAGATAGGTTTTCATTAAAAAAGTTCATCATTCGACGTAGGGGTGCGCGTTCACCTGCATTCGTTCTGAACTGTTTGGGTAAAAATAGTTTATGAGCATAGGTATCTCTTATACGCTTTGAACTACTGGGAATTCGAATATAAATCTGTGTTATGAGGTCATTGCAGTTTAAATAATTACGACAGATTTTGAATAGGAAAAGACAATCAAGTAAAGAACGCCTAAAACTTAAGCAAGGTAAGGAGAACTTACTCAGCAGTTCACTATACGAAGACCTAGCACGGAAACATCTGTAATTAGCAGTACATTGACAAAATCATGAAATTAATTCTTGGGGAAATTTATCGGTTGTATTTTTTTATTTATTGTATTTATATTGAGTACACATGATAACAAAATTTTATATTTTGCGAAACTGAGAACAGTTTGTTGGCAAACACGACAAACACGACATATACAAACCAGCAGCAATACGACAGTGAAACAGACATTATACATATAAATATATATAAATAAAATAATTATTTCCAACACTCACACCAATTAGCCTAGCCCCAAAGTAAGCACTGTAAAGCTTGTGTTATGGGATGCTAGGGTAACGGATAGAATACATATACTATACATATATAAGTATATTTATATAGGAATACATATTTGAACATCCATGACTGGAGTACAAATGCTCGTATTCATCACACAAACATCTGCCCCCACAGGGATTCGAACCCGGGACCTCTCGAGTCGGCGATACCATGAAACCCGGCGTATAAATCACTCGGCCACGGAGGTCGTCATATGTATAATATATTTATATATATACACTATCACACATAGCATTCCGCATCACCGCAACAATATCTTATATAGTTTGCAGTAACATACTTTTCATTTTGGATTTTTTGAGGAGCTCGATGGCGCAAGTGGTTAGCGCGTTCGGCTGCGATCGTTGAAGTTAAGCAACTTTCCCAGTGGTCGGTCATTGGATGGGTGACCAAAAATTACTATCTTGAGCTCCTCCGTGCTTCGGAAGGCACGTTAAGCCGTTGGTACCGGCTGTATCTGCAGTCGTTAGCACCCACCAATCCGCACTGGGCCCGCGTGGTGGGTCATGGCCCAATCTCCCTATTACATCCATAAGGAAGGCCTGTGCCCCAGCAGTGGGGACATTAATAGGCTGATGATGATGATGATGATGACTTTTCATTTTAGATTTTAAAGTTGTTTTTGTAAACTTAGGTTCTTTTCTAAGCCACGCCATTTCATTGTACATAATCGGCACCAAGTATCCATTTAATCTTTTACCCTAACAGTTTTTATATCTTTGTATTTTTAATTTGCCCCCTCTGACACCTCTGGCACGGTGATAATATCATACAGTATTCTATCTTCATACAAACGGTCGGAAAGCGAGTCATACCTACGCCACTCGAGTTCGATGTGCACTCGGCGGGCACCCAGTCGCGAATGCGCCGCCGCGCCGCAACGACGACCGAACGGTCTGAATTGTTTTTTATGCAGTTAGCCGTGCTTAAACGTGCGTTTTGTATTGTAAATATTTGATTTATGGAAAAGAACAAACGACGATCAGTATCGTACAACAGCACAATTGCTGTTTTTGGTTGCTTGAACTCTTCAATAACACACCCAGAGATATCATTTTTAAATTACCTGAAATATTGTAAAGGTGTCTTACCTTTATATTATCTACTAGTACGTTATTTGTTTCTAATATTTAGGTATTTCGGTTTTTCCATCGGGCAAAATATCTGGAATAATATATAAATAAGTGGTTAGGATGAAAAAAGAGACAAACGAGTAATCTACCTACACTCGCGTTAAAAACAAAACTACATAAAATACTGTAGGCTGGCGGCCCTACCGCGTGCTCACGCAGCGCTCGGTGTAGGCATTTATTTTCAAGGACAGGGCGGAGTCACAATACTGTATAGATAATATTACCGTGCCTCTGGTGTTATACTTATTCGCAAGAGGGATTTTAAACCTGTCGTCATAATAAAAATCTACAGCTAATTGATATTTAATTGTCCTCTGCCATTACCGTTCTTCTTTTGCATAAATTAAAAACTTGCAATAAAATACACAAAATGAGCAAAGGATACTATCAAGTCTAATGCCACGTTTACACTTGGTCGCTAGCCCGAATACAAATGCCAATGGAATTCGGGTAAATGACTATGTGTAAATGAACGGGGTTGAGTACGCCCGTTTTCTGGTAGATTTCCCTTTGTTTATCCGACACCATCTTCCAGGTCATCATCATCATCAGCCTATTAATGTTCCCACTGCTGCGGCACAGGCCTTCCCTATGGATGGAATAGGGAGATTTGGCTATGACCTACCACGCCGGCCCATTGTGGATTGGAGGGTGTTAAACGACTGCAAATGCAGCCGGGACCAACGGCTTATCGTGCCTTCCGAAGTACGGAGGAGCTCGAGATAGTAAATTTTAGGTCACCCATCCAATGACCGACCACTGCGAAAGTTGCTTAACTACAACGATCGCAGCCGCACGCGCTAACCACTTGCGCCATCGAGCTCCTCAATGGCCTATATTACAGAAATTGAAATAAAGGCTTTTTGCCAGATAATTTATAGCTTTATCCTTGGTTGAAAATTAGCTTTAATATCATGATAATATTTTTTTATAATAATAACATTCAACCTATAATAATGTTTTATATTTTTTTCAAAGCATGTAACTGCTTGATTATTTCTTCTTTCAAATGTTTAATACTTGTAAAAGTATTCATTTGACATTGTGGGTTACCTACAATGCGAAGAGATGGCGCTGCCTTGCAGCTTAAGAATGGCTAGGAGAATTCCAACGCGGTCCGTGAGGGCCGTGGTAGCATGATTAGTCAGTGCATTCGCCCGGATTGCGAAGGGTGCGGGTTCGAGTCCCGTCTGCTGCTTGGTCCGCGTGAAATTTTTTCTAGTTATATTTTCTTTAGACTATAACAATGTTATTCAAATCTAATATATAAAATTCTCGTGTCGCGGTGTTTGTGGTTAAACTCCTTCGAAACGGCTCGACCGATTTTCGTGAAATTTTATATGTATATTCAGTAGGTCTGCGAATCGGATGTAATCTATTTTTCAACCCCCTAAATGTTAAGGGTTAAACCACTCCTATTTTTTTTTAATTATTTTTTTTTTTATTTTTTTATGATACAGCATTAGTAAATACATATAATCCTGAATTGTCAACCCTTTACAATCAACCCCTATTTTTTATGGCGGTACGAAGTTCGCTGGGTTAGCTAGTATATCTATAATTTTCGATAACAGACGTAGAAAACGTAATCTCTTTTCAGACATGGCTTTTTTTCCGTAAATGCGATTCGTCTGCGTATCTAAAGCCAAATCAGTTTTGTCTAAAAGAACCGAAGTCTCGCTCAAATTTCTCAATTCCGGCCTAAATGTAACCGACATGACACCGACGACCGTCTCTCAAACGCATTTTCTATTGGTCTCCTACGTTATCTACGTTCTAAGTTAAGCTGCTATTTCAAAAGTAATTTATAATACTTTAATAAGAGTTACTTAAGAAATTCAGCTAAGATTCCCTAAATTACCGCTGAAATTAACGCTGACCCTGTCTTGCCTCGTACAACGTTTAAATCTCTCTTCATTTATTTTGTTTTTTCAAAAAACAGCTTTCTATTTGCTAGCCAGTTCGAAATTTAAATAAGACCTTTGATAAGTGGCCTCCTTGGTTGCCAGGTTTCAGAGTAAAAGATATTTCCATTTTAAAAAATTACTCGACACAAAGGAGTTTCCTGTGTAATTTATTTGGCCGCCAAATTACGACACGTATTTATTTTTCATACAACTTTTGTCGGCCGCTGCTCACATGTATTTGGCCAGTATAGCGTTTCCGATTTATCTCGAAGAAGGTTGTCAAATTAATGAATATAATAGAATAGAATAATCTTTATTTGCATTAAATAAGGTTGACAAAAGGTGTTTGCAAATAAAGCATATGTTAAAAGCATCTTGAAAGAATCTTAAACCTATTTAACCACATTAATAGCATGCACAAAATACTAGTATATTAAATCATATTACCTATCATTCATTTAATAACAAGTATTTTATCATTATAATTTAAATTCAAATTTATGTCAATATTAATTGCAATTCCCAATGTCAGCTCAAAATAAAAATATTTTATGTCAATTTAGTGTGATATATACCTATAATAACAAAATTTTTCAGTATTATAATTAAAGAGTTCAATTACGATTCCTGATGTCAATTCAAAAGTAATATTCATGTCAATATAATAAATGCATTCAAAATAAAATTAATCCAAAATCGACATTCATTTAAATATTCAGGACTTATGCTAATAATGCTGAAATTCCAAGCACGTTTGAGACAAAAATATTATCAACACCGCTAACACTATGTGTAATGAGTAGGAGTGAGTGCCAATTTACTTCTTATGAGTTACAAATCTACCGTTGTTTACCGAATGCCCCTATCGGCGACACTATCAGTCGTAACGACACAAAGACTAACGCCTCCGCCCGTCATCCCCCGTCGGAGATCAAAAAATGTAATTATCTACCCCCGATCTACCCTCAACCATTTATATTTGTTCTACAAATTCGACGTATTTCGTATACGCAACCGGGTGCGACTCCATTGTTGGACGTCACGGCAATTTTTGGTTACGCGTTTCTAGTGTTTTTGCGTTGAGAAACACAATTTTCCAGTTACTTTAGTAGAATTACTTCCTAGATATAATATTGTTATTTATAAACATTTTGACGACCTCCGTGGCCGAGTGGTTTGTACGCCGGGTTTCATGGCTGTCGCCGACTCGAGAGGTCCCGGGTTCGAATCCCAGTGGGGGCAGATGTTTGTGTGATGAATACGAGCATTTGTACTCCAGTCATGGATGTTTAATATGTATTTATATAAATATACTTATATATGTACAGTATATGTATTCTATCCGTTACCCTAGCATCCCATAACAGAAGCCTTATAGTGTTTACTTTGGAGCTAGGCTAATTGGTGTGAGTGTCGGAAATATTTAACTATTTATTTATTTTATTTATTATGAAAATTCATAGAAAAATGTTTATTCAATATAAATATAATAATTCCATCTAAAGAAAATATAACTAGAAAAAATTCCACGCGGACCAGGCAGCAGACGGGACTCGAACCCGCACCCTTCGCAATCCGGGCGAATGCACTGACCATGCGTGAGGGCCGCGGTAGCATAATTGGTCAGTGCATTCGCCCGGATTGCGAAGGGTGCGGGTTCGAGTCCCGTCTGCTGCCTGGTCCGCGTGGAATTTTTTCTAGTTATATTTTCTTTAGATTTAAACATCAAGCAGTTACATGCTTTATAAATAATAAAAATTATAATAATAATTCCATTATTAGTAGCCGTGTTATTTGTTCTTATACGAAACAACATGCAAAAGTTTCATATTTCCCGACCATATCTGTAGGTAAATTACATTTGAGCTTAATAATATACCGCTCATATATTTGTGCTCTACCGTCGATGTGGCGACGACCGCCGCCGACGAATGCCGTGGATGGGTCGACAGCTGATCGACGGCTGGCATCGGCGGGTTGACGGCTCGTCGGCTCAATGGCTGCCATCGACAGCTTGACGGTCGCCGCTGAGATGTGGCGACGTCTGCAGTTGCGATGCAGTTGGCTGCGAGCAGCTCGTATATGTGAACCCTATACATTCCTCAGAAATTACAATTAAAGATATTGATACGTCAAAAGAGAATAAAGAATTGTTTTTTCGTCTTAGTAGTTAAATTTACTTTCAAGACTGGACAAATAGGTACTAGAAGAACAGACCCGTAACTGTTAATGTCCCCACTGCTGGGGCACAGTCCTTCCCTATGGATGGAATAGGGAGATTGGACCATGACCCACCACGCGGGCGCAGTGCGGATTGGCGGGTACTAACGACTGCAGATGCAGCCGGGACCAACGGCTTAAAGTGCCTTCCGAAGCACGGATTAGCTCGAGATAGTAAATTTTTGGTCACCCATCCAATGACCGACCACTGCGAAAGTTACTTAACGTCAACGATCGCAGCCGAACGCGCTAACCACTTACGCCATCGAGCTCCTCACCGATCTTTTATGTAAATAAATTTAAATAAGACAATTTTTTTGCGTTAATCCACAATGAGAAATACTACAGATCCCGGGACGGTAGAAGCATGTGAGCTTCGAGGGTAATGGAAACGTTTCCAATATAACTACTAGTAGTTTATTACTTTAGGGGGTACGTACGTCAGAATATCCGAATTGGAATCTTATTAGAGATAAAAGAAACTCTTCGGCGTGCAATGCATACGGAATGGTATGACATAATATACGAATGAGTCATAAAGTCTGCTGTCAGAAAAATAATAACGACACGACAGCCGATGGAAAAAAGACATTCATTTGTATGATTTGGTTACGGCGATATAGTTTATTTTTACGGATTGTCTGTATAAGTGCCAATATTTGGATCGATGTTCCACAAATCTAAAAACAGTTGTTCTTATGAACTTATTTTTTATAACTTTTACTGATTGCCAACAGTAAATAAATAAAATTATTTTCTCAAACATGCTAATTACGGAATTGAGCCGTCAGGTAGGGTTTTAAAAAACTAAACTTTAAATTATAACTTTATTTGTTTAAATGTTTTACAAAATTACTTATATTAATTAATTTTGTAAAACATTTAAATAAATATAATAACACTATTTGTATTTATACTGTATGACACAGCAATCAAAATGCAGGTAAACAATTAATGTATATTTAATAATTATGTAATGAAGAGTGACTTTATGAATCACCTCTGAAGTCATTTTTCAATTTGACGACTCTGTAAATAATAAAACAGGGAGAAAAAAACAGCCCTTGCTGAGTTTCTTGCCGGTTCTTCTCAGTACAAGGTCTCCCGCCGTAGATTTACGAACCGATGGCGTAGCTTCTAGACATTCATGAGTGCTTGTAACAGCTTAAACTGAATAAATGATTTTGATTATGATTATGATTAATTGTTCCCGATGATCCGGTCTTACAAACCATACGTCAAGATGCTTCACTTTGGCCTGAGACAAAATGTAAACAAAGAATCTGAGGTTCTTAAAATTTTTTTAGAAAATGAACGCTCGCGTCAACGGTTTGATCGGGAGAGTAAAGATGGCTGACGTAAAAAACCAACCGATTATAAAATACAACATTTCAACGTAAAATACTTATATCATGTCTACTCTTAAATTTTGTCGTATTATAATACGTCTTAGTTTGGGAATGATTGTGTTTTTAGGTCTTTTTCCATGTCAACTGATGTTGTTAAAATACTTTTATCAGCAATATAAAAATATACTAATTTATGATGTGTATGTATAATAAATATATGTATGTAAAATATTTTATTTTCTTATTCAAATGTATAAATGTAGCTTTTAAAAAAGATAACATAATTTTTCACTTCATTTCCTATGTAAATAGTATTAAATCTTTACTTTTGTCAAAAGTGATCTTAAAAAGTATCCTTTTTATGGTTTCTTTACATTTTGTATCACGCCAATGTAAAAGATTATAGGCATTGATGAATTTATTTAGACGTTCGTCCATCAATGAATCCTGACTTTTTTGCCAGTATAAGGACTGAGACAGCTATCTAGGTAGCTAGGTGACTAATGACAATGAGTTGAATAAGTCAGGCCAGATTCAGTTCAGAAAATTTTAACCCATTGTCGTTATGGTAACGAGGTTTCCATTTGTACATTCAACTCGACAAGATGCAGCGGGGAGAGTAAGCGCCTTAGATTAAAACAAAAAGGGTAGATACGGCACTGACCTCACAAAAGTGATCCGCATAAATTGTGGCCCAAGACCACAATCGCTTTAGTCACAACTTGACATGCAAACGACGTACATGTGAACGCCAAAAAGAAACATAAAACAATATTTAATATATGCCTAAGTGGGTTTTTAAAAAGTACTCAAATTGCTCAAGAATTAAAAATAAAACCCACGGCGTCACTTTTCATTCGTAAGTACTATAAAATATATTTTTTCATAAAAATTGCTGTTTGTTTTGAATCTTATTCGGTAGCGACGTCGAGTACTGGTCGCGTGATTGGTCGGTAGTGCAGTGACGCGGATCTCGCCGTCTCGTTCGCGCTGCCGTTGAAACTTAACGTGCTGTTTCGTTCGGGTCGGTAATGCAGTGAGGCGGATCTCGCCGTCCCGTTCGCGCTGCTGTGGGATCAGTTTTTGTTTGATGCAAACAAGTATGAGCGTACTGTATCTACCCTTTTTGTTTTAATCTAAGGTAAGCGTATGTAAATATGGAATAATAAGGACATAAATACTAATTGTGGTAAGAGAAATAAGAGGATTTGTATTGATTGTACATTCAGCTCGACAAGATGCAGCGGGGAGAGTAAGCGCGTGTAAATATGAAATAATAAGGACATACATACTAATTCTGGTAAGAGAAATAAGAGGATAATTGGATCTAGCTTCTAAATACAAGAAAATCATTGGCAAAAACATTTTTGTGACATTGACATTGAAATAATTAATGTTTATAGAAATATTATATTGCATGCCGATAAGGCAGAATATGGCTGCACTGTATTAAAATGTATCTATGTAACAACTTTGCAACCTGTATTCACAATAAAGATGATTTGATTTGAAAAAGGTTGGAAATTTCAATATATAGACAACCTAGAGCGAGTTTGGCTTTTTGCTTCAACCCCCCTTGCAATTAATAGCTCAAAAGCCGGCGAGTCTACCGTGGTAGGTCTCGCGCCCGAGTACTGTTTAAATTTAATTACGACCTATCCATATTGTTTTAAAACAATGTTTTCCTTTAAAACAAATTTTATATGACAATTTGGCATTAAGATACGTTTTTATTCCAATCTAGCGTGCGTCTGCGACTTCGTTCGCGTTATATTTAGTGTTTCGAGAATACCTCAGGAAACTATCATTTTTACGGCGTAAAAAGTATCCTGAGTAAGGTTCTAAATTATATTTAATTACAATAATCTTTTATTTTGTCGACAAAGTGTCCATTGAGTTTTTTAAGTAACATAGTAACTTAGCATTTAATGTATAGAGCAACAGTAATAACAATCTTAGGCATTATGCGTAATATATGTGAAAACTTGTTACTGGCTAGTAGTTAACTAAATTACATACAATGTATAAATAATAGCTGTAAGTTTTCCGAAGAAATAAAATAAATAAATTTCATCTAAATCCGTAAAATAGTTTTAGCGCGATTGAGTTACAAACATATAGACATGAAAACATTCACATTTATAATATTAATAGGGTTAAACATTAGACATTTAATATGTAGTTTTATCAATTTAATTTTGTTATTCTTTCTCTTTTACTTTTTACTTTACTGCATAATGTCTCTGCTGAGCCCGATGGTTGACTGGTAGAGAATGCCATGTGGCATTAAGTCCACCATTTGTTACAAAATAATAAAGAGTAAATAAATAAAACACTTTTTGAACAGGTGCAAAGCTGGATATATTCACTTTTTTATCATTTCTGACGCAGTGGATCCTTTTAAGGATACGTTTTCCAAAATAAAATGTAAAACATTCGCGAAAACAACGTTATTAAAATTTCACGAGTTCTCACTCTACATAAAAGGACTCTCGTACAAAATTTTCCTTTGATAGTATATTTAACACCATCCAATCTATCTCTGTCGGGAAAATTCCTTTATAATAACAAAGTTTGCAAAAGTAACGCTAACTTCCCCGAGTCAAAACTCAATAAGAAGTTCATTAAACTAGGTACTTGTGAAAGTAACTAGGTTCGGTCGGTAACTTGGTCCACGTACACTCCAGAATTATATTCCTTGGGGGAGTCAAATAAACTCAATGCCATTTAAAGTCAGATGCGTCAGTGAGACCTTACTGTGAAGACATACGGAGCCGAAACGTTGACACTGACGGCTGGTCCACAAGTTCAAAGTCTCTATACTGATCGATCTACGGATGAACTTGGATAAAACTAAGGTCATGTTCAATGAACATGTTCTACCGGAACCGATTGCAATACACGGTGCCATTCCCGAAGTTGTTCAAAGATATGTGTACCTCGGACAGACATTGCAGTTGGTTAGAAACAACTTTGAGGACGAGGTGATAAGAAGAATTCAGCTGGGTTCGTCGATCCCACGGTGCCTAAAGACGAAAGTCTTCAATCAGTGCGTCCTACCTGTGATGACATACGGAGCCGAAACGTGGACACTGACGGTACGGCTGGTCCATAGGTTCAAAGTCGCTCAGCGCGCTATGGAAAGGGCTATGCTCGGCGTTTCTCTGAAAGATAGCATCAGAAATGAGGTTCTCCAACAGAGTTATCGACATAGCCCACCGGATTAGCAAGTTGAAGTGGCAGCGGGCTGGCCATATTTGCCGCAGAACCGATAACCTTTGGGGTAGACGAGTTCTGGAGTGGAGACCGCGTCTAGGCAAACGTAGTGTAGGACGTCCTCAGGCACGATGGAGTGACGATTTGCGCAAGGTGGCTGGCAGGAGCTGGATACGAGTAGGCCAAAATCAATCTCATTGGTGTGCAATTGGAGAGACCTATGTCCAGCAGTGGACTAAGATAGGCTGTTGATGATTATGATGATGAAAATCAAATGATGTCTTATTCTTATGTTATCGCACAGTGACAGTAAAAGTTAAGAGAGGGTACAGTGAGCACATGAGTAGTAAATATAGGTGCTGTGAATATAGGATATACGCCACAGAACACAGAATGAGGATAGCCAATCAAATAATTGAACTATTTAGCGTTTACACCCGAGAGCAACGACGCAATCAGAATGAAGATTTGGTCATGTTAAGAGCATTTGCTCACATACAACTGTGGCGCGCCTGCTCCGCCCCCAAGGCACTGCTAAACTCTTTCTGTATTCTGTGGTATGCTCTTAATGAGCGCCCAATTTTATCTGTCTTTGTTCAAGTGTAATAAATGAAACATCTGAACATGCAAAAGTAATTTTATAATCATATCAAATATTTTGTTTGTAAGGCACAAGTTACTAGGGCGTTAATATTTATATATAAAACTCAAATCTATAAATATAAAACTCAAAGGTGACTGACTGATATAGTGATCTATCAACGCACAGCCCAAACCACTGGACGGATCGGGCTGAAATTTGGCATGCAGGTAGATGTTATGACGTAGGCATCCGCTAAGAAAGGATTTTGATCAATTCTACCCCCAAGGGAATTTTTATCCCCTTGGGGGAATGAAAGTTTGTATGAAACTTTGTCAATTTTAAACCGATCGGGCTGAGACTTTGCATGCAGGTATAAGAAGAATTATAGATGAATGTCATTGTGTATAATATAAGCCTGAGAACAAAAACTGTAGCCTACACTTCAGCTGTATAGCTTCAGCTGTAATGTATACGTTTTTACAATAAGCTTCCAAATAGTATGAGAGATTTGCTTATTAATAAATATAAAACAACTTTAAAAGCTAAATTGTATAAAATAGCTTATTATAAAATTAATGACTATTTGAATGATAAAAATGCCTGGGAGTAAAATATGCCCAAAATGTACGCATCTAAAACTGTACTTTTAGTACCTTAATTATTATTTTTTGATGTAACTATTGACCTTTAATGATGTTGTAAGATCAGTACGAAATTGTAAGCTGTGGAGTTTCTTTCGCCGCATCTTCTCCGACAGAGCAGCATAATAATTAGGTATTTAAGTGAAGTAATTATTTCATCTCGAAACTGTGGTAGGGAGTTGACGATTTAAAAGTACTTACCAAAGTCTATTTAAATAAAAATATTTTGAGTTTTTTTGAGCTATACACCGAAGCGAAGCGAGAGCGGGCCGCTAGTAAAGTTATAAATTTTTGAATGAATATCACTTGTGGATGATATATATATATATATATATATATATATATATATATATATATATATATATATATATATATATTCGCGAAAACTATGATATATATATTGTTTTTTTAGTAATAACCATCAGTTTTCTGCACTCCTGTTCGATAATTATCTTAAACTAGGTATACAAAAATTCTATAATCCGTCGGTACTCCAAGTCTGCTTAGAGAGGCTACGAAGTTTTTAACAACGAAGCTATTTGTGTACATTTCTACGCACAAAAACAATGTATTGTTTTAAACTTTCATGGTCACTAACATTATAGTAACAGTTACTCCGTGATCATGGCGCTTGCAACAGTGCCGAAATATCGGAAACTCGCTAAAAACAAGGTACATGGTAACAATCCCATAAATAACTTATATTACTACAAAAACAATGGTGACGCACTAATTGTAGTTTTATCGTTCAAGGCGATCGCTCATTCGATTAAACTTAATAAATCATTCTAACGACAAATGACAGTCGTATGTGTCAAAAATAATAGAGAAAGCGACATCTGTCGGTCAGGGGAATTAATGGTAGTTCAAACATCAATTTGGGTGGGGTCTTATCGGGTCTCGGCAGGGAGGGGTGCCATACGAGAGGGCTTTGTTCGCCTGCATACGGATAATGTGACAATTCTGGCCTTTTGTCACGTCTGATTAGATGTCTATTAAAAGATTTTCGTAGCGGGTGTGAGAACAGATGCTGAGAGATGACGCTCAATGGCAAATATTGTGTTTAATTAATTACTAATAAACATTACTGGGTGAACTATTCTGCGTATTTGGTTTAAATTGATAGCTGCTAAGAAAGATGACGAAAAATAAATCTGATAAAAAAATAGAATTAAAGGATACCCGGCATTCTGTGCCAAAGTTGTATACTTTTTTAATTTTTTTATCTGTGTTTCATAATTGGGTAACGTAGTCTGGCAATATTTGTCATCAGCATCTAGCTGTCAATGTCAAATACGTAGGTTTGTCATCAAAAGGGTTTCTATATCAAAAAATATTAATCATTAAATAACTTATTTCCACAATTCACTAAAAATAAGGCAAAAGTAGTTTTATGTAGCAAATAATTTTGGCTTTATTTTGAGACTAAATTCAACTGTATACAAGTTTAGCATTTTTTCTATGAAAAGTGCCGGGTCTCCTTTGATTATTATAATTTTAACATTTTTTTTACTTCATCGTGTTCAGCGCAAAATTTGCGCATAAAACATATAATTGCAATATTTATATGGCTTGTATTAAGGTTTCTACCCATTACACCGTATCATACCATGACCGTGCTATGAACGTGTCAGACACGAAAATAATACGGTCTACCTTGCCCACTGTACGGATCGACGGCGTTCTGTACCCGTTTGTAAAACGTATGATGACCGCATACAACCCGAACGATGTCCATGTGTAACGTAGTTAATTCGGAATCCGTCATTCTTATGTGCATATCAGACTGTAGCGAACGTGTGCTTTTATGTGAATATATAAGTATGGCTATTAGAAGAACCACTAGACAGTTGTCAATGATTGACATAATATTGGATGAAGAAGAACGTACAACAAGAACTCGACGCTACTGGATTCACGATTCTATAAAAGAACGAAAAACCAAAGGGGAATATTAGACATTATTTAGGCATTTAGTTGATGATGAAGAAAAGCTTTTCCAGTATTTTCGAATGTCTCAATTCCAATTCAATATGTTATTGAAAAACATTCACTTGACTGACTTTTTGAGAAGAAACACTAACTTTAGAGAATGTATTCTTTGTATTGAAAAAGTATTCCTTGTATTGAAAAGTATGGGACTATGCTCACTAGACCGTTCCGTCACCAACCAACAACGTCGCGTGTCATGCACGGAGCAGCAACTATTCTCGATGAGAATATTTTGCCGGTGCTGATACGCTCGAACTCGAACGCTCGACGAATACAAAGAATACTTTTTTGCCTGACACGTTCATAGCACGGTCATGGTATGATACGGTGTAATGGGTAGAGACCTTTATGCAAAGTATTTACCTCTGGTATTTGAAAAGTTATAGAAAATGATATCACGTTATTCACTAATGTTTATGGAGTCCATAAGAAGGATATTCATCTTTCTGTGGTGTAATTTCATTAAAATACTAAATCGAAAATTCCATTTTCAAGTTGCCGACCATGACGTCACACTGCTGTAATTGAAACGTCAAATGATACAATGTAATGTCAATTTGACGGGAAGTTTACTAGCGCGCGACGTCATTTTAGCCTTGGCCAATCTCAGGGGTTTCCGGTCACATAATCATAAAATAAACAAATAATTTCTATTTAATGTTTTTTTTTGATAATATTTTATTATTTCTTCTGTCAAAATAGTTAAATCACTGCTATTATATATAAATATATATATAAAACTCAAAGGTGACTGACTGACATAGTGATCTATGAACGCACAGCCCAAACCACTGGACGGATCGGGCTGAAAGGACAATGTTAAAATTGGCCTAAGAACCAACACCAATTTAGCATTTATGATAATTCTTAATATATTTTTTGCGATAATTATCAGTATTTAGATTGTGAGTGACACTTCCAGTTAAGTAAGCTAAATTAAAAAGTTAAAAAATAATTTTGAGACAATAAATACCACTTTATGTGTATAATCTATGACAGCGCTGCAAACAAAACACTCTTTCTTCCTAATGCCGGCACTTCACTTGGCTATTCGTATTTGCTATTTTAAAGCATGACATGAGTCTGTCCTATTCATTCCATATTAAGCAGGACAAGGACAAACTGTTGTCAAGTGAAGGGCCGGCATAAAACTTGCTACTCTGTGGATGTGGTGCAGGCAGTTTGCATTCGTAGTAATCTGTGGAATTCGTGCATTACAAAGAGTAGTTTAATATGCCGGAAAGTGCATTCTCGTTTCGGATTACCTGTTGTGTGTGTTTATTTGCGATTGTCTTTCCTTTAATTTAACTATTTCGGCTATCTAATATGTCATCGATGTTACCAAAGAGCAGATACTTTAGTACCAAGTGCTAGTGAACCTAGCACAACATCCTGAGAGGATCATACTGCCAAATTATTCAAGAGCACCTGATACACATTTACGCTGCATATTTACACAATAAACATGGATATACAAATAAACACAATATACAATATGATACAATTATGTGAAAAATAGTCAATAAATAAGAAGCAAAACTACAGTTTTTATTTTAATCATGATTCCTACTTAACCAAGTTTTTCCTAATAGTTATTCTTTAAAATCGCACCGAATAAAATGAATTAGTTGTAATATTAATTCACTTCATACTGAGTTCATACTAAGTTCATAGGTTGACGTATGTTTCATTGAATATTAAACATAACCTCAAAAAAATTTAGTTTTCCTAATAATTGAAGTTCTCAAAAGTGTCCGTCAATAATCTTTGTTTTTACAGTCATTTACTTGCGATTTCGAACCTAGAAAATAATATTTCATGATTGTTGGTTTTTAGGCTAACTATGTATGGACGCAGAACAATGTCCTTTGGCATGCAGGTAGATGTTATGACGTAGGCATCCGCTAAGAAAGGATTTTGATCAATTCTACCCCCAAGGGATAAAATAGACTGAAGCGAAGCGAGGGCGGGCCACTAGTTTATATTAAAACATATGCCAAAATTGTTATCTTATTTTTCATTGCCAATTGTCTCTCAGTCTGGTGGTTGGTATTATTTATAACTAATGATTGAACAAGCTGCAATGTTCTAAAAGTCTCCTAAGAGGTTAGTACATACTTACACCGGACCGTTTGTATAACTCAAGCGATTTCTGTAGGTATTCCAACTGGCAACATTTCCTTTCCTTGAGTGCATTTCCAGACGTACCTACTCAATTCTGGCGTATTTTTCCTTTCGTAAACAAACCACTTGTTGAGGTCAGCGGTAATGAGGCGCGAGCGGCGTGGAGCTCGCATCCACCCCTAGTCATATAAGGGTCATATTAGGCGTCTTCAGCCCCATTAGAAAACACATTGGACCGTGTTTTGTTTTCGTCGGCCTCTACTTTTGGGACTTATGAAGATAATTATGTTTTTGAAGTTATACTTCTTTAGGCCCGTTATGAAAAAATGATGAGAGTGAAATTTTAAGATGCGCGCGCATCACTGTAACACAAAAATTAACAGCATGAAGTTGGTCGTTTCAGCGACCAACTTCATGCTGTTACTTTTGTGTTTACCGCACATTAAGAAAATCTACCAACAAAATAGAAATAGAATCTCTATTTAGTTGGTGCTAACGACTGCATTGTGAAGGCCTATCAAAAGTATTTATTAATCTGGCTGGAACAACGGAACCAAAGCGCGATTCAGGAGACTACAGCGCCATCTCTTGACCATTGGTGTAGTAGAACCAAAAACCACATCTTTATTTTTTGTAATAAAGTAACAGTTATAGGTATTCATATTTATAATATCAAAAGTATTTATTAATCTGGAACAACGGAACCAAAGCGCGATTCAGGAGACTACAGCGCCATCTCTTGACCATTGGTGTAGTAGAACCAAAAACCACATCTTTATTTTTTGTAATAAAGAAACAGTTATAAGTATTCATATTTATAATATTTATCCACATGTTTCTAGTTTGTATATTCGGAATACGTGTTTGAGTTTCATACAAGTGCAAATCACATATGTTCTAATAAATTATATTCAGTAGCGATTTTAATTGAATATTTTGATTATTTATTTATTTTTTAAATTAAAACTGAACTTTATTGACTGTGTCCTTTGACAGACTTTTTATTAATTTATTGTAATTAAATATTTCCATGCAATTAAAAACTAATTTTAAACGATGCCAAAGAAGGATAACTTCTCACGCGCCTACGTAAGTACACGCACCCATTTTTTTTTCGTTGTCAGTCCGACATTCGCATTCAAAATACTTCAATTGGCTTTAGCGGTTGTTATGTGACTATCACTTAGAAAATGACAGCATCATTATATAGGTAAACAAACCAAAAAAAGAATCGGTGTCTCTGTGCTAATGAGATATGTTTTTAATGCTCGTTATTCACTTCGCACTTTTGTATGAAATAGTTTATTAATTTTAAAGCATTTGTGCTTTATAAACAAGTTAATCAAATTGTTCGATTGTGTGCGATTTTTATAATATATTTCTATAATTTTAAATATACAATTAGGTATTAAAAATATCCGTTAACGTAACTTAACTCCAACCAATACGACGAACTCCCTAATTCCTTACAAAAAATATCGAATGTTTCGTTTTAACTAAAGTCTATCGTAAATTTTATTTCAAGCATTAAACATAAATAAGTTGATTTATAAATGTAATGAAAATTTTACTAGAAAAAAAAAACAAAAATTTCTAGTATAGTAGTAGTATTTTCTTGTTTTTATCGAGTTTCCGATATTTCGGCACTGTTGCAAGTGGCATGATCATGAACTAACAGTTACTCCGTGATCATGGCGCTTGCAACAGTGCCTAAATATCGGAAACTCGATAAAAACAAGGTACATGGTAACAATCCCGTAAATAACTTATATTACTATCATGTTAGTGACCATGAAAGTTTATAGTAGGGGAGCCCAAGCATGGATTTTTGGATTTACTCGAGCGCGGCAGAATAACATATGGGGAGCAACCTTGCACGTAGTGAAGTACTCCCACTATACCTGAGCCATCTGTAGGGCCGAACGTCTAGGGCAGCAAAAGCAAAATTTCAACAAACGGCCATGACTTTTGGTCAGGTCCATATCGTCAGTCTTTTGAATAGGAGCTACTAGAGGGTTCACGTAACATCCCTTCTCAATGTCTGACGCGCTCGGTTATTTTTTCCTATATTCTACCCCTTCGTACGGCCACCCCCATATCATGCAAACCGCGGCAGATCAATATTTTTTCCGTTCTTAGAAACGTTACATGAGCCCTCTAGTAGCTTATATTCAAAAGTCTGACGAATTGGGCGCCACCAAAAGTGACCGTTCGTTGAAATTTTGTTTATGCTGCTCTAGACGTTCGGCCTACACAGAGGGCTCAGGTATGGTAGTAGTACTTACCTAGGTGCAAGGTTTCTCCCCATATGTTATTCTGCCGCGATCGAGTAAATCCAAAAATCCCCGCTTGGGCTCCCCTACTATTAAAACAATATAAAACAAATAACACTAAATCGATATTAACTGTTACTTTGCATGGCATTAAATAAAGTTCATTGAAATAAAATCAAATTGATATCGATAAAATTCGATAAAATTACTTACCTTAAGGAATCAATTAATTTATATTTACAGAGAAATATTTAAAATTATAAAAGCTTATAACTAAATTAACTAAGCACGACACATCCTGACTATTGGGTTATAATAAGAAGTACTGTTAGTGAATAATAATAACTAAATAAAATAAAGAATAAAAATATTTTACAGATCGAAGGAAAATATTACTAGAATAAAATCCACGCGGACCAGACAGCAGACGGGTCTCGAACCCGCACCCTTCGCTATCCGGGCGAATGAACGACCATTATGCTACCGCGGCAATATACAATGTGAAGAGATGGCGCTGCCTTGCAGCTTAAGAAAGGCTAGAAATAATTCGACAATGCCATCAGGGCCGCGGTTCGAGTCCCGTCTGTTGCCTGGTCCGCGTGGATTTTTTTCTCGTAATATTTAGATGCAAACATCGAGTAGTTTACATGCTTAAAATAAAAAAAATTATCATCACAACATATTTCCATGTAACTGCTTGATGTTTAAATCAAAAGAAAATATAACTAGAAAAAATTCCACGCGGGCCAGGCAGCAGACGGGACTCGAACCCGCACCCTTCGCGAACCGGGCGAATGCACTGACCAATTATGCTACCGCGGCCCTCACTCACCGCATCGAAATTCTTCTAGCCATTCTTAAGCTGCAAGGCAGCGCCATCTCTTCGCATTGTAGGTAACCCACAATGTCAAATGAATACTTCGTTCCCTAAAAAATGGTTGAGCGAAGCGATGGCTGGTTCATGCGTCATGCTCGTGAACGGGTGCTGCCAGCGGAGATGAGTCTGCTCTTAATTCACTGGGTACTATTAATCGTTGTTCTAAACTTTAATCGTTCATTATTATTATTATTATATTTGCCTAAACGGTAGGACACGTCATTCCTAAACTTTGTTAAACCATTTTTTTTACATATTTTTAATTTTTATTTTATAGTCATAATTTTTATATTATTTGCATATTTTTTTGTTTGTAATGAAAAGTGACTTTATGAGTTACCTCATATTGAAGTCATTTTTCAATTTGACGACTCTGTATATAATACAGGGAGAAAAAAACAGCCCTTGCTGAGTTTCTTGCCGGTTCTTCTCAGTACGAGGTCTCCCGCCGTAGATTTGCGAACCGATGGCGTAGCTTTTCGACATTCACAAGTGCTTATAACAGCCTAGACTGAATAAACGATATTGAATTTTGAATTTTACTTATGATGGAATACTATATTTCCATCAATCAACAGTTTCGTAATATACGACGATGTCACTAAGTGAACACAAATAACAGCTCATACCTAGCCCGCATCGGATCCCTTTACCTTTTAATTGGCCATATTTCGACCGACCATTTTTCATTCGCCTTACCCTTTACTCAGGGTTGTCAGTAAGCAACTATGCCCTTAGTTAGCGTGAACCAATATCCAATGAGGGCTACCGTTTTCTGTCTCACCAGATAGCGCCACTGTTGAGTGAGGTCCTAAATTGTAACTTTTAAAGTTTATTAATACGCACATGAAATCAAAGGTTACATTTAGATCGTATTTTAACACAAAAGAACCATATCCTAAACATAATAGGCCATGCCACAGTGACGCCCAGTTCCGTTTTATTCGGAAAAAATGGAAACATAATCATTTTTCTAAGCTCAAATTTTTAATAACTGACATTCATTGCCACATAACTCATATTTGCCATAATTAAGCCGAATTGTTACCAATTATTCACAACATTATTTTAATAACAAATAAACCCGCGTAGTCAACCAACAAGCAATAACATTTGACATTTCGTAGACCTCACGCTACACTAGCGCCTCTAGCGGCGGATTCATACGCGATAGCCCTCATTCGTAACGTTTGCGTTTAAATGTAGGAAATTAAATTTCAGTACATAATAATACTATAGGTTTATCAATATGAAGGAGAAATACAGGATACTTAAATAATATAATGAAATTAATGAAATGAAAAATCATTTATAGCACAGTGTGACCTAAACCCGCACTTTACGCACGCTTTTCCGTGACCTAAGTTGCCTATTTCTGCACGGTGTGTAAATGAATTGACCAACTTCACTCATGTAGAAAAAATAAAAGGAAACACATTTAAATGTCATTTGGAGCTTAAAAACTCACAGCAAACAAATGACAAATTAGCGATAAGTTAGGTTATTTTGTTGTAATGATATTTGATTTTTTCTTTTTGAAATATACTTTCAAAATGGCAGTCTGTATTGCAATTCTTTGTGATTGCAATACATGAATTTTACTTTCAAAACACTAATCGCATCCCTCGGGGGAACCCCCCCCCCCTCTTGCCCGCGTCCGGGGCGGGTTTATGTCACACTTGCTATAAAATAGTATACGATACTTGTGGCCTAAGTTGTCTATTACTGCACGGCGTGAAGTTAGCGCCCGAGCGGAGCGAGGCAACTTAGGTCACGCGTATCGTAATGTACTATTATTCAGTCTAGGCTGTTACAAGCACTTGTGAAGGTTAGAAGCTACGCCATCGGTTCGCAAAACTACGGCGGGAGACCTTGTACTGAGAAGAACCGGCAAGAAACTCAGCAAGGGCTGCTTTTTTCTCCCTGTATTAATATATACAGAGTTGTCAAGTTGAAAAATGACTTCAGAGATACTTCTGAAGTCACCTTCCATTACATCATTTAGGATATAGATATATATAGTAACAATAAATTTTATATTTAGTATACTTTTTTTTTATATTTATTACCATATTAAAAATATCATTAAACAATGGCATCCGATAACATCTAAAACCACTAAGGTTTATACTGCGCTATCGGAGTTTACATTTTTATTGCATAACTTAAAACATAGTATTATGTACAATGCTGTTATACAACTGAGTTACAGCAAATTAAGAAAGTAATCTTTCAACTTATAAGTAACACTCATATGTGTGATGCTGTCTTGTAATTCTGGCGGCAATTTATTAACAATTCGGGGCAAAAGGTGGGTAGTTGTACGCTCACCGTATGCATTGTTTGCGCGCGGCTCGCAAAGCCGATTCTTAGCTGTGGCCCGAGTGTATACAGGATGTGCAATTGGTATTTTTAAAGAATTGTTAAAATACTGCTCTTTGAGTAAAGCATATTGAACCTGCATATGTATTGGTAAGGTTTTACAGTTTACTGTGCAGTCAAATATATAGGAAGCGGCATATGTTATTATACCAGGAAGAATGACGACAACCTGGAGAGAGTTATGGTCTCTGGCAAAGTGGTGTGAGAAAGTCGACGTTGCACTGATCAGTACCCTTAGCACGAACCAATATCGAATTCGAATAGTTTGCGAGTACGAAATGTCATTGTTAAATGTGTACTGATTTTTAGTTCTCTTTACGTCCGTTACGGCGCTGCTGTTCAAGTTTCCATACAAAATTTGACTATGACATTTCGCACTCGCAAACTATTCCAATTCTATATTGATTCGTGCTAAGGGTACTGAAAAAAATATATTTACTGTTTTCGGAACAAAGTTCCATATCTTTATAAAGGACAATGTTAAAATTGGCCTAAGAACCAACACCAATTTGGCATTTATGATAACTCTTAGTATATTTTTTGCGATAATTATCAGTATTTAGATTGTGACGGACACTTCCAGATAAGTAAGCTAAATTAAAAAGTTAATAAATAATCTGAGACAATAGATACCATTTTATGTGTATAATCTATGACAGCACTGCAAACAAAAAACACTTTCTTCCTAACGCCGGCACATCATTTGGCTATTCGTATTTGCAATTTAAAAACATGATATCAGTCTGTCCTTTTCATTCCTTATTAAGCATGACAAGGACAAACTGTTGTCAAGTGAAGGGCCGGCATAAACTCGATACTCTGTGGTTGTGGTGCAGGCAGTTTGCAATCTGTGGCATTCGTGCATTCTCGTCAAAGAGTACTTTTTATATACGGAAAATTCTCGTTCGGATTACCTGTTGTGTGTGTTTATTTGCGATTGTTTTTCCTTTAATTTAACTATTACTATTTCGGCTATCTAATATGCCATCGATGTAACCAGAGAACAGAGACCTTATTACCAAATGCTAGTGAATCTGTGCCACAACATCCTGAGAGGATCATACTGCCAAATTACTCAAGAGCACCTGATACACATTCACGCTGCATATTTACACAATATACATGTGTTAAACAAATAAATACAATATGATAAAATTGTGAAAAATAGTCAATAAATAATAAGAAGCAAAACTATTGTTTTTATTTTATTCATGATTCCTACCTAACCAAGTTTTTCCTAATAGTTATTCTTTAAAATCGCATCGAATAAAATGAATTAGTTATAATTAATTCACTTTATACTGAGTTCATACTAAGTTCATAGGTTAACCTATGTTTCATTGAATATTAAACATAACCTCAAAAAGATTTTAGTTTTGCTAATAATTTAAGGTCTCAGAAGTGTCCGTCAATAATCTTTGTTTTTACAGTCATTTACTTGCGATTTCGAACCTAGAAAATAATATTTCATGATTGTTGGTTCTTAGGCTAAGTATGTATGGACACAGAACAATGTCCTTTAAGAAACTTCTACGACCAGACGAAAAGATAATAGATTTTGCCAGTCACTGTTTTCCGTCACAACCATCAGCTATTTCGAAGCGTCTTGTGTGTAGTTATAAGTGTATGAAACACTTAAGTTTATTTTTGATACGTTCCATTCCACCCAAGTGTTTCGCGACACTCACGTTTTTTTTGTTATTTTTTGATAATCTTTTGTAATACCTACCTACTATAGAGAATATTTTTTACAAAAAGTGTAGTTACACTTTGTCCAAAAAAGAAGCTGATTTGATAATAAAAAAATTACAAAACACTTTAAATTAAATAAAAATAGTAATACTATTGAACTTTCATTTTAATGTCTATTTTTTATATTTTGACCATTAGAGGTCATCAAAAGTTGACAAGTTAAGGACATAAAGAACTTTCATTGTAAAAGAATAAACACTTTCGTAGTGACACCCCTACCTCTGTTTATGGACTATGATGTTTTATGATTTAGAGGGTGCACAGTCGTTACAAATTGTTTAGGAAGGAGGCGTTTTTATTAATGTGTCGTGTGCTCATAATTATGCGCAGCTATAAATTATGGTTATTTGAGATGACTCTGAGCAGTGAAGAGTTACTTTAAAATAAGTATTTTTAAACATCGCTCGGTCTGTTGAAGTCGGCATTGTTAATACACAAGCCTTTCACAAACCCAGTGCTGTTTGTTTGGTTATTGTGTCAGAATATCGGAGTACACCCAAGATGATAATAGTTTTTGGTCACCTATCCAATAACTGTCCGAAAGTTGCTCAATTTTGCTATTGGTGGCTTTTTACTTTACAATACTTATAAAGTAAGATACCAAGGACGCCAGACCTCACTTATTCTCTGATGGACGAAATGTCTGGTCTGTCTGGCAGTATCACTTTCAAATCGTTTACAATATTCTGTAAAACATAAGTAAGAATCCTCATACTGTAAGTAAAGTGAGTATAATTTTTACGTACCTGTGCTACTTGATACTTGAAAATTGACCCAAAGCTCAAGTTTGCGAATATTAAGCTTCGTGCAAACTGAGGCGAATCCCGCGAGGGACGCGGAATGCGAATCTTACGACATGTTTGTGTGGTACAAGTGTGTAATATACTCCATTTATATTTTTGATAAATTTGGCGTATTTTTCTACATATAAATGCATGCAAACTTGAGGTACAAAACTGGAGACCGAGTTGTATTGAGAAAAATATTAACCTATTTTTCAAAAATTTACGATCCCTAACAATCTCGATTTTTATGTCACTTTAATCACACTAATATTATAAAGGCGAAAGTTTGTGAATGTGTGAGTGTGTATGTTTGTTACTTGTTCACGTCTAAACGGCTGGAGCGATTTTAATAAAATTTGTTATGGAGTTAGCTGACACCCTGGACCCTGGATTAACACATAGGCAACGTTTTACTGCGGGAAAATATCCCTAATAAACCGCGGGGAAAACCGCGGGGCACAGCTAGTTGTTTATAAGGCGAAAATATAAGTCCTCTATACAATAATATTTAGCGATTCATTTAATTTCTTCATTGTTCCTCAGAGATTAAGCCAATGTACAGTGTAAGTAAGTACCTATGTGTCCAAAACAAAGACATTAATTATGAACAAACTATCTTGTCTTGATCTCTGTTATGATTTCAGTAAATATGTGTTTTTTTTTTCTATCCTAATATCTAAATTTCAATAAATTTCAATACATCCAAAAATATATTATGGTATCTTTTTAAAAGCGGAACGAGGATCCATTGGTCAAAACTGATTCGGTATATTTTGCTGCAGCTCGCGATTGTTTGCGCCAATGTGAACACGTCCAATACAAATTAGTTGGCACAATCGGCTCAAGCGAATCGCGTCGCGAATCCCGCGCGGGATTCGCTTCAGTCTGAACGAACTTTATACGTATCTTGAACTATTACCCTTCATATTAGGTTTTTTTCTCACTCTCTTACTGGTCGATTGATAGACAGAGAATGGCTTATGGCATTATGTCCGCTATTTGCGTTGTTATTTTGCAATAAAGTTTAAATAAATAAATAAACTATTAGAGAGATGGATTTATGTTGAAGCTGGTATCAGGCTGGCAACAGATATCATCTCCCGTGGGGCTATCGTTCGCTCTATCAGATAGTGCGTCCCGGCGGGAGTTTCAACAATAAACTTCAACATACGAAGATTACCAAGTTGTATAAATTTCGTCCGCGACTTGAAGTGTCCCGTTGGGGATCGCTTTATTGGCTCCGCCGATTAATGGTCGTAGAAAAAGTTAATATAAAGTCTGGGGTGGTAAGCTTCCGACAAAGCTGTTTCAAATTTACATGCCTGCAATAAATTGACTTATTTATAGACATTGAAAATTCGCATTAAAAGATTGTCATCTCGTTACCAGGCATAGCATTGCAGCTACATGGACAATGGACACACACACACGCACACAAACACACACACATACACGCACACATACACACATACAAACATACACACACACACGCACACACACACACATACGCGCGCACACACCCACACTTCATAAAGTTATCATGTGACAAATTCTTGAAAACTCTTTTATATGGATATTCAGTGTTTGTTTTTCTTTTATTGTCTTTTTGTTATGTCTTGTCCAATCTTAATTTTATTTTATTATTTATGTTACTGAATTATATGATTTTTATACAATTTTTAAAATTAAATTGAATTAAATGTAATAATTACTAACATATAATAACGCCGTTAGTATCTAATGTGTACATAATGAGTTTCTGTAACTGGCCTTAAGATTGTATCTATATTTTATTGAATTAAATTTCACAAAAAACCGCTGTAGAAACTTTGTTAAAGATAAATAAATAAATTGACCACTCTAATTAGATTTTCTTATGAAATGAAATAAAAAACAAACTTTAATCAAGTTGACTTTTAAAAACTCTTTTGAATTATTCTTATATATTTTCTCTACCACCTGTTCATGGCATCTTTTGGCTGATCAGAAGAACATGCGAAAGAAACTTCTCAGCTTTTTATGAAGTAGCGACATTTACATAAAAATATGTCATTAACAACACATTAATTATGTATTATAATTACACTAGCAAACCAGTGAACCAAATGTTCACCAAAAAAAAAAAGTATTTAATTAATTGAGAACTTCGGAGATTTTGTGTGGTTTCGTTTGAAATAGAAATCACGTGATTTCTCGAAAACCGGAAGTGCTACGTTACTCACATCCGGTTTGTAGTCTTATCAGACTATTCTTAACTTATAACTTAAACATTCTCTATATCTATCTCTTACGGTTTGGCCGCTGAAACAGCACCACGGACGGACGGACTTGTCTAATAGATAAGAGACTAGCAAACCAGTGAACCAAATGTTCACCTAAACCTGATTAAAACAAAAAAAAAATTGTGTGGTTTCGTTTGAAATTCGTGATTTCTCGAAAACCGGAAGTGCTACGTTACTCAAATCCGGTTTGTAGTCTTATCAGACTATTCTTAACTTGTAACGTAAATTTTCTCTTTATCTATCTCTTACTGTTTGGCCGCTGAAACAGCACCACAGACAGACGGACGGACGGACTTGTCTAATAGATAAGAGATTCTTTCGTTGTGTTATCTGTATAATTTGCCTTTACATACACTCCCTTTTTATTTTTTTTCATCTCTCATCTCTTTCTCTTTCTCGACGGGTTCATCCTCAGCAAAGTTTTAACTTAACGGTTATAATTATTAAGCTTAAAATCAAGTTGAAAATTTTCAGCAACATACCCTATAAAATCACGTAATTTCTTTTCAGTACGCGCTCAAAGTAAATCTTTTCAACAGCGCTGAGTAAATAATGTATACTTCAATGTCGATACATTTTATTTTCCATATTCATTAGCACCTGGCTTAGATATCAATCTTGTTACCCAAGAATCTTTTCTGTAAGATTAATTAGTATGTAACGAATAAGTACCTAAAACATAAAACTTCTTCTCGTGTAAATAAAATACTGTTTTATTTCTATCGATATTATAAAAATCAAGTAAAAGATTTTGTATTATATTGAGAAAAAAAACCAGAATACTGTGCAAGTAGCAATATAAAACCATGTCAGTAAGCAAAACAAAGAATTTCAGATACTATGGTCTTTGATGAAGTAGAAGTTTATCTACTTAGAGATGTATATTATGATGATGTATATCTTACTAGTGGCCCGCCCTCGCTTCGCTTCGGTGTTCGGTTCGGTTTTTGTTCTCAGGCTTGTATTATACACAATGACATTCTTCTTATACCTAATTACAATAGGCACGCGCCGCCAGCCCCCCGCACGGTAGCGTCGGAACCGCTATGTCCCTGCATTTTAAATCTGTAATATCTTCGAAAATATTCATTTAAAGTACATGCGTTAAAGGGCCAAATTGATCTATATTAAATGCACAATGTATTTAAGGCACTTAATTCGATAAGGATGAATGTTATATGGCTGAAATACGCTTCGTAAATAATTTATTTCACGTAAAAAGTATAGGATAAAAAATGTTTATTGTGGGTTATCCCTAAGAGAGAGACATATACCACCGCGGACTTTTTGTAGACCTTTCTAAGGTGTACAATACTGTAGTACATTATTTTGATCTATCTCGTAGGGTTCAGCCAGCGTTTGCAATGTAAGCGCAAAAAAAAGTGTTAATTACGACCTTACATTAAAAACCTCTAAAATTATCAGTGTTTCTCTACTAAATTATGCATGTATTATATATATAAACCTTCCTCTTGAATCACTCTATCTATTAAAAAATGGGTGCGTGTACTTATGTAGGCGCGTGAGAAGTTATCCTTCTTTGGCATCTGTTGAGATATGGTTCATGGCACAATGCTTACTACATCTTAAATTCTCTACTCTCTTAATGTCTTTATGGTTTCGTTTAAAATATTTGATGTATGACATGGAATATAATAAAAAAGACACTTACATGTCAATGTTGGTCAAAATAAGATGATTTTATTTTTAATTCCGAATATCTGGCGACCGTGTTTAATATTTCGGAAATGAATCGCCTAATAAAAGAGCGCAGCGTCCTACGACGCTCATTTACCGTATATTGCAAAGAGTTAGAAGGTTATTTCGTCCCTCCCGTACCACCGTCGGAATTTTTAATGACGGCATTCAAAAAAGTGAGTGTGGTGGTAGAAAAGCTGACCAAATTAAATACAGCAATTGTGGACGAAATGCTGGATAAAAATTGCGAAGAGTCTGCCTTAGATGAAGAATATTCGAATATCGACATCTATGCTGAAAAATGGTATATGATCGAAGCTCGATATGATAATATCATGAAGAACTACTTCGTTTCAGGTAAGAGCAGAAGTTCCAACTCTTATAGCAGTAACGATAATTATAATGCGCATACAAAACCACCAAGCGTCATTATGAATCCTCCCCAGGCACCGAAACGTCAATACAATCTACCGAAAATTGAATTAAAGAAATTTGACGGTTCAATAAAAAATTGGCTGCCGTTTTGGGGTCAGTTTCGCAAAATTGACGCTGATAAAAATATTGAAGACGATGACAAATACCAATATTTATTACAATGTATGGAACCAGGAAGTCACGTCAGATCTATAGTAGAAAGTTTTCCACCATCTGGAATGAATTATCATAACGCTCTCGAACAATTAAAATCACGTTTTGCTAGAGATGATCTTTTGACCGTAACTTATGTTCGTGAATTGCTTAATGTGGCACTCTTACAAGCTAAAGGGAATACGATGTCACTGGCTGAGTTATATGACCAGCTAAATAGCCAGATTCGATCTTTGGACTCTTTAGGAATGACAAAGGATAAATATGCTACATTCGTATATACGATGATTGAGTCTTCATTACCAGATGACATCTTAAAAACATGGGAACGTTCTAGACAATCTTTTAGTCAATCAAGCACTAATACAGAACTGACAGCTCTTATGAATTTTCTAAAACGTGAAGTGGAGTCTGAGCAACGCATTCAACTGGCAAAGGCAGGATTTTCGGGTACGTCGAAGAACGCTGCAACAACACCTAGTCATGCCACAGCTGAATGCTTGACTACAAGTGTTAAGAAACTTAAAACTAAAATTTGTATTTTCTGTGATAAAGACACCCATTGCAGTTTGGAATGTTATAAAGGCTGTAGAATGTCGCTTGAACAAAGAAAAGAACATTTAAAGAAAAAGAAGGCATGTACGCTGTGTCTCAAGCCAGGCCATCATATCAAAACTTGCAAGGCCTTTATAAAATGTGCTATATGTGCCAAGAGACACTCTATGATATTATGCACTGCAAACATAGATAATAAAGAGATCTCCAATGAAACATCTTCAAAGACAGATGAAGTTATCAACTTTTCTCAGTCAAGAGCTGTCACATTATTACAGACAGTTTTGGTTAATATTGCTTATGGTGACAAGCAGATGACTATCCGAGCTCTCCTCGATAGCGGTTCGCAGCGTACTTACATAAAGATATCGGTAGCTGAATCATTGGGACTGAGACCGAATGGAGTGGAGTTGCTGAGTCAATGTCTCTTCGGGGGAGTTGAAGTCAAAACAGATGAGTACCCTGTGTATGAATTTAGTGTTCAAAGTGTAGATAAAATGTTTTCAATTAATTTGTTAGCTTTAGCACAAAAATGTATTTGTGGAGAAATTCCTAGGCTAAGGTTGAATGATGAAAATATATCTTACTTGTTAAATAAATGTAATGTAACACTAACAGATAGAGGTAACGACAATCCCGAAATCGGTTTATTGATAGGAGCTGATTTTATGGGGTCGCTCTTAACTAAAGAATTTATTAAATTGAATAATGGACTCGTAGCAATAAAAACTATGTTAGGTTGGACTATACAAGGGAAAAAAGTTCAGAATTATTCGTGTAATACGGCTAACTCTCTATTTTGTTCAACAGGAATAGACTTGGCAAATTTATGGTCTTTAGAAATGTTGGGTGTCAAAGATCCGGTGGAGAGTAAAAGCAAAGCACAAAATGAAGCTGAAATTATGATGGCTTTTGAGGAATCGGTCAAAGTTAATATAGAGGGACGCTATGAGGTACAACTTCCATGGAGGTATGGTAAAACTGAATTATTAACTAACCACGACCTTGCTGTACGACGGCTGGAATCTATGACTAAAAATATTATGAAGCTCGGCAAATTCGATGCTTATGGAGACGTTTTTAATGAATGGCTCCGTTTAGGCATTATCGAGTGTGTACCAGAAGCGGAAATTAACAATAAGAAAGCGGTCCATTATCTTCCTCATAAAGCTGTCATAAAAGAATCCAGCTTGACAACTAAAATTCGTCCGGTTTTCGATGCGTCGGCTAGAGATGTCAATGGTAGATCTATGAACGGTTGTTTAGATAAAGGGTTAAATTTTCTAGATACATTACCTAATTTATTGATTGGATTTCGAATAGGAGCTATTGGTGTTAGTGCAGATATCGCTAAAGCATTTTTACAGATTAGCTTATCAAAACGAGATAGAGATTTTTTGAGATTTTTGTGGTGGAGAGATGCTTCTCTGAAAGAAATGTTAGTATTTCGTCATTGTAGAGTTGTGTTTGGGCTTACGTGTAGCCCTTTCCTATTATCTGCGACTATAATGCACCATTTATCTCAAGTTACTGGTAATTTAAGAAAGACAGCAAATCATTTGATGAGGACATTTTACGTAGATAATTGTGTCACTAGCTTGAATTCCGAAGCTGATATGTTGCAATTCATAACACAAGCGAAGGAAATATTGGGAGCCGCCAAATTTGATTTGAGGCAGTGGGTAACTTCTCCTTTAAATATAAATGAAACGGGAGAAAGTATTATATCTGTCTTAGGATTATTGTGGGATACGACACACGACGAATTATACTGTAATCTTTCATCTTTATCGTCAGTGTGTACAAAAATCACCAAAAGACACATATTGTCTCTAACACAGAAAATTTTTGACCCAATAGGCTTCATTTGTCCGGTGACATTGATACCCAAGGTCCTGTTACAGAAATGTTGGCAACAAAAGCTGGATTGGGACATGGAGTTACCAAAAACTATGTCTTCTGTCTTCATCAAATGGTACGAGAACTTGTCACACCTTAAAGATTGTAGAATACCACGTAGGTTGTCGGACGCAATATATGATAACTGTGATGTCAGTCTTCATATGTACTGCGATGCCAGTAAAGATGCATATGCTGCTTGTGTCTTTTTAAGGTCATCATGGCAAAATCTAGTAACTATAAGGTTATTGTCTGCTAAGTCAAGAGTCGCACCACAAGGTATAAAACAATTAACTATACCTCGTCTTGAGCTTATGGCGGCTCTAATAGGCTCGAGATTGATAAATGAGGTGAGGAAAAGCCTTGGAAAAGACAATATAAATATCTATTGTTGGACTGATTCATCGGTTGCCCTATATTGGATCTGGAAGCAACTGCCTTGGAACACCTTTGTCGGAAATCGAGTGAAAGAAATTAGAATGAATTGTCCGTCTAATAGATGGTTTCATATAGCTGGAGTGTACAACTGGGCTGACTTGGCATCAAGAGGATGTGATGCGCTTACATTATTAAGTTGTCGTTGGTGGGAAGGCCCACCATGGTTGAAAGACGATCCACAAAGTTGGCCTTCGTCTAATGTATCGATGGATGAGCAAGAAATAAACGCCCATACTGAGCTAGCCAAAAATGTGCTCTGTGTAAATATATGTACTGAAGATTTCACTAAGATTTTTGATCGATTTTCGAGATATGAAAATATTGTACATAGCGTAGCGTGGTTATTAAGATTTGTAAATAATTCTAGACTTAAAAATCGGATGGATAGAGTAATAGGGGTATTGACTTATGAGGAAATAGAAACAGCTGAAAAAATAATAATAAAACTCATACAGAAAGATCACGAATCCGAGATAAAGAAGAAAAATGTAAATATATTTCTTGATGGTGACGGTATACTGAGACTTCAAACAAAGATTACTTTATCTCAGGAACCTATGGCTACCAAATATCCATATATTGTTCCATCTCGAAATACAGTTGTACGTAAGCTAGTAGAACAAGCCCATAGAGAATTGCGGCATGCAGGTCCTAATATAATGATTGCCGAAATTCGAAAGAAATTTTGGGTAATTGGAATAAGACGATTGGTGAAATCTGTTATCTTTCAGTGTGGCAGGTGTAAGAGATATTCAGCCAAGTCTCTGGAAGTGCCTGTGGCTCCGCTACCAATTACACGTATGCAGTCTTCAGCACCCTTCGAAGTTACAGGAATTGACCTTGCTGGACCTCTATTCCTCCGTTGTGGATGCAAGGTGTGGATTGTACTGTATACATGTGCAGTTTATCGAGCAGTGCATTTAGAGTTAACAAAGACGTTGTCAACTGAAGGTTTTCTTATGACGCTTAGGAGATTTATTGCTAGGAGGGGACGAGTTAAAGTGATCTATTCGGACAATGGGACCAATTTTGTGGGCGCAGAAAATTTACTTGCTAGCTTAAATTGGGATGAAATTCAGACACAAACTCAAGCGAGTATTAATCGCATAAAGTGGAAGTTCAATGCACCTACAGCGTCGTGGTGGGGAGGCTTCTGGGAGAGGTTAATTGGATTGTTGAAGCAGATTCTTAGACGAGTTTTGGGAAAATCGCGCCTAAATTATACGGAACTCGAAACTTTACTTTGTGACTGTGAGGCAGTTTTGAATAACAGACCTCTGACCTACGTAGAGGATGACAGCGGACAGATGTTGGAACCGCTTACACCAGCGTGTTTTCTTACGCCTCTATCCCAGCAAGATATGACGGCGGACTTGGATTTCATTGATGATCACGTGAATACGGAGCATCGGTTCAAGTATATGCAAAAACTTAGGGCGGATTTCCGACAAAGGTTTAAAAGAGAATATTTAACAGCTCTTATACAACCTAGGAGTCGTAAGTCGAAGTACACCTTGAAGGAAGGAGATGTTGTTTTGATAGAGACGGATGATAAAAGAGTCAACTGGCCGTTGGCAGTGGTGGAGGAACTGTATCCTGGAGTTGACGGGATTGTGCGTTCTGCCAAGCTAAAAACATTAGCCGGCCATAAGGTCCGACCGTTACAGCGTCTTTATCTCTTAGAGGCGGTCTCTAGTAAGGACTTATTACGACGTAACAACAGTAGGGTTGATGAAGCTACCATAGTTGAATAGTTTGCGGGAAATTGCCGTTACCTCTATCTTAAGTGAAAGTAACGTAATATGTTCTTTTATATTTGTATGTAATTATTATTTAATTAATGTGGATATTTACCTTTTGTTTTTTATTTAGAGTGAATTTTTTGTTGTTCACATTATTAAAGTGAATTAATGAATAGTTCAGGCTTACTTAATGCATGTAATAATTAATTTCTCTAATGCTTAATTAAATTTTATTTACGGTGGAAATTTATGTTCGTTATTGTTATTGTTCACTGTATAGCTTTTCTGTGGCGTGGAGGATGTTGAGATATGGTTCATGGCACAATGCTTACTACATCTTAAATTCTCTACTCTCTTAATGTCTTTATGGTTTCGTTTAAAATATTTGATGTATGACATGGAATATAATAAAAAAGACACTTACATGTCAATGTTGGTCAAAATAAGATGATTTTATTTTTAATTCCGAATAGCATCGTTTAAAATTAGTTTTTAATTGCATGCAAATAATTAATTACAATAAATTAATAAAAAGTCTGGAAAAGGACACAGTCAATAAAGTTCAGTTTTAATTTGAAAAAATAAATAAATAATCAAAATATTCAATTAAAATCGCTAGTGAATATAATTTATTAGAACATATGTGATTTGTCTCCTGAATCGCGCTTTGGTTCCGTTGTTCCAGATTAATAAATACTTTTGATTGGCCTTCACAATGCAGTCGTTAGCACCCACTAAATAGAGATTATATTTCTATTTTGTTGGTAGATTTTCTTAATGTGCGGTAAACACAAAAATTTTGTGTTACAGTGATGCGCGCGCATCTTAAAATTTCACTCTCATCATTTTTTCATAACGCGCCTAAAGAAGTATAACTTCAAAAAAACTGCATCAAAATCCGTTGCGTAGTTTTAAAGATATAAGCATACATAGTGACATAGGGACAGACAGCGGGAATCGACTTTGCTTTATACTATGTAGTGATTATTACAATGAATTCGAAGCAGAGGAACATCAAAAATATCATGGATGAAAAACCGAATAGCACAGCTAGAAAGTGTACAGATGTTATTGTATTCCATAAATCGTGCAAAATTATCAGATCAGCCATTAAAAACACAATATTTCAAAGGCGATAGATACATGCAGTTATCATTCCGCCACAATTTGCGAACGGCTGGCGGCCTGCAGGGACCGGCGGCCGCTTCTGTTTTGTGGTCTCGATTTATGGTTTTGATTAACCGTAAAACGATGTGTTACGGTCAACCTTTCGTATGGGACAGAATTAAATAATTGCCTTTCAAATTTCCATTTATACAGCCCGGTTAATTCTGTGTCATTGTGGTGTTGTTAGCTTTTGTGAAGTTTTTGAAGTGAAAACTTCTTTAGCGGCGTTGTACACTTTTTTTGTATGGGTAAAAAATGTTAAACTCGCGTCAGGTTAAACACGTGGGCTGATCGCATCATGAAACACAATCAAATTGGAAAGGTTGTTGACTTTCAATGTATTGGACGAAACATAGTCATATTTTATTTTATCGTATTATAATAATAACTCTATCTAGGACGTCCACGTGGCAACTTTATTGCGAAGAAAATGCAGTTTTTTTACAATAGATGTCGCTAGGTGCGTTTAAATGTTATTCATGTAAGTTGATTTCGTTACAACAGATGTCGCTAAGTGCGCTTAAACGTGATTCATGTAAGCTGATTTTGCTGAGAGAGAAACTTTTTTAATGTTATATAAATTGTATGTTTGTGTACGATGGCGCAATAAATAAATATTGTAATCTACCACATACATGATAGTACTTTAATACTGATAATTAAAGCAATTCGTGCAAAATTATTCCCTAACCATTCCAAAACATCAAAAATGCACAACGTTAATATTCAAGTTTTCACTTCTGCCGGCACTCCCGGAGTGCAACCCGTCGTTTTGTTTTAGTGTGTATGCTGTTAGTCGCAGATGACCTTTACAACGTCACCGGGTTTGGAGACGGCGAGATCCTAAGGAGCCCAATTGGCGATTGCCTTTAGAGGTATTCCAGGCGGATGGCATCTCCCCATCGGGGGATTCTCCTCTCCGTCTGCAGCCTCTAGACTACTCGAACCTGAGGGAGGTCGGCTTAAATAGAGGGCGTCTCTGAGACTTAGGTCTCGGCTCTAATTAGCCGTTGTCGTGGGGGTCGGGGAAAAACGTCGTGTGACGTCACACACCAGTAAAACGCCATATTGGCCAGAAAACGTTTTCGCGGCAACTTGAAAATGGAGTTTTCGATTTGGTTATTTTTACTGAAATACACAACAGAATGATGAATATCCACTTTTTGCGGATTCCATAAACATTAGTCAATAACGTGAGATCGATTTCTAAAACTTGTCAAATACCCTATTGTACCTTAAACCAAGTCCAAAGCTACCTCCGTTGAGATGGATTATGTAAGGCCTGGAGGAGCTCGATGGCGCAGAGGAGCTCGATGGCGCAAGTGGTTAGCGCGTTCGGCTGCGATCGTTGAAGCTAAGCAACTTTCGCAGTGGTCGGTCATTGGATGGGTGACCAAAAATTACTATCTCGAGCTCCTCCGTGCTTCGGAAGGCACGTTAAGCCGTTGGTCCCGGCTGCATCTGCAGTCGTTAGCACCCACCAATCCGCACTGGGTTCGCGTGGTGGGTCATGGCCCAATCTCCCTATTCCATCCATAGGGAAGGCCTGTGCCCCAGCAGTGGGGACATTAATAGGCTGATGATGATGATGATGATGTAAGGCCTGAGCCTAATGTAAAATGATCATATCCTGGAGCTAAGAGACTATCCTGGCCATGGAACCATTTTTTTTATGCTGATTTCGTATGCTGATGGTCGCAGATGACCTACACAGCGTCATCGAGTTTGGGGACGGCGAGATCCTAAGGGGACCTCAAGCCGAGAATTGGCGAGTGCCTCTAGAGGTATTCCAGTCTGATGGCATCTCCCCACGGAGGGAGTCTTCTCTCCGTCTGGAGCCTCTAAACGACTCAACTAGAGGGCGTCTCTAAGACTCGGACCTCTGCTCTAGTAAGACGTTGTAGTGGAGGGCGGAGAAATGCAGGCACCTGTACCTGGTATAGCGTGTCGTGTGTAGACCGGGTCTTCGCACTCTTATCCTACGGGTGCGGTTTCTGCCTAATGCTAGGCTAGTGTGCAAGTATACTAGATGTGTAGTGTTGGTATTTGTGGCCTCTGTGGGAGAAGTCGGAGGCGGTTATCCAATGTTTTAATTATAGATGCGAGAGAAATTGAACGCGCCAATGATAAACTTTGCTGTGAATATAGGAGATCCTGTATTAACGTTGGCACTCTTGCATTTACACTAAAATAGAAAGAAATTCGTGAACAAAACACTATACATGAAACCTTTTTGTTATTCATTAATGGCAATTCTTCAGTAGAAATTTGTGTTCTGCAAAAAGCATTTTTAAAAAGCAAAGTGTCATTACCACTTGTTCGTACATGCTACGAAAAGGCAGCTTTATAAAAGTCATTAAGGGATAGGTGTTGTAAATACTTTCTTTTTCTAACTTAATGTTTTATTTTATCGACATAATTAGTAAAATATAATTGCTGCATCGATGAAAATTATATTTTAGCAGAGGTTTACTTAAAGTGACGACCGCCGTGGCCGAGTGGTTTATACGCCGGGATTCATGGTGTCGCCGACTCGAGAGGTCCCGGGTTCGAATCCCGGTGGGGGCAGATGTTTGTGTGATGAATACGAGCATTTGTACTCCAGTCATGGATGTTTAATGTGTATTTCTTTATAAATAGGTATACTTATATATTTACTGTATAATATATGTATTCTATCCGTTACCCTTGTATCCCATAACACAAGCCTTATAGCGCTTACTTTGAGGCTAGGATAATTGGTGTGTGTTGGAAAAAAAAATCAGCCAACATCAAACGTTTTTAGTGCCATTCATTGCAATAATCTCTAGTATGCCAATCACTATACATTTTTTGTTGTTTTAGGGAACTTTTTGTACGCAGTAATTTTAATCTGTCGTGTGTACTCGATGCGATTTTAAGCGATCTCGTTTGGCAGACAAAAAGTATCGCGGGCAAGAGTCCCTCGTCTACACAGGCTATAATTGAATCAAGAGTACTTTCCTCATTGTCTCAGTTCTATAAACGCACTTCATAATAATGTTTGTATAGTATCAGCCGCAGTAAATTAAGGGCGTCCCTACCCTTCCCTAAACAATCTCGGGACACTCGGCCAGGATGGATGCACCTACTGTTTACTTTACCGTACTCCAGGAGTCGGGAGCTATACCATTGCGTGTTAAGAGACCGGCTGATTGAGTTATGGCGATAACGTTTTCAAAATAAAGAAACTTGATAAATCTTTTGTTTTGGTTTGACGCAACCGCTAATAGGTTTAGTGTTTAGCAATAACGGTTAGGGTTAAGTAGGATAAAAAAAGAATATTGTTTATAGCACAGTGTGACCTAAACCCGCACTTTACGCACGCTTTTCCGTGACCTAAGTTGCCTATTTCTGCACGGTGTGTAAATGAATTGACCAATTTCACTCATGTAGAATTAGTACATTACGAAACGCGTAACTTAACTTTACTCTGCCAATCAAGGAATAAACGTTCATGGATACATTGAAATTCTATTTTGTTGTAATGATATTTGATTTAATCCTTTTGAAACATACTTTCAAAATGGTAATCTGAACCGGAATTCTTTCTTTTCAGAGTTTGACTTGCAGTCTGTATTGCAATTCTTTGTGATTGCAATACATGAATTTTACTTTCAAAACACTAATCGCATCCCTCCTCTCCCCCCCCTCTTGCCCGCGTCCGGGGCGGGTTTATGTCACACTTGCTATAAAATAGTATACGATACTTGTGGCCTAAGTTGTCTATTACTGCACGCTAACTAACTTCACGCCGTGCAGTAATAGGCAACTTAGGTCACGCGTATCGTAATGTACTATTTTATTAGCAGCAAGAGCTGGCAGCTACCTCGGACAAAGAATGAGTCTAGCCATTCAAAGGGGTAACGCTGCCAGTATCTTCGGATCCTTGCCTAAAGGGACTCCTTTAAATAAAATATTTTAGTTTTATTGTTCTAGCAATGTTTAGCTTACCATGTTTAGAAAATAAATTATACTTTACCCTTTTCAATCTATAAAAAAAAAGTTATTATTAGTGTTGGCTGTTTCTAATGCTTCCATTATGACGTAGAGATGAGTAGATTGCAAGCGAGTTGTTTAAAAGAGCTAGCTCACCTATTCTAGCTCAATGTATATCTAACTCAGTCTAGTTCAATTCATTTCAGACTTAGGCCCGTATTACAGAATGATAACTAAGTGTTGATCTTTACTTGAGTACAGTTAGAAAGGGATGTCGCTATGTTCTATATAAAGCGACATCCCTTTCTAACTATACTCAAGACTAGATCAATCACTGAGGATCTTTCTAATCTTTTAAGAATTTATTAATGGTATGTGAAATTGATGGCATAATGATTGTTAATGATATTGATGTAATTAATGCAGTGTTGGATATTTGCATGCTATTGTAAATGGCAGAATGGGCCGAACTTCATATTTGTGACATCTCCAGTGTACCCCTATTCTTATGCAAATAAATAAATTCTAATTCTAATTCTATAATACGGGCCTCAGTCTATTTCAGAATTGGTCTAGCTATTCAGAGGGGGAACGCTGCCAGTATCTTCGGAACCTTGCCTAAAGGGACTCCTTTTAATAATAACTATATTTTAGTTATTATATTTTATTTTTTAAGGTTTTTAGTTTTAGGTTTTAGTTTCATTGTTCTAGTATTTGTTTTTTTGAAGTGAAAACTTCTTTAGCGGCGTTGTACACTTTTTTTTTGTGTGGGTAAAAAATATTAAACTCGCGTCAGGTTAAACACGTGGGCTGATCGCATTATGACACTATACAATTGGAAAGGTTGTTGACTTTCAATATATTGGACGAAACATAGTAATATTTTATTTTATCGTATTATAATAATAAGTCTCTATCTAGGACGTCCACGTGGCAGCTTTATTGCGAAGAAAATGCATTTTTTTACAATAGATGTCGCTAGGTGCTCTTAAATGTGATTGATGTAAGAATTATTATGTAAAAATTATTCACCATTATACCATTCCAAAACATCAAAAATGCACAACGTTAATATTCAAGTTTTCACTTCTTCCGGCACTCCCGGAGTGCAACCCGTCGTTTTTTTTATGTTTTAAAGTAAGTAAAGAATATTCATTTCAGTACATATAATAATTTAGCTCAGTGTTTCATCGGAATCGTGTGACTCGAATACCAAATAGAGACATAATTATGCGTTTCGAACGACGTATGTATGAGTGATAGAAAGAGATATAAACACACGCACACACAAACACTGTCTAGTGGGTATGTCAGCACTACGTGCGTATGCATTCAAATTTTATCTTTATTACTATCGTAATTAGCTTAAAAACAATTAAAATTCATTTGGTTATTTACATACAAATGTTTAAAACAACTCAATGTCATAAAAACTTAAAAATTGAATTTTCTTAAAATTACCTCATCATCATCATCAGCCTATTAATGTCCCCACTGCCGGGGCACAGGCCTTCCCTATGGATGGAATAGGGAGATTGGGCCATGACCCGCGGGCCCAATGCGGATTGATGGGTGCTAACTACTGCAGACGCAGCCGGGACCAACGGCTTAACGTGCCTTGCGAAGCACGGCGGGGCTCGAGATAGTAAAGTTTTTGGTCACCCATCCAATGACCGACCACTGCGAAAGTTGCTTAACTTCAACGATCGCAGCCGGACGCGATAAACAATTGCGCCATCGAGCTTCTCTAAAAAAAATTACCTACTAATTAATAAAAAATTACAAAATAAAAAATATATCACCCCCAGTGCCGCCGTCAGGAATGGTAGCCAATAAGCATTTACTAGTCGTATAACAAGACTGATCCGTTGACCAAGGTAGCTGCCGGACTTTTAATCACCAGTCACCATTAAGTTACGATTAAATTAATTAAATTAGGTTTTGAAAATAAACAACAAAAAGGGAAGTAATTAAGTTAATAACTAACCTCCAAAAAACTAAATTGCAATAGGTAGTAGGTATTCACTACCTATTAATCAGTCTGTGGTATAACTCTTGCCTCCAAAAAACTAAATTGCAAAGGTAGTAGGTATTCACTACCTATTAATCAGTCTGTGGTATAACTTTTTTGTCAATCGAGCAAGTCTAAATCTGTACACATTTAAACAACTCAAGCGCCTTATATCTTCATGAACTGCACTGAACTAAATAAACAACTCTTGAGTGGGTAAAGAGTTATTTTATTTTGTTATTTTATGGGTATTAGCCATTTTTCATAACAGTAATATTGTACCTATCTAATGCCGCTTCCTATATACTAAATATAATGTTAACTATAAATTTTATTGTAACTATATATTTATATTCTAAATGATGTAATGGAAGGTGACTTCAGAAGTACCTCTGAAGGCATTTTCAACTTGACGACTCTGTAAGAAAAAAATAGCCCTTGCTGAGTTTTTTGACGGTTCTTCTCAGTACAAGGTCTCCCGCCGTAGTTTTGCGAACCGATGGCGTAGCTTCTTGACCTTCACAAGTGCTTGTAACAGCCTAGACTGAATAAAGGACTTTTCATTTTATTTCATTTCATTTCATATAGCTCGTACCTTTTCAAAGAGCTAAAATTATCATGACTAGAGCCTGGTAAATTTCAAAGGAAAACATACTTACTTAGATTTATGTATTAACTAGCTGTGCCCCGCGGTGTTACACGCGGTTTATTATGGAAACGCGAATGAATTTTCATCGATTTTCCCATGGGAATAAGATATTTTCCCGCAGTAAAACGTAGCCTATGGGTGTCAGCTAACTGCATACCAAATTTTATTAAAAACGCATTTAGACGTGAAGAAGTAACAAACATACACACTCACAAACTTTCGCCTTTATAATATAAGTGTGATTAAAGAATTAAATTTACTTGGATATCTTATCTATTTCCGGCCAGATATCTGGTTCATATATAACTTAATTGAGACCCAAAACTTTATATTGAGAATGCCCTTATCGTTTTAAAGTTTCAAAAAGCTGTTATTAAGCACTGACGAAAAGTCATAATAATTACTTTATAATTACTTTGTAAAATCACGGTCTTATTTGAAATAATTGTATTTAATAGCAACCGAATCACATCCACGAATATTTTATACGGCAAATGATAATTGCTTGTTCGTAAAATCATTACCTATAGCACGTTGCCTGTACACAATCGTCGCTCGAGGCTCCCTTCATAATGCAATGCCCCAATTAGTAAATGGATAATCCATATTAATGACATTCGTATCGATTTTATTCCAAAATATACGAATTTACATAACGACTTACGTACGATAATGGAAGTACGAGTATGAGAGTGAGTGTGTATGCTGTTGGTCGCAGATGACCTTTACAGCGGGCGAGATCCTAAGGGGACCTCAAGCCGAGAATAGGGATGATGACTAATTTTTTTTTCGTTTATCAGGTAGATTATCAAAAAGTATTGGACACGTATTTTTTCTTTTTTCACATAATATAAACATTGCAGAGATATATTGATTTGAAAAGTCGCATGACGTCACGTTTGAGTACACTTATAAGGGAAAATTCACTCAAAAGTGACGTCACGAGCCCCTACTCCCAAACTTTGACGCGCTATAACTTTGTCATTTTTTGGTTGATTGCCCAAAGAAAAAATACGTGTCCATTATTTTTTGATCATCTAACTGACGGACTAAATAGAATTTCGTTTACTGTACCCCGTCATCACCCCTATTGGCGAGTGCCTCTAGAGGTATTCCAGGCGGATGGCGTCTCCTCTCCGTCTGGAGCCTCTAGACCACTCGAACCTGAGGGGGTCGGCTCAACTAGAGGGCGTCTCTGAGCCGTTGTCGTGGGGTATATACCCGTACCTGGTATAGCGTGTCGTGTGTAGACCGGGTCTTCGCACTCTTATCCTACGGGTGCGGTGTCTGCCTAATGCTAAGCTAGTGTGCACGTTTGCTAGCTGTGTAGTGTTGGTGTTTGTGGCCTGTGTGGGAGGAATCGGAGGCGCGTTGGCGTGGGTGATTTCGTCGTCGGGGTAGTCTAAGACGTGCCTAGGCCGACGGAATCGGAGGGACCTACGATTGGAGGACGGGAGGGCGGACATATGATAACTGATCGCTTTAGCTTTAACTACTAAGGGGTTCAGGTGATGCGCGGGTTTATCGAAGTAACGCCTCGTGGCGTCCTTCATATACTTCGCGATGGAGTCTAATTTGAGATCGCGATGCAAATCGATATTGCGCATGTACCACGGGCAACCTACACGATTTTGCAGCGTTTGTAGTGGTTTAAGACGTGACGGAGGTACGTGGGTGAAGCAAATACTCGCGTAGGTCATGATAGGGCGGATGCAAGTTTTGTAAAGGACACCCGGCTTTATGTGCCAAAGTTGTATACTTTTTTAATTTTTTTATCTGTGTTTCATAATCGGGTAACGTAGTCTGGCAATATTTGTCATCAGCAGCTAGCTGTCAATGTCAAATACGTAGGGTTGTCAATAAAAATACAATATTAAACTAACTTTTATTAACCCTTCTATTTTTATTTGGATGTAAATGTCGGCTCTACCTATGTCATATAAATTAATATTGTTTAACCTGTGACGTCTTTGTGTTTGTTTATGTTGTGCTTTCAGAAAAGTGAAATACTCAAGGAAGAACGTATAATCGGTTATTTAACGGTTTCTACCGAGCAGTCTTTCTCGTGTCTCTCTCACTACCTACTGGACATTGGCGAAATTTCTGTGCAAAACGGAGAACGCCACAGAAAGAAGAAGAAAAAAAAACCTCTATAATATGTAGCCGGGTCGTCAAGAGAAATAACGGATAAAAAGGCAATCACAGCAGAGAACATTCACAATCACAGTACGCGGGAGCGGATGCGAAATGCGAATGATATTTTTGTTTGTATTTTAGGATTGTCAAATTGACATTTGGTTTTTTATTTAGAAAAGCAAAGGAATCATGGTTTTTACAGTCACTTGAGTAATATTTTGAAGTAAAATTTCGTCCCTTGAAGATTTAGGGTTTCCATATCAAAAAATATTAATCATTATTTAACTTCTTTCCACGATTCACTAAA